>OX377622.1:49761954-50382643 GCA_947397865.1 Polietes domitor | reverse complement strand
AAAGCTTATGGTGCTTTTGGCTTTATGAAACATTGGAGTAAGGCGTTTTCCGATCCTTCTGTCACTAAACACTTATATACCTCTTTGGTTAGGTGCAATCTTGAATATGGTTCAGTAATATGGGACCCATCCTATACTATTCATAGTAATCTTTTGGAATCTGTCCAGAAACAATTCCTTTTATTTTGTCTGCGTGGGCGAGGATGGAACTTCCGTACACTGCCTTCATATGAATTTAGGCTTGGCCTTATCAAGTTGCCTTCTTTGAAGAGTCGACGTACTATGTTGAACATTACTTTCCCTATGAATGTTATACAGGGCAACATCCATTCCGAGCTTATTCTGAGTAGAATGATGATAAATATTCCGACAAGACCAACTAGATATTTTCAGTTGATCCACTATAATTATTTCCGTTCAAACTATGCCAATAATGATCCTTTGCGCCGCCTGTTTGTTCAATTTAATAAATTCTATCACATTATTGAATTATCAGAAAACAAACACTCTATTAAAAGAAAAATTATCCTGTATTTAAATACTTAATTTGTAGTATCTAAGTGTATATATGTATATGTTTTTAGTCTGTAAGGATATTTGTATCTATAGACTTAATAATAATAATAAAAAAATCGAGTTAAGACAAGCAAAACAATTTTGCTTTTAATGTATCGTTCCAAGAATTTATTCAAGACAGAGGACAATGTGATATTTTTCTCGGTCTCCATGGATTTTGAATCGATTTCTGTATTTACAGGGTGTAGGGATTCGAAATATATTCCTGCTGCGCTCAAGGTTTTGTTATTTATGATTTTCGATTATTATGAAATTAAATTATTTATTGTTTGCAATTTCGACTGATAAAAAACTCGTTGGTCTTCTAGGTTGTTGTGTTTGCTACTAATATGCTTTTTTGCAGGGGTGGCTCAAAGAAAATAGACTTTAACAAGAAGAACTTTCGGACTCTTTTTAAAAATCGAGCGAGTTACGTTAGATTAAAATGTGAAAAATAAAATTTAAGAGCGAGCTGTCGTCGATTTTGACAGAAATCATTCAAAATAACATAAAAGTTTCAAAATTAAGAACGCCGGGAACAAAGAAGAATACGATAATTTTTGCCTTATTTTTCAATAATTTTTTTTGCAATTAGTTAAAAAAATTAAATAAGTAAAATAGTGACAAAATTCGAGTAAAATACGACACAGTTTCTTAGTATTTTAATGTTGTTTGTCGTTGCTTTGTGCTGTTTTCTTTAGTTCATTCACAATTAAACAAAAAACACGAAAAATATTCATTTTGAAACACCCATTCTTCACCTAAGAGTGGGAAAATGAGTGTCGCTCTTATATTTACATTTTAATCTAACGTAACTGTCAGAAATCAAAGAGTCGGATGAACCTTCTTAGTAGTCTACCTTCTTTGGGGTGGCTAGACAAGAAATGCGTAGTGAAAGGGAAATATTTCTAAAAGTCTAAAGAAACTAAACAATAAATTTTATTTTTTAATCCTTTTTCCTTTTCGTAGGATTAAGAATAGAATATCTAATCCTGAAACAATCATATGCTGCTGCCATCTGCATTGTTTTTTGTTTTCAAGTATTAAAACCCCATTTTAGCCGACAGCCCTGTGTTCGCTTAAAATTGCTTACTTTTTATTTTCAAGTGTTTTCTACTTCAAATTATTCTTTTCGGTCGCTTTTTAGAACATTGTTTTATTTTAGATTTATTGTTGTTAATAAAAAAAAAATGTTCTTTATAGCACTCGACTCGAACAAAAAGTGCCAACAAAACAGAAAACAACACAAAAACTGAATAAACCCCATTAAATCTTCATAATTCTAAGCAATAATAACTTTAAACGTAATAAAAGAATTGTTTTGCCACCAGTGTGGCGCACGCAGCCCAACCCAGCCCATTTCCCCCCGGTAACCTGACACATGGAAACCTAAAACGAACACCACCGATACCACTCTCCGGCCGTTTAGCGCTGTGCAAATGGAAAATAATGAAATTTATTTGCTGGCTTCTTGTTGGAAATAAATATAATGAAAACAAAAGAATTGCACATAAATCAGTTCAACACTTGGTTAAATCCATTCAGCGCCGCAGGTAGCCAACCACCACAGAATGCCGAGATTGGAGATTAGACGAGAGTGACTTGATATCAGTTTTATGAAATCGGGGGGAAGGAAGTGCGATTATGAAATATGCGTTTGGATATTAAGGAGAGGTAGTTGACGTCTGGATGTAACTACAAGTTTACCCTATTTACTGAACATTTTTGAAAATAATACCCTGAGTTGTCCTCGGTCGGTAAGAACAATAAAAAATGGAGTTGAGCTGTCTCTTATTTCTATCAACAATAAACATGAAAATGACTTGCGGACATGTCTTATTTTCTATTTGATAAGTATATTGAATATTTCCAAGGTCAGAACACTGTCAGAACAAGGCAATGGTGTATGAATGAATGTGTTGGTGAATTGTATTGCATACGTTTTTATACCCTCCACCTCCAGGATGGGGGTATACTAACTTTGTCATTCCGTTTGTAACACCTTGAAATATCGACCTGAGACCCTATAAAGTATATATATTCTTGATCGTCATAAAATTCTAAGACGATCTAGCCATGTCCGTCCGTCCGTCCGTCCGTCCGTCCGTCTGTTGAAAGCACGCTAGCATCTAAACGAAAGGAGCTAGAACGTTCAAATTTTCCACAAATGCGTCTTATAGTCGTAGATCGGTTGGGATTGAAATGGGGCGAAATCGGCCCTCACAAGGACTAAAAATACCCATAATAATCCCTAATAGTTTATAGTATTTAAGCATATATTTTCTATATATCTGCCTGTACTTGCTTAATAATGGGTATGCGCATTCCCCCGGTAACAAAAACGTGCACCATAAAGTGATTCTTATTTGTAGGTGGTGAAATGGGGCCAAAAAGGGATAAAAATGGTACATATTAAACGACAACAGCTAAAAACACGAAATTCAGTGAGTATATTCCTCTAAAGGAGTAGATACATAATATAAAAGTATTTTTTCCAAATTAGTATTAAAAATTAAAAATGGTACCAACCAAACGGCTGCCCCTAGAATAATCAAATTTGGTGTATACATTCCTCTGATTGCATAGACACGTAAAATAAAAGGATTTTTCGAAATTCGTTCTTTTTGTGGTTAAGATGGATAAAGGGGATAAAAGTAGTACCAACCAAATGATCGCAGATAAAGTCATGAATTTCGGACTATATAGTCCTCATTTTTAAGGGGTAAAGTGGGAATAGAGGGATAAAAATTGTACCAACCGAACGGTTGCACCTAGAATAATAAAATTCGGTGTATGCATTCCTCTCATTGCATAGACAAGTAAAATAAAGGGATTTTTCGAAATTCGTAATTTTTGCTGGTAAAATGGAAAAAGGGGACAAAAAATGATACCAACTAAACGGCTACAGATTGAATGATGAAATTCGTTGTGTACATACTCCTAATTGCGGAAACAGATAAAATAAAGAGATTTTAGAAAGTTCCCTTAAGGGGTAAAATGAGAAAAAGAGATAAAAATGGTACCAACCAAATGACAGCAGCTAGATGATTCATGGAATTCGGTGTATACGTTCCTCTGACTTCATAGACACCCAAAATAAAAAGATTTTTCGAAATTCGTACTATTTTACTTTTACGGCAAACATTGGTTGAATCATGAAGTTAGGTTATCTTATCAGTATCTACCAACATTTATGGTATTTAAGCTTTTTATACCCTACACCACTTCGTGGGCTAGGGTATTATAAGTTAGTTTCGCGCCAAATGTTTGTAACACCAAGAAATAATCGAGCTAGGCCCACCTTTAAGTATACCGATCGGCTTAGAATCACCAGCTGAGTCGATTTAACGATGTCTGTCTGTCCGTCCGTCTGCTGTCCATCTAAGCTTGCTCGCACTCTACAGGTCGCAATTGTTGTCCGATTGTCATGAAACTTGGCAGAAGTTATTTTTTCTGGCCAATGACCATCGGTATTGAATTTGGAGGAAATCGGTTCATTAGATATAGCCCCCATACAAATGTTGCTCCCGATTTGACATTTTCCGCTCTAGAAACCACATCTTGTACCCGATTTTCTTTACATTTGGCACAAAATCTTATAATCCAACTAGAAACAAATATGCAGAAAGTGGGTAAGATCGGTTCAGATTTAGAGATAGCCCCCATACAAATGTCGCTCCCGATTTGACATTTTCCGCTCTAGAAACCACATCTTGTACCCGATTTTCTTTAAATTTGGCACAACATCTTATAATCCAACTATAAATACCTATGCAGAAAGTGGGTAAGATCCCGATACAACATCTTATTATCCAATTAGAAATACCTATGCAGAAATTGGGTAAGATCGGTTCAGATTTAGATATAGCCCCCATATAAATGTCGCTCCCTATTTCACTCTTTCCGCTTTAGAAACCACACATTGTACCCGATTTTCTTTAAAATTGGCACAACATCTTATAATCCAACTAAAAACCTATGGTGAAAGTGGGTAAGATCGTTTCAGATTTAGATATAGCCCCAATACAAATGTTGCTCCCTTTACATATTATATTTCACCAATAAACATACATGGTGAGAGCGGGTCACATCGTTCCAGGTTTCAATATACCCCATACAAATGTCCTTTCCGATTTAACATTTTTTGTCAAACACATACATTTACAGGATGCAAAAATCCTTCCCGATTTCACTTTTTTACCGAATTGAATTGCAATGAGAATTGTTTGGGTGATGCCCATATGTCCATACTTTGGTATGACTTTGGTATACTACTGTATAATTTGTATTTGTCTGTCGGACAATTGGATCAATTACCATATTATTTACCATATTCGTTAAATTTGACTAAAGATGAATTTATAGTAACTTTATAATTTATATGAACTACATAAAATTGTTCCCATGAAATAACTGGGTTTAGTAATCAAAGCGAGGTACATACGCAGGGAGTGGTGTAGGGTATTATATTGTCGGCCCCGCCCAACTTTAGCCTTTCCTGACTTGTTTGATTTTAAATTTACTTCAAGTAATATTTCGATATATGTAGTACAAACGTATTGGTAGCGTGGTTTGAAGTAATAAAAATATTATATTTACTTATAAACTTATATTTTCAATATTTTTATTTGTTTTGGCTATTATTTGGTTTGACTATATTTAAAAGCCTCTGTGGAATGCAATCCATGGCGGAGGGTACATAAAGTTCGGCCCGAATACGTATGGGCCGAGAGATTTTTGAAGTACCTTGCTTTATACGGTTGTGAGTGTTTTGTTATATATGTCTCCGAGTGACTTGAAATTTACCCCACTGTATATGAAAAGTTGTATGAAATCGTTTTCAAACTATCTCCAAAGAGTGAGATTTTTTCTCCATATTGAATCAGTTAGCCCAAATTTGGGCCAACATATAAGGCATTTCATGCCAAACGGTATGATTTTTTACCGCACCAGCTAGGATTGTTTCGAAAGTATTCTTCTCATGAAAATATTTTAAAATATTTTAAGAAAAATGTTTTCACGAGTTATGACCAATTATCAATGGAGGAATTTCATGTAAAATTAATGATTGTGATGAAATTTGGTGAGCGTGTTTGGTATTGATATATAAAGGGTGATTTTTTAAAAGCTATAGGAAGGTTTTTCAAAAAAAAAACAGTAAGGAAAGGCTAAAGTCGGGCGGGGCCGACTCTATGATACACTCCACTTTCAATCCGAATACAATTCAATTCGGTGAAAAAGTGAAAACGGGAAGGTTTTTTGTATCCTGTAAATGTATGTGTTTGACAAAAAATTTTATATCGGAAAGGACATTTGTATGAGGATATATTGAAACCTGGAACGAAATAGGTGAAATATAAAATATATAGTTTGGCCAAAATCGGTTAAACTTATGGGAGCAACATTTGAATTTGGGCTATATTTAAATCTGAACCGATCTTACCCACTTTCACCATAGTTTTGTTTAGTTAGATTATAAAGGGTGATTTTTTAAGAGCTTGATAACTTTTTTTTTTTTAAAAACGCATAAAATTTGCAAAATCTCATCGGTTCTTTATTTGAAACGTTAGATTGGTCCATGACATTTACTTTTTGAAGATAATTTCATTTAAATGTTGACCGCGGCTGCGTCTTAGGTGGTCCATTCGGAAAGTCCAATTTTGGGCAACTTTTTCGAGCATTTCGGCCGGAATAGCCCGAATTTCTTCGGAAATGTTGTCTTCCAAAGCTGGAATAGTTGCTGGCTTATTTCTGTAGACTTTAGACTTGACGTAGCCCCACAAAAAATAGTCTAAAGGCGTCAAATCGCATGATCTTGGTGGCCAACTTACCGGTCCATTTCTTGAGATGAATTGTTCTCCGAAGTTTTCCCTCAAAATGGCCATAGAATCGCGAGCTGTGTGGCATGTAGCGCCATCTTGTTGAAACCACATGTCAACCAAGTTCAGTTCTTCCATTTTTGGCAACAAAAAGTTTGTTAGCATCGAACGATAGCGATCGCCATTCACCGTAACGTTGCGTCCAACAGCATCTTTGAAAAAATACGGTCCAATGATTCCACCAGCGTACAAACCACACCAAACAGTGCATTTTTCGGGATGCATGGGCAGTTCTTGAACGGCTTCTGGTTGCTCTTCACTCCAAATGCGGCAATTTTGTTTATTTACGTAGCCATTCAACCAGAAATGAGCCTCATCGCTGAACAAAATTTGTCGATAAAAAAGCGGATTTTCACATTTCGAACCGAACACTGATTTTGGTAATAAAATTCAATGATTTGCAAGCGTTGCTCGTTAGTAAGTCTATTCATGATGAAATGTCAAAGCATACTGAGCATCTTTCTCTTTGACACCATGTCTGAAATCCCACGTGATCTGTCAAATACTAATGCATGAAAATCCTAACCTCAAAAAAATCACTCTTTATGATGTTGTGCGAAATTTAAAGACAATCGAGCACAATATGTGGCTTTTAAAGCGGCAAAAGTCAAATCGGGAGCGACATTTATATGGGGGCTATATCTAAATCTGAACCGATCTTACCCAATTTCTGCATAGGTGTTTCTAGTAAGATTATAAGATGTTGTGCCAAATTTAAAGAAAATCGAGTACAATATGTGGTTTCTACAGAGGAAAATGTCAAATCGGGAACGACATTTGTATGGGGGCTATATCTAAATCTGAACCGATTTGACCTATTTCCACCATAGATGTTCTTAGTTTAAATATAAGATGTTCTGCCAAATCTGAAGACAATCTGATACAATATGTGGTTTCTAGAGCGGAAAAAGTCAAATCGGGAGCGAAATTTGTATGGGAGCTATATATAAATCTGAACCGATCTGACCGATTTTCACCGTGGTGTTTCCAGTGGAAATATAAGGTGTTTTACCAAATCTGAAGACAATCTGATACATTATGTGGTCTCTAGAGCGGAAAAAGTCAAATCGGGAGAGAAATTTGTATGGGTGCTATATATAAATCTGAACCGATCTAACACATTTTTACCACAGGTGTTTCTCGTTACAATATAAGATGTTTTGCCAATTTTAAAGAAATCTGTTGTAATATGTGGTATCTAGGGTGAAAAGAGTCAAATCGGGAGTGAAATTCGTATGGGGGCTATATCTAAATCTGAACCTATTTTCTTCAAATTAAATAGCGTTCGTCCTTATCCCGAAAAACATCGTTGTGCAAAGTTTCGTTTGGTTCTGGCTACAATTGCGACCTGTATCGTGATTACAAGAATAGACGGACAGACAGACAGACAGACAGACGGACGGACAGACAGATAGACAGACAGACGGGCATTGCTAAATCGATTCAAAATGTGATTCTAAGTCGATCGGTATAATTAACAATGGGTCTAGCTCAATTCCTTTTGGGTGTTACAAACAAATGCACAATGACATAATACTCTCATGGAGTGTATAAAAGATCACATTTTGACAATTCCGCGGTTCTCGAACGTTCAAAAAATATAGAAACCAAAAACTTTCCCCGCATTTTTGTAATTCAAAAGCGTTTTGGTAGGGTTTTAATTTCCATAATGTGGTCGTGAACGTACGCGAAATATAAGTCCGTGAATAAAAGTCTGACTGAATCTAGTCAAATGCAAATATATGCGAAATGGAACGGAATATTCTAAAGCGATTAATTTATTCGAAAAGATTATTAATATAGCTTTCTATCGAGTATTTATACTGTTGTTATATCCTCACTCTACAGAGTAGGAGGATATATATCATTTGGGACAGAAGAAAAGTGTAACGCGTTGAAGGAGTGACTTAAAACTCTAAGTATGTTTGGACCAAATCCGTTTCATGACTTTTTAAGGTGTTTGAGCCATGTCCGTCCGTCTGGCTGGTGTACACGATAACAATCGAAAGGAGTTAAGGTACCGATTCAAGCTCTGCACGTGGTAATATTTTTCCCAAACTTAGTTTAAGTTCGTAGATGGACGAAATTGTTACGCCCCTTCTGGTACCTCCCACACAAATAGCACATATTTCAATGTTAAATTGAAACCCATATAACTTCCACACCGATATTCGGAATCAGCTCTATTTTGGTAGTTGATAATGTTTTTATAATCACTTCAAGTGTACTAAATATGACGGGCTTTGCCACGCCCCTTCCAGTACCTCCCACACAAATTACACAAAACTACGTGAGCTTAAAGCTGTTATAACTTCTATACTGATGATCGGAATACTATGAAATTTTACCATACGGCAGATATACCCATATTTGCGTAATGAAATCCGTTGTGTATGAGATTCTGCTTTTATTTGCGATTTACACGATTATTCATTCAACATTTTAAAATTTCAATTTACACGACTTTGTCATATAAATTGAGCGATAGGTGCGTTGTATATTTATCTTAGGTGTCCATTTCGTCCTTTGAATAGAAAAACTCCCGAATATATATTATGGGTTAACATAATTTGTATACCTTCCACTCGTGTACTATGCTATTGCGCATTTGTTTGTCACGCACTTTCTGAATCGATTTAGCCAAACCCATCCGTTCGTCTAAATGTCATATTATGATTGGATTTGGTCCAACACGTCATATTTCAGCCAGAAACGTCCATTTACATTATGATTCGATACCAGCCTTTATCGTAGTACATGAATGGGAAACTCAAAACTCAAGAAATAAAAACTTTTGTTATTATTGACTTAAATGCAACTCAAGCTGTAAACTCCATTCTATTTTCGTACCTAATTGTGTGAACAAAAAATTGTTTATTTTTTTACTTTTTTATAAATAATATAAACTGGTATAAACTGGTCTACACTCTTTGTTACAGTAACACATATGGCTCGGGATTATACTACACGCAAAGAAAAAATGTGAGAAATCACACAATTTACCTAAGTTTCTTAGGTGAAATACAACTACAAAAAACTACTACCAGTTATACAATAAAACTTTGTAAATTTATTGTATATTGCATATTTTGGCTGTGTTTCAAAGCACTTTGCTTTCTTAAACAATTTGCATTTTCTCAATACATACAAATGAAGAAATAAATCAACTAATTGCCACAATAAAAAACCCAATTAATTGGAAATTTTTACCATGCAATTTTATGGAAATTTTTAATGTTTTTTACAAAATTGTATGAAATAAATAACCAAAAATCGTTTAATTAGTATTATATTTCCTTCCAAAATAAAAATGATTTAACGACTTTAATCAAAAACGTATGTGTTTAATATATTCAGTGTTGAAGGATTAATTTGAAAAAGGAAGGCTTAACGAATATTCTACTACACTCAGAAAAAACTATGACACAGATTAAGTAAATATGTACTAAAACTGAGGAAAAATTAACTTCCTATAGCGCTAAGGCAATAATTGCTCACATCAAGTACAAACTTTTCCTTGAAAATAGGACATGCTTTGAACTTGATTCCAGTTCAACTTTTCCTTAAAGCAAGTAAAATTTACTCAGACTGAGGAAACTTTTTCTTCAAATCAAGTAAATCTTTAGTTAATCTGAGGAAAAATTTTAAGAAAATTTACTCAAATCAAGTAAATTTATACTCAAACTGAGGAAAATATTCCGATTTTTTCCTCAATCCAAGTAAATTGTTACTCAAACTAACTAAATTTGTAGTCATACCAAGTAAATTTATACTCAATCAGAGGAAAATATTCCTTAAACTAAGTAAATTTGTACTCAGCCTGACTACGACTTTACTTGATAATTGAAATAAATTATTTCGCTTCAAAGTATGCAACACTCATATGAAAAATGACAACATGGAATAGTTCTCAAACGTTCCATCTTACTTATACCATAAAGAGTTGAGCTATTTCACCATGACTGCTGCGGAGGCTAGGTAGGCGCCTTCGCGGTGATTGTTTAGAGTAATATGTGAAGTACTTATGAAGAAAGTCTTTGCTAACGTACGAGAATTGCTTCTTAGACTACTATTCATGTATTTTTCTAAACAAACTGAAGTATTTTTATAAGTTCATTTATATTTGAATGTATGAGGAACATGGCATAAATTTAAGTACATATATTTACTTTATTTGAAGTAGTAAACATATTTTTAAGTAAAAACTTACTAAATGGATTTTTTCCATACAAACATTTTCTTCATTATTTTCTTTCATAAAAGTTAGTAAATTTTCTTTCGCATAAGTACGAATATACTTAATTGTCAGAAGTATTTACTAGATCCGAAGAAATATTTTTAAATAAATTTACTACCCTATTTTGATTATATGTACTATTTTTTCTGGCTTTGAGATAAGGAAACTGTACTCATATCTAGTTAACTTTCCTTCTCGCATGAAAATTTTAACTAAACTGGAGTAAAATTGTTAAACTAAATTGGAGTATGGATTTTACTCAGATTTAAGAATGACATTTTTCTGAGTGTACAAACGAATATTCTACTAAAGGCTTCACAGACGCAGGTACAAACATACCGATCAATAGTTTCTTTAAAAATTTTAGGGAATCATGTCACAGTGACTGCTGTTACAAGCTATATAATTTTGTCGCCTTTGTGAAAAAACATGCAAATTGGACCATATTGCTTATTGGAAGTTTCGTGTTCAGCATCTAAAGAGAAAACTTTCAAAAAGTCACAACACACACACACTTATCTTATTATTTATACGAATAAATTCCGTTGCCCTTTTATTTTGTATTCCTGTTGTGCTCTTTTTGCCTTAAAACTAATATATTTATAAACATTTTGTACATTTGGGCGACTTACCTTGTTGAAGATGAAAAATTTATATTTTAATTTATACAAAAGAAGCACATGTGTAATTTACACATGTACGAGGGAAATTTAGCATTTACTTGTATGACTTCTGTCAACCTTACATTAAAAAGATTTACAAAGTTTAATTCGGTATTTTTACACAAGTTTTTTTCTGCGCGCACGATTGCTGCTAATAAATGACATTCCTAATCCATGATACACAGTGCATAGTAAAGGTCTCTGGACCAATTTTCACTTCCAGAATTATATTCACTTATCACGTAAAATTATCTTTCTAATAAATATTGAAAGTAGGTAATCTTATTTCAATTTACACATCTAAAATACACCCTTTACATTTGGAATATCACACCCTTTTCGGTAAGAAGCTTTAGAACTGAACTGATTTGTGGGTTAGGGTAGACCAAAGACGTTTTAACCGACTCAAATATTGCACTGGTTTCATTTTTATTTTTATTTGCTGGGTTGTTTGTCTGTTGGTTGCTAGTTTTTGTTTTAGCTCAGCTTTTAAAATCCCATTTATTTGGCTTTAATAGTCTGCCTGCACTTTGCACTTTCCATCTCGCCCACCCAGGCTCCATGAACGTACTCAAAGCCAACTATTACTTTCGCATGCCATAAAGTTTGCTTCGAAAATAAATTGAGTCCTTTTTTGTTGAGATAAAATTTTCAAATTCATGGTTATCCACAACATTGCCATCACCGTCACCATCACCATCGCCATATAAATACATATGTTTTGTGCATGTGGCTGCATATGAGTTTATACACACATACATATATAAGTTGACATACATACATATATCAAAAATTCATTCTCATATTTGGTCTTTATTTCAATTTTTCGTGGAGCTCTCATGCAATTTGCATCGTCTGTTTGTGAAACACCCATCATCTGGTGTGAGCATGAGGGTTGTTGGTAAAGTTTTTGGACAGCACATTGTATGGATTAAGCGAGGAAAGGTAGTGGACTCTTTGTTCAGTATAGGGTAGGGTTTGGGGTTTCCCGGACTGTTTTCATTTCTCGGGAAAACAGGAATGGAAAGTTTCATTCCCGGAAATCCCGGGAATTCCCGGGAAAAAAAATAATTTATTTTAGGTATGTCCAATATGATTTAAAATGTCAACTGGTGTGTTATTTTAACCTATTAACGCCCACCATACACGTCCGTGTACACTATTTCAAGGTTTTCGTACTTTTTGATAGTTTTTTATATGAATGTAATTCCTGATTAGGCCTGTTCGGTTGGGCTTACTTACTTTTTGTATGGAATTTATTTTTTGTATGGAATTTACTACTCTCATAAGAAAAAGAATTGCAGTTCAATTCGGTAAAAATTTAAATCGGGAAGGATTTTTTGCATCCTGTAAATGTATGTGTTTGACAAAAAATTTTAAATCGGAAAGGACATTTGTATGGGGGTATATTGAAACCAGGAACGATGTGGCCCGCTTTCACCATGTCTGTTTATTGGTGAAATATAATATGTAAAATTTGGCCAAAATCGGTTAAACATTCGGGAGCAACATTTGTATGAGGGCAATATCTAAATTGGAACCGATCTTACCCACTTTCACCATAGGTTTTTTAGTTGGATTATAAGATGTTGTGCCAATCTTAAAGAAAAACGGGTACAATATGTGGATTTTAGAGCGGAAAAGTCAAATCGGGAGCGACATTTGTATGGGGGCTATATCTAAATCTGAACCGATCTTACCCACTTTCAGCACAGGTATTTCAAGTTCAATTATAAAATCTTGAGCAAATTTTAAAGAAAATCGGGTACAATATGTGATTTCTAAAGCGGAAAAAGTGAAATCGGGAGCGACATTTGTATGGGGGCTATATGTAAATCTGAACCGATTTTACCCAATTTTTGCATACGTGTTTCTAGTTGGATTATAAGATGTTCTGCAAAATTTAAGGAAAATGTCAAATCGGGAGCGACATTTGTATGGGGGCTGTATCTAAATCTGAACCGATCTTACCCAATTTATGTATACGTGTTTCTAGTTCCATTATAAGATGTTCTGCAAAATTTAAAGAAATTCGGGTACAATATGACGTTTCTAGAGCGGAAAATGTCAAATCGGGAGCGACATTTGTATGGGGGCTATATCTGAATCTGAACCGATCTTACCCAATTTTTGCATACGTGTTTATAGTTCGATTATAAGATGTTCTGCCAAATTTAAAGAAAATCGGGTACAATATGTCGTTTCTAGAGCGGAAAATGTCAAATCGGGAGCGACATTTGTATGGGGGCTATATCTAAATCTGAACCGATTTCCTCCAAATTCAATACCGATGGTCCTTGTCCAGAAAAAATAAATTCTGCCAAGTTTCATGATAATCGGACAACAATTGCGACCTGTAGAGTGCGAACAAGCTTAGATGGACAGCAGACGGACGGACGGACGGACGGACGGACGGACGGACGGACGGACGGACAGACAGACATCGTTAAATCCACTCAGCTAGTGATTCTAAGCCGATCGGTATACTTAAAGGTGGGTCTAGCTCGATTATTTCTTGGTGTTACAAACATTTGGCGCGAAACTAACTTATAATACCCTAGACCACGAAGTGGTGTAGGGTATAACAAATTCTTACTGGTTTCATATGTAAAGTAAATTGTTATTTAAGAAGATTTTCACCTTTTATTTTGTCGATTCTTCTAGGAAAACAAGAAATTTAAAGTATAACCAGAACGAGGGTTTAAGTATTGACATTATGTCAGCCATAGTATTGTCGGTATGATATTTTTGTTTCACAATAAAGATCATGCAAATATACTCACAAAAATTTTGTTAGCTGGGTTTCCCAAAAAATGGGTTCTTAGCGAATTTAAAATGTTCTGTTTGTAGTAATAAACAAATACCCGTTATTATTGTCAGTAATGTAAATATATGAATTTGAAATATATCTAATTTTAATTTATATAGTAAATGTAAATTAATGCTCAAAATAATCAATAAAATATTTATTTAATATTTCCCGTATTCCCGGGAAATCAAAATTTTTTTCCCGGGAATTCCCTAGTATAGGTTTCCCACATTACCTAAAACGTAATCGATTTTTCAATATCTTGATTCAAATCTTTTATATCACAACTTTATAAGTGTCTTCGATACCAGAATCCTTCCATTTGATCGCTACAGTTATTAGGGATCAATTCTAGGCGAAGTAACGAATTAATTTTAATAAATAAAAATATTCATAAACAATTTTTGGGTTTCGACTTTATCTCTCAAAGAACACTATAAATAAATTTTTAGGTGGAAGACATACAATTTTAATTTCTTTATGAAATATTTCTTATTGTTTTTGAATTTTCATATATATTACTACATTACAATTTTCTGAATTTATGAAAAATATTTATGAATAGCCAGTGTAGATTGCAGAAAATCCCAAAGTAGCCCATGTATGAATGTATGTATGTATTTTTATAACCCAACACATAATTTAACTGAATGTAATACGTATAACATTATGCAGAGCTATATGAATTAGGGTGGATCGTTCTACAAATTGTTGAACGGGTATTTAGATATTGCGGAATATTTCTTTTTCTACTGTAATGTTTCGTCTTCTTAATTATTGAAAAAAATTAATTAATTTTTATATTTTATATATAGATAGATATAGAGCGAGACTAGCGAAATGTTTATATAGCGTGATAGTTCTCTACTAATAAAAAACTTCAAGCAGAGAGATTATACAGGCTGAGTGTTGAAATGCCTCCCTGAGCATGTTAGTTTTCAAGTAACATCAGTATAACAGCGAAGCTAAATGAAATATTCGAAGCGATTCTATTATTTTTGGATGTTGTACCAAATAAAACAACTTTCATATTTGGCAATCTTGATTTTATTTATATTCAAAAATTTGACAAATAAACAAAATTGCACGTTTTAATGAAAACGAACTATCAAATTTTTCTCCAAATGTTTGAGTGTTTGAGCCATGTCCGTCCTTCTGGCTGGCTGGTGTATACGATAACTCTCGAAAGGAGCTAAGGAATCAATTCAAACTTTGCACATGGTAATATTTTCCCCAAACTTAGTTTAAGTTCGAAGATGGGGAAATTGCCACGCCTATTCTGGTACCTCCCACCCAAACGAACCATATTCCTATGTTAAATTGAAACGAATATAACTTTCACACAAATATTCAGAATCAGCTATATTTTGGTATTTGATAATGTTTTTATAATCACTTTAAGTTTACTAAATATGGCAGGTGTTGCCACGCACCTTCCAGTACCTCCTACACAAATCATCCTAAAGTACGTAAAATTAAAGCTGTTATAAGTTCTATACGGATGATCGGAATACTGTGAAATTTGATATTTAGCATAAAGGGTGGTTACATTTAAAGTGCCGATGTTGATTTTGAATAAAACACAAATTATTTAGGAAATTATCGTCATTTATTTTTATTATGATACTATTGGTATGGTTCAATTATGTATGTAACAAAATATCGGCCAAATGGCCGCCACGACATCGGCGTCACACCTCCATACGATGGTCCAAATTTTCGATGACGCTGAGGCATAATTGAGGTTCTATGGCTTTAATGTGCCGAATTATCTCATACTTTAGCTCTTGAATTGTTGCTGGCTTATCAACGTACACCTTTTCTTTCAAATAACCCCAAAGAAAGAAGTCCAATGGTGTCAAATCACATGATCTTGGCGGCCAATTTACATCGGCACCATGTGAGATAATACGGCCATTGAATTTGTCGCTCAAAAGAGCCATTGTTTCGTTAGCTGTGTGGCAAGAGGCACCGTCCTGTTGAAACCACATATCGTCCACATCCATATCTTCCAATTTGGGCCATAAAAAGTTCGTTATCATCTCACGATAGCGAAGACCATTCACAGTAACTGCCTGACCGGCCTCATTTTGGAAAAAATACGGCCCAATGTTGCCGCTAGCCCATAAATCGCACCAAACAGTCACTCTTTGTGGGTGCATTGGTTTTTCGACAATCACTCTTGGATTATCATTCGCCCAAATGCGGCAATTCTGCTTATTGACGAATCCACTGAGGTGAAAATGTGCCTCATTAAATTTATTATACACTCCACGAGAGTATTATGTTTTTGTGCATTTGTTTGTAACACCCAAAAGGAAGGGAGATAGACCCATTGTTAATTATACCGATCGACTTAGAATCACTTTTTGAATCGATTTAGCAATGTCCGTCTGTCTGTCTGTCCGTCTGACTGTCCGTCTGTCTGTCCATCTATTGTTGTAATCAAATTACAGGACGCAATTATAGTCCGATCTTAACAAAAATTGGCACAAGTAAGTTCTGTGGATCAAGAACGAAAGCTATTTAATTTGAGGCAAATCGGTTCAGATTTAGATATAGCCCCCATACAAAGGTCGCTCCCGATTTGACATTTTCCGCTCTAGAAACCACATATTGTATCCAATTTTCTTTAAATTTGGCAAAACATCTTATAATCCAACTAGAAACACCTATGCAGAAAGTTGGTAAGATCGGTTCAGTTTTAGATATAGCCCCCATACAAATGTCTCTTCCGATTTGACATTTTCCGCCCTAGAAACCACATATTGTATCCAATTTTCTTTAAATTTGGCAAAACATCTTATAATCCAACTAGAGACACCTATGCAGGAAATTGGTAAGATCGGTTCAGATTTAGTTATAACCCCCATACAAATGTCGCTCCCGATTTGACATTTCCGCTCTAGAAACCACATATTGTATCCAATTTTCTTTAAATTTGGCAAAACATCTTATAATCCAACTAGAAACACCTATGCAGAAAGTTGGTAAGATCGGTTCAGTTTTAGATATAGCCCCCATACAAATGTCTCTTCCGATTTGACATTTTCCGCTCTAGAAACCACATATTGTATCCGATTTTCTTTAAATTTGGCAAAACATCTTATACTCCAAATAGAAACACCTATGCAGAAAGTTGGTAAGATCGGTTCAGATTTAGTTATAGCCCCCATACAAATGTCTCTTGCGATTTGACATTTTCCGCTCTAGAAACCACGTATTGTATTCGATTTTCTTTAAATTTGGCAAAACATCTTATAATCCAACTAGAAACACCTATGCAGAAAGTTGGTAAGATCGGTTCAGATTTAGATATAGCCCCCATACAAATGTCGCTCCCGATTTGACATTTTCCTCTCTAGAAGCCACATATTGTATCCCAATTTCTTTAAATTTGTCACAACATCATATAATCCAACTAGAAACACCTATGCAAAAAGTAGGTAAGATCGGTTCAGATTTTGATATAGCCCCAATAGCTATTGCGGCGATTTGCCGCTCTACAACACATATTGTACCCGAGTTACTTTAAATTTGGCACAACATCTTATAATCTAACTAGAAACAGCTATGCTGAAAGTGGATAATGTCGGTTCAGATTTAGATGTAGCCCGTGTACAAATGTTGTTCCCGGTTTGCCTTTTGCCGCTCTACAAAACACATATTGTACCCGATTTTCTTTAAATTTGGCACAACATCTTATAATCTAACTAGAAACACCTGTGGTGAAAGTGGGATAGATCGGTTCAGATTTAGATATAGCCCCTAAATGTCGCTCCCAAATGTTTAACCGATTTTGGCCAAACTATACATATTATATTTCACCTATTTTGTTCCAGGTTTCAATATACCCCCGTACAAATATCCTTTCCGATTTAAATTTTTTTGGCAAACACATACATTTACAGGATACAAAAATCCTTCCCGTTTTCACTTTATTACCGAATTGAATTGTATTCGGATAGAAAGTGGAGTGTATCATATAGTCGGCCCCGCCCGACTTTAGCCTTTCCTTACTTGTTGTTTTTTAAATTATGCCTATCAGTGGTTCAAAATGGCTAAGAATTGGGAGGAACGTTTATATATGCATTCAATAACTTAACGCTTCAGCAACGCTAAGCAACAACATGACAAAACGTTGTGAATACGATTATGGTGAACATATAGCAACAAACCATCTGTTAGAAAAATCATTTGACATCTAACAAAAATTAGGGTTGTCAACGCTCACAATATAAATATTGACTCTCGTAGTTTACATAATTTCTTTAGACTCAGAGATACGCTGAGAGGAATTTTTGGCACATCGGCCACTTATTGAATTGCCCTCGTACATTGCTTTGAAAAATATTTCAAATATTTCATGCCATTGATGTCTCCCGCACATGCTGATGAAATAAGCGTTTTTTATAAGCCAAAATATACTAACTGATATAAATATAAAAAAATAATAAAACAGTTAAACGATTTCAACTTTTGGCTTCACGAGAAATCGAAAAATTAATCTCAAAAATGTGATTTTTTATTAGCTTTGAAAGACACTTCGAATAAAAATAATATATAAAAGATGTTTTCACAATAAATCTTCAATTTACATATTGGAAATTGTTTAAATTTTTTGCTGGAAAATTGATACAATGTAATAGAATAAGTATTAGAAAACATACAAATATACTAAAATAATTTAAATTGTTTGTTAGTTCGTTATTTCATTAAGCTAATTAGACCTATGTTCCTTTTGCAAAATAAAAATTAATTTATTTCGTTTTCACCCGACGTTTCGTCAATTTTTGTTGACCTCTTCAGGGGTTTCGTATGAATATTAATTTAATTACGTTACATTGATTTATCAATATATTTAAACACATAAAAACATTTAAACGTACAAAACAACTTAAAATTAATATCACAGAAAAGTTTACAAAATTGCGAAGCTGTAACCGACGTTGCAGTTTTTATGTGTTTAAATGGCGGACCTTTTATTTGGGGATAGGGGGAACATTTACAGCTACTGCCGCTTGGTTTGTTGTATTTCCATCCTATTTTAATGTTAAAAGTATGAATTTTGAAAATCCATTATCATTACACAGAGCAAGATAATCTAAGTTCATGATTCTACCATTTTTGGCCGTAAAAGGAAAAAAGTACGAATTTAGAAAAATCATTTTAATTTTGCGGGTTTATGCAGTTAGAGGAATGTATACACCAAATTCTATTACTCTAGCTGCGACCATTTGGTTGGTACAATTTTTATCCCATTCTAAAATATGTTTATTTTAAGTGTCTACGCAATTAGAGTGATTTAAACACAAACAAATTTCACCACTCTAGCTGTAGCCTTTAAGCTGGCACCATTTTTATGCCTCTGTTCCCATAATATCCCTTGAAGTTACGAATTTGGAAAAACCTTTTTATTTTTCGTGTCACCGAATTTCATTATTCTACGTGTAGCAGTTGTTTGGTACTATTTATACCCTACACCACTTCGTGGTCTAGGGTATTATAAGTTAGTTTTCCGCCAAATGTTTGTAACACCAAGAAATAATTGAGCTAGACCCACTTTTAAGTATACGGATCGGCTTAGAATCGCCAGCTGAGTCGATTTAACGATGTCTGTCTGTCCGTCCGTCCGTCCGTCCGTCTGCTGTCCATCTAAGCTTGTTCGCACTCTACAGGTCGCAATTGTTGTCCGATTGTCATAAAACTTGACAGAAGTTATTTTTTCTGGCCAGGGACCATTGGTATTGAATTTGGAGGAAATCGGTTCAGATTTAGATATAGCCCCCATACAAATGTCGGTCCCGATTTGACATTTTTCGCTCTAGAAACCACATATTGTACCCGATTTTCTTTAAAATTGGCACAACAGCTTATAATCCAACTAGAAACAGCTATGCAAAAATTGGGTAAGATCGGTTCAGATTTAGATATAGCCCCCATACAAATGTCGCTCCCGATTTGACATTTTCCGCTCTAGAAACGACATATTGTACCCGATTTTCTTTAAATTTTGCAGAACATCTTATAATCGAACTAGAAACACATATGCAAAAATTGGGTAAGATCGGTTCAGATTTAGATATAGCCCCAATACAAATGTCGCTCCCGATTTGACATTTTCCGCTCTAGAAACGACATATTGTACCCAATTTTCTTTAAATTTTGCAGAACATCTTATAATCCAACTAGAAACACGTATGCAAAAATTGGGTAAGATCGGTTCAGATTTAGATATAGCCCCCATACAAATGTCGCTCCCGATTTGACATTTTCCGCTCTAGAAACGACATATTGTTCCCGATTTTCTTTAAATTTTGCAGAACATCTTATAATCGAACTAGAAACACGTATGCAAAAATTGGGTAAGATCGGTTCAGATTTAGATATAGCCCCCATACAAATGTCGCTCCCCATTTGACTTTTTCCGCTCTAGAAACGACATATTGTACCCGATTTTCTTTAAATTTTGCAGAACATCTTATAATCCAACTAGAAACACGTATGCAAAAATTGGGTAAGATCGGTTCAGATTTAGATATAGCCCCCATACAAATGTCGCTCCCGATTTGACATTTTCCGCTCTAGAAACGACATATTGTACCCGATTTTCTTTAAATTTTGCAGAACATCTTATAATCCAACTAGAAACACGTATGCAAAAATTGGGTAAGATCGGTTCAGATTTAGATATAGCCCCCATACAAATGTCGCTCCCGATTTGACATTTTCCGCTCTAGAAACGACATATTGTACACGATTTTCTTTAAAATTGGCACAACATTTTATAATCGAACTAGAAACACCTATGCTGAAGGTGGGTATGATCGGTTCAGATTTAGATATAGCCCTAATACAAATGTCGCTCCCGATTTGACATTTTCCGCTCTAGAAACGACATATTGTACCCGATTTTCTTTAAATTTTGCAGAACATCTTATAATCGAACTAGAAACACGTATGCAAAAGTTGGATAAGATCGGTTCAGATTTCGAAATGTTTGCTCCCGAATGTTTAACCGATTTTGGCCAAACTTTACATATTATATTTCACCAATAAACATACATGGTGAAAGCGGGTCACATCGTTCCAGGTTTCAATATACCCCCATACAAATGTCCTTTCCGATTTAACATTTTTTGTCAAACACATACATTTACAGGATTCAAAAATCCTTCCCGATTTCACTTTTTTACCAAATTGAATTGTAATGAGATAGAAAGTCCGTCCGTCTTTAACTTTTCCTTACTTGTTTGGGAGATGCCCATATGTCCATACTTTGGTATAACACAAATGGATCGGATCTTCATCAAATTTTGCAGATCATGGTATTTTTCAACCAGGAATACCTACCGTGAATGAGAAATATATAGGCCCATGTTTTGGACCAGGCCCAAAATTTAGTTATAGGCCCCCTTTTGAAATGTCGGTCCGATTCATCCTATTACTACTGTATAATTTGTATTTGTCTATCGGATAATTGGATCAATTACCATATTATTAACCATATTCATTAAATATGACTAAAGATGCATTTATAGTATAATTTATATGAACTACATAAAATTGCTCCCATGAAATAAATGGGTTTAGTAATCAAAGCGAGGTACATACGCAGGGAGTGGTGTAGGGTATTATATAGTCGGCCCCGCCCGACTTTAGCCCTTCCTTACTGGTTTTATCTTGCCTCTTTTACGAATTTGAAAAAAAAATTATTTAGAAAAACATGGAACAGTCACAGGAATGTATACACCGAATTCCATTACTCTAGCTGCGACCATTTGGTTGGTACAATTTTTATCCATTTTTCCATTTTAACCCAAAACAAAACCAGTAAGGAAAGGCTAAAGTCGGGCGGGGCCGACTCTATGATACACTCCACTTCCAATCCGAATACAATTCAATTCGGTGAAAAAGTGAAAACGGGAAGGTTTTTTGTATCCTGTAAATGTATGTGTTTGACAAAAAATTTTATATCGGAAAGGACATTTGTATGAGGATATATTGAAACCTGGAACGAAATAGGTGAAATATAAAATGTATAGTTTGGCCAAAATCGGTTAAACATTTGGGAGCGACATTTGGGGGCTATAACTAAATCTGAACCGATCTTACCCACTTTCACCATAGTTTTGTTTAGTTAGATTATAAGATGTTGTGCGAAATTTAAAGAAAATCGAGTACAATATGTGGCTTTTAAAGCGGCAAAAGTCAAATCGGGAGCAACATTTTTATGGGGGCTATATCTAAATCCGAACCGATCTTACCCAATTTCTGCATAGTGTTTCTAGTTGGATTATAAGATGCTGTCCCAAATTTAAAGAAAATCGGGTATGGTATGGTTTTTAGAGCGCAAAATTCAAATCGGGAGCGACATTTGTATGGGGCCTATATCTAAATCTGAACCGATCTAGTCCGCTTTAGCCACAGGTGTTTCTAGTTAGATTATAAGATGTTGTGCCAAATTTAAAGAAAATCGATTAGAATATGTGGCATTTAAAGCGGAAAAAGTCAAATCGGGAGCGACATTTATATGGGGGCTATATCTAAATCTGAACCGATCTTACCCAATTTCTGCATAGGTGTTTCTAGTAACATTATAAGATGTTGTGCCAAATTTAAAGAAAATCGGGTACAATATGTGGTTTCTACAGAGGAAAATGTCAAATCGGGAGCGACATTTATATGGGGGCTATATCTAAATCTGAACCGATCTTACCCAATTTCTGCATAGGTGTTTCTAGTAAGATTATAAGATGTTTTGCCAAATCTGAAGACAATCTGATACAATATGTGGTTTCTAGAGCGGAAAAAGTCAAATCGGGAGCGAAATTTGTATGGGAGCTATATATAAATCTGAACCGATCTGTCCGATATTCACCATGGGAGTTTCTAGTAGGAATATAAGATGTTTTACCAAATCTGAAGACAATATGATACATTATGTGGTCTCTAGAGCGGAAAAAGTCAAATCGGGAGAGAAATTTGTATGGGAGCTATATATAAATCTGAACCGATCCGTCCGATATTCACCATGGGAGTTTCTAGTGGGAATATAAGATGTTTTACCAAATCTGAAGACAATCTGATACATTATGTGGTCTCTAGAGCGGAAAAAGTCAAATCGGAAGGGAAATTTGTGTGGGAGCTATATATAAATCTGAACCGATCTAACACATTTTTACCACAGGTGTTTCTAGTTACAATACAAGATGTTTTGCCAATTTTAAAGAAAATCTGTTGTAATATGTGGTATCTAGAGTGAAAAGAGTCAAATCGGGAGTGAAATTCGTATGGGGGCTATATCTAAATCTGAACCGATTTTCTTCAAATTAAATAGCGTTCGTCCTTATCCCGGAAAACATCGTTGTGCAAAGTTTCATTTGGTTCTGTCTACAATTGCGACCTGTATCGTGATTACAAGAATAGATGGACGGGAGGGCGGACGGACGGACAGACAGACGGACATTGCTAAATCGACTCAGAAAGTGATTCTAAGACGATCGGTATAATTAACAATGGGTCTATCTCGTTTCCTTTTGGGTGTTACAAACAAATGCACAAAGACATAATACTCTCGGGGAGTGTATAAAAAATCTCTTTATTTTATGTGTCTACGCAATCAGAGAGATGTGTACACCAAATTCCATGATTATATCTGCTGCCGGTTGGTTGGTACCATTTTTATACCCTCCACCTCCAGGATAGGGGTATACTAACTTTGTAACACCCTAACCTGAGACCCTATAAAGTATATATATTCTTGATCGTCATACAATTCTAAGACGATCTAGCCATGTCCGTCCGTCTGTTGAAAGCATGCTAGCATCTAAACGAAAGAAGTCGTAGATCGGTTGGGATTGAAACTGGGCGAAATCGGCCGAGAGGAAAATTTTTTCCCTCACAAGGACTAAAAATACCAATAGTAACCCCTAACAGCATATTTTTTCAATATGTCTGCTTATACATACTTGAAGTATGCAAATTTCCCCTATAACAAAAGCGTGCACCACAAAGTGATTATTATTCGTAGGGGGTGAAATGGGGCAAAAAGGCATAACAATGGTACCTATAGAACGGCAACAGTTAGGAACATGAAATTTGGTGTGTACGTTCCTTTAGTTGAATGGATACACAATATAAAAGTATTTTCTCAAAATTCGTACTTTTAAGGGGTAAAATGAAATTAGAGGGATAAAAATGGTAACAACCAAACGGCTGCACCTAGAAAAATGAAATTCGGTGTGTACATCCCTCTAATTGCGTAGACACATAAAATAAAGAGATTTTTCGAAATTCGTACTTTTTTGGGTTAAAATGGAAAAAGGGATAAAAATAGTACCAACCAAATGACCGCAGCTAGAATCATAAAATTCGGAGTGTACATGCCTTTGACTACATAGACACGAAACATAAAAGTTTTATTTTCCAAATTTTTACTTTCAACGGATAGACAATGGGTACAGAGGGATAAAAATAGTACCAACTAAACGACTACAGCTTGAATGATGAAATTCGGTGTGTACATTCCTCTGACTGCATAGACACGCAAAATAAAAATATTTTTCCAAATTCATACTTTTTACTTTTACGGTAAAAATTGTTGGTTGAATCATGAAGCTAGGTTATCTTGCACTGTGTACGTGAGAGATAATGGTACGTGGTATTGGTAGCCTTGCCTTACAAGCATTGTGTGAAATAATAAAAATATTATATTTATTGGTTGTATGTAATATTGATTGTTTGATAGGTACAATTTTTATCCCTTTTGTCCTATTTGACCCTATTTCGAGAAAATTAAAAACAAATCCTCTCAAAAAGGACAACAAAATTATTAGTGTTAAAATTAGTCCATGTTTTTTGGAAGATCTACCTATTTCGTGAAAAATGTGGGTATTTCGGTGGAGCCTGGTAAACTAAATTTTATTCTGCAAAAATGGTCTACTCAATACGCCCTTTCAGAATTATATGGTCGCTACTCTGTGCCAAAAATGTTGTTGGACAGTGTTATCTAAATACTAAAATTTTGGGAGTTATTTTATGACTTTTTGTCTAGTGTAATCGGAAGTAAATAAGGTCGATCCGCACGAAAATCGAATCGTTTTCTCTGTTTTCGGGACATCCTAATATACCCTGCCACATATTGCATATGTACATATAAACATATTGCAACTATGTATTACCACAACTTCACTCTGCTACCAAAGTTTGTGGGTGATATTGTGGGAGTGCGTGCATGTGAGTGAGTTAATGTCGGTGCGATTTTAGCCAACCGCGGTGCTGACATGGTCTGGCGGTGAAGTGGCTCCACAAATTATCTGTTGAAGTTGAATTGAAAAATTATTTCGTGTTGTTGATACTCTCCTCACACTGGATACAAATTTTTGTTTGTGAAAAGTTTCTCTGACAGTTGAGGTCATTTGCAAAACCAACAAGAGGAAAATTATTTCCGTAATAATGGCACACACACACTAGAATCAAATCAAATAAGATGTGACAACAAAGAAGGAATAAAATTCAAAACTACCAGCCAGTGGTGAGTGCCACACAAGTGGGTTGGTTATGAGGAATTTAATTATTATTTTGTTATACTCAATTTTGAGATATTCATTAGGTGAAGTTATTCTGGGGAGGCTGATGTCAATAAGGTGCTAAATAAATGTATTTTGTTTAATATTTTTGCATTTATGCAATTTAAAACAAATCTAACGATGGTGTTATAAAAGCTTTTGTTTGTCTTTTTTTGTCATCATCATGACAACGCGGCTGAAAGGATTTTATTGAAATTGGCCAACGCAAAGCTAATTTAATATGAACTAATTATAACACAAATTATATACATTATGTTAATTAATACTTCATAATAACATTACCGCTACATATAGTGTGGTGTTGGTATTTAATAAAAAATAATTAAATTAAATTAAAACATTCGAAAAGTGAATTGTGATTCTCATACGTTTGGGAGAATTATTAATATAACTTGTAATGTATTTTTTTGAAATTTCGCTGCGAAGCCTTCGTCGCTGGCCAGAAATCATAAGGAAGTAATCAATACCAAGAAAAGTTATGATGTAAGAGGGCCTTGGTGCAGAACAATTTCCTAGGTAATATTAAATTTAATAACAAGTAAGGAAAGGCTAAAGTCGGGCGGGGCCGACTATATAATACCCTACACCACTCCCTGCGTATATACCCCGCCTTTATTACTAAACCCAGGAGTTTCATGTGAGCAATTTTATGCAGTTCATATTAATTATACAGTATAGATTTGGTTTTAGTCATATTTAACAAATATGGTAAATAATAGACACAATTTTCCGGCAGACAAATGCAAATTATACAGTAATAATAGGATGAATCGGACTGACATTTGAAAGAAGGCCTATAACAACACTTGGGCCTGGTCCAAAACATGGGCCTATATTTTTCTCACTCACGATAGGTATTCAAAGTTAAAATATATCATGATCCGATGTAAGACGTAGTTTCTAGAGCTGTATTAGAGTAGAATGGGGGCCCCATTTGGGTTATTCCAAAGTATGGACACATATATTTGACTTTGTATTCTTAGTTGAAATATAATATAATCCGCAAAAAATGAATAAAATGAGGCCATTTTTAAGGGATCTACATTAAAAAGTGGTTCATTATCACTTTCAAAATAGGTATTATATTATATTATAGGATTATATCGAGATCTAATGTACGATGTGGGTTCTAGAGATGTAATAGAGTAGAATGGGGGCCCAATTTGTATGTCTTCTTAGTTGAAATATAATACAAAATGCAAAATTTGATAAACTTTCGATGCAAATTGTGGGTCCTACAGGGGTAATAATAAAAAAGGGGACCATTTGTAAGGGCGCTACATTAAAAAATGGGCCCATTTGTAAGGGCGCTACATTAAAAAATGGGCCCATATAGATCACTTTTAAAGTAGGTATTCTTAGTATGAAATATAAATATAATATAATTTGCAAAATTTGAAAAACTTCCGATGTAAAATGTCGTTCCGGTAAAAAAGTGAAATCGGGAAGGATTTTTGCATCCTGTAAATGTATGTATTTCACAAAAAATGTTAAATCGGAAAGGACATTTGTATGAGAGTATATTGATACCTGGAACGATGTGACCCCCTTTCACCATGTATGTTTATTGGTGAAATATAATATGTAAAGTTTGGCCAAAATCGGTTAAACATTCGAGAGCAACATTTGTATGAGGGATATATCTAAATCTGAACCAATCTTATCCACTTTCACCATAGGTTTTTAGTTGGATTTTTAGATGTTGTGCCAATTTTAAAGAAAATCGGGTACAATATGTGGTTTCTAAAGCGAAACCAGTAAGGAAAGGCTAAAGTCGGGCGGGGCCGACACTATGATGCACTCCACTTTCAATCCGAATACAATTCAATTCGGTGAAAAAGTGAAAACGGGAAGGTTTTTGTATCCTGTAAATGTATGTGTTTGACAAAAAATTTTATATCGGAAAGGACATTTTTATGAGGATATATTGAAACCTGGAACGAAATAGGTGAAATATAAAATGTATAGCTTGGCCAAAATCGGTTAAACTTATGGGAGCAACATTTGAATTTGGGCTATATTTAAATCTGAACCGATCTTACCCACTTTCACCATAGTTTTGTTTAGTTAGATTATAAGATGTTGTGCAAAATTTAATGAAAATCGAGCACAATATGTGGCTTTTAAAGCGGCAAAAGTCAAATCGGGAGCGACATTTGTATGGGGCCTATATCTAAATCCGAACCGATCTAGCCCGCTTTAGCCACAGGTGTTTCTAGTTAGATTATAAGATATTGTGCCAAATTTAAAGAAAATCGATTAGAATATGTGGCATTTAAAGCGGAAAAAGTCAAATCGGAAGCGACATTTATATGGGGGCTATATCTAAATCTGAACCGATCTTACCCAATTTCTGCATAGGTGTTTCTGTAAGATTATAAGATGTTGTGCCAAATTTAAAGAAAATTGAGTACAATATGTGGTTTCTACAGAGGAAAATGTCAAATCGGGAACGACATTTGTATGGGGGCTATATCTAAATCTGAACCGATTTGACCTATTTTCACCATAGATGTTCTTAGTTCAAATATAATATAAAATCTGAAGACAATCTGATACAATATGTGGTTTCTAGAGCGGAAAAAGTCAAATCGGGAGAGAAATTTGTATGGGAGCTATACATAAATCTGAACCGATCTAACAAATTTTTACCACAGGTGTTTCTAGTTACAATATAAGATGTTTTGCCAATTTTAAAGAAAATCTGTTGTAATATGTGGTATCTAGAGTGAAAAGAGTCAAATCGGGAGTGAAATTCGTATGGGGGCTATATCTAAATCTGAACCGATTTTCTTCAAATTAAATAGCGTTCGTCCTTATCCCGAAAAACATCGTTCTGCAAAGTTTCATTTGGTTCTGTCTACAATTGCGACCTGTATCGTGATTACAAGAATAGATGGATGGACGGACGGACGGACAGACAGAGAGACGGACATTGCTAAATCGACTCAGAAAGTGATTCTAAGACGATCGGTATAATTAACAATGGGTCTATCTCGTTTCCTTTTGGGTGTTACAAACAAATGCACAAAGACATTATACTCTCGTGGAGTGTATAAAAAGTGAAATCGGGAGCGACATTTGTATGGGGGCTATATCTAAACCTGAACCGATCATACCCACTTTCAGCATAGGTGTTTCTAATTCGATTATAAAATGTTGTGTCAATTTTAAAGAAAATCGGGTACAATATGTGGTTTCTAAAGCGGAAAAAGTCAAATCGGGAGCGACATTTGTATGGGGGCTATATCTAAATCTGATTCGATCTTACCCACTTTCAGCATAGGTGTTTCTAATTCGATTATAAAATGTTGTGTCAATTTTAAAGAAAATCGGGTACAATACGTGGTTTCAAAGCGGAAAAAGTCAAATCTGGAGCGACATTTTTATGGGGGCTATATCTAAATCTGAACCGATCTTACCGAATTTCTGCATAGGTGTTTCTAGTTGGATTGTATGATGTTGTGCTAAATTTAAAGAAAATCGAGTACAATATGGGTTCTCTAGAGCGGAAAATGTCAAATCGGGAGCGAGATTTGTATGGGGGCTATATCTAAATCTGAACCGAGCTTACCCAATTTTTGCATAGGTTTTTCTAGTTGGATTATAAGATGTTGTGCCAAATTTAAAGAAAATCGGGTATGGTTTCTTGAGCGGAAAATGGCAAATCGGGAGCGACATTTGTATGGGGGCTATATCTAAATCTGAACCGATATATCTAAATCTGAACCGATGGTCCTTGGCCAGAAAAAATAACTTCTGCCAAGTTTCATGACAATCGGGCAACAATTGCGACCTGTAGAGTGCGAGCAAGCTTAGATGGACAGCAGACGGACGGACAGACGGACAGACAGACATCGTTAAATCGACTCAGCTGGTGATTCTAAGCCGATCGGTATACTTTAAGGTGGGTCTAGCTCGATTATTTCTTGGTGTTACAAACATTTGGCGCGAAACTAACTTATAATACCCTAGACCACGAAGTGGTGTAGGGTATAACAATACAAATATAATAAATAATACATTGTTTATTAGAAAGTAATAAAAAAAGTTATTTTATCGAGTAACGATTCGTAGCGGATGCAAAGTTAAAACCTTATCGCATTAACTTCACATAAAGTGTAATATGGACTGTCAGACGGTGTTACAAGTGAGTTATAATCCATTCATTCTACCCTCTACAGAGTAGGAGGGTATATATCATTTGGGACAGAAAAAAGTGTAACGCATTTAAGGAGTGACTTAAGACCGTAAGTATGTTTGGATCAAATCAGTTTCACGACTTTTTAAGGTGTTTGAGCCATGTCCGTCCGTCCGTCTGTCTGACTGGTTGGTGTACACGAGAACTTTCGAAGGTAGTCAAATGTTGCACAAATTTATTTTCCCAATTTCTATGCTAAATTAAAACCAATGTAACTACCACACTGATATTCGGAATCAGCTATATTTTGGTATTTAATAAAGATTTTATAGCCACTTTAATCGTACAATATATGACGGGTTTTGCCACGCCCCTTCTAGTACCTCCGAAACAATTTAAGCTGTTATATCATATATGCGGATGGTCTGAATACTCCCAAATTTTACATTTAGCAATGTTTTGTAGACGTTGCATTAACCTGCAGCTTTCGTCAAAATAAAATTTATATAACTTCCATTTGGATTGTCGAAATCAGTTGCAATTTGATATTTGAAAATGTTTGTATAATGACTTTGAACCTATAAAATATTTATGATTTTACAAAGCCTCTTATAAAGGGTGGTTAAATTGTAACGGCCGATGTCGAATGTGAACCACACCTAAACGTCAACTTTTTTTCTACATTTCTCAATTTCAGACTAACTCAATTTGAACCACGGAAAGATACACAATCGAGCAACGCGTTAAAGTTATTCAGGCTTATTATCAAAATCAATATCGTGCACTTACACGAAAATCATCTTCAGTGATGAGGCACATTTTCACCTCAGTGGATTCGTTAATAAGCAGAATTGTCGCATTTTGGCGAATGATAATCCAAGAGTGATTGTAGAAAAACCAATGCACCCACAAAGAGTGACTGTTTGGTGCGGTTTATGGGCTGGCGGCATCATCGGGCCGTATGTTTTCCAAAATGACCAGCTGCCTGACCAGCTATCGTGAGATGATAACGAACTTTTTATTGTCCGAATTGGAAGATATGGATGTGGTCGATATGTGGTTTCAACAGGACGGTGCCACTTGCCACACAGCTAACGAAACAACGGCTCTGTTGTGCGACAAATTCAATGGCCGTGTTATCTCAAGTGGTGGCGATGTCGCCAAGATCATGTGATTTGACACCGTTGGACTTCTTTCTTTGGGGTTATTTGAAAGAAAAGGTGTACGTCGATTAGCCAGCAACAATTCAAGGGCTAAAGTATGAGATAATTCGGCACATTAACGGCATAGAACCTCAATTACGCCTCAGCGTCATCGAAAATTTGGACCATCGGATGGAGGTGTGCCGTTGTGGTCGCGGCGGCCATTTGTCCTATATTTTTTTTCGTACATAATTGAACCGTACCAATATTATCGTAATAAAAAGAAACGACAATAATTTCCTAAATAATTTGTGTTTTATAAGGCCCTAGGACGTACCCTATTTAATTTGAAGCAAATCTTTGACTTCTCTTCTTCTTCACTTTGACTTCTCCCCTGTGTATGTATTCTTCCCATAAAAATATTGTATACGTATTTTTGGAAAAAATAGAAACTTTGTAGTGGAGTTGTCAGGCGTAGGGTATCATATAGTCGGCCCCGACCGACTTTAGCCTTCCCTTTTTTAGGTGGATTATAAAATGTTGTGCCAATTTTAAAGAAAATCGGGTACAATATGTGGTTTCTAGAGCGGCAAAAGTCAAATCGGTAGCGACATTTGTGTGGGGTCTATATCTAAATCTGCACTGATCTTAGCCACTATAAGCATAGGTGTTTCTAATTGGATTATAAGATGTTGAGTCCAATTTAAAGAAATTCGTTTCTAAAGCGGAAAATGTTAAATCAGGAGCGACTTTTGTATGGGGGCTATATCTAAATCTGAACCGATCTTACCCACTTTCTGCATAGGTGTTTATAGTTGGACCGCCATTTGTATGGGGGCTATATCTAAATCTGAACCGATCTTACCCACTTTCTGCATAGGTGTTTATAGTTGGATTATGAGATGTTCTGCTAAATTTAAAGAATATCGGGCTCAATATGTGGTTTCTAGAGCGGAAAATATTAAATCGGGACCGACATTTGTATGGGGGCTATATCTAAATCTGAACCGATCTTACCCACTTTCTGCATAGGTGTTTATAGTTGGACCGCCATTTGTATGGGGGCTATATCTAAATCTGAACCGATCTTACCCACTTTCTGCATAGGTGTTTATATTTAGTTGGATTATGAGATGTTCTGCTAAATTTAAAGAATATCGGGCTTAATATGTGGTTTCTAGAGCGAAAAATGTCAAATCTGGACCGCCATTTGTATGGAGGCTATATCTAAATCTGAACCGATCTTACCAACTTTCTGCATAAGTGTTTATAGTTGGATTATGAGATGTTCTGCTAAATTTAAAGAATATCGGGCTCAATATGTGGTTTCTAGAGCGAAAAATGTCAAATCTGGACCGACATTTGTATGGGGCTATATCCAAATCTGAACCGATCTTTCCCACATTCTGCATAGGTGTTTACAGTTGGATTATGAGATGTTTTGATAAATTTAAAGAATATCGGGCTCAATATGTGGTTTCTAGAGCAGAAAATGTCAAATCGGGAGCGACTTTTGTATGGGAGCTATATATAAATCTGAACCGATCTGACCCATTTTTACCATAGGTGTTTCTAGTTGAAATGTAAGATGTTTTGCCAAGTTTGAGGAAAATCAGTTTTAATATGTGGTTTCTAGAGCGGAAAAAGTCAAATCAGGAGCGAAATTTGTATGGGAGCTATATATAAATCTGAACCGATCTGCCCCATTTTTACCACAGGTGTTTCTAGATGAAATATAAGATGTTTTGCCAAATTTGAAGACAATCTGATACAATATGTGGTTTCTAGAGCAGAAAATGTCAAATCGGGAGCGACTTTTGTATGGGAGCTATATATAAATCTGAACCGATCTGACCCATTTTTACCATAGGTGTTTCTACTTGAAATGTAAGATGTTTTGCCAAGTTTGAGGAAAATCAGTTTTAATATGTGGTATCTAGCGTGAAAAGAGTCAAATCGGGAGTGAAATTCGTATGGGGGCTATATCCAAATCTGAACCGATTTTCTTCAAATTAAATAGCGTTCGTCCTTATCCCGAAAAACTTTGTTGTGCAAAGTTTCATTTGGTTCTGGCTACAATTGCGACTTGTACTTTGATTACAAGAATAGATGGACAGACGGACGGACGGACGGACGGACGGACATCGTTAAATCAATTCAAAAAGTGATTCTAAGTCGATCGGTATAATTAACAATGGGTCTATCTCGCTTCCTTTTGGGTGTTACAAACAAATGCACAAAGACATAATACTCTCATGGAGTGTATAAAAATACAAAAATGTCACCCTAATATATGCACTATGGTGTAAACTGCTGCTAATACCAAGATGATACTTCCATAAACCATTTGCCTGCTGAAACAGGCTTAACAAATGAGCTGAAATTGATCCTATTTAGTGGCAGTTGTTCTAAGAGCCACTATTCATGGAACAATAATACGACAATCATTGGCAACTCAACCATCCTCTATTGCCGTCTACAACTGTTTTCACTTCCGGCAAACCGTGTTGTGGTCACAGCAACACCAGCTACTATTCACCTTATCCGAGTGTGTATGTGTGTGTGTGTCTGTGTGTTTTGTTAACAGCGGAATGTTTAAACTAATATATAATTAATTAAATTATGTCGATATCTCCAGCCAACTTGTTGGCAAACAAAAAGCAGAAACAAATCGCTCCGTGGCCGTACATGACCAAATCAATGTTGGACATGATTGAAATTAATAATTAACAATTAATTAATGAACATTTCGTCCTTCACAACACTCACCAACAACAACAACAGTAACAACCGAAGCTGAAGTCTCAAGTTGCAAGAGCTTAATGCGAACACTTTTGTATGTGGCACCCCATGTGTAAACACCGCACCGTCTATTGTTGCGAAGTAATGGCGAAATGCTATTAAAAACATTCAACGTCGAGTGACAACGACAGGACAGCCGGAGTAGCCAAAGAATGAAACTCATTGTCAACAATGTCATTTGGCTTAGAGGCCAAATGTTGCCCCAGTCGGTTGTTTCTATCGAAACATTGCGCTCTACATGAGACGTATTTAGAGGCACAGTGTTGATAGTCAGACAGGGTGCGGCAAACATTCTAAGGAAGGAGATGAGAACTCCAAAAAAGCACCCATTTTAAGGACAGCGTTATTTCTATATTTTCTTTAATCGTTTTTGTAAACGGGCCACCGAGTTAAATCCCCTCTAAAAATGTAAATTTTCAGTACAAAACAAGTAAGGAAAGGCTAAAGTCGGGCGGTGCCGACTATATAATACCCTACACCACTCCCTGCGTATATGCCTCCCTTTGATTACTAAACCCAGGTAATTCATGGGAGCAATTTTATGTAGTTCATATAAATTATACAGTTACTATAAATTCATCTTTAGTCAAATTTAATGAATATGACAATTAATAAAGTAATTGATCCAATTTTCCAGCAGATATTCAGATTAAAGTAAATATAACATGATCTGGAAAATTTGATCAAGATCCAATGATAAATACATTTGTATGGGGGTATATTGAAACCTGGAACGATGTGACATGCTTTCACCATGTATGTTTATTGGTGAAATATAATATGTAAAGTTTGGCCAAAATAGGTTAAAGATTCGGGAGCAACATTTGTATTGGTGCTATATCTAAATCTGAACCGATCTTACCCACTTTCAGCATAGGTGTTTTTAGTTCGATTATAAAATGTTGAGCCAATTTTAAAGAAATTCGGGTACAATATGTGGTTTCTAAAGCGGAAAAAGTGAAATCGGGAGCGACATTTGTATGGGGACTATATCTAAATCTGAACCGATCTTACCAACTTTCAGCATAGGTGTTTCTAGTTCGATTATAAAATGTTGAGCCAATTTTAAAGAAATTCGGGTACAATATGTGGTTTCTAAAGCGGAAAAAGTGAAATCGGGAGCGACATTTGTATGGGGACTATATCTAAATCTGAACCGATCTTACCCACTTTCAGCATAGGTGTTTCTACTTCGATTATAAAATGTTGTGCCAATTTTAAAGAAATTCGGGTTCAATATGTGGTTTCTAAAGCGGAAAAAGTGAAATCGGGAGCGACATTTGTATATATATAAATCTGAACCGATCTTAACCACTTTCAGCATAGCTGTTTCTAGTTCGATTATAAAATGTTGAGCCAATTTTAAAGAAAATCGGGTACAATATGTGGTTTCTAAAGCGGAAAAAGTGAAATCGGGAAGCGACATTTGTATGGGGACTATATCTAAATCTGAACCGATCTAACCCGCTTTCGTCGCAGATATTTATAGTTAGATTATAAGGTGTTATGCAAAATTTTAAGAAAATATAGGTGCTTTATAGAGCGAAAAAAAGTCAAATATGGAGCGACATTTGTATGGGGGCTATATCTAAATCTGAACCGATTTCCTCCAAATTCAATACCAGTCGTCCTTGGCCAAAAAAAAGTAACTTCTGCCAAATTCCACGATAATCGGACAGCAATTGCGACATGTAGAGTGCGAACAAGCTTAGATGGACAGCAGACGGACGGACAAACAGACATCGTTAAATCGATTCAGCTAGTGATTCTAAGCCGATCCGTATACTTAAAGGTGGGTCTAGCTCAATTATTTTCTTGTGTTACAAACATTTGGCGGAAAACTAACTTATAATACCCTAGTCCACGAAGTGGTGTAGGGTATAAAAATTATTTACATATTTGCAAAAAGGTTAGGCTAATTTAAAACAAGTAAGGAAAGGCTAAAGTCGGGCGGGGCCGACTATATAATACCCTACACCACTCCCTGCTTATATACCTCGCTCTGATTACTAAACCCAGGTGTTTCATGGGTGCAATTTTATGTAGTTCGTATAAATTATGCAGTGTACTATAAATTAATCTTTAGTCAAATTTAACGAATATGGTAAACTTTGTGAAAATAATTTACATTATGTTACCCATTCATATGATGGGCCCATATACAAACAAAATCGGTGTCATGCCATCTCATTGTAGCTGCTCCTAGTGAAAAATAAAACAATTATTTTCATCAAGATTGCCTTAATAAGTGAATCCAGAGTGTTATCAATAAATCGGAAGGCGCATATGAGCGGTGACAATATATTTACGTAATGGTCCACTTATATGGTTCATGGTAATATGAACCCAGCAAAAAATTGGAAGTTCCGCAGGAATCACATTTTAATCGATCCAAATGTGCATTTCTTCCCGCTTTTGAGGAAGTTCATTAAAAACTTCCAAAAAAGTCTATCATATGTTAATATCCCGCAATATTTTACGAATAACAATTTCGCAAGTGAATGGGAACGAATTTTTAGTATGGGAAGGTTTTTTGCTGGGAAGGTTTTATTGAAATTTGGCGACAGGTCTATTACAAAATTTGGGGCCTGTGCCAAAAACATGCCCCTATATAGTTCTGATTCACGGTAGGTATTCCTAGTTGAAATGCGAGGTGAAGGTTCCAGATCGGTAATAGAGTAAAACGGGGCCCATTGGTATGGGGATATACCCATATATGGACCCATATATCTAACTTTCATAGATCTGTAAAATTTGATAAACGTCTGATGTAGACTATGGATTCTGGAGTAATAAAAATAGAAAATTGGGACCCATATCAAGTAGGCGTTTCTCATCTAAATATAACATGATGTGGGCAATTTGATCAAAGTTGGTATTCTTAGTTGAAATATGACAAGATATGCAAAATTATATCGAGATCCAATGCACGATGTGGGTTCTAGGGATGTAATAGATTAGAATGGGGCCCCATTTGTATGGAGGTTGTATCAAAATGTGGACCCATATATTAGACTTTTATAGTATGCATTCTTAGTTGAAATATAATACAAAATGCAAAATTTGATAAACGTTCGATGCAAATTGTGGGTCCTACAGGGGTAATAATAAAAAAGGGGGCCATTTGTAAGGGCGCTACATTAAAAAATGGGCCCATATAGATCACTTTTAAAGTAGGTATTCTTAGTATGAAATATAAATATAATATAATTTGCAAAATTTGAAAAACTTCCGATGTAAAATGTCGGTCCGGTAAAAAAGTGAAGCGACATTTGTTACCGAATTTCTGCACAGGTGTTTCTAATTGGATTGTGTGATGTTGTGTCAAATTTAAAGAAAATCGGGTACAATATGTGGTTTCTAAAGCGGAAAAAGTGAAATCTGGAGCGACATTTGGATGGGGCTATATCTAAATCTGAACCGATCTTACCCACTTTCAGCATAGGTGTTTCTAGTTCGATTATAAAATGTTGTTCTAAAGCGGAAAAAGTCGAATCGGGAGCGACATTTGTATGGGGGCTGTATCTAAATCTGAACCGATCTTACCGACATTCGGCATAGTTGTTTCTAATTCGATTATAAAATGTTGTGCCAATTTTAAAGAAAATCTGGTACAATATGTGGTTTCTAAAGCGGAAAAAGTCAAATCTGGAGCGACATTTTTATGGGGGCTATATCTAAATCTGAACCGATCTTACCCACTTTCAGCATAGGTGATTATAGTTGGATTATAGGATGTTTTGCCAATTTTAAAGAAAAACGTCAAATCGGGAACGACATTTGTATGGGGGCTATATCTAAATCTGAACCGATTTCCTCCAAATTCAATACCGATGGTCCTTGGCCAGAAAAAATAACTTCTGCTAAGTTACATGACAATCGGACAACAATTGCGACCTGTAGAGTGCGAACAAGCTTAGATGGACAGCAGACGGACAGACAGACAGACATCGTTAAATCGACTCAGCTGGTGATTCTAAGCCGATCGGTATACTTAAAAAATAAAATTTTTTTCTTCGCATTATGAATAAATACGTAAAAATGTGTTAAAAAACATAAAAACAAAAAAAAAATAAAAAAATTAATTTTCGTTAAAATCGAAAAATACGAAAAGTAGTCAACTTTGGACCGTTTTCCAAAATATATCTGATTTCCCGATTTTTATTGTTAATATCTCAAAATAATTGGTTCCTTGTCTATTTTTGATTTTTTACAGAACTCAAAAATGTCTACTAGAACAAAAGTTATTGAATTTTGGCCGATGGATTTTGATTCTGAACCACTGTGCGTCCTAGCTGCTTTTGTGTAGATGCTAGTGTGCTTTTTACAGACGGACGGACGGACGGCTAGATCGTCTTAGATTTTTTTACGATCAAGAATATATATATACTTTATAGGGTATCAGGTCGATATTTCAAGGTGTTAGAAACGGAATGGCAAAGTTAGTATACCCCCAACCTGTAGGTGGAGTGTATGAGAAGCAAGCTAGTGTCTACTGTGTAAAGCCCTCCGTTTTAAAGTATACATGTGATTTGGACTGTCCTATCTGAACTTTCTTTTAACTCCTTAATATATTTTATTTTAAGTTTAAATATTCCCTTTTAATTTTGTACAATGTACATAGTTTTAAGCCAACTGGACAACACTGTGCTACGGCAACATTCACAACAGCAAGTTGGGACAGTGAGTATAACTTCCGGTTTTGTGATCCTTTTAACAGCACATGACGACTGACTTGGAAAGTTGAACAATTCAGTTTTGCGTTTTTTCTTCTTTTCTTTAGTTTTCCTGAACAGAGTATATGTGCATTTGTGGTCGTTGCTATTGTTGCTGTTTCTAAGCATTGCTTTTATTATTTCATTACATTCACTGTACACTCACAGAGACACCCAACCCATACACACTCTTATTCCTATACATATGTCTGGCTGATTTTTTGCAACAACTTTACACCTATTCTCGCACCCATACCATTGTGATCATAGAGCACATGTGTGTTGCGGAAATTTCAAGGCCTTCTATAAAGAGGCCAGAAAACAGATCAAAAAGTAAAAAGTGTCGACGCTTACATATATATAAATTAGGATGGGTCGCGGTCCATGCAAATGGACCAGACCAGTCACCCAACGAAAATAAAGTTTGGATTGTTTGATTTGCAAAATCTTTCGCTCCTAGATCAAGCCGTCCGTGAGCTGAACGCTCCTGTAAATTCCCCAAAAAATCATGTTTTTCCCGTGTAATTTTTTTGTGCTGCTTTTTGGTCAAACTTTTTTCTGAAATAATAGACCCTTGAAAGCACTTTAAATATAAAATTTGATTCTAGTCTTAGAGTAACTTATTGGTCGAATTATCGGACCCTTATAGTATTTTTTGTGATTTTTCATGGAGACAACTGAAGAAATTTTCGTATTTGATGCAAGGATTTTATAAAACATATATAGCGCCAGTCATACCTTTCGAATGATGCCTAAATGATGAACATCGGAATTAAAATGACGCAGCAACGCTCATTTTTGTAAAAAGAGTTTGCAATTTTTGGTATTAAATTATTTTAGATACAAGGAGCCAGTGACGTCATTTTTCGTCCCATATTCGTCATTTAGGTATCATTCGAAAGGTATTAATTCCTTCTATTTATTTTTCATAACAACTCTTACAAAATGTTTTCAAGAAATATGAGTTTTTAGCTATCGCCTTGAAAAAACACAAAAAAATCAATATAAACGTCCAATAATACGACCAATGAGTTATTATAAGACAAGCATAACATGTAAGCAAATGCTAAAGTCGTGCGGGGCCGACTATATGAAACACTCCACTTTCTATCCGAATACAATTGAATTCGGTAAAAAAGTGAAAACAGGAAGGATTTTTATATGTTTCCTAATTATAGGTTAATATGATCTGGTCCAATTTGTCAAATCGAGAAGAATATTTGGGGGCTATATACAAACATGGAATGAAGTGACTAACTTTCACAATAAGTTCCTTCAGTTCAAATAAACGTGTTATGCTTATTTTGAAGAAATTCGGTGAAAATACGTGATTTCTGGGGCGGAAAAAGTCAATCCAGAAGCGAATATGTAAATCTGAACCGATCTGACCCATTTACACCATGGGTGTTCCTAGGTGAAATATAAGATATTTTGAAAGATTTGAAGAGATATGTTCAAATATCTGGTTTATAGATTGGAAAAAGTGAAATCGGGAGTGAATTTTGTGAGGGAGCTATATATAAATCTGAACCGATCTGACCTATTTTCACCATAGTTATTCCTAGTTTAAATACAAGATGTTTTGCCAAATCTGAAGACAATCTGATACAACATGTGGTTTCTACAGCGGAAAAAGTCAAATCCGGAGCGAAATTTGTATGGGAGCTATATATAAAACTGAACCGATCTAATACATTTTCACCACAGGTGTTTCTAGTTGAAATATAAGATGTTTTGCCAATTTTTAAGACAAACTGTTAAAATGTGTGGTGGTATCTAGAGTGAAGAGCTATATCTAAATCTGAACCGATTTTCTTCAAATTAAATGGCGTTCGTCCTTATCCCGAAAAACTTCGTTGTGCAAAGTTTCATTTGGTTCCGGCTACAATTGCGACCTGTACTTTGATTACAAGAATAGATGGACAGACAGACAGACGGACATTGCTAAACCGATTCAAAAAGTGATTCTAAGTCGATCGGTATAATTAAGAATGGGTCTATCTCCCTTCCCTTTGGGTGTTACAAACAAATGCACAAAGACATAATACTCTGGCGGAGGGTATAGAAATACATACATATTTCACTCTCGATTTGACTTTTTTCGCTCTAGAAACAAGATATTTTAAACGATTTTCTTAAAATTTGGTATATCAGCAATTACTTCATAGATGTCTTTCACCGCGTCCATAAATTTTTTTGCGGAGGTAATTAGCACATTTAAATAAGAGGCCTTTGATGGCCCTAAAAGTTCCTATTGCCGCTGCTGGCATATTACATTGTCAGCGTTATAAAAGCAACACGAATAAAATGACAGCAGCGAAGTAAACCTAACACTGATTCTTAAAATTAAGTTGTTAAATTCTGTAGTTTTTCTGTGTAAAATAGCACACAAACTTAATGTTCCCGTGACATATGCTCCTGCTTAACAGAATAAAAAATAAGTTATGTAATTTTCTGTACGAATGACGAGGATTTATCGTCTCCACACTCCTGACAAGGATGGGGGGTGGCGCAATAACATACTCGTGTTACTCGATATTTTTATACCCTACACCACTTCGTGGGCTAGGGTATTATAAGTTAGTTTCGCGCCAAATGTTTGTAACACCAAGAAATAATTGAGCTAGACCCACCTTTAAGTATACGGATCGGCTTAGAATCGCAAGCTGAGTCGATTTAACGATGTCTGTCTGTCCGTCTGTCCGTCCGTCCGTCCGTCCGTCCGTCCGTCCGTCCGTCCGTCTGCTGTCCATCTAAGCTTGTTCGCACTCTACAGGTCGCAATTGTCGTCCGATTGTCATGAAACTTGCCAGAAGTTATTTTTTGTGGCCAAGGACCATTGGTATTGAATTTGGAGGAAATCGGTTCAGATTTAGATATAGCTCCTATACAAATGTCGCTCTCGATTTGACCTTTTCCACTCTAGAAACCACATATTGTACCCGATTTTCTTTAAATTTGGCACAACATCTTATAATCCAACTAGAAAAACCTATGCAAAAATTGGGTAAGATCGGTTCAGATTTAGATATAGCCCCCATACAAATCTCGCTCCCGATTTGACATTTTCCGCTCTAGAAAACCCATATTGTACTCGATTTTCTTTAAATTCAGCACAACATCATACAATCCAACTAGAAACACCTATGCAGAAATTCGGTAAGATCGGTTCAGATTTAGATATAGCCCCCATACAAATGTCGCTCCCGATTTGACTTTTTCGCTTTAGAAACCACATATTGTACCCGATTTTCTTTAAAATTGACACAACATTTTATAATCGAACTAGAAACACCTATGCTGAAAGTGGGTAAGATCGGTTCAGATTTAGATATAGCCCCCATACAAATGTCGCTCCCGATTTCACTTTTTCCGCTTTAGAAACCACATATTGTACCAGATTTTCTTTAAAATTGACACAACATTTTATAATCGAATTAGAAACACCTATGCTGAAAGTGGGTAAGATCGAATCAGATTTAGATATAGCCCCCATACAAATGTCGCTCCCGATTTGACTTTTTATACACTCCACGAGAGTATAATGTCTTTGTGCATTTGTTTGTAACACCCAAAAGGAAACGAGATAGACCCATTGTTAATTATACCGATCGTCTTAGAATCACTTTCTGAGTCGATTTAGCAATGTCTGTCTGTCCGTCCGTCCGTCCGTCCGTCCATCTATTCTTGTAATCACGATACAGGTCGCAATTGTAGACAGAACCAAATGAAACTTTGCAGAACGATGTTTTTCGGGATAAGGACGAACGCTATTTAATTTGAAGAAAATCGGTTCAGATTTAGATATAGCCCCCATACGAATTTCACTCCCGATTTGACTCTTTTCACTCTAGATACCACATATTACAACAGATTTTCTTTAAAGTTGGCAAAACATCTTATATTGTAACTAGAAACACCTGTGGTAAAAATGTGTTAGATCGGTTCAGATTTATGTATAGCTCCCATACAAATTTCTCTCCCGATTTGACTTTTTCCGCTCTAGAAACCACATATTGTATCAGATTGTCTTCAGATTTTATCTTATATTTAAACTAAGAACATCTATGGTGAAAATAGGTCAAATCGGTTCAGATTTAGATATAGCCCCCATACAAATGTCGTTCCCGATTTGACATTTTCCTCTGTAGAAACCACATATTGTACTCAATTTTCTTTAAATTTGGCACAACATCTTATAATCTTACAGAAACACCTATGCAGAAATTGGGTAAGATCGGTTCAGATTTAGATATAGCCCCCATATAAATGTCGCTTCCGATTTGACTTTTTCCGCTTTAAATGCCACATATTCTAATCGATTTTCTTTAAATTTGGCACAATATCTTATAATCTAACTAGAAACACCTGTGGCTAAAGCGGGCTAGATCGGTTCGGATTTAGATATAGGCCCCATACAAATGTCGCTCCCGATTTGACTTTTGCCGCTTTAAAAGCCACATATTGTGCTCGATTTTCATTAAATTTCGCACAACATCTTATAATCTAACTAAACAAAACTATGGTGAAAGTGGGTAAGATCGGTTCAGATTTAAATATAGCCCAAATTCAAATGTTGCTCCTATAAGTTTAACCGATTTTGGCCAAGCTATACATTTTATATTTCACCTATTTCGTTCCAGGTTTCAATATATCCTCATACAAATGTCCTTTCCGATATAAAATTTTTTGTCAAACACATACATTTACAGGATACAAAAAACCTTCCCGTTTTCACTTTTTCACCGAATTGAATTGTATTCGGATTGAAAGAGGAGTGTATCATAGAGTCGGCCCCGCCCGACTTTAGCCTTTCCTTACTGGTTATTAATATGAAGACTGCAAAGTCCAAACTCTCAATAAAGACAATAGAATTTCTTCGCAATCCGATTTATCGTTCGAAATTTCAAAACAGATGCGGTGGTTCGACTTTCCAACTTTTGGTGGTCAAATTCCAAATTACAATCAATACGTACAACGATCAAAATTGGCAAATCATTCTCATAAAGTTACTGTTTGGAGGTGACAGCAGTCGGCGCATAGTGGTTCAGAATCAAAATCCATCGGCCAAAATGCAATGACATTGTTCTAGCAGACATTTTTGAGTTCCGTAAAAGGAACCAAGGATTATTTTGAAATACTAACATTAAAAGTCGGGAATTCTGATATATTTTAGAAATCAGCCCAAAGTTAACTACTTTTCATATTCGATTTTAAAGAAAATTAAAAATATTATTTTTTGATTTTAACATCTTTTTCCGTATTTGTTCATAATGCGAACAAAAAACATTTAATTTTTTTTGTATTACATACACAGATCGGCTTAGAAACACTTTTTGAGTCGGTTTAGCAATGTCCGTCCGTCCGTCTGTCCATCAATTGTTGCAATCAAAGTTCAGGTCGCAATTGTTGTCCGATCTTAACAAAAATTAGCACAAGTAAGTTTTGTGTATCAGGGACGAACGCTATTTAATTTGAAACAGATCTGTACAGATTTAGATATAACCGCAATACAAATTTCGTTTCCGATTTGACTTTTTCCGTTCTAAAAACCACCTACGTCTTATAATCTAACTAGAAACACCTATGGTGAAGGTGGGTAAGATCGGTTCAGATTTAGATATAGCCCGCATACAAATGTTACTCCCCATTTGACTGTTGCTGGTCTAAACAGCACACATTTTAACCGATATTTTTAAAATTTGGCACAACACCTTATATAGCAACTAAAATCATCTGTGGTGAATGTGGGTTAGATCGGTTCAGATTTATATATAGCTCATATACAAATTTCGCTGCCGATTCGACTTTTTCTGCTTCAGAATCCACATAATTCAACCAATGTTGATCAAATTTGGCACCAAACATTATATTGCAACTAGAAACATCTATGGTGAAAGTCAGATCGGTTCAGATTTGTATATAGCTCCTATATATATTTCGCCCCCGAGTTGACGTTTTCCGCCCTCGAAACCACACATTCTGACAGATTTTCTTCAAATTTGGCACAACACCTTATATTTGAACTAGAAACATCTCTGGTGAAATTGATCGGTTCAGATTTATATATAGCTCATATAGAAATATAATTCCCCATTTGTCTTTATCTGCTCTAAAAACTACAACAACTGATTTTGCTCAAATTAGGCATTAGTTTACCTTACATTACAAATAGAATCATCTATGGTGAAAGTGGGTGAGATCGATTCAGATTTGTTATAGCTCCCATAGAAAATTTCATTCCAATTTGATTTTTTCCTGTTTGGCACAACACCTTATATTATAACTATAAATATCTATTTTGAAAAGATAGATTTCAGATTTATATATAGGTTCCATAAAAATGTTGCGATTTTACATTTTCTGCTCTAGAAAACGCGTTTTTTAACCCGATTTTGATTATAACTGTAAATATATGTTGTTAAAGCGGGTATCATCGGTCCAAGATATGGGACAATTTCCAAAATCCTCATCGAATTTAATTGCAATGGCAGGGTATCATATAGACGGTGCCGCCCAACTTTAGCCTTTCCTTACTTGTTTTGACTTTGTCGAACTCATTCTCACCTATTTTAAGAGATTTTGCAGTCAATTTTTTATTAGAAATTGTGGTTTCTTAGGGTTACCCGATTTTCAGGATAATTTTTGCCCTCACCAATTTGCCCCTTTGGATAATATGATACATTTAGTACAAAAAGACCGATTTTTTAGTTCCAAAACGCAATTTACTCATTTTCCTCTCATTAACTTCTGATAAGTAGGTACGCAGATAAAAAGATGAGTAAATTTCCTTTATCCTCATGCTAACATTATAACAATCGTGATTCATTTGCCATATGCCCAAAAACCCAGTTCGACAAGTAAGGAAAGGCTAAAGTTGGACGGAGCCGTCTACATGATACACGCCTATTTCAATTCTATTACAATTCAATTAGGTGAAATCGGGAAGGCTTTTTGTATCTTGTAAATGTATGTGTTTGACAAAAAAAGTTAAATCGGAAAGGACATCTGTATGGGGTTATATTGAAACATGGAACGATGTGACCCACATTCACCATGTATGTCTATAGGTGAAATATATTATGTAAAGTTTGGCCAAAACGGTTAAAGTTGGGAGCAACATTTGTATATACATAAATAAATTTATATCTAAATCTGAACCGATTTTACCCACTTTCAGCATAGGTGTTTCTAGTTAGATTATGAGATGTTGTGCCAAATTTAAAGAAAATCGTGAAAAGTAGAATCGGGAGCGACATTTTTATGGGGGCTATATCAAAATCTGAACCGATTTGCCTCAAATTAAATAGCGTTAGTCCTTGATTCACAAAACTTTCTTGTGCCAATTTTTGTTAAGATTGGACTATTATTGCGACCTGTAATTTGATTACAACAATAGATGGGCAGTCGGACAGACAGACCGACATTGTTAAATCGACTCAGAAAGTGATTCTAAGCCGATTTGTATAATCAACGATGGGTCTATCTCGTTTCCTTGTGGGTGTCACAAACAAATGCACAAAGACATAATACTCACGTGGAGTATATAAAAAAAAGAGTTTTTCAATTTTCAAAAACAAAACAAGAAAGGAAAGGCTAAAGTCGGGCGGGGCCGCCTATATGATACACTCCACTTTCTATCGGAATACAATTCAATTCAGTAAAAAAGTGAAAACGGGAAAAAATTTTGTATGTTTCCTAATCACAGGCTGAAATGACCTGGTCCAATTTGTCAAATCGAGAATAATATTTGTATCGGGACTATATCCAAACATGGAATGAAGTGACTAACATTCACAATAAGTTCTTCCAGTTGAAGTATAACGTGTTATGCTCAATTTTAAGAAATTCTCTGATAATACGCGGTGTTTTGGGGAACGAAATTTGTATGAGAACTATATGTAAATCTGAACCGAAGTGACCCATTTTCACCATAGGTGTTCCTAGTTTAAATATAAGATAAACATCTTTGAAGAAAATCTGTTAAAATATGTGGATTCTGGAGCGGAAAAAATTGGGGAAAAAAAGCAAATTGGGATCGAAATTCGTATGGGAGCTATATATAAATCTGAACCGATCTAACACCTTTTTACCACAAGTCTTTCCAGTTGAAATATAAGGTGTTTTGCGAATTTAGATGAAAATCTGTTAAAATATGTGGATTCTAAGGCGGAAAAATTCAAATTGGGAACGAAATTTGTATGGTGAGCTATATATGAATCTGAACCGATCTAACACGTTTTGACAACAGGTGTTTCCAGTTGATTTTAGAGGAAAATATGTTAAAATATGTGGATTCTAAAGCGGAAAAATTTAAATTGGGAGCGAAATTTGTATGTGAGCTATATATAAATCTGAACCGATTTTTACCACAAGTGTTTCTAGTTGTATTTTAAATGTTTTGCCAATTTTGAGAAAATCTATTGTAATATGTGGTATCTAGAGTGAAAAGTGTCAAATCGGGAGTGAAATTCGTATGGGGGCTATATCTAAATCTGAACCGATTTTCTTCAAATTAAATAGCGTTCGTTCTTGTCGCGAAAAACTTCGTTGTGCAAAGTTTCGTTTGGTTCTGACTACAATTGCGACCTGTATCGTGATTACAATAATAGATGGATGGACGGACAGATAGACGGACATTGCTAAATCGACTCAGAAAGTGATTCTAAGCCGATCGGTATAATTAACAATGGGTCTATCTCCCTTCCTTTTGGGTGTTACAAACAAGTGGACAAAGACATAATACTCTCGTGGAGTGTATAAAAAAGCAAAAAAAAAATAAAACCAGTAAGGAAAGGCTAAAGTCGGGCGGGGCCGACTCTATGATACACTCCACTTTCAATCCGAATACAATTCAATTCGGTGAAAAAGTGAAAACGGGAAGGTTTTTTGTATCCTGTAAATGTATGTGTTTGACAAAAAATTTTATATCGGAAAGGACATTTGTATGAGGATATATTGAAACCTGGAACGAAATAGGTGAAATATAAAATGTATAGTTTGGCCAAAATCGGTTAAACTTATGGGAGCAACATTTGAATTTGGGCTATATTTAAATCTGAACCGATCTTACCCACTTTCACCATAGTTTTGTTTAGTTAGATTATAAGATGTTGTGCGAAATTTAAAGAAAATCGAGCACAATATGTGGCTTTTAAAGCGGCAAAAGTCAAATCGGGAGCGACATTTGTATGGGGGCTATATCTATATCTGAACCGATCTTACCCAATTTCTGCATAGTGTTTCTAGTTGGATTATAAGATGTTGTCCCAAATTTAAAGAAAATCGGGTACAATATATGGTTTTTAGAGCGCAAAATTCAAATCGGGAGCGACATTTGTATGGGGCCTATATCTAAATCTGAACCGATCTAGCCCGCTTTAGCCACAGGTGTTTCTAGTTAGATTATAAGATGTTGTGCCAAATTTAAAGAAAATCGATTAGAATATGTGGCATTTAAAGCGGAAAAAGTCAAATCGGGAGCGACATTTATATGGGGGCTATATCTAAATCTGAACCGATCTTACCCAATTTCTGCATAGGTGTTTCTAGTAAGATTATAAGATGTTGTGCCAAATTTAAAGAAAATCGAGTACAATATTTGGTTTCTACAGAGGAAAATGTCAAATCGGGAACGACATTTGTATGGGGGCTATATCTAAATCTGAACCGATTTGACCTATTATCACCATAGATGTTGTTAGTTTAAATATAAGATGTTTTGCCAAATCTGAAGACAATCTGATACAATATGTGGTTTCTAGAGCGGAAGAAGTCAAATCGGGAGCGAAATTTGTATGGGAGCTATATATAAATCTGAACCGATCTGACCGATATTCACCATGGGTGTTTCTAGTGGAAATATAAGATGTTTTACCAAATCTGAAGACAATCTGATACATTATGTGGTCTCTAGAGCGGAAAAAGTCAAATCGGGAGAGAAATTTGTATGGGAGCTATATATAAATCTGAACCGATCTAACACATTTTTACCACAGGTGTTTCTAGTTACAATATAAGATGTTTTGCCAATTTTAAAGAAAATCTGTTGTAATATGTGGTATCTAGAGTGAAAAGAGTCAAATCGGGAGTGAAATTCGTATGGGGGCTATATCTAAATCTGAACCGATTTTCTTCAAATTAAACAGCGTTCGTCCTTATCCCGAAAAACATCGTTGTGCAAAGTTTCATTTGGTTCTGTATACAATTGCGACCTGTATCGTGATTACAAGAATAGATGGACGGACGGACGGACGGACAGACAGACGGACATTGCTAAATCGACTCAGAAAGTGATTCTAAGACGATCGGTATAATTAACAATGGGTCTATCTCGTTTCCTTTTGGGTGTTACAAACAAATGCACAAAGACATAATACTCTCGTGGAGTGTATAAATATTAATTTTATTAAAAATCGAAGAAAACGAAAAGTAGTCAACTTTGGGCCGATTTCTATGTTAATTTTTTATGTTAATATCTCAAAATAATCCTTGGGTCCTTGTCTAATTGCACTTTTTACAGAACCCAAAAATGTCTACTGGAACAAAAGTTATTGAATTTTTGCCGATGGATTTTGATTCTGAACCACTGTGCGGTGGAGAGAATAAAATTTAAATACATATACATATATATATATGGGATTTGTCTAGTGTTTGTAATCATGAACTAATTAATGCATTAATAAATGTTTTTTGTATCAACGAAAGTTGAGGAAAGAAATGGTACGAACAATGGTATGTAATACTAATGCAGCAATACCGCATTCAATTGCAGGAACGCAATAATTCGTTGCCGCAACGAATCCGACTTATTGCTACGATGGACAATTTTTCTTTCAGTGTATTCGATACCAAGATAATGTTGGATTTTCATATACTCTGGCTTAAGGCATAATTAATTGATTCTAGTCTATGATGTAAAAAGTTGTCGTTGTTTTGTGTAACCGACTGTCCTTTCACAACTTCCTTGTGTTGCTACATCGTTTCTTTTATATTTCATTTTTCTGTTTCTGTTACTGCTACTTTTGTTTTGTTTTGTTGTGGGAGAGTGGTTGTTGTGGGGATTATGCTACGGTTTACCAGGACATTTAAGATTTTGTCCCTTTACCGCAATAAAAAATTGGACTTTGTTGTTGCTATTGTTACAGTTGCCGTTTCCATTGCCGTGGTTAGCAGTACATGAACATTCTAACAATGAAAATTAAAATAGATGAAGTGGTGTCATGGTTCGTTGATTAGTTAGTGACCACATTGTTTTTTCCCAGGATTCTGGTCGATGTCCCCCTCCTATTGTTGAGTGTTGATCTTTCCTCTCTCTCCCTCCCTTTTTTGTTCGATTATTTGGGTCGTAACGTAAAATATTTTCGAAAACACGTAGAGACCGACGAGAACGAATGCACAAATAAAAGCAAAATAAAGCACGAGCACAACTTTATTAATTGTCTGTTAAATTCAACATTAAGATTGTAACGAAGACGATGTGGAACAAACAGAAACACATCCTTTAGGAATAATCGTGCTCGTATGTTTTTTGTTGCATTGTTTTTGTGGAAATTCATCTGCTTAAAGTGTTCTGGTGGCTGCTGTTGTTAAGTGTTGGTTGGCCTTGCTTCTCCATTTGAAGCGGATAACAACGTAAACATACCATCACGTCGTTAAATTTATAACATCAACAAACGGATGAAAAACTGTAAAAATGCCCTCACATTGTTTGCTAATTTATCTTGTTGCCTTTTTTATTGGCTAACAGAAATACGTATTACAGCACACACACACACACACAACAAAACTACACATACACTATACATTGTATAATAAATAGCCAAAACATATCCTTGGAATTGGTTGGTATTACAAGTTAGCAGCATTGTTTGGCTAATTTCAGGAAAATAATAATGGAACACTGCCAGCGTATGTAGAGCTTGCGAACTGTAGAGAGGTTAGCGTCGTTCAGCATTCTGCTGACTATAGATATCCAGTTCGCTTAGAGATTGTCGACTTTTCATAGAAGTGAAATACCACATTAGGAAAATTCGGAAAATTTTATTTGGTTTATCTACAAATTTAAAAGATTGCATACACAAAATTTCGTGATTTCAGCTTTGGTACCATTTTACCCCTTTAAAAGTACGAATTTCATAAAATTCTGCTATTGACAAAATGAATATATACTCCATCCTATGGCGGAAAACACATCAAGAAAGGCAAGGTCACAGCTCAGATGTACCAATCATATGAAACCCTCCACACACCTTATTACATTGTACAGTGGTTCCAAATTGACTGTTATCCCCTCCATCATAGGATGAAAACATAGTAAGTTTTTCAATCCGTTTGTAACACCTTGAAATATCGACCTGAGTCCATATAAAGTATATGGGGCATTCCACGACAAATCGGACAGTTCAAAAAATAATATTTTTGATTTCCTCCATTTTTTTAAATTTTTTGGTTTTTTTTTTTCTGATCGTTAAAAATCGTTAAATTGTAGTTCTTTTTTAGTCTTTTGCTCATAACTCAATAATGGTCCGAATTGGATATTCTTTTTTTCTAATTTTTTGTCTTTTGAAGTAATTTTCAGAAAAAAATATTTTCAATGTTTTTGTATGCAAATTTTGATTTTTTAATTAAAACTTTATTTTTTAAGTGTTTGTACTCTTCGATTTTCTTGAATTTTTATTTAGACATATATTTATTCTGTAATAATAATTAATATTTTTCTTAATTTTTTGAAAATTTGGAAACACGAAAAAAATTAAAAAACATAGTAATTTTTATAGGTCCACTTTCACCCAAGCCTTAAAATTTACAGAGTATATAGATGTTTAAATTTTTTTTCAAGAAAATCGAAGAGTACAAACGATTAAAAAAATAAAGTTTCAATTTATTTTTGGTTTTCCAAATTTTCAAAAAATTAAAAGAAAATATATTAATTATTATAGGCCCACTTTCAACCAAACCTCAAAATTTACGGAATAAATAGATGTTTAAATAAAAAATTTTCGAGAAAATCAATAGTACAAAGAATCAAAAAATAATAATTTAATTAAAAAAATCAAAATTTGTATACAAAACTAGTAAGGAAAGGCTAAAGTCGGGCGGGGCCGACTATATGATACACTCCACTTTCTATCAGAATACAATTCAATTCGGAAAAAAAGTGAAGACGGGAAGAATTTTTGTATGTTTCCTAATCATAGGATAATATGTCCTGGTTCAATTTGTCAAATCGAGAAGAATATTTGTATCAGGGCTATATCCAAACATGGAATTAAGTGACCCATTTCACAATAGGTTATTCCAGTTCTCAATTTGAAATAATTCGATGAAAATATGTGGTTTCTACAGCAGAAAAAGTCAAATCGGGAGTGAAATTCGTATGGGGGCTATATCTAAATCTGAACCGATCTGGCTCATTTTCACCGTGGGTGTTTCTAGTTGAAATATAAGATGTTTTGCCAATTTTGAAGCACATCTGTTAAAATATGTGGTTTCTACAGCAGAAAAAGTAAAATCGGGAGTGAAATTCGTATGGGGGCTATATCTAAATCTGAACCGATTTGGCTCATTTTCACCGTGGGCGTTTCTAGTTTAAATATAAGATGTTTTGCCAATTTTGAAACACATCTGTTAAAATATGTGGTTTCTACAGCAGAAAAAGTCAAATCGGGAGTGAAATTCGTATGGGGGCTATATCTAAATCTGAACCGATTTGGCTCATTTTCACCGTGGGCGTTTCTAGTTTAAATATAAGATGTTTTGCCAATTTTGAAACAGATCTGTTAAAATATGTGGTTTCTACAGCAGAAAAAGTCAAATCGGGAGTGAAATTCGTATGGGGGCTATATCTAACTCTGAACCGATCTGGCTCATTTTCACCGTGGGCGTTTCTAGTTGAAATATAAGATGTTTTGCCAATTTTGAAGCACATCTGTTAAAATATGTGGTTTCCACAGCAGAAAAAGTCAAATCGGGAGTGAAATTCGTATGGGGGCTATATCTAAATCTGAACCGATTTGGCTCATTTTCACCGTGGGCATTTCTAGTTGAAATATAAGATGTTTTGCCAATTTTGAAGCACATCTGTTAAAATATGTGGTTTCTACAGCAGAAAATGTCAAATCGGGAGTGAAATTCGTATGGGGGCTATATCTAAATCTGAACCGATCTGACCAGTTTTCACCATAGGTGTTTCTAGTTGAAATGTAAGATGATTTACCAAGTTTGAAGAAAATCTGTTGTAATATGTGGTATCTACAGTGAAAAGAGTCAAATCTGGAGTGAAATTCGTATGAACCGAATCTGAACCGATTTTCTTCAAATTAAATAGCGTTCGTCCTTATCCCGAAAAACTTTGTTGTGCAAAGTTTCATTTGGTTCTGGCTACAATTGCGACCTGTACTTTGATTACAAGAATAGATGGACAGACGGACGGACGGACGGACATCGTTAAATCGATTCAAAAAGTGATTCTAAGTCGATCGGTATAATTAACAATGGGTCTATCTCGCTTCCTTTTGGGTGTTACAAACAAATGCACAAAGACATAATACTCTCGTGGAGTGTATACAAATCAAAATTTGTATACAAAAACATTGTGAATATTTTTTTCAATATTTTTTCTGAGAAGTACTTCAAAAAACAAAAAATTAAAAAAAAAAGAATATCCTATTGGGACCACTATTGACGAAGTTATGAGCAAAATACTGAAAGAAGAAGTACTATTTAACGATTTGTAAAAAAACTATATCTTTTTAACGAGTAATCAGAAAAAACTCAAAATATGCTAGGTGGTGTTTTTTAGTGGGTACTAAAAAATGTAAAAAAATGGAGGAAATCAAAAACATTTTTTTGGAACTGTCCGATTTGTCGTGGAATGCCCCATATATATTCTTGCTCGTCATAAATTTTGAAGACGATCTAGCCATGTCCGTCCGTCCGTCTGTTGAAAACATCTAAACGAAATGAGCTAGGCCGTCAAAATTTTCCCAGAATACGTCTAATAGTTGTAGATCGGTTGGGATTGAAATTAAAGCGATTCCTATTTGCAGGGGTTAAATGGGGCAAAAGGGGATAAAACTAGTACTTATCACACGAAAAAACTGCGTAGACACGCTGCTGGAGTAATGATTTCTGCTTTGTATGTACTTCATATGTGGTAAGTTTAATACTTTCATAGCGTGAATGCGCACCATAAAGTGATCCGTACACTTGGGGGGTGAAATGGGGAAAAGGAATAAAATTGGTACCAGTTAAACGACAATAATCGCAGGTAGACGTAAAATAAAGTGAATCTCGAAATTCATACTTTTAAGGGAGAAAATGTGGGAAAAGGGATGAAATTGGTACCGAACTAATGGCTGAAGCCAGAATAACGAAATTCGATGTACATTCCTATGTCAGTATAGATGGGCAAAATCGATTTTTTCGCAATTATATACTTTCATGGGGAAACGGGGAGAAAGGGGACAAATTGGTACCAATCAAACGGATGTAGCTAGAATAATAAAATCAGCGTATATTTCGCTTTGCCGATCAAACGGCTGTAGCTATTTGAATTGAATCATTGAATTTGGCGTGTTCATTCCTCTGACTGTGTAGACGCGCAACATAAAGGATTTTTTGGAAATTTGTGCTTTTAGTGAATACCGAGACAAATTAAGCGGCATCTGGCTGTAGCCAGAATCGTAAATGGAACCGAAATTCGATATGAATGCTGTGGACTATGTGGAAGTTTGGAAATGAATGAAAATACCCGCAGTAATATCACTGTCCAACAAATTAAGACTTTTTGAATGGAACAAAATTGAGACCCTATATTTCTGAAAGAGCATGTTGAGTAGACAATTTTTGCATAATAATCTTATCGTCCAGTTGGTCTGAGTTTCTGTTTACAGTGGGTCAAAGTTTTCATTATTTGAGCAAATGAGTTAATCTCTGAGAAAATTCTTATTGTCAGAACTATATTGTGGAATCTTATAAGGATTATGTTTGTTAACATCTTAACAATCTAGAGTGAAATAGGATAAATGTTGGCTGTAAAAACAAAAATTGTGAAAAGCGCCTTTAGAAAAACCCCCGTAACTTTCTATCATATAGAGAACACCAAAACATGTTGTGGCATATAATTGCTGATTAGAATATATTGGATATTTGTGACAGAATTGTTTAAGAAAAAAGATAGAGAAAGCGGAAATAAATGCAAATTGAAGCTTTTTTTCGCGAATTACTACATATGGGCATCTACCAGTGGCGCGGACGCGACATTCGCATGCCTTAAACTATGCCAAAAACAAGAAAGACACTGAAAAAGTCGATCAGCCTTTTTAGTGTTCTAAAGTGCTTATAGAGTACTACATTTTAAAAATATATCGTCAGGATTTAGTAAAAATTAGTACAAAATTATAAACAATTTTACATCGAAACGGACGCGACAAAAAAAAACAGAAGTACTTTTGAAGGTCTTATAGAAATATACAAAGTTCAGCGATTTTTTGATAACTTTGTTTTTCCTTATATACATGTAAATGAAGTTCAGAGGATATATTTTGTTGGTAGATTTATGAAAAATGAGAATTATATCTTATTTTTCTTAAATAAGGTACAGCAGAAATACGGACTCGACAAAACGGGCGGGACAAAAATTTAGTAATTATAACACTTCAACTTTTAATAAAAATTTAAGAGAAAAAGTTTACTTCAAGTTTCATAAAAACAATTGTCGAAATAAGAAAAATATAGTTGAAAGCTATTAGTGTGGTCTGATTTCATTATACACTCCACGAGAGTATTATGGCTTTGTGCATTTGTTTGTAACACCCAAAAGGAAGCGAGATAGACCCATTGTTAAGTATACCGATCGACTTAGAATCACTTTTTGAGTCGATTTAGCAATGTCCGTCTGTCTGTCTGTCCGTCTGTCTGTCCGTCTGTCCATCTATTGTTGTAATCAAATTACAGGTCGCAATTATAGTCCGATCTTAACAAAAATTGGCACAAGTAAGTTTTGTGGATCAAGGACGAACGCTATTTAATTTGAGGCATATCGGTTCAGAATTAGATATAGCCCCCATACAAATGTCGCTCCCGATTTGACATTTTCCGCTCTAGAAACCACATATTGTACCCAATTTTCTTTAAATTTAGCACAACATCTTATAATCCAACTAGAAACACCTATGCAAAAATTGGATAAGATCGGTTCAGATTTAGATATAGCCTCCATTCAAATGTCGCTCCCGATTTGACATTTTCAGCTGTAGAAACAACTTATTGTACCCGATTTTCTTTAAATTTGGCACAACATCCTATAATCCAAATAGAAACATCTATTCTAAAATTGGGTAAGATCGGTTCAGATTTAGATATAGCCCCCATACAAATGTCGCTCCCGATTTCACATTTTCCGCTCTAGAAAGGACTTATTGTAGCCGATTTTCTTTAAATTTGGCACAACATCTTATAATCGAACTAGAAACACCTATGCAAAAATTGGGTAAGATCGGTTCAGATTTAGATATAGCCCCCATACAAATGTCGCTCCCGATTTGACATTTTCCGCTCTAGAAACCACATATTGTACCCGATTATCTTCAAATTTGGTACAACATCATATAATCCTACTAAAAACACCTGTGCTGAAATTGGGTAAGATCGGTTCAGATTTAGATATAGCCCCATACAAATGTCGCTCCGATTTGACATTTTCCGCTCTAGAAACCACATATTGTACCCGATTATCTTAAAATTTGGCACAACATTTTATAATCCAACTAGAAACACCTATGCAGAAAGTGGGTAAGATCGGTTCAGATTTAGATATAGCCCCCATACAAATGTCGCTCCCGATTTGGCATTTTCCGCTCTAGAAACCACATATTGTACCCGATTATCTTAAAATTTGGCACAACATTTTATAATCCAACTAGAAACACCTATGCAGAAAGTGGGTAAGATCGGTTCAGATTTAGATATAGCCCCCATACAAATGTCGCTCCCGATTTGGCATTTTCCGCTCTAGAAACCACATATTGTACCCGATTATCTTAAAATTTGGCACAACATTTTATAATCCAACTAGAAACACCTATGCAAAAATTGGGTAAGATCGGTTCAGATTTAGATATAGCCCCCATACAAATGTCGCTCCCGATTTGACATTTTCCGCTCTAGATACCACATATTGTACCCGATTATCTTCAAATTTGGCACAACAGCTTATAATCCAAGTAAAAAACCTATGGTGAAAGTGGCTAAGATCGGTTCAGATTTAGATATAGCGCAAATACAAATGTTGCTCCCAAATGTTTAACCGATTTTGGCCAAACTATACATATTATAGTTCACCTATTTCGTTCCAGATTTCAGTATACCCCCCCATTTTTTGTCAAACACATACATTTACAGGATACAAAAATCCTTCCCGTTTTCACTTTTTCGCCGAATTAAATTGTATTCAGATTGAAAGTGGAGTGTATCATAGAGTCGGCCCCGCCCGACTTTAGCCTTTCCTTACTTGTTTTTTTTTTTGTAGGCCTTTTTTTGGGAGATGCCCATATATGTTACAAGCGACATTGGTTCTTAATACACATGCAAAAAATCAGCCGAATCCATTGGATAGACGCGAGAAAATTACAAAACTAAAATTTCATTCACGCAAATCATTTTAAAAAATTAAATTATTAATTAAATCTCCCGCTAAAATGAAAATTTTGCAAAAATATGCAATTTTATTTTTAGTTTACCGTGCTCTACCGAAATACCCACATTTTTTGTCGAAAAAGATCGATCTTCCAAAAAACATCGACCAATTTTAACCCTAGAAATTTTGCTGTAATATAAGCTGGCGTGTAATTTTGCTATTTAAGCGGGAAGAGCCTTATTTTAACTTTGGTATCTTCGTTGACCCGCACCAAAATTTTCTGACAAATCTTTTTGTAGAACATTTTATACTCAAATGTCCTTTCTGAACTGACTTTTTGATTTTCCCGAAAAAAGGGTCAAATTGACCCATACAGAGAGGAGCTAGAGGGTTAAGATCTTCCACAAAAATAATCAAACATTGGCCCACTGTAGAAAGAAACACAGACCAGCTGGACTATAAGATTATTCTGCAAAAATGATCTACTCAATATGTCCTTTCAGAATTATAGGGTCGCTACTCTGTTCCAAAATTGCTGTTGGACAGTGTACGTGTTAATATGTACGGTATTTATGTACATTTCTTTGAAAATTGCTGTCTGTATGAAGAATTATTGCAAAGATAGTCAACGTGATCGTGCATCAGAAGAAAAAAATATTATTAGCAGCTATGTCCGTGGATAAAATTGAAATTTTACTTTGGCAATCGGTGCTTTGAATTTCGATATTTAATTGTCTGTATAAATTATATTTTTTTTTTTTTTTGAAAATTTGCAATATTCTTGTGAACCAGTTTAGAGAATTAGTGATTGTATATTTATGCCTTATTTGCCTTTATTTACATGAAGTCTTTTTTCCAAAATGTATTAACTAATTATATATATCTGAATGATGGTAAAATCAAAGACAAAATCTGTTGAAATATAAGGAAAATCTTTCCATTAAAATCAATCTTAATTAAATTTTTGTGCTGTAAATATTTAGTTAAAAAATTTGGCGCATCGGCTTAGAATTTAATGTAGCTTTCACACATATGGGTCTTCCATGGTATTCAGTGCTTTCACTGGTGGAGGCGAATCATGTTATAAATATGATGCAGACAATTACACTGTATATATAAAAGTTGTACCACTTTGGAAAGGACAGAGCAAGAGCTATAATAATATTTAAAAAACTTTTAATAGTAAAAGTAAAAATTGAATACAAACTATATTTTGAGAAAAACAAATTCATATTGAATATTGCGTAAAATTTGCCAAAGGTAAGATATAATAACAATTTAGAAATTATGTATGTCGAAAAATAATAAATAGCAATTCCCACAAAGGGGAAAATATGTTCCACAATGTAGAATTTTTTACTAAATTTATTTATTTACCGGAAAGCTGTGATCATTATTTTGTATATGTAAAGGGTGTTTTTTATTGGGGTATAGAACTTTAAGTTGGCATCACTTTTTTAACTGGCGGCCATTTTGTCAGCTGTCAAGTGATTAATATTTAGTTTGGTTTGCCATTTCATCATGAACAGGTTGACAAAAGAACAACGCTAGCAAATCGTGCAAATTTATTTCGAAAGTAATGGTTCAGTTCGCGAAGTTCACCGCAAGCTCCGTCCATTTTATGGTCGACATAATCGTCCATCAGAGCAATTAATTCGGTTAACCATGGATTGTTTTCGCACTACGTTTACTCTATGTGATAATACGCATCCGCAGAGACGTCGAACAGTGCGCACCGAAGAAACAATTGCCGCTGTAGAGCAAAGTGTTGAAGAGGACCCGAATGAATCGATTCGCCACCGTGCACAGCAATTGGAGCTTTGTCCATCAACTTTATGGAAGATTTTGCGCAAAGATCTTGGCTTGCGACCTTACAAGATCCAGCTTGTGCAAGAATTAAAGCCGCGAGACAATGCAATGCGTCGTGATTTTGGTGTATGGGCGAAAATGAGATTCATCTCGATGCTGATTTTCATTACAAAATTTTGTTCAGTGATGAGGCTCATTTTTGGTTGAATGGCTACGTCAACAAGCAAAATTGCCGCATTTGGAGTGAAGAGAATCCACATGAGACCCTTGAGACGCCATTACATCCACAAAAACTGACTGTTTGGTGTGCTCTATGGGCTGGTGGAGTCATTGGGCCATACTTCTTCCGAAATAATGCTGGAGAGCCAGTTACCGTTAATGGAGACCGGTATAGAGCCATGATAACCGACTATTTTGTTCCCGAATTGGATGGCATGAATGTGGATGAGTTGTGGTTCCAACAAGACGGCGCTACATGCCACACAGCGCACGTCACAATCGAATTATTGAAGGAAACATTCGATGAGCGCATAATTTCGCGGAATGGACCTGTCAATTGGCCACCAAGATCGTGTGATTTGACACCATTGGATTATTTTCTTTGGGGATATGTGAAGTCGCTCGTCTACGCCAACAAACCAGAAACGTTAGGGGACTTGGAAGCCAACATTCGTGGCGTGGTTGAAAATTGGACCTGTAGAATTGGCTATATTCGAGCCAGCCGCGGCGGCCACATGCCCGAAATCATATTTAAACATTAATGGCATAAAATTATCCTTCCAATAAAGCCAAATTGATGGACATTAAAACGATTTTCTTGTGTTTTATTTCAATTCGAAGTTCTATACCTCAATAAAAAACACCCTTTATATACTAAACATTTTCCAAGCAGTGTCTTTCCTAGAGAATTTTTTTATTTATACCCTCCACTGGCGTATTATGTCTTTGTGCACTTGTTTGTAATAAAAGGAAGCGACCTACACCCTCCGTTAAGTATACCGTTCGGCTTAGAATTACTTTATGAGTCGATTTTTCGAAGAAATCAGTTCAGATTTATAAAGGGTGGTTAAATTGTAAGGGCCGATGTTGAATGTGAACCACACCTTAACGTCAAGTTTTTTTCTGCATTTCATTTGATATTTCTCAATTTCAGACTAACTAAATTTGAACCATCAAAAGATACACAATCGTGCAACGCGTTAAAGTTATTCAGGCTTATTATGAAAATAGGCGTTGAAATCAAAATGCATATCGTGCATTTTCGAAGAAAATCATCTTCTGTGGTGAGGCACATTTTAACCTCCACGGATTCGTCAATAAGGAGAATTGTCGCATTTAGGCAAATGATAATCCAAGAGTGATTGTCGAAAAACCAATGCACCCACAAAGAGTGACTGTTTGGTGCGGTGGTGGCATCATCGGGCCGTATTTTTTCCAAAATGAGGCCGGCCAGGCAGTTACTGTGAATGGTCTTCGCTATCGTGAGATAATAACGAACTTTTTATGGCCCGAATTGGAAGATATGGATGTGGACGATATGTGGTTTCAGCAGAACAGTGCCACTTGCCACTTGCCACATAGATAACGCGACAAATTCAATGGCCGTGTTATCTCACATGGTGGCGATGCTAATTGGCCGATAAGATCATGTGATTTGACACCGTTGGACTTCTTTCTTTGGGGTTATTTGAAAGAAAAGGTGTACGTCAATAAGCCAGCAATTCAACAGCTAAATGATGAGATAATTCGGTACATTAACGGCATAGAACCTCAATTATTGACCATCGAATGGAGGAGTGTCGCCGAGGTCGCGGCGGCCATTTGGTCGATATTTTGTTCCATACATAATTGAACCATACCAATATTATCATAAAAAGATAAGAAATGACAAAAATTTCCTAAATAATTTGTGTTTTATTCAAAATCAACACCGGCCCTTAAAATTTAACCACCCTTTATATAGCCCTCATTTCGCTCTTGATTTGACTTTTTACACTCTATAAACCACACATTTCAATTGATTTGCTTTAAATTTGGCACAGTACCTTTTCACCCAACTAGAAACATCAATAGCGTAATCCGGCTAGATCGGTTCAGATTTAGATATAGCTCCCATACAAATTTCGTTGTCCATTTAACTTTTTGCACTCTAGAAATCAAGCATTTTAACCAATTTTCTTCAAATTTGGCACAAAACCTTATATTTCAACTAGAAACATCTATGGTGATAATGAGTCAGATGGGTTCAGATTTAGATATAGAGCTCCAATACAAATTTCGCTCCTTAATTAATTTTTCCCCCTCTAGAAACCACATATTTTAATCGACTTTCTTCAAATTTGCTGTATCAATTTATATCGAGTTGACTATTCCCGCTCTAGAAAATACATTATAGAAAAACCTATAGTGAAAGTGGACAACATCTCTTCAGGTTTAAATACAACCTTCATACAAATGTCCTTCCTGATTTAACTTTTTTCGATATTTAATTGTCTATACAAATTTAAATTTTCTTCTCTCAATGTATTACAGATTTTGATTTAATTTAGCAGAAAACGTTATATGTTAGCTGTGTAGGTAGGTCCCATCGATTCATTGTCACTTTTTCCCCCGAATTCATTTGTAATGGGGTAGAAAATGGAGAGTAGCATATAGTCGACCTCGCCGACTTTATCCATTCCTTACTTGTTTTGTATTGAAAAAATAATATTTTGGAGAGGATGATTCAACAAGGCTATTAGACGCATATAAATTATATATTTTTTTTATGTCTTGAAAAACGATATAACTATATAACGAGTAACTTATAATTGAAGTAATACCTTTTCGCTTACATTAATTTGTTTTGAATTTTATAATCAAACTAAGTTTATATATAATTCGAAACCAACCTCGCCTAAAAATATTATCTTTTTTCAAATGCCTCTTAAACTAATTCAGATGTACACACAAGTAACCAATTTTTTGATGATATGCCCTAGGTAGCCAAGTTTGGTAGGCCACCCAGTATCCTTCATGCCAACTAAGGTTTCATAATTTTTGTAAATCGTCTGGAAAAAAATCTCCATTTTAAGCATGTGAAATTTCGTCGAGCTATTTTTATGTGTTCAAAAGTTACAGAATTAATTCCTAACAAGTAAGATGGCGTTAAGTTCGGCCGGGCCGAATCTTATATACCCTCCACCACGGAGTGCATTCCACAGTATTACCAGCAGATTAAAGGATGTCGACTTTACATAGAAGTACAGTGCCATATTACGAAAATTGTGATATTTTTATGCACATTACTATATTTGTTTACTAATTCAAACTATAATGTATACTTATGCGCACTGTTTAAAATCAACTAGTATAAATAAATACAATGCTGTAATCGTGAAAGTGAACATGCCTAAATATTTTGATAAGAAAAGTACACATTTTAAAGATTTCCCCATTCGCCCCATTCTCCGCCCAAATGGACAAATTTCAAAAAAAAAAACCTTTTTGTTTCGAGTCTTCATAGTCAGAACACAGAATACACACCGAATATATACACCGAATTTCATGATATCAACTTCAGCGGTTTGGAAGGTCCCATTTTTATCCCTCTTTTTCAATTATATCCCTTAAAAGTACAAATTTCGAAAAATCCCTCTATTTTACGTGTCTATGCAATTAGAGGGATGTACACACAGAATTTCATAATTCTAGCTGTTGTCGTATCATTGGTACCATAGTTTATCCCTTTTTGTCCCATTTCGCCCGCTAAACCTTTTATTTTCTTTGTGGTGCTTCCAAGCTACAAGAGGAATATCCTCAACAAATTTCAAATGTATGAAAATCAGAAATTTAATTAATAAACCAAGGCTACCAATATTTTTATACTATGTATATATAATGGAAATAATACTTCAATTCATAAAGTAAATATAAGTACCCTAAATATTGGGGGATAGAGGGTGTATTATCAGCTACAGTCGTTTGATTGGCTGTATTTCCATCCTATTTTAATTTCAAAAGTATAAATTTTGAAAATACCTTATATCTCACGTACGCAGTATAAGATAACTTCATGATTCTACCATTTTTTATCGTAAAGCAACAAAATAAAGTACGAATTTGAAAAAAAATATTTTACGTGGCTATGCACTCTGAGGAATGTATACACCGAATTCCATGATACTAACTGTGGCCATTTAGTTGGTACCATTTTTCGCATTTTACTCCCAGCTGTAGCCTTTTAGTTGGTACCATTATCCCTCTGCTCCCATTGAATCCCTTTAAAGTACGAATTTGGAAAAACCTTTTTTCGTGTCTACTCAGTCAGAGGAATGTATACAGCGAATTTCATAGTTCTAGCTGCATCCATTTGTTTGGTACAATTTGTATCCCCTTTTTCCATTTTACACCCTAATAGTACAAATTTCGAAAATTTCTTCTATTTTATGTGTCTACGCAATCAGAGGAATATATACACCGAATTTCATTATTCTAGGTGCAGCCGTTTGGTTGGTACTATTTGTATCCCTCTATCCCCATTTAACCCCTTAAAAGTACGAATTTAGAAAAAAATACTTTTATATTATATATCTACTCTATTAGACGAATTTACACGCCAAATTTCGTGTTTCTAACTGTTGTCGTTTGATAGGTACCATTATCATCCCTTTTTGTCCCATTTCGCCCCTACAAATAAAAATCACTCTATGGTGCCCTTTTATGCTATAAAGGGAATGGGAATTTCAAATATCAAGTAAATACAAGCTAATATGTTCAAAAAACATGCTGAAATACACTAAATATTAGGGGTATTTTCAGTCCTTGTGAGGGAAAAATTTTTCCCTCTGTGCCGATTTCGCCCACTTTCAATCCCAACCGATCTGTAACCATAAGACACATTTAGGAAGAATTTGAACAACAGACAGACAGACGGACATGGCTATATCGTCTTAGAATTTTACCACGACCCAGAATATATATACTTTATGGGGTCTCCGATGAATATTTTAAGGTGTTACAAATGGAATGACAAAGTGAATATACCCCCATCCTGGAGGTGGAGGATATAAAAATGGATTTGGAAACACTGTACACTGATTTTAGTACATGGTGGCGCATAAGTGACGTTATGAGTTATTTATTGAAAAACTAATTTTCTATTTTTTTAACGTCGATACTTATTAAAATTTAGATTATAGTTTGGAAATATGTACATATTACTAAATATAATATTTAGTATATAGAATGTTGCAATTGGGCGAACTCCATCCAGAGGGAAACATTTCCCCCTAGCAAGGACTTCACCTATTTGAATGAGATAAATTTCGTAGATCCTAAAAAAGAAGTGACCATCTAATTCGGCCAGTGTTAAATTACAAATGCAAACTGTTGCCTTGAACTTCCCATTTCCCGGATCCAATGATGCGGGTATTTGATACTGTTTTTTTTGTTCCCCCACACTTTTTTTGTTTTTTTTTGTCCTTTCATTTGCAGTTTATTTCATTTGATTACAGTGTCCTGTAAATGTCTAATTAGTTAACATTTATACACCAACACATTTACACGCGCACTTCATATATATATTTAGTTGTGTAGTGGTTGTGTGTGTACAAATGTGAGTGAGTATCTCTGAGTGTCGTAAAAAAATTTACATTAACATTCCATTAGATGAAATTAAACAACAACAGCAACAACATTAAGTCATAAAAATTAGCAAAACACCCGAAAAAAAGCACTAGGTCAGTGCTGGGTATGTGGATACAGGGGTGTGAGTGTGTGTGTGTGGGCAATATATTTTCATGTCCGACATTTATTACAATGTCAACATAATCCTGAAATAGTAGTTAAGGGTGTATGTGTGACATAGGCATAATTGAACATGCACACACATATAGATCTATATGTATGAGGACATTCACGCTAAAGTAGCCACAACTAAAGATTTGTTAGATCTCTTATGGATATGTAAAATTATTAACAGATAAGGATACGATTTTCAGAGCCATAAGGCCTATAAGATATATAGTTTTTCCGAAAACATTTACAGCATGTTTTGAAGGATAACAATTTTAAATGAACTTTTGTAGAAATTTTTGTTACACTTTCGAGTATCAAACCATTATTTTGAGTATCCAAAAATGTCTTCTTTTATTTGGTACCAATATCGCCTTACTAAGACCAGCAGGCTTTATTCTATTTCATGTCAGCTTACAGAATTAAATAATGCATAAAAATGTTGGTGTAATAAATTAAACAAAACCAAAAAGCTAGTTTGTATGTTTTAGTCCCTTATTCCGGCTTATATACCGCACATTTCCCGAGTCATAACGAGATAGGGCTTTTCTCCATTTATTTTCATACCCCTTGTCATTCCGTTTGCAACACCTTGAAATAGACATCGGAGGCCCCATAAAATGTATATATTATGGGTCGTGGTAAAATTCGAAGACGATCTAAACGATCTAGTATAAAGATAGTAGAGTGTAAAGTGCGTAGACGCCAAGATCTTTCCACATTTGTACACTTGGGGTCAAAATGGTAAAAAGGGATAAAACTGCTGCCAAACCAAGACGATAACGGATAACGGATTTTCAAAATCGGACCTGAAGCAAAAATGTTTTCGACTGAAAATACCACTAATATTTAGGGCACACTTTTGAAAAATAACGTATATATGTGCCAGCTAGAATGATAGTGGTCTAAGTCACACTTTATCCATTTATGGTTTATGTTTGAGTCAATTAAAAACAAGTAAGGAAGGTTAAAGTTGGGTGTGGCCGACTATATGACACCCTACACCCTGTGGTGTCGTATATATATATATATATATATGAATCTATGAATCAATCTGGCCTAATTTTACCAGAGCTGTTTCTAGTTGACATATGTTTGTTGTTGTTTATATAAAAATAATATATATACAATATATATATTTTAATTTTATATAAATAATATATATATTTTAAGCAAATCTGTTCAAATATGCTATTTCTAGAGCGAACAAATTCAAATCTGTGTCGAAATTTGTTTTGGAGCTATATTAGGGGTGATTTATTAGCTATTATCTTTTTGGCAACACTGGTTTAAACAGCTGACGCACGTTTCGTGTTTTGTTTCACTGTCAAACATCTTCAGTTTGGTCTATAATTTAACCATAAATCGTCGTACAAACGAACAATGCTTGCAAATGATTGAATTTTATTATCAAAATGCGTGTTCTGTTAAGAAAGTTCATCGCGCGCTTCCATTTTATGGTCAGTTTAATCGACCCACTGAAGCGTCTATTCTGACTATTGTGACAAAATTTCGCACCAAATTTACATTGTTGGACATTAAACCACCAACACGCTTACGTAGAGTGCGAACTGAAGAAAATATGGCAGGTGTATCGGCCAGTGTTAATGATGACCATCAATTATCGATTCGTCGCCAAATCGATATCGATTCGCAGAAATTGGGCCTCTGTTACTCAAAAACGTGGAAATGCCAAAATTGGACTAAGCAGATGGACCATTTGAGGCGCAGTCAAGGTCAACATTGGCATGAAATAACCTTCAAACATTAAATTATATGGACCGTACTATGGATTCAAATAAAGATTTCATGCATTTTATGTGTTTTTTTGAAAAACTTTAAACATCACCCTTTATATATACATATACAGGGTTGCCCATATTCGACGGACCCATGTTTTTTTTTTTAAAATCAAAGAAAAAAATAAAAATTTGGCGGTTGGCAATCTTAATCATTTAATTTGTTCCAAGTAGATTTGTTTACATCAATTTTTGAATATGATATCTCTCAAATGGCCGCCTCTGGCGTTGATGGCGTATTGTGTCCTTTTTGCAGCATTTTCCATCGTTTTCGCCAACATTTCGGCCGGAATAGCGGCTATTTCTTCACGAATGTTGTCCTTAAGCTCTTCTACGGTCCTTGGCTTGTTAACGTAAACCTTTGACTTCAAATATCCCCACAAGAAGAAGTCAGGCGGCGTCAAATCGGGCGAACGCGGTGGCCAGTCCAAATCACCTCTTTTCGACATCAAACGGCCCGGAAAAAAATTCTTCAGAAAATCGATTGTTATGCGACTTGTGTGCGGTGGAGCGCCGTCTTGTTAAAACCAGAACTGCCTCATACGCTTTCGACGAATAATTGGCATCACAAAATTGGTCATCATGTCGCCATTTTCATTTTGGAAGAAAAACTGCCCAATGACCGTTTTCGCACTAACGCCGCACCAAACTGTGACTTTTTCGTCATAAAGAGGCACTTCTTGAATTTCCTGAGGATTTTCAGTGGCGTAAATACGGCAATTTTTCTTATTTACGGTCCCATTCAATGTGAAATGGGCTTCATCGGACATGATAATTTTGTTCCAAAATTGCTCGTCATCTTCGGCCATTTCGATGACTCTTTGGGCCCATTCCAATCGACGAGGCTTGTCCACAGGCAACAATCTTTGCGTCAATTGAATTTTGTACGGGAACAAATGCAAATCAACGCGAATAATCCGTTATAAAGTGGACCGAGCCATGCCCAACTGCTGAGAACGGCGTTTTTGGGATGTTCTTGGGGACCTCTCAACACTGGCTCGTACGGCAGCGATATTCTCGGCCGATCGCCTTGGTCGACTTTTATTTGGCCTCTTCGGATTAGAAGGAGCCTCACCAGTCGAAAATTTTTCGTATAAACGCTTAATGGTGTTCTTAGAAGGCGCACTTCTCACATTTTTTAATATTTTAAAAGAACGTTGAGTTTTCACAATTGACTTGTTCTGTTGAATGTAAATTTCAACTATTTCAGAGCGCTCGCGTGGCGTGTATTGTTGCATGGTAAAAACGCGGTATGTCATTAAGCGATCTGACATCTCTGTCAAAAGTTATGGCGTTGCCAGATGGGTCCGTCGAATATGGGCAACCCTGTATATATATATATATATATATAAAGCTCATATATATTCAGCTATTTTCTTCAAATTTAACTCCTTATAATATAGCACAACACCTGTGGCGAAAGCGGGTTAGATCGGTTAAGATTTAGATATAGCCCCCATACAGATGTCAATACCGATTTGACTTTTTCCCCTTTAGTAACAACATATTGTACCGGATTTTCTTTAAATTCTGCACAACATCTTATAATCCAACCGAAAACACTTATGGTGAAAGTGGGTAAGATCGGTGCAGATTTAGATATAAATGTATTTATATATATATATATATAAATGTTGCTCCCAAATGTTTATCCGATTTTGGCCAAACTTTACATATATATATATATAATATACCCCATAGAGATGTCCTTTCCATTTTAACATTTTTTTGACAAACACGTACAATTACAGGATACAAAATCCTTCCCGATTCCACTTTTTATCGAATTGAATTTTAATAGGATAGAAAGTGGAGTGTATCATATAGTCGACTTCGTCTGACTTTAACCTTTCCTTGCTTGTTTTCGTATAATTTTTTTTTCAACCATTAAGTGTCTGCATTGAAAGGACTTTTTCTAATTTTCTTGAAAAAGAGCCAAATCTTCAACAAAAATGATCCTCACAAAATTCCACAATATAATTCTGACATAAGAATTCTCTCAGACACTAACATACAAAATTTTTTCGCTAAGTATAATGTTCGTTCGACCAAAAACTTAAAACTATGATACACTGTACAAAGAATCTCAGAACATCTGAACTATAATTTTATTCTGCAGAACTCAACAAAATATTTCTCACCTAGGTCAAGTCGGATGTAAGCTAAACCCACCGGTAAACTTGAGGTGTTTTCCAGAGTATTTTTTTTTTTAAATTGCACTTTTAGCCAAATTTGAACTTTAACTATGTGAACTTTAAATATAAATTGGCAATTATTTGGAGTTTTAGTAATTTAGTTGTGCTTTTCCTAAACTACAACTGAAAACTTATTCGTATTTTGACGCCTATGTGGTGATCATCGAAAAGAAAATTTGGTTCAGAAAACTAGTTTTTATACCCTCCACCTCCAGGATGGGGGTATATTCACTTTGTCATTCCGTTTGTAACACCTTGAAATATTCATCGGAGACCCCATAAAGTATATATATTCTGGGTCGTGGTAAAATTCTAAGACGATATAGCCATGTCCGTCTGTCCGTGTGTCCGTCTGTCTGCCTGTCTGTCTGTTGAAAGCACGATAGCGACCGAACGAAATGAGCTAGGAGGTTCAAATTTTTCCTAAATGTATCTTATGGTTGTAGATCGGTTGGGATTGAAAGTGGACGAAATCGGCCCAGAGGGAAAAATTTTTCCCTCACAAGGACTGAAAATACCCCTAATATTTAGAGTATTTCAGCATGTTTTTTGAACATATTAGCTTGTATTTACTTGATATTTGCAATGCGCATTCCCTTTATAGCATAGAAGGGCACCATAGAGTGATTTTTATTTTTTGGGGGCGAAATGGGACAAAAAGGGATAAAAATGGTACCTATCAAACGACAACAGATAGAAACACGAAATTTGGCGTGAACATTCCTCTAATAGAGTAGATAAATAATATAAAAGTATTTTTTCTAAATTCGTACTTTTAAGGGGTTAAATGGGGCTAAAGGGATAAAAATAGTACCAACCTACCGGCTGCACCTAGAATAGTGAAATTCGATATATACATTCCTCTGATTGCGTAGACACGTAAAATAAAAGAACTTTCCAAAATTCGTACTTTTTGGGGTTCAAATGGAAAAAGGGGATAAAAATAGTACCTACCAAATGACAGCAGCTAGAATCATGAAATTCGGAGTATACATTCCTCTGACTGTGTAGACACGAAAAATAAAACGTTTTTTCCAAATTCGTACTTTCAAGGGATACAATGGCTACAGGGGATAAAAATAGTACCAACTAAACGAATACAGCTAGAATTATGAAATTCAGTGTGTACAACCCTCTAATTGTGTAGATACGTAAAATAAAGAGATTTTAGATAGTCGTACTCTTGAGGGGGCAAAATTGGAAAAAGGGGATTAAAATGGTACCAACAAAATGACCGCTGATAGAATCATGGAATTCGGTGTATACATTCCTCTGACTGCATAGCCACGTAAAATATTTTTTTTTTCAAGTTCGTACTTTATGTTGTTGCCTTTAAGACAAAAAATGGTAGAATCATGAAGTTGTCTTACACTGCGTACGTGAGAGATAAGGTATTTTCAAAATTTATACTTTTGAAATTAAAATAGGATGGAAATACAACCAACCAATCGACTGTAGCTGAAAATACGCTCTCTATCCCCCAATATTTAGGGTATTTATGATTGCTCCCTTATATTTACTTTATGAATTGAAGTATTATATCCATTATATATATATATACATAGTATATAAATATTGGTAGCCTTGACTGATTAATTAAATTTCTTATTTTCATACATTTGGAATTTTTTGCGGACATTCCTCTTGTAGCTTGGAAGCAACACAAAAAAAGTTTTAGCTGGCGAAATGTGACATAAATGGATAAAATATGGTACCAATGATACGACAACAGCTAGAATCATGGAATTCGGTGTGTACATCCCTCTAATTGCATAGACACGTAAAATTAAGGGAGTTTTTCGAAATTTGTACATTTAAGGGGTATAATTAAAAAGAGGCATACAAATGGGACCTACCAAACCGCTGAAGTTGAAATCATGAAATTCGGTGTATACATTCTGACTATGAAGACTCGAAAAAGGGGTTTTTCGAAATTTGTACCTTTGGGCGGAGAATGGGGTGAATGGGGATATCTTTAAAATTTATACTTTTCTTATCACTTTGTCTGTATCTGAAAATGCTTCTTTCAAATGGTGACTGACAATCGCCTAATATTTAGTCATGTTCACTTTCACAATTTCAGCATTTTATTTATATATAGTAGTTGATTTTAAACAGTGCGCATAAGTATACATTATAGTTTGAAATAGTAAACAAATATATTAATGTGCATACAAATATCACAATTTTCGTAATATGGTACTGTGCTTCTATGTAAAGTCGACATCCTTTAATCTGCTGGTAGTACTGTGGAATGCACTCCGTGGTGGAGGGTATATAAGATTCGGCCCGGCCGAACTTAACGCCTTCTTACTTGTTTTATTTCTGATTTGCAAAATTCTGATCTCTACTACTACCACATCCGTGCGGTAGATAAATGTATGGCAATCATTTTAGTAAAAAATCTTTTTATGAAATTTTAAGCTAAAGTCGCCGTTAATTGTCCATTACTTATTACACCGTGCAAAACGAAAAAATATAACCACATACGGACACCACTACGTGATAAAAGACCAGTTTTACCCAAAGTCATGCACATTTTTTTTGGGCCCTGAGTAAAGTAGTAAGTAAGTGAGTAAAGTTTCCTTATTCCAAAGTCATAGTAAAATTTTACTTAAATTTAGTAAAAATTTACTTGGTTTGAGGAAAAATTTACTTAGATTTATGAAAATTTCAGAAAAATGTTATTTAGATTTAGTATAAATGTACTTGATTTGAGGAAAAACTTACTGCAATTATCTTCAGTTTGAGTAAATACCTACTTGGTTTGAGGAATATTGAAGTAGAATCAAGTTCAAAGCATGTACTAGTTCAAATTCAAATTTCCTAGATATTAGCTCATTTTAACTCACTATAGGGTTCACTTTTTATCTTATATCATATAATCATATCATATAAATTATACAGTATACTATAAATTCATCTTTAGTCAAATTTAACGAATATGGCAAATAATATGGTAATTTTCCGGCAGATATTCCGAGTAAAGTAAATATAACATGAAAATTGATCAAGATTATACAGCGCTAATAGGATGAATCGGACGGACATTTGTTGGGGGTCTATAACAACACTTCTCATTCTCGATAGTTATTCCTAGTTGAAATATGTCATGATCTGCAAAATTTGATTCAGATCCGATGTAAGATGTAGTTTCTAGGTTATACCAAATTATGGACACATATATTTGACTTTCATAGGATGTATTCTCAGTGAAATATAATATAATCTGCAAAATTTTAAAAACTTCCTATGTAAACTGTTGGTCCTAGAGGGGTAATAATTAAAATGAGGGTCATTTGGGAGGGCGCTACATTAAGAAGTGGGCCCGTATAGATCACTTTCACAGTAGGTATTCTTAATTGAAATATAACATGATCTGCAAAATTGTATCGAGATCCAATGCAAGATGTAGGTTCTTGTGCTTTAATAGACTATAATAGGGGCCCAATTTGTATGGGGGTTATACGAAAATATGGACCCATATATTTGACTTTCATAGTATGTATTTTTAGTTGCAATATAATATACTCTGCAAAATTTTATAAACTTCCGATATAAATTGTGGCTCCTAGAGGAGTAATAATAAAAATGGGGGCCCATCTGTAAGGGCGCTACATTAAAAAGTGGGCCATTATAGATCACTTTTAAAGATGGTATTCTCTATTGAAATATATCATGATCTGTAAAATTGTATCAATATCCAATGTAAGATGTGTATTCTATAGCAATAATAGTCTAAACTGCGGGCCCATTTGTATGGGGCCTATACCAAAACATAAACCTATATAGCTGGCTTTCAAAAAAGGTATTTCTAGTCTAAATGTAACATTGTGTGTGAAATTTGATCAATATCCGATGTAAAATGTGCATTTTAGAGCAATAATATTGTAAATCGGAAGAACATTTGTGGTCCCCTTTCCCGTTAACTATTTTTAGTTCAAATATATCACGATCCTGAAAATTATGTCATGATCCCATGTAAAATGTGTATTCTAGAGCAGTAATAGTGTAAATTATAGAGATATTTGTATGGAGGCTTTAGATATATATGAACCGATTTCCCCCAAATTCAATACCGATGGTCCTTGGCCTAAAGAAATAACTTCTACCAAAATTCATGACAATCGGACAACAATTGCGACCTGTAGAGTGCGAACAAGCATAGATGGACAGCAGACGGACAGACAGACATCGTTAAATCGACTCAGCTGGTGATTCTAAGCCGATCGGTATACTTAAAGGTGAGTCTAGCTCGATTATTTCTTGGTGTTACAAACATTTGGCGGAAAACTAACTTATAATACCCTAGTCCACGAAGTGGTGTAGGGTATAAAAATATATCTTGCAGGACTGTTTCTGTTAATAGTCAATCCGACTACAGTGCGTATGAGTGATATTATCCTTAATAAACAGCACGTATACGCCAACTGCACACACTACAGCCTATACCATTTGCTCGACGACATTTGTGATTTGGACATTGAAGATGAAGTTTTTATACCCTCCACCTCCAGGATGGGGGTATACTAACTTTGTCATTCCGTTTGTAACACCTTAAAATATCGACCTGAGACCCTATAAAGTATATAAATTCTTGATCGTCATAAAATTCTAAGACGATCTAGCCATGTCCGTCCGTCCGTCTGTCCGTCTGTTGAAAGCACGCCAGCATCTAAACGAAAGGAGATAGAACGTTCAAATTTTCCATAAATGCGTCTTATAGTCGTAGATCGGTTGGGATTGAAATGGGGCGAAATCGGCCCAAAGGGAAAATTTTTTCCCTCACAAGGACTAAAAATACCCATAATAATCCCTAATATTTTAGAATATTTAATGTTTTTATACCCTACACCACTACGTGGTCTAGGGTATTATAAGTTAGTTTCGCGCCAAATGTTTGTAACACCAAGAAATAATCGAGCTAGACCCACCTTTAAGTACCTTAGAATCGCCAGCTGAGTCGATTTAACGATGTCTGTCTGTCCGTCTGTCCGTCTGCTGTCCATCTAAGCTTGTTCGCACTCTACAGGTCGCAATTGTTGTCCGATTGTCATGAAACTTGGCAGAAGTTATTTTTTCTGGCCAAGGACCATCGGTATTGAATTTGGAGGAAATCGGTTCAGATTTAGATATAGCCCCCATACAAATGTCGCTCCCTATTTCACTTTTTCCGCTTTAGAAACCACATATTGTACCCGATTTTCTTTAAATTTGGCAGAACATCTTATAATCCAACTAGAAACACGTATGCAAAAATTGGGTAAGATCGGTTCAGATTTAGATATAGCCCCCATACAAATGTCGCTCCCGATTTGACATTTTTCGATCTAGAAAAGACATATTGTACCCGATTTTCTTTAAATTTTGCAGAACATCTTATAATCCAACTAGAAACACGTATGCAGAAATTGGGTAAGATCGGTTCAGATTTAGATATAGCCCCTATACAAATGTCGCTCCCTATTTCACTTTTTCCGCTTTAGAAACCACATATTGTACCCGATTTTCTTTAAATTTGGCAGAACATCTTATAATCCAACTAGAAACACGTATGCAAAAATTGGGTAAGATCGGTTCAGATTTAGATATAGCCCCCATACAAATGTCGCTCCCGATTTGACATTTTTCGATCTAGAAAAGACATATTGTACCCGATTTTCTTTAAATTTTGCAGAACATCTTATATTCCAACTAGAAACACGTATGCAAAAATTGGGTAAGATCGGTTCAGATTTAGATATAGCCCCCATACAAATGTCGCTCCCGATTTGACATTTTCCGCTCTAGAAAAGACATATTGTACCCGATTTTCTTTAAATTTTGCAGAACATCTTATAATCCAACTAGAAACACGTATGCAAAAATTGGGTAAGATCGGTTCAGATTTAGATATAGCCCCCATACAAATGTCGCTCCCGATGTGACATTTTCCGCTCTAGGAACGACATATTGTACCCGATTTTCTTTAAATTTTGCAGAAAATCTTAAAATCCAACTAGAAACACGTATGCAAAAAATGGGTAAGATTGGTTCAGATTTAGATATAGCCCCATACAAATGTCGCTCCCGATTTCACTTTTTCCGCTCTAAAATCCACATATTTTACCCGTTTTTCTTTAAAATTGGCACAACATCTTATAATCCAACTAAAAAACCTATGGTGAACGTGGGTAAGATCGGTTCAGATTTAGATATAGCCCTCATACAAATGTTGCTCCCGAATGTTTAACCGATTTTGGCCAAATTTTACATATTATATTTCACAAATAAACAGACATGGTGAAAGCGGGTCACATCGTTCCAGGTTTCAATATACCCCCATACAAATGTCCTTTCCGATTTAACATTTTTTGTCAGGATGCAAAAATCCTTCCCGATTTCACTTTTTTACCGAATTAAATTGCAATGAGAATTGTTTGTGTGATGCCCATATGTCCATACTTTGGTATACTACTGTATAATTTGTAATTTTGTTGTTTAGTAATCAAAGCGAGGTACATACGCAGGGAGAGGTGTAGGGTATTATATAGTCGGCCACGCCCGACTTTAGCCTTTCCTTACTTGTTTTTGAATATGTCTGTTTATATTTGCTTGATATTTGGTATGCGCATTCCCCTTATAGCAAAAACGTGCACCATAAAGTGATTCTTATTTGTAGGGGGTGAAATGGGGCAAAAAAAGGGATAAAAATGGTACATATTAAACGACAACAACTAGAAACACGAAATTCGGTGTGTACATTCCTCTAATTGAGTAGATACAAAATATAAAAGTATTTTTTCCAAATTCGCACTTTTAAGGGGTAAAATAGGAATAGAGGGATAAAAATGGCACCAACCAAACGGCTGTACCTAGAATAATGAAATTCGGTGTATACATTCCTCTGAGTGTGTGGACACGGAAAATAAACTGATTTTTCGAAATTCGTACTTTTTGGGGTTAAAATGAAAAAAGGGGATAAAAATAGTACCAATCTAATGACCGCAGCTAGAGTCATGAAATTCGGTGTATACATTCCTCTGAGTGTGTAGACACGGAAAATAAACTAAATTTTCGAAATTCGTACTTTTTGGGGTTAAAATGAAAAAAGGGGATAAAAATAGTACCAATCTAATGACCGCAGCTAGAGTCATGAAATTCGGAGTATACATTTCTCTGAGTGTGTAGACACGGAAAATAAACTGATTTTTCGAAATTCGTACCTTTCCGGGTTAAAATGAGAAAAGGGGATAAAAATAGTACCAATCAAATGACCGCAGCTAGAGTCATGAAATTCGGAGTATACATTCCTCTGAGTGTGTAGACACGGAAAATAAACCAATTTTTCGAAATTCGTACTTTTTGGGGTTAAAATGAAAAAGGGGATAAAAATAGTACCAATCAAAGGACCGCAGCTAGAGTCATGAAATTCGGAGTATACATTCCTCTGACTGCGTAGACACGGAAAATAGACGAATTTTTCGAAATTAGTACTTTCAAGGGATACAATGGTACAGAGGGATAAAAATAGTACCAACTAAACGACCACAGCTAGAATGATAAAATTCTAATTGCGTAGAAACGTCAAGGGGGTAAAAATGGTACCAACCAAATGGGCGCAGCTGGAATCATGGAATTCGGTGTATACATTCCTCTGACTGCATAGACACGCAAAATAAAAAGTTTTTTTCCAAATTCGTACTTTTTCTTTTACGGCAAAAATTGGTTGAATCATGAAATTAGGTTATTTTGCACTATGTACGTCTGATAATGGATTTTCAAAATTCGTACTTTTGGAATTCAAATAGAATGGAAATACAACCAACTGTAGCACCCACTATCTACCAATATTTATGGCTTTGAAAATATTTTTGAAAATATAAATATAAGAATATTTATTTTTTTAATTGACGTATTGGTAGCATTACCTTATAACCGTGGTTTGAAATAAATAAAATATTATATTTATTTATAAAATTAACTTTTCAATATTTGTAGTTGTTTTGGTTTGGCTATATTAAAAAAATTATTTTCCTGTAATATTACTGCAGTTCTACGAAAACCGACAACCTCTGTGGAATGCAATCCATGGTGGAGGGTATAAAAAGTTCGGCCCGGCCGAACTTAACTCCGTTTTTACTTGTTTTGATTTAATATGTTCACAATTTTACGACGGGCCTGAGCCTGAGAAAATGATCACTTTTTTGCAAAAATGACACTGAAGATGCAAATATTTGGGGCCCATACAAAAAGTGCATGTCTTTGGGCAAAACTGGAAGACACGAGTGTTTTGGTCTATTATCACGTAGATGTGTTCGTATATGGTTACATTTCCATGACTTACAAAATTACACACAGTGTTGCTGTACTGCCCTTTCGAAATGTTATAACTTTTTTTTATGAAAAGTGCATTTTACGGCTTCATAATTATAATAAGAGTTTTTTCCGTCACACAGCCGGATTATTTCTAAAAACTGAAGCTAAACTTAATTATTGTTCCTAATGTCAAAATAAATTAATCTCAGTTGGATACTCATTTTGGCCTGGTCATTCTCCATCTGAAGCTCTCATATGTTCGTCCGTGAGAACATGCTGCATGTATGTATGTGTGACGATGTATTGGCTGCGGAAGCTTGTAGTCGTGTGTATGCGGTTAAAATGCCTCGACAATACGAGAAACACTTTATTTGCTATAATAAAAAATGCTTTTTATTTACATGACATAAAATTTGTTTAAATCTGGGAAGCGGGTGGGGACTGATTGAAACATTTCCATTGAACTGCGAGCGTTTTTATGAGCAAACAAAAAAGTCGTTGAAATGTGGTGAAATAACTGACAGGCTAGCATGCCAGCGTTTAATAGGACATTTTGTTCAAACGAATATTCGTGACAAGGGAAATTGAGGGGGGGGAGAGGTTTTTGTGTCCACAAAGTGATTGATGACAGATTATCGTGCCACCCATACCCTCCCTCATATGACAGAGGTTTTTATACCCTCCACCTCCAGGATGGGGGTATATTCACTTTGTCATTCCGTTTGTAACACCTTGAAATATTCATCGGAGACCCCATAAAGTATATATATTCTGGGTCGTGGTAAAATTCTAAGACGATATAGCCATGTCCGTCTGTCCGTCTGTCCGTCTGTCTGTCTGTCTGTCTGTCTGTCTGTCTGTCTGTCTGTCTGTTGAAAGCACGATAGCGGCCGAACGAAATGAGATAGGAGGTTCAAATTTTTCCTAAATGTGTCTTATGGTCGTAGATCGGTTGGGATTGAAAGTGGACCAAATCGGCCCAGAGGGAAAAATTTTTCCCTCACAAGGACTGAAAATACCCCTAATATTTTGAGTATTTCAGCATGTTTTTTGAACATAATAGCTTGTATTTAGTTGATATTTGCAATGCGCATTCCCATTATAGCATAAACGGGCACCGTAGAGTGATTTTTATTTGTAGGGGCCGAAATGGGACAAGAAGGGATAAAAATGGTACCTATCAAACGACAACAGATAGAAACACGAAATTTGGCGTGTACATTCCTCTAATAGAGTAGATACACAATATAAATGTATTTTTTCTAAATTCGTACTTTTAAGGGGTTAAATGGGGATAGAGGTACTAAAAATAGTACCAACCTAACGGCTGCACCTAGAATAATGAAATTCGATATATACATTCCTCTGATTGCGTAGACACGTAAAATAAAAGAAATTTCCAAAATTCGTACTTTTTGGGGTTCAAATGGAAAAGGGGGATAAAAATAGTACCTACCAAATGATAGCAGCTAGAATCATGAAATTCGGAGTATACATTCCTCTGACTGCGTAGACACGAAAAATAAAACGTTTTTTCCAAATTTCTACTTTCAATGGGTGCAATGGCTACAGGGGATAAAAATAGTACCAACTAAACGAATACAGCTAGAATGATGAAATTCAGTGAGTACGTCCCTCTAATTGTGTAGATACGTAAAATAACGAGATTTTAGATAGTCGTACTCTTGAGGGGGCAAAATTGGAAAAAGGGGATAAAAATGGTACCAACAAAATGGCCGCCGATAGAATCATGGAATTCGGTGTATACATTCCTCTGACTGCATAGCCACGTAAAATATTTTTTTCCAAGTTCGTACTTTATTTTGTTGCTCTTACGACAAAAAATGGTAGAATCATGAAGTTGCGTACGTGAGAGATAAGGTATTTTCAAAATGTATACTTTTGAAATTAAAATAGGATGGAAATACAACCAACCAAACGACTGTATCTAAAAATACACTCTTTATCCCCCATTATTTAGGGTATTTATGATTGCTCCCTTATATTTACTTTATGAATTGAAGTATTATATCCATTATATATATATATATATAGTATACAAATATTGGTAGCCTTGGCTTATTAATTAAATTTCTTATTTTCATACAGTTAAAATTTGTTGCGGACATTCCTCTTGTAGCTTGGAAGCACCACAAAGAAAATTAAAGTTTTGGCGGGCGGAATGGGACAAAAAGGGATAAAATATGGTACCAATGATACGACAACAGCTAAAATCATGAAATTCGGTGTGTACATCCCTCTAATTGCATAGACACGTAGAATAGAAGGGTTTTTCGAAATTCTTACTTTTAAGGGATTAATTAAAAAGAGGGATAAAAATGGTGAAGTTGAAATCATGAAATTCTGTGTATACATTCTGACTATGAAGACTCGAAAAAGGGTTTTTTCGAAATTTGTACATTTGGCCGGAATTTGTCTGTATCTGAAAATGCTTCTTTCTAATGGCGACTGACAATCGCCTAATATTTAGGCATGTTCACTTGCACAATTTCAGCATTTTATTTATATATAGTAATCGATTCTAAACAGTGCGCATAAGTATACATTATAGTTTGAAATATTAATCAAATATAGTAATGTGCATAAAAATATCACAGTTTTCGTAATATGGTACCGTGCTTCTATGTAAAGTCGACATCCTTTAATCTGCTGGTAATACTGTGGAATGCACTCCGTGGTGGAGGGTATATAAGATTCGGCCCGGTCGAACTTAACGCCTTCTTACTTGTTTTCTCTCGTGTGATTGTTGTGTAAATTTATAATGTGAACAAATACTTATAACAAAAACATTTTTTTCTCTCCGACCAAACGACTCGATGGAATAGTCCGTCCCAGTTGGCAAAATCGTCGTGTCACTCAAATGTCGTCAACGATTCATTGGCGAATTTTTGGAATGGTCACTTGTCAGCTGGTCACTTGCATGAAAATGTTTTCAACGATTCGTATGAACTGTCAGCGATATATCTTCGACATTTTACAGTGATCATGTCGCCGTGATTTAAGGTGTCTGGAAGACATTGCCAACTGGGATATTTAATGGTTTTTATAGATATATGTATTAGGGTTTGCATTTTCCCGTACTTTTTATTTCCCGGGAAACGGGTATTATTTTTTCAATTTCCCGGGATCCCGGGACAGCACAGGAAATCGTCAACATACTGTTTACCATGAGTTAAGCTTATTTTTTACAAATCAATTCAAACATCTTTTCAAGTTTCAAAATTAATTACACAGGGCAACAGTGATTCTGCGGTGCGGTGTTTGTAAGGAAATTTTGGTGGATATGTTGATGAAGATCTAAGGCTATAATTTACTTTTTTTAAATTGACTCTAGTTCTCGAGATAAACCGTTATTTTAAAAATGAAGGAGGTTTGACCACATATTTTAGCATAACTAAGGAATAGTTTGTCCGATTTGGTTATGTAAAAAAACTAAAAATCCGCAGCTAAATTACCTTCAGGTTACACCTACAATGTTTTTTGATATAGTCAATAGTTTCGAAAATATTGAGAAACTTTTTCAAAAAAAAATTTTTTTCATGCAAAATTGAAAACTTTTTTCTATTTGTTAAATGCATATAAAATCAAAAAAGTCACAAATGCCAATTTTTTATCTTTAATTATAAACATAGATATGTTACAAATAAAAGTAGCCATATTTCAATAAAATCGATTAACAAGTTTTGGATTAATTCACAATTTAGTGATGGTATCTCATTGTGATAAATTTTTGAAATGAACATTAATAACAGAAATATTCCATAGCTATAAAAAACACGACACATAATTATAACAACTTAAGTAGGCCGAAAAGACGATATGTGACAGACAAGTGAATAAGTACGTACATATGCCAAAAAAAATCTAAGACCTCGTTAATCGTTGTGTTGAAAGTGAAAAGGTGAGACTTATCCACAATAAAATTAAAAAAATATTAAGAAATAATAAAGTTTTGGACAACAAGACAAATGTTGGGTCCCACATAAAGTTTGTAAAACTTGTGTCGAGTCTCTTCGATATTGGAGCAAAGGAGAACGCAAAGGGCTTCCGTTTGGAATACCGATGACGTGGGCAGAGCCAAGAAGCCACCTTGTTGATTGTTACTTTTGCGCTGTAAATGTAAAAGGCATGAACCGATATAAAAAGCGGTCTTGGTTGTACCCAAACGGTCAATCCGTTAAGCCACCAACGCTGCATAGTGAAAATTTACCAATACCGGTATTTACTTCATTATCATCCAAATATTCTAATGATGTTGAAATGTTAGATAGTCAGAATGAGAACAGCAGTGAGAATGAGTACGAAGAATGCAGTTCTACTTATCAAGGATTTTCTCAAGGTGAGCAGAATGACTTAATTCGAGATTTAAATTTATCGAAAAAATCAGCTGAACTTCTTGCTCAAGACTAAAAGAAAAACGTTGCATTCAGCCTGGCGTAAGAATAACTACTTACCGAAACAGAGAGCGAGACATTCTTCCATTCTTTACCGAAGCGAATGATATTGTATATTGTAATGATATTTCTGGGCTTTTGAATTTAATGGGCCTTCCAATATACCAACCAAAAGACTGGAGACTTTTTATAGACAGCTCAAAAAAAAGTTTGAAGTGTGTGTTACTACATAATGGAAATAAAGTGGCTTCGATTCCAGTAGGTCATTCGACTAAACTTAAAGAAGACTATGAAAACGTCAAGCTGGTGTTAGAGAAGATTTCATATTATCAACACAAGTGGTCCGTCTGTGTAGATTTAAAGATGGTAAACTTTTTATTGGGCCAGCAAAGTGGATACACTAAATATCCCTGTTTTCTATGTCTATGGGACAGTCGTGCAAAAAATGAACACTGGAGCAGGACAGACTGGCCGTCAAGACTGAACATGACTGTAGGAAAAGATAACATCGTTCATGAACCTTTGATAAGTCGAGAAAAAATCATTCTTCCACCACTCCACATTAAACTTGGCCTTATGAAACAGTTTGTAAGAGCACTCGATACGAATGGCGATTGCTTTAAATATATTTGTCGAACATTTCCTGGTCTTAGTACAGAAAAGTTAAAAGCAGGTGTTTTTGACGGGCCACAAATCCGTACTCTTATAAACAACGATGATTTCACAAATCACATGACTCAGATGGAAGTGGAAGCATGGATAAGCTTTGTATCAGTTGGGGAATAACAAAGCTAAGAACTATGCAGAAATTGTTAGCAAAATGCTCCAGAATTTCCAAAAACTAGAAGCTAATATGAGTATAAAAGTGCATTATCTGCACAGTCATTTGGATAAATTTCCTGACAACCTCGGCGATTATAGTGAAGAACAAGGGGAACGATTCCACCAGGACATCAAGATCATGGAGGAAAGATACCAAGGACGGTGGGATAGCCATATGATGGCAGACTACTGTTGGAACCTACAACGGGACTGTCCCAACAAAAAGTACCAAAGAAAATCCCATACAAAACGGTTTTCTTAACTCGTGTTTCTTATAATTATGGAATATTTCTGTTATTAATGTTCATTTAAAAAATTTATCACAATGAGATACCATCACTAAATTGTGAATTAATCCAAAACTTGTTAATCGATTTTATTGAAATATGGCTACTTTTATTTGTAACATATCTATGTTTATAATTAAAGATCAAAAATTGGCATTTGTAACTTTTTTGATTTTATATGCATTTAACAAATAGAAAAAAGTTTTCAATTTTCCATGAAAAATTTTTTTTTGGAAGAAGTTTTTGAATATTTTCGAAATTATTGACTTTATCAAAAAACATTGTAGGGGTAACTTGAATGTAATTTAGTTGCGGATTTTTAAATTTTTTTCTTAACCAAATCGGAAAAACTGTTCCTGAGTTATGCTAAAATATATGGTGAAACCTCCTTCATTTTTAAAACAGCGGTTTATCTCGAGAACCAGAGTCAATTCAAAAAAAGTGAATTATAGGATAAGAATATCACTATTTCATACAACTAAATTGACTCCAAAAAGCCGCAGAAAATAATCGAAATTTTGTCACCCTGTGTTATAGATCAGACATTTCTTATTCTATTGGATAATATGGACGCGACGGAGAACGATCGTTCACACTAATAGAAAGTAGAGCATTAAATGAAATGTTTGTTCTTCGAAAACTTTAAATTCTTTATTTTTGGCGTTCGGATACACGCCCAAAATCTATTTTTCCCAGATTTTAAATTTTTTCATATGGAGCTTGACAGGAAAAATCCGAAAAAGTTGATTTTGAGTCTACATCCGAACGCAGCCTAAAAATATTTTGTCATCCAACTGCAATATTAGACATATCTGATTAAAAGCTATGTGATCTAAATTTTTATACAACATTTTTAATTTTATTGTGGAAATGATGGACAAAAATATGCGAAGAAATATGTAAAATTTTCTACTGAATTCCCGCGGGATTCCCGTACGAATTTCCCGGGATACGGGAAATGAAAAATGTGCGAATTCCCGGGAATTTTCCCGCACGAAATCCCAGGATGCAAACCCTAATATGTATTTGGGCAAATACATAAAGGGTGTTTTTTATTGGGGTATAGAACTTTAAGTTGGCATCACTTTTTTAACTGGCGGCCATTTTGTCAGCTGTCAAGTGATTAATATTTAGTTTGGTTTGCCATTTCATCATGAACAGGTTGACAAAAGAACAACGCTTGCAAATCGTGCAAATTTATTTCGAAAGTAATGGTTCAGTTCGCGAAGTTCACCGCAAGCTCCGTCCATTTTATGGTCGACATAATCGTCCATCAGAGCAATTAATTCGGTTAACCATGGATCGTTTTCGCACTACGTTTACTCTATGTGATAATACGCATCCGCAGAGACGTCGAACAGTGCGCACCGAAGAAACAATTGCCGCTGTAGAGCAAAGTGTTGAAGAGGACCCGAATGAATCGATTCGCCACCGTGCACAGCAATTGGAGCTTTGTCCATCAACTTTATGGAAGATTTTGCGCAAAGATCTTGGCTTGCGACCTTACAAGATCCAGCTTGTGCAAGAATTAAATAAATAAAGCCAAATTGATGGACATTAAAACGATTTTCTTGTGTTTTATTTCAATTCGAAGTTCTATACCTCAATAAAAAACACCCTTTATATCTCAAACATTTTCAACTCAAGTGGAACTGACCGACTATTTCTTAGCTGCTTCATCTTTGAGTGAAAAAAGTTGTACATATCAATACGGCTGTCATTCTAAGAATAAATAAAATCTGTCATACTACGCAGCAATCGAAATGCAATTTTTGCCATATAAAAATGAATCATGGACATTTTAACCCTTCTTTACATAAAATGCCAATAATAATAGCTGACATTCATAATAACACCAATTAATAATAAACACCAAAAAGATTTTTGACAGTTTATGGGGGGTCCCCATTTTGCCATGAATAACGAATTGCCATAGTTAACCTTGTGAAACTTATATTTTAAGTATATCATGTGTTCGGCAATCCATATATATAAATTTTCAGGGTAGTTCCCAAATTCGTGCTTTTTGGGGGTGAAATGCGACAAAAAGGGATAAACATCGAACCTTCGTCCTGACAAAACGACAGTAGCTAGAAACATGAAATTCGGCGTGTGCCCTGCACTTAACCTGCAGACTAGCTGCAAAAAGGGATTTTCCGAAATTTACACTTTTAAGGGAGGAAAAAGAGATAAAAATGGTACGAACTAATGCATTGTAGCTAGAATCGTGAAATTCGGCGCGTACATTTCTCTGACAACATAGACTTGCAACATAAATGAATTTTTTGGAATTTTAACTTACGTACGTACATTCCTCTCATCATATAGAAGCGCAATCTAAATGAACTTTTGCACTTTAAAGGTGCGAGCAGGACAAAAAGGGATAAAAATAGTACCAACTATTGTAGCTAGAATTGTGAAAGTTGGTATGTAAATTCCTCTGACCACATAGAAGTGCAGTAAAATTGGATTTTTCGAAATTTGTAGGTAGGTCCCATTTTTATCCCTCCTTTTCAAGTATTTCCCTTAAAAGTACGACTTTCGAAAATCTATGTATTTAACTTGTCTATGCAATTAGAGGAATGTACACACCGAATTTCATCATTGTAGCTGTAGCCTTTTAGTTGGTACCAGCTTTATCCCTGCGCTCCCATTGAATCCCTTGAAAGTACGAATTTGGAAAAACCTTTTTATTTTTCGTGTCTACTGAGACAGAGGAATGTGTACAGCGAATTTCATGGTTCTAGCTGCGGTCGTTTGGTTGGTACAATTTTTATCTCCTTTTTCCATTTTACACCCTAAAAGTACGAATTACGAAAAATTCCTTTATTTTATACGCCTACGCAATCAGGGGAATATATACACCGAATTTCATTATTCTAGGTGCAGCCGTTTTGTTGGTACTATTTTTATCCCTCTATTTCCATTTAACCCCTTAAAAGTACGAATTTAGAACAAAATATTTGTATATTATTTATCGACTCTGTTAGAGGAATGTACACGCCAATTTTCTTGTTTCTATCTGTTGTTGTTTGATAGGTACCATTTTTATCCCTCTTTGTCCCATTTCAATTAAAAATCACTCTATGGTGCGCTTTTATGCTATAAGGGGAATGCGAATTGCAAATATCAAGTAAATACAAGTTAATATGTTCAAAAAACATGCTGAAATATTCTAAATATTAGGGGTATTTTCAGTCCTTGTGAGGGAAAATGTTTCTCTCTGGGCCGATTTCGCTCATTTTCAATTAGGAAAAATTTTATCCTCCTAGCTCATTTCGTTCGGAAGCTAGCGTGCTTTGAACAGACAGACAGACGGGCATGGCTATATCGTCTTAGAATTTTACCACGACCCAGAATATATATACTTTATGGCGTCTCCGACGAATATTTTAAGGTGTTACAAACGGAATGACAAAGTGAATATACCTCATCCTTAGGTGTAGGGTATAATGATACAAATTATACATATGAAGAGAGTTCAGCTAAAATAGTGCAGTTCGACAAGCACATTCTTTTGACTGCGTATGAGTGTTATCTTATAGGAGGTTTCGAAATTACTATTTTAAATTTATACACATCCACCAAAATAAAATTAAATGAATACTATCCAAAAACAGGGATAGATAAAACTGATAACAAATAACTGGCTTTTCGCGTGCGAAGTAGTGGACACTGAGCAACATTTTAACCTATAGCTTCTCTATATAGCGGTCTTTTTGGTTCATTTTCTGCAAGAGGGTAAAAACATCCCTATAACAGGGTTTGAACGGATCACAATGTGCTGCAAAATTATTTGCGATAAAATTCTACTGTAAGTCTCCGAATAGACCAAAACTGAACTTAAATGTCGGAATAAATCAAAACTTAAAATTAATTTTAGACTTAATTTCGAACTTTTTCCTAATTGGTGCTAAACTGAATTTATCTAGTTGAAATGTAAGATGTTTTGCCAAGTTTGAGGAAAATCTGTTGTAATATGTGGTATCTAGCGGGAAAAGAGTCAAATCGGGAGTGAAATTCATATGGGGGCTATATCTAAATCTGAACCTATCTGACCCAAGTTCACCGTTGGTGTTTCTAGTTGAAATATAAGCTGTTTTGCCAATTTTGAAGCACATCGTTTAAAATATGCGGTTTCTACAGCAGAAAAAGTCAAATCGGGAGTGAAATTCGTATGGGGGCTATGTCTAAATCTGAACCGATCTGACCAATTTTCACCATAGGTGTTTCTAGTTGAAATGTAAGATGTTTTGCCAAGTTTGAGGAAAATCTGTTGTAATATGTGGTATCTAGCGGGAAAAGAGTCAAATCGGGAGTGAAATTCGTATGGGGGCTATATCCAAATCTGAACCGATTTTCTTCAAATTAAATAGCGTTCGTCCTTATACCGAAAAACTTTGTTGTGCAAAGTTTCATTTGGTTCTGGCTACAATTGCGACCTGTACTTTGATTACAAAAATAGATGGACAGACGGACGGACGGACGGACATCGTTAAATCGATTCAAAAAGTGATTCTAAGTCGATCGGTATAATTAACAATGGGTCTATCTCGCTTCCTTTTGGGTGTTACAAACAAATGCACAAAGACATAATACTCTCGTGGAGTGTATAAAAATCCTGCCCGTTACATCCTGTAAATGTGTGTGTTTGACAAAAAAATGTTAAATCGGAAAGGACATTTGTATGGGGTATACTGAAATCTGGAACGAAATAGGTGAAATATAATATGTATAGTTTGGCCAAAATCGGTTAAACATTTGGGAGCAACATTTGTATTTGCGCTATATCTAAATCTGAACCGATCTTAGCCACTTTCACCATAGGTTTTTTACTTGGATTATAAGCTGGCGTGCCAAATTTAAAGAAAATCGAGTACAATATGTGGTTTCTAAAGCGGCAAAAGTCAAATCGGGAGCTACATTTGTTTGGGGGCTATATCTAAATCTTAACCGATCTTACCCAATTTTTGCATAGGTGTTTTTAGTTGGATTATAAGATGTTGTGCCAAATTTAAAGAAAATCGGGTACAATATGTGGTTTCTAGAGCGGAAAAAGTCAAATCGGGAGCGACATTTGTATGGGGGCTATATCTAAATCTAAACCGATCTTACCCAATTTTTGTACAGGTGTCTCTAGTTGGATTATAAGATGTTGTGCCAAATTTAAAGAAAATCGGGTACAATATGTGGTTTCTAAAGCGGAAAAAGTGAAATCGGGAGCGACATTTGTATGGGGACTATATCTAAATCTGAACCGCTCTTACCCAATTTCAGCACAGGTATTTCTAATTGGATTATAAAATGTTGTGCCAAATTTAAAGAAAATCGGGTACAATATGTCGTTTCTAGAGCGGAAAATGTCAAATCGGGAGCGAAATTTGTATGGGGGCTATATCTAAATCTGAACCGATCTTACCCAATTTTTGCATACGTGTTTCTAGTTCGATTATAAGATGTTCTGCCAAATTTCAACAAAATCGGGTACAATATGTCGTTTCTAGAGCGGAAAATGTCAAATCGGGAGCGACATTTGTATAGGGGCTATATCTAAATCTGAACCGATCTTACCCAATTTCATTATAGGTGTTTCTAGTTGGATTATAAGATGTTGTACCAAATGTAAAGAAAATCGGGTACAATATGTGGTTTCTAGAGTGGAAAAGGTCAAATCGGGAGCGACATTTGTATAGGAGCTATATCTAAATCTGAACCGTTGGCCAGAAAAAGTAACTTCTGCCAAGTTTCATGACAATCGGACAACAATTGCGACCTGTAGAGTGCGAACAAGCTTAGATGGACAGCAGACGGACGGACGGACAGACAGACAGACATCGTTAAATCGATTCAGCTGGTCATTCTAAGCCGATCGGTATACTTTAAGGTGGGTCTAGCTTGATTATTTCTTGGTGTTACAAACATTTGGCGCGAAACTAACTTATAATACCCTAGACCACGAAGTCTGTACCTACCTACAGACATACAGACGACTGTGTGTTGCGTATAAGACGCCAAACCGGTGGACCGATTCGCCTGAAAATTTCACTGTATCTAACTTCTGAGGATGGTTCCTGGATATTCTAGGTCATGATAGGGCAAAGGGGGGTGGTACCTCCCACACAAAAAATATTTTAAAACTATCACAAATTATTCATTTTATCTTCTAAAGCATACGAAGTAGGGGAATAGGGAGAAATGAACCCGTGCAACGCTGGGTACAAAATACTAGCGTTTGATAAAAAACGAAATCAAGCATTGCTGTGAAAATAATGTTTTATTTAAGTCTACTTTTATATAAAGGGTGGCTAAATTGTAAGGGCCGATGTTGAATGTGAACCACACCTAAACGTCAAGTTTTTTTTTTTGCATATCATTTGACATTTCTCAATTTCAGACTAACTCAAATTGAACCATGGAAAGATACACAATCGAGCAACGCGTTAAAGTTATTCAGTCTTATTATGAAAATGGACGTCCAAATCAAAATGCATATCGTGCACTTACACGAAAATCATCTTCAGTGATTAGGCACATTTTCACCTCAGTGGATTCGTCAATACCAATGCACCCACAAAGAGTGACAGTTTGGTGCGGTTTATGGCCTGGCAGCATTATCGGGCCGTGTTTTTTTTCCAAAATGAGGCCGGTCAGGCATTTACTGTAAATGGTCTTCGCTATCGTGAGATGATAACGAACTTTTGATGGCCCGAATTGGAAAATATGGATATGGACGATGGTTTCTACAGGACGGTGCCACTTGCCACACAGCTAACGAAACAATGGCTCTATTGCGCGACAAATTCAATGGCCGTGTTATCTCACGTGGTGGCGATGTCAATTGGCCGCCAAGATCATGTGATTTGACACTTTCTTTGGGGTTATTTGATGGATAAGATTTACGTCGATAAGACAGCAACAATTCAAGAGCTAAAGGATGAGCTAATTCGGCACGTTAACGGCATAGAACCTCAATTATGCCTCAGCGTCATCAAAAATTTGGACCATCGTATGGAGGTGTGCCGCCGATGTCTTGGCGGCCATTTGGCCGATATTTTATTCCATACATAATTGAACCATACCAATATTAATTGAACCATAATAAAAAGAAATAATTCCTAAATAATTGGAGTTTCATTCAAAATCAACATCGGTCCTTAAAATTTAACCGCCCTTTACAATCACTATGTACTTCTGTCTGATTAATTCTGTACGTTTCAATAAAATTCTCAAAAAAATTAATATTTTGTTATTATATTTAACATTTTTAATAAAAACATATTCGGCTTCGGCCGAATATTAATATTTTGGCGGAATGTCTACACTCAAAAAAAAAATTGATACTGAAGCATACTAAAATTGAGTCTGAGAAATGTACTCAAACTAAATAAAGAGTGATTTTTTTGAGGTTAGGATTTTCATGCATTAGTATTTGACAGATCACGTGGGATTTCAGACATGGTGTCAAAGAGAAAGATGCTCAGTATGCTTTGACATTTCATCATGAATCGTCTTACAAACGAACAACGCTTGCAAATTATTGAATTTTATTATCAAAATGCGTGCTCTGTTAAGAAAGTTCATTGCGCGCTTCCATTTTATGGTCAGTTTAATCGACCCACTGAAGCGGCTATTCGGGCTATTGTGACTAAATTTCGCACCAAATTTACATTGTTGGACATTAAACCACCAACACGCTTACGTAGAGTGCGAACTGAAGAAAATATCGCAGCTGTATCGGCCAGTGTTAATGATGACCACCAATTTTCGATTCGTCGCCGTTCGCACCAATTGGGTCTCTGTTACTCAAAAACGTGGAAATGCCAAAATTGGACTAAGCGGATGGACCACCTAAGACGCAGCCGCGGTCAACATTTAAATGAAATTATCTTCAAAAAGTAAATGTCATGGACCAATCTAACGTTTCAAATAAAGAACCGATGAGATTTTGCAAATTTTATGCGTTTTTTTTAAAAAAAAGTTATCAAGCTCTTAAAAAATCACCCTTTATTTATATTTTCAAAAAAGCTTAAATATCATAAATAATGGTATGTTGTGGGTGCTTCCGTTAGTGAATTTCCATTCAATTTTAATTCCAAAAGTAAAAATTTTGAAAATCCATTATCTCACGTATATAGTGCAAAATAACCTAACTTCATGATTCTACCCATTTTTGCCGTAAAAATAAAAAGCACGAAAAATCTTTTGATTTTGCGTGTCTATACCGCATATTTATTTATTTATTTATTAAATAAATCAAAAAATAATAAAACAGTTAGAGGAATGTATACACAGAATCCCATGATTCTAGCTGCGGCCATTTGGTTGGTCACCTTTTTCCAATTTTACCCCCTCAAGAGTACGACTATCTAAAATCTCTTTATTTTAAATGTCTATGCAATTAGAGGGATGTACACACCGCATTTAATCATCCTACCTGTATTCGTTTAGTTGGTACTATTCTTATCCCCTGTACCCATTGTATGCCCTGAAAGTACGATTTTTGAAAAAAACTTTTATTTTTCGTGTCTACGCAGTCAGAGGATTGTATACTCCGAATTGCATGAGTCTAGCTGCGGTCATTTGGTTGGTACTATTTTTATCCCCTTTTTTCCATTTGAACCCCAAAATGTACGAATTTCGAAAAATCCTTCTATTTTACGTGGCTACGCAATCAGAGGAATATATACACCGAATTTCATTATTCTAGGTGCAACCCTTTGGTTGGTACCATTTGTATCCCTCTATTCCCATTGTACCCCTTAAAAGTACGAATGTGAAAAAAATAATTTCATATTATGTATCTACTGTATACTCCAAATTTCATGACTCTAGCTGCGGTCATTTGATTGGTACCATTTTTATCCCTCTATTCCCATTTTACACCTTTAAAGTACGAATTTGGAAAAGGTGCTTTTATATTATGTATCTACTCAATTAGAGGAATGTACACACCGAAATTCGTGATTCTAGCTGTTGTCCGTTAATATGTACCATTTTTTATCCCTTTTTTGTGCCATTTCACCCACTACAAATAAGAATCACTTTATGGTGCACGTTTTTGCTATAAGGGGAATGCGCATACCAAATATCAAGCAAATATAAACAGACATATTCAAAAACCAGTAAGGAAAGGCTAAAGTCGGGCGGGGCCGACTCTATGATACACTCCACTTTCAATCCGAATACAATTCAATTCGGTGAAAAAGGGAAGGTTTTTTGTATCCTGTAAATGTATGTGTATGACAAAAAATTTTATATCGGAAAGGACATTTGTATGAGGATATATTGTAACCTGGAACGAAATAGGTGAAATATAAAATGTATAGTGTGGCCAAAATCGGTTAAACTTATGGGAGCAACATTTGAATTTGGGCTATATTTAAATCTGAACCGATCTTACCCACTTTCACCATAGTTTTGTTTAGTCAGATTTTAAGATGTTGTGCCAAATTTAAAGAAAATCGATTAGAATATGTGGCATTTAAAGCGGAAAAAGTCAAATCGGGAGCGAAATTTGTATGGGGGCTATATCTAAATCTGAACCGATCTTACCCAATTTCTGCATGGGGGCTATATCTAAATCTGAACCGATCTTACCCAATTTCTGCATAGGTGTTTTTAGTAAGATTATACGATGTTGTGCCAAATTTAAAGAAAATCGAGTACAATATGTGGTTTCTACAGAGAAAAATGTCAAATCGGGAACGACATTTGTATGGGGGCTATATCTAAATCTGAACCGATTTGACCTATTTTCACCACAGATGTTCTTAGTTTAAATATAAGATGTTTTACCAAATCTGAAGACAATCTGATACAATATGTGGTTTCTAGAGCGGAAAAAGTCAAATCGGGAGCGAAATTTGTATGGGAGCTATATATAAATCTGAACCGATCTGACCGATATTCACCATGGGCGTTTCTAGTGGAAATATAAGACGTTTTACCAAATCTGAAGACAATCGGATACATTATGTGGTTTCTAGAGCGGAAAAAGTCAAATCGGGAGCGAAATTTGTATGGGAGCTATATATAAATCTGAACCGATCTGACCGATATTCACCATGGGCGTTTCTAGTGGAAATATAAGATGTTTTACCAAATCTGAAGACAATCTGATACATTATGTGGTTTCTAGAGCGGAAAAAGTCAAATAGGGAGCGAAATTTGTATGGGAGCTATATATAAATCTGAACCGATCTGACCGATATTCACCATGGGCGTTTCTAGTGGAAATATAAGATGTTTTACCAAATCTGAAGACAATCTGATACATTATGTGGTTTCTAGAGCGGAAAAAGTCAAATAGGGAGCGAAATTTGTATGGGAGCTATATATAAATCTGAACCGATCTGTCCGATATTCACCATGGGAGTTTCTAGTGGGAATATAAGATGTTTTACAAAATTTGAAGACAGTCTGATACAATATGTGGTTTCTAGAGCGGAAAAAGTCAAATCGGGAGCGAAATTTGTATAGGAGCTATATATAAATCTGAACCGATCTGACCGATATTCACCATGGGTGTTTCTAGTGGAAATATAAGATGTTTTACCAAATCTGAAGACAATCTGATACATTATGTGGTCTCTAGAGCGGAAAAATTCAAATCGGGAGATAAATTTGTATGGGAGCTATATATAAATCTGAACCGATCTAACACATTTTTACCACAGGTGTTTCTAGTTACAATATAAGATGTTTTGCCAATTTTAAAGAAAATCGTTGTAATATGTGGTATCTAGAGTGAAAAGAGTCAAATCGGGAGTGAAATTCGTATGGGGGCTATATCTAAATCTGAACCGATTTTCTTCAAATTAAATAGCGTTCGTCCTTATCCCGAAAAACATCGTTGTGCAAAGTTTCATTTGGTTCTGTCTACAATTGCGACCTGTATCGTGATTACAAGAATAGATGGACGGACGGACGGACGGACGGACGGACGGACGGACAGACAGACAGACAGACGGACATTGCTAAATCGACTCAGAAAGTGATTCTAAGACGATCGGTATAATTAACAATGGGTCTATCTCGTTTCCTTTTGGGTGTTACAAACAAATGCACAAAGACATAATACTCTCGTGGAGTGTATAAACATGCTTAAATACGCTAAATATTAGGGATTATTATGGGTATTTTTAGTCCTTGTGAGGGAAACAATTTTACCTTTGGGCCGATTTCGCCCCGTTTCAATGCCAACCGATCTACAACTATAAGACGCATTTATGAAAACGAGACGCATTTATGAACGTTCTAGTTCCTTTCGTTTAGATGCTAGCGTGCTTTTAACAGACGGACGGACGGACATGGCTAGATCGTCTTAGAATTTTATGACGATCAAGAATATATATACTTAATAGGGTCTTAGGTCGATATTTCAAGGTGTTACGAACGGAATGACAAAATTAGTATACCCCCATCCTGGAGGTGGAGGGTATAAAAATATTATAGGTTGCTTTAGTTGTTCACCACTCACAACAGAGGAGTGAAGTTGTGGCAGCCAGAAGATCCACTATTCTACCCCTGGGAGCGGCGGATTTTTAAAAACAGTAATGAAAAATACTAAAAAAACTTTATGCCGTGAAGAATAATGAAAAATTGATATTTGAAAGGACATTTTTGCTCCACTTCTTAAAACAAAGTCTCCTGTTTCTAAGCCAGTAGACAAAATTGCAAAAAATTAATAATTATATCCTATAAAAATGTAACGTCCTTCTAAACGCAAACTCGATAAAACTAAATATACAGTTTTCGTATGTTTCGAATTATATAGACATTTCACAACCCATTATTTTTTTCTTTTTGAAAAACACAAACAAATTCCAAAACATGTTTAATTTACGTGACTTATGCAAGGCAGGGGTGTTAGATCTATTCGACTTCACGTATAGACGGATTACTTTGACGGTCTTAAATAGTGAACACTCTGGTTGGATTTTCAAAAACATGGAACAAATTGGGAAACAATATTTTCATTTGAAATATCCCAGTCCAAATAATATAAAATCCAACCTATATTCTACTCTGGGAGAGACTGCACTTCAGTGCGCAAGAGATTTTAGTACACCCTGATATAAATGTATATATGTATATCATAATGTTTGTACAAGTTAACACGAAATACATTCATTCCATATTTAATACGAAATACACTAAATCCATGCACGCGCCGTCATATTCAATCTGAATAATATTTAACGGGAATAATACTGTGCAACTTGCATTTGCTGAGTTACACGCGCAGACATATTTACCGAGAATTGTATCTAGCAACACATTGCAATTTCCGTTCCCATTGCCATGGGCAAGTTCTTCTGTGAAATCACGCCACTGGCATGGAAGTGCAGAGTAAGCATAAAATGATGTCAAGCCAACTAACAATATCATCTTTAGAAAATGTAAGTTTTAGTCTAAGTTTGGTTTTATTTTAATAAAGACGCGCGTCGCGCATAAAGCACCCGAGCTAGTGTTTTTTATTTAATAACTGGCGCCCGAGAAAATTTTAAGTGTTAAAAACAAAAAAACCTTGTAAAGGTTAAAGTTATTTAATTACAAAATAAAAAAACCTTGTAAAGGTTACAGTTTTCAAGAACATTGGTTTAAACAAACTAAATCAACAGAATAAAAAAACCTTGTAAAAGTTAAAGTTATTTAATCAATAAAATAATTAAATAATATTGGTTTAAACAAACTAAATCAACAAAATAAAAAAACCTTGTAAAGGTTAAAGTTTTCAAGAACATTGGTTTAAACAAACTAAATCAACAAAATAAAAAAACCTTGTAAAGGTTGAACAAACTAAATCAGCAAAATAAAAAAACCTTGTAAAGGTTAAAGTTTTCAAGAACATTGGTTTAAACAAACTAAATCAACAAAATAAAAAAACCTTGTAAAGGTTGAAACTAAAAATAAAAAATAAACTAAACATTAAGGAAGTGATTGCTTATCAACCGACGCTGACGGTTGCAAGAGAAGGATCATCAAAAACACAGCAGAGGAAGCTTGCGCACCAGTTTAGACTCCAAGGAAGGGCCCCCCAGTAAGGCAATGAAAAGGACGGTTTTGAAAACCAGCCCAGCCTTGTTATTGTAAGTGATTATTTTAAGTATTTTTAGTATATCACAGAACAGAATGTTTTTTTTTTTGATAAAAATAATCAAATCATAATATAAAAATACAAATATTTGTAACTTTTTCTCTAAGAAAAAAAGGGAAGTGAAATTTTGTAACCCTAAAAAATAAAAAAAACCTAAGTTAAGAATAAAATCAGTAATAATTCATATTTATGGTTGCTTGTATGAAAAATAAATTTGAAGAGTAAACAGATTAACAGAAACTTAAGTCCGTAGATAGTATTTTATTTTGTACAAAGAAAATTATCTTTTTTTAAAAGAAAAAAAAATCGGAAATTTAAACTAAAATGGCAAACCCGGCAAACCTTATAAGACCCCCTATTCTCAATGTGCCCCAACCGCAGGTTGCGGGAAACGCGGACAATGATAATCGTGAAATCTTGCTGAGAATGATTCGAGAAGAGGTCAGTCGACAAGCAAGTCCTCCGTCAGATTTCATCGCGGCTACTGATGAGACTATTAGACCCGAGCTCATGAATGACTTATCGGCTCTCGATAAGATCCCGGACATTGTTAAGAGTCTTAGGGATTTTTCTGGCAACCCAGTGGAGTTTAGCTCCTGGAGAAAAAGCGTAGAAAGAGTGTTGAAAATCTACCAGAACATTAGGGGTACACCTCGATATTTCGGTATCATATGATAGGGAAAGCCTGGAAATATATCGCTGGTAGCCCAGATCATGATGACCTGAAAATGATAAACGGGAACCTTAATAACCTCATTAGTAACAGCAATCAACAGGTGGTAATAAATCGAAAATTTAATGATCGCTTGAATAACTTAACGATATTGGCAAATACGTTTGTAAATTACATAAAAAAAGATAATTTTCTTATTACCGACATTATACTAAACATTAAAACCAGAATACAACTTTTAAAAGATGAAATTGTCAATATTAAATATGCTCTCCAGTGGGCACAAAAGAACGTAATAAATACTGTATTGTTAGATAAGAAAGAATTATATTTAGCCATAAATAAACTTAGTGTGGAAAACTTCCCTTTTGACACGCCCGAGGAGGCGCTAGAATTCTCTGATGTAAATGTCTTATATAATTCCACTACAATAATGTATGTTATAAAAATGCCTATAGTATCAACAATTATATTTGAGTCACTGCTCTTAAAGCCAGTAAAAAAGAACAATGTAGTGCTAAATATAAAATATGATAAAATTTTACGAAACGGGGATAAATATTTTCATATAAATAATATTTGTAAATCGCACAATGAAATCAAAATCTGTAACGATAAAAACTTAGTTGATTAGACACATGAAAAATGCATTCCAAATCTGTTAAAAGGCCTAAACTCATCATGCACTTTTTCCAACAGTGACCACATCCCTATTATTGAAGAGATCAGACCGGGAATGTTATTACTGAATGATTTCCATTCAAATGTTAATACATCCAATGGCGAATTTCCTCTAAACGGAACATTTCTCATTAAATTTAGAAACGAATCAATCATAATTAACGACAAAGTATTTAGTAGTATTGAACTACCAGCGCTAGAGGTGATTCCTGCTGTTGCGCAACTTCCCCCAGTAGAGCAGGAAAAACTAAACATTTTAACAATAGAGTCCTTACATGCCCTACATATTAATAACACACACGCCATTAAATCACTTCAACTGGGCGAGGTAATAAACAAATCTTCATCAGCAGTTCTTTTATTCTTAGTAATTATACTCTTTGCACTGGCCGTGCATTTCCGCAAAAGGAAAATAAATGCCATCCTTGGAAATGAAGAAATTGTTAACAAACCCAAAATTTCAGTTCATAATTCAATTCCTAGTCTTGGAAATGCTCCTTTTTTCTAAGCGATTGAGGACAATCACACTTAAGCGGGGAGGAGTTAACACGAAATACATTCATTCCATATTTAATACGAAATACACTAAATCCATGCACGCGCCGTCATATTCAATCTGAATAATATTTAACGGGAATAATACTGTGCAACTTGCATTTGCTGAGTTACACGCGCAGACATATTTACCGAGAATTGTATCTAGCAACACATTGCAATTTCCGTTCCCATTGCCATGGGCAAGTTCTTCTGTGAAATCACGCCACTGGCATGGAAGTGCAGAGTAAGCATAAAATGATGTCAAGCCAACTAACAATATCATCTTTAGAAAATGTAAGTTTTAGTCTAAGTTTGGTTTTATTTTAATAAAGACGCGCGTCGCGCATAAAGCACCCGAGCTAGTGTTTTTTATTTAATAACTTACATGCACACGGCAACCCTAACATATTACTAATCACACCGACTGATACTATAAATAATTGAATTATACCACAAATTCACCAATACCATCCAAAGTGTCCCTGTATATCTTTTGATATCGTCATTCTTATCATAAGCCATCCAGTTAATGACATTCGGCCAGTACAAACAGGCAGGCTGCTGGTATGAACTAACAGTGACGCTGTGCATTATTATAGCGAAGCTTTACCACATCCGAGGATCAATGGACTTGATAATTGTCATTTGCAAATAATTGTAATTAAACGCAGCACAATTGATAATATCTTTGGAAAATGGAACTTCTATAAAACACTCGGTACAATGAGTATTCATGCCAATATTAATCTCCGACATTTCCACTATCAGAAATTCTGCATGTTTTGAGTAGCCGGAATTTAAATGAAATCCTTAATTGTATGGCTGATACTGTAGTGCACTCAAAAGCATACCTGTATGTTTACATGCATTTATCTACCCACACTGCTAGAGACACAGCTAATGCATCCTGAAATCAATTTAGTAGATATTAAGTAAAACTAGATATATAGTTGAGCTCTGCTTCATGTACATGTGTATTCATTAGAGCGGCTAAGGTGAACAAGTGAAAACGACGTTAATATGGGTGTGCAACATCTTGAAATATTCATCGGAGACCCCATAAAGTATATATATTCTGGGTCGTGGTAAAACTATAAGACAATTTAGCCATTCTCCGAATGTCTACTGAACTTGCTTCCAGGCAAAAACAGCTAGGGGGTTTAATGTCCCATATATGTATGTGTCTAATGGTTGCAGAAATGAGCGAAATTGGTCCAGAGGAAAAAAATCCGTAACAAGGGATGAAAATATCCCTAATAACTGAAGTATTTAAGCCCTTTTCAAAGATTTCTGAGATTTTTCTTTTATTGTAAAAACATGTATAAAATAGTACCATTCAAACGGTTGAAGCTGAATCCGTGAAATTCTGTGAGAACTTTTCTCTGACTACTGAGACGCGCAACATAAAGCGATTTTCTGAAATTTGCACTTTTGGGGAGAGAAAGTCTAAAATGGAAAAAAGGGATAAAAACCAACCAAACAGTTGCAGTTTGAATAATCTAACTGGGTTCATGTTCTACATTTACTATCCTTCTTATATAGTTTTTTAAAGATAAACAAGTAAAAACGGCGTTAAGCTTAAGATTTTCGTAGCAGTGCAATAACATTTCAGGAAAATGTTAATTTTTTAATATAGCCAAACCAAAACAAATAAAAATATTGAAAAAATATAATTTTATAAATAAATATAACATTTTATTTATTTTAAGCCATGCTTATAAGACAAGGATGTCAATATGTCTATACTATATATATATCGAAATAATACCTCAAGTCGATTAAAAAACAAATTTAAGGCAGTAATTTTCAAAAAGACTTAAATACCCTATATATTTGAGTCTTTCTATCCAATTTTATTTACAAAAGTACAAAATTTAAAAATTCATTACATTACATCTCTCACATACACAGTGCAAGATAACCTAACTTAATTTTTGCCGTAAAAGTAAAAAGTATGAATTTCGACAAATCTTTGAATGTATGCGCCCAATTCTAGGATTCTAGCTGCGGTCATTTGGTTGATGCCATTTTTATCCCATTTAACCCCATTAAGATACCACTAGGGTTTGGGGTTTCCCGGACTTTTTTCATTTCCCGGGAAAACGAGAATGGAAAGTTTCATTCCCGGGAATACCGGGAATTCCCGGAAAAAAATAATTTATTTTAGGTACGTCCAATATAATTTAAAATGTCAACATTTAGTAACTGGGGTGTTACTTTAACCTAATAACGCCCACCTTACTCGTCCGTGTACACTATTTCAAGGTTTTCGTACTTTTTTGATAACTTTTAATATGAATGTAATTCCTGATTATTAAACTATAGGCCTGTTCGGATGGACTTACTAGCTTATTTTTTGTGTGGAATTTACTACTCTCATAATGTTCCTGCCAGATTTTTCTTGTTGATTAATTATACACTCCACGAGAGTATTATGGCCTTGTGCATTTGTTTGTAACACCTAAAAGGAAGCGGGATAGACCCATTGTTAAGTATACTGATCGACTTAGAATCACTTTCTGAGTCGATTTAGCAATGTCCGTCTGTCCGTCTGTCTGTCCATCTATTGTTGTAATCAAACTACAGGTCGCAATTATAGTCCGATCTTACCAAAAATTGGCACAAGTAAGTTCTGTGGATCAAGGACGAACGCTATTTAATTTGGAGCAAATCGGTTCAGATTTAGATATAGCCTCCATACAAATGTCGCTACCGATTTGACATTTTCCGCTCTAGAAACCACATATTGTACTCGATTTTCTTTAAATTTGGCACAACATCTTATAATCCAACTAGAGACATCTACACAAAAATTGGATAAGATCGGTTCAGATTTAGATATAGCCCCCATACAAATGTCGCTCCCGATTTGACATTTTCCGCTCTAGAAACCACGTATTGTACCCAATTTTCTTTAAATTTGGCACAACATCTTATAATCCAACTAGAGACACCTATGCAAAAATTGGATAAGATCGGTTCAGATTTAGATATATCCCCCATACAAATGTCGCTCCCGATTTGACATTTTCCGCTCTAGAAACCACATATTGTACTCGATTTTCTTTCAATTTGGCACAACATCTTATAATCCAACTAGAGACACCTATGCAAAAATTGGATAAGATCGGTTCAGATTTAGATATAGCCCCATACAAATGTCGCTCTCGATTTGACATTTTCCGCTCTAGAAACGACATATTGTACTCGATTTTCTTTAAATTTGGCACAACATCTTATAATCCAACTATAAACACCTATGCAAAAATTGGGTAAGATCGGTTCAGATTTAGATGTAGCTCCCATACAAATGTCGCTCTCGATTTGACATTTTCCACTCTAGAAACCACATATTGTACTCGATTTTTTTTGAATTTGGTACAACATCTTAAAATCCAACTAGAAACACCTATGCAGAAAGTGGGTAAGATCGGTTCAGATTTAGATATAGCCCCCATACAAATGTCCCGATTTGACATTTTCCGCTCTAGAAACCACATATTGTACCCGATTTTCTTTAAATTTGGCACAACATCTTATAATCCAACTATAAACACCTATGCAGAAAGTGGGTAAGATCGGGTCAGATTTAGATATAGCCCCCATACAAATGTCGCTCCCGATTCGACATTTTCCGCTCTAGAAACCATATATTGTATCCAATTTTCTTTAAATTTGGCACAACAGCTTATAATCCAAGTAAAAAACCTATTTTGAAAGTGGCTAAGATCGGTTCAGATTTAGATATAGCGCAAATACAAATGTTGCTCCCAAATGTTTAACCGATTTTGGCCAAACTTTACATATTATATTTTACCTATATCGTTCCAGATTTCGATATATATACAAATGTCCTTTCCGATTTAACATTTTTTGTCAAACTTTTTCACCGAATTAAATTGTATTCGTATAGAAAGTGGAGTGTATAATAGAGTCGGCCCCGCCCGACTTTAGCCTTTCCTTACTTGTTTATTATTGTAGTAATAAATAAAAAATAGGTTAAAATATTGACATATTTCAAATTAAACGAATGTTTTTGTCAAAATATTTTACAGATTATTTTTCATTTCACAAATATTTTACTCTAGACTAATTGTCAGAATTAAAGGCGTCATAAAATTGGACATTTAAATCACAGTCACAAGTGACTACACTAGCTTCAAAATTAAAACATGATTAAAGAAACAAATAACTCGGAGAAGGTTATTACGTAATTAATTTAGAATATTCATATAAAAAATTTACAGAATTAAAGTAAAATATTCTAAATGTAAAAGTAATATAAAAAAAATAATATTAAATATTAAATAAATAATTAATATTAAAAAAAATAGTTCTTACAAAGAGTTATTTAAAAATACCATAGGATATATTTCTATTTATATTTGATTTCTCTTCAAAGTTTCCAGGTGAAAAATTTTAAATGTATCCCAATTTTAAACAATTTCTTACTGGTTTCATATGTAATGTAAATTGTTATTTAAGAAGATTTTCACCTCTTATTTTGTCGATTCTTCTAGAAAACACTGGAATTTAAAGTATTACCAGCACGAGGGTTTAAGAATTGACATTATGTCAGTATGTGTTGTATTGTCGGTATGATATTTTTGTTTCATAATAAAGACCATGCAAATATACTCACAAAAAGTTTGTATTCCCCTAGCATGATTTTAATATATAATAATTTATTTATATAGTAAATGTAAATTAATGCTCAAAATAATCAATGAAATATTTATTTAATATTTCCCGTATTCCCGGGAAATCAAAAATTTTTTTCCGGGAATTCCCGTCCAAAATTTTCGAAGAATTCCCGGGAAAAACGATTCGGGAATTGCCGGACCCCAAACCCTAGATACCACTTTCGAAAATCGCTTTATTTTACATGTCTACGTAATTAGAGGGATTTACACACCAAATTTCATCATTCTAGATGTAGTACCATTTCTTGGTTAGTACCATTTTTATTCCCTTGAAACAGCGAATTTGGAATTTTTTTTATTTTTGCGTCTACGCAGTCGTAGGAATGTTTACACAGAACTTCATGATTCTAGCAGCGTCCATTTGGTTGGTACAATTTCTATCCCCTTTTTCCACTATACCCCTCAACGTACGAATTTCGAAAAATCATTTTTTGTACGTGTCTACGCAGTTTGGTTGGTACCATTTTTATCACTCTAATCCCATTTTACACCTTAAAAGTACGAATTTGGAAAAAAATACTTTTATATTATGTATTTACTTAATCAGAGGAATTAACACACCGAATTTCGTGTTTCTAGCTGTTGTAGTTTTATAGGTACCATTTTATCCCTTTTTGGCCTATTTCACCCCCTTCGAATAAGAATCACTTTGTGGTGCACGTCACGCTTGTCAAATAAGGACAAACAGACATATGGAAAAGCATGCTTAAATACTCTAAAATATTAGGGGTTATTATGGGTATTTTCAGTCCTTGTGAGGGAAACAATTTTTTCTTTCGGCCGATTTCGCCCAGTTGCAATCCCAACCGATCTGCGACTATAAGACACATTTATGGAAAATTTAGATGCTAGAGTGCTTTCAAAAGACGGACAGACGGGTGGACATTAGGGCGTACCTCAAAAAAAAAGTTCGCCGTACACCTTCGAATATGAAGTATTATTGAAAGGTAGTTTCAAAAAAAAATTTTTATTTTTTTATGCCGAACGTAGGGGTCGCGCTTTTACATTTTTCTATATAACTTGTATTTATAAACGGATTTTAAAGTGTGATACATCGATGTTTTTGTCTCGACGAGGCCGATTTTTTTGTCTTTGAAGTCATTGAGCTCAAGCACCCCCTTCTGGTACTTACCCATCATTTCTCAGTTGCTACTACCCTAATGTACCACTCTAATAATCGAAAATTAAAGCTCGCATAAAATCATGAATCATGTTTGAGCTCAATGACTTCAAAGACAAAAAAATCGGACAAAAACATCGATGTATCACACTTTAAAATCCGTTTATAAATGCAGAAGTTATATAGAAAAATGTAAAAGCGCGACCCCTACGTTCGGCATAAAAAAATAAAAAAAATTTTTTTGAAACTACCTTTCAATAATACTTCATATTCGAAGGTGTACGGCGAACTTTTTTTTTTTACTTGTAACCTGGTACGCTCTAGTGGACATGGCTAGGTCGTCTTAGAATTTTATGACGATCAAGAGTATATATACTTTATAGGGTCTCAGGTCGATATTTCAAGATGTCACAAACGGAATGGCAAAGTTAGGAGGTGGAGGTTATAATAAATGTGAAAATTTTAATAAAATTATAGCTATATATATATATATATATACACTACATATACATTACATAGCCTTTTTATGATTTTAGGCTCACCTACAACACAGAAAAAACTGAAATTCGATTTCAATAAAAAAATCAACATATTTGATTTTTTCAATTTTGTTTATCCAAATATGAATTTTTAAGCTCGAATGTTGGGAAATGTTTGATTAAATAAGTTTTGAATATATGTACATACATACATATGTGGACAAAACTGATCAACAATTAATAATTTTCTCCCCTTTTTTTGGCATGTCAAATGCATGGAATCTCACATGAATAGGAATCAATAGAGGAAACGGCAAGACTGTATTTTCCAAAGAAATATTGGCACACAACGTCTATCATGATTTGCGGTCCATGCAAACTTCTGCTGGAGGCTTCACAGCGATTTTTCAACAAAATCACGGACTCTTTAAGTAAACGATTCTCCTCAAACGAATGAGAACCACAACTCACTTTCCGATTACACTGCGTGTAATTTTTTAGTCATGGAAATATAACCATATACGTACATCAGTACGTGATAAAAGACCAAAAAAGACCCGTGTCTGCACTCTTTTTATGGGCCCCCGAAGATTTGGGGCCTCGGTGTCATTTTTACAAAAAAGTAAACATTTTCTCAGACTCATATCTTGCAAAACGTTTGGAATTTTGATTTAATCTCTGAGGCAAAGTTGTAGCTCTTGTCATAAAGAACAAAAATTGCGAACATATAAAATCAAAAAACTTAATATTTAAGGTCAAAATCGCAAATGTCGTCGAACAAATCTTATAGGCTGTAGTGTGTGTAGGTAGCGTATACGTGCTGTTGATTAAAGATAATATCACTCATACGAACTGTAGTCGGACTGACCATCAACAGAAGCAGTCCTGCAAGAAATATTTTTCCTACCTAAGCGGCGTTAATAGTCATTCCTAGGAAGTTCATATTCTCTAGAAAGTTGTTTATTGAGATCTTAGTTACGTTTTTCAAATTGATTGTTTCTTTGAATTTTGAACGGTTTGCTACCTATGGACCTGGAAGGAAAAAAAGGTAAAAAAATAAAGATTTTTTTTAAATTTTCCAAACGGTTTGCGTGATATTAGCCTGAGAAAATGATCCCTTTTTGCAAAAATTACACCAAATCTTTGGGGCCCATGACTTTGGACAAAATTGGGAGACACGGGTCTTTTTTGGTCTTTTATCACGTAGTGGTGTCCGTATATGGTTATATTTGTTCGTGTTGAACTGTGGTATCAGTCAAAACAATGGGTCGTGTTAAAATTCTACGACGATATAGCCATGTCCATCTACATATCCGAATGTTCCGAACGAAACTTCTAACAGTTGCAGAGATATTGAAAATGGGCGAAATCGACCCAGGGAGGAAATTTTTTCCCTAACAAGGACTGCGAATACCTCTGATAACTAGAGTGTTTGAATACTTATATTCGCTTGGAGCTCACCCAGAAGAGATTTTTAGAAAAAATCATACTTTGGGCGGTGAAATTAGGACAAGAAGAAATTAAACGACAATGACTAGAAACATGAAATTCGGTGTGTGCATCCTTTTAATCTCGTAGCCACCTAAAAATGAAATTTTTGGATTTATTTTCCTTTCTAGGGTGAAATTGTTGGGATAAAAATGACACCGACCAAACAGCTGAATCTTAAACTGTGAAATATTCGATTTTTTATTGTTAGTCTACATAATAGCAATATCATTATATAGTAATAACTAACTTAATACTTATTTAATTTAAAATTTATTTACATATTAACCAGATATTTCGTTAGGTTTTTTTATTGTCAGCGAATTCAATATTGAGTAAAAATGTCATATTTAGAGGTAGTTTGAAAACGATTTATCTCGCCTGCGGATGATTGATAGTGCTGAAATCAGAATAATCCGAAAATATATCATCCATTATTTACAATTTCAATTCAATTTCGTGAGTTGCTCTACACAGTCGTTTTGGTTGCTTGCCCTATAGAAAAGAGCACTGAAAATGTAAAGAAGAACGCAATTTTTAAATCTGGCAACATTCGAAGTGTCATTGTTTGACATTTGAACAATTGTTATTGTTTGTTAGTAGAAGGTACGAGGTTAGTAAAAACGGAGCGCTACACGAATGAACAACGCATTCTCATTGTGAAATTGTTTTACCAAAATGGTGAAAGTTTTGCGGCTACAGTTCGCAAATTGCGATCAATTTGGGGTCACAATAATGCTCCAAAAGAGTCAACTGTAAAGAGATTAATGGATAAATTTGCCGAAACTGGGTCTGTTAGCGATGTAAAGACAACAACGCGCCATCGACCAGGTCGATCGACCGAAAATGTCGCAGCTGTACGTGATGATGTCGCTCAAACTCCATCCACCTCAATTCGACACCGAGCTCAGCAAATTGGTGTCTCCAAATCCACTTTGCAGCGAATTTTGACGAAAGATTTGCATCTTCATGCATACAAAGTTCAATTGACTCAGGAACTGAAGCCTACTGACCATGGACAGCGAAGGGAGTTCGTTAATTGGGTATTGGAGAGACAACATGAAAATGCTGATTTTGCCGATAAAATCATCTTCAGTGACGAGACCCATTTTCATCTTGATGGCTTCGTCAATAGGCAGAATTGTCGCATTTGGGGTGCGGAAAATCCTCGAGTGATTCACGAAAGCAAATGCATCCTCAACGTGTCACTTTGTGGTGTGGTTTTTGGGCTGGAGGAATCATTGGACCTTTTTTTATGAAAATGAGGCAGGTCAAGCGCAAACAGTCAATGGTGTTCGGTATCGTGAAATGATAACCAGTTTTTTCTTGCCTAGAATTGAAGAAATTAATGTTAAGGGCATGTGGTTCCAACAAGACGGCGCCACATGTCATACAGCCAGAGAAACAATTCAATTGCTGCATCAGTCATTTCCCGGGCGTGTTATTTCGCGTTTTGGAGATCAGAATTGGCCGCCTAGATCGTGCGATTTAACACCATTAGATTTTTTTCTTTGGGGTTTTTTGAAGTCGATGGTTTACGCGAATAAGCCGACGACGACTCAAGCCTTAAAAGACGAAATTGGACGCTGCATTAATGAAATACCGCAGCATTCATGCAAAACGGTCATTGAATAATATATGCTTACATCCCGAAAATTATAAGTGTGTCGCCTTAAGGCATAGGCGCTGTATCTGTTTCCTAGAAAACTATTCCATAACAATCAATTTTAATTTTTAATTATTTTGGTTATGTTATTTAATTTTTGGTTATGTTGGGTTGAGGTACAAATTCATTTAAACTAAATTGTAAAAGTCGCTTCAAAATGTGGTATAGCGTAGTGTTGTGTGTTAGTCTTAATGCATGCAGGATTGCCACACTGTGAGAATTTGTCCATCGTTCGAGGTATTATATTGACTCGAAGTAAAATCTGTTTCACTTGGATATAGAGAAAATCGATAGTGACTTAGAAAATATTTTGGATATCCATATATGAATGTACTTTACGTGTTGATAGCGATGTAAGCGATTAATATCGATCCCCAGAAAAAATAATCTGAAGCTATAAAAAATTTAAATTTTCTTGTCGATAACTTAGTACTGATTTTGCATTTGGCCGTATTAATGTTAAAACCGCATGTAACCTCCATCATATAGTGAATTGCACAGGATTACCGGAAATTTAGAGGCTATCGACATTACCATATTTGCTAAATTGTGCTATTTTTTCTACAACGACCACTTATGTTTACTGTTTTAAATACATTGTGAAATTTCATTACTATAACATTAAAACAAATTTAAATAATTTCCGCAACAAATGTTAATGTATAATTTTCCTTTTTCGTTGGCCGAAATACATGCATTCACAAATTGTAGTCGCACATGCAGCCACATAAAGACACCTGGCAAGCCTGAATGCCTGGTGTGCGTGTGAGTGCATATACGCAGGAAACCCGACTGCATATAACTGCCACTCATAGCGATATCAGTTACCAATTAATGGTAACCAATTTTCTAAAAGGATGCCTTTAATATGGATACGTGGGTCGCGACCCACGGCAAATGAGCTCCGATTGTTATAAAATTTAAGAAATTTACTAATTTTTTATCTGCGTATCTACTTTTCAGAAGAAAATGAGTAAATTGCGTTTTAGAGCTAAAGATCTAACTTTGTGCACTAAATGTATCCTATATTCCAAGGGGGCAATACCGGGCGGGCAAATGTTACCCTGAAAAAAAAACGGGGAACCGTTCCAAATGTCCACATATGCATATATTTCGTTAAGGTTTTTGAGGGAAAAATGTTGTGTTGGTCCAAAATTAGACATTAGTTAAAAAAGGATAATTTTTAAAATATTTATTACAAATAAACTATATTCGGCACAAACATAGTCATTATAAAGCTAGGAAACCACAATTGCGTTTTAGAGCTAAAGATCTGACTTTGTGCACTAAATGTATCCTATATTCCAAGGGGGCAATACCGGGCGGGCAAATGTTACCCTGAAAAAAAAACGGGGAACCGTTCCAAATGTCCACATATGCATATATTTCGTTAAGGTTTTTGAGGGAAAAATGTTGTGTTGGTCCAAAATTAGACATTAGTTAAAAAAGGATAATTTTTAAAATATTTATTACAAATAAACTATATTCGGCACAAACATAGTCATTATAAAGCTAGGAAACCACAATTTCTAATAAAAAAATTTGAGTGCAAAATCAAAATAATTTTATAAATAAATTTAATATTTTTATTATTTATTATTTTTGTATGTTAATATTATATATATCGAAGTAATACTTCAATTCAAAAAGTAAAGAAAGGGTGGTTAAATTTTAAGGGACGATGTTGATTTTGAATAAAACTCAAATAATTTAGGAAATTATAGTCATCTCTTTTTATTGTGATAATATTGGTACGGTTCAATTATATATGGAACAAAATATCGGCCAAATGGCCGCCGCGACCTCGGCGACACACCTCCATCCGATGGTCCAAATTTTCGATGACTCTGAGGCATAATTGAGGTTCTATGCCGTTAATGTGCCGAATTATCTCATCCTTTAGCTGTTGAATTGTTGCTTGCTTATCGATGTACACCTTTTCTTTCAAACAACCCCAAAGAAAGAAGTCCAACGGTGTCAAATCACATGATCTTGGCGGCCAATTGACATCGCCACCACGTGAGGTAACACGGCCATTGAATTGTCGCACAAAAGAGCCATTGTTTCGTTAGCTGTGTGGCAAGTGGCACCGCCCTGCTGAAACCGCATATCGTCCACATCCATATCTTCCAATTTGGGCCATAAAAAGTTCGTTATCATCTCACGATAGCGAAGACCATTCAAAGTAACTGCCTGACCGGCATAATTTTGGAAAAAATACGGCCCGATGATGCCACCACCGCACCAAACAGTCACTCTTTGTGGGTGCATTGGTTTTTCGACAATCACTCTTGGATTATCATTCGTCCAAATGCGGCAATTCTGCTTATTGACGAATCCACTGAGGTGAAAATGTGCCCCATCACTGAAGATGATTGTGACTATAGCTGCAATACTCTAGTTGGTACCATTTGTATCCCTTTTGGTCCCGCTCACCCCTTATAAGTACAAATTTCGAAAAAAAAAAAACATCTAGATCGCGTTTCTACGTTGACAAAGGAGTTTATACACCAAAATTCGCGACTATAGCTGCAATGCTTAAATAAGTACCATTTTTATCCCTTTTTTTGTCCCATGCAATTCTTAAAAGTAAAAATTTTGTGAAATCCAATTTTAATGCTCGTATACATGGTCAGAGGAATTTACATACCAAATTTCACGATTCTAGCTGTAATACTTTAGTTGGTACCATTTTTATCCCTTTTTGTCCCGCTCACCCCTTAAAAGTACAAATTTCGAAAAATCCCTATTTGTACCTCGTCTGCATGGTCATTGCAAGGAACACACCAAATTTCATGATTCTAGCTACTGCCGTTTGGTCAGGACGAATGTTCGATGTTTATCCCTTTTTGTCCCATTTTACCCCCTAAAAGTACGCAGAAATGAGACATGATGATGGTCTGTCTAGATTACCGTTAGATTACCCGACTGGGATTGATGAGATAAGAATAAATTTTGTAGATTTGGGTAATATTCCTTTGAGAATGGATCGGGTTAAAATGGAAATGGAGAGAGACGTCATTTTAGGTTCTGTTTTTAAATACATCAGTAGTGGAGAGTGGCCACTGCATATTACATCAGAGTTATTAACTTATTACAGCAAGCGATATTCGCTTAGCACAGAAGACTGTTCTATGCAAACAGAATAGTTATACCGAATCTATTAATTGAATTGTTACACGAAGGTCATGCAGGTATTGTTCGCATGAAAAAGTTAGCACGTACTTATGTGTGGTGGCCAGGTATTGACAACAATATTGAGGATTTCGTCAGAAAGTGTGAACCTTGTCAGTCCGTTCAAAATTCTCCAAAACCTATTCTGACAAAATTTCCGGTCACCACTTATCCATTTGAAAGAATTCACATCGAATTTTGTAAGATTGGTTTTATTCGATGTATATTCCAAATGGATCGATTGTGTAATTTTGAGTAAGACGTTTTGATGGATGGATTGACCTTGTGATTTTGTATAAACATTAAGTGAATTTATAATAATTTACATTAAGTAGTAATCCCTCTAGTTTAGAATATATATTAAAAATAACTAATGAATTACAACGAATATATAGTACTACAATTATTCTTATATATCTATACCAAATAGTTGTTATAAGTTTTGAAATCATGTATTATTGTACTTATAATAATTATTTTAAAAAGGGTAAGGAAATGTAGTATATTACTATTATATGGCAACCCTACTGAGTTGTAATATGACAACTCCTTATTCTTATTCTTAGTTTTTATTTTATGTTTAATAAAGTCATGAAGACATTACAATGGGTACTTTCAGTCCTTGTGAGGGAAAATTTTTTCCCTTTGGATCGATTTCGCCCATTTGCATTCCCATCCAATCTACGACTATAAGACACATTTATGGAACGGCCTGGCTCCTTTCGGAGACGGACAGACGTCTTAGAATTTTATGACGATCAAGAATATATATACTTTATAGGGTCTCAGGTCGATATTTTAAGATGTTACAAACGGAATGACAAAGTTAGTATACCCCCTATCCTGGAGGTGGAGGGTATAAAAATTAAAAAATTGTCATAAACAATGTTGACGTCGTTTCCCAGGTTTAAATATAACACAATAGCTTTTATACTCTCCCTTTTGTGCATTTGTTTGTAACACCCAAAAGGACATGTGATAGACCCCTTCTTTATTATACAGATCGGCTTAGAATCACTTTTTGAGTCGATTTAGCAATGTCCGTCTGTCTGTCAATCTATTGTTGTAAACAAAGTACAGGTCGCAATTATTGTCCGATCCTAACAAAAAATGGTACAGGTAAGATTTGCGGCCCAAGGACGAATGAATTGATTTGAAATTGGTTCAGATTTACATATAGCTCCCATACAAATGTCGCTCCAGATTTGACTTTTTCCGCTCTAGTAACCACATATTTAATTTGGCACAGTACTTTATAATCGAACTGGAAACATCTATGATTAAAGTGAATAACATCGGTTCAGATTTATATATAGCTCCCATCAAAATTTTGCTTTGGATTTCCGTTCTTTGGCATAGTGCCTTATAATTGAACTGGAAACATATACGGAAAAAACGGGTCAGATCTGTTCAGATTTAGATATAGCTCCCATATAAATTTCGCTCTGGATTTGACTTTTTCCCCTCTAGTCTACTTCAAATTTAGCGCAACTTCTTACATTTCACTAGATACATATTTGTTGAAAGTGATTCAGATCGGTTCATATTTATATATAGCTGTCATACAAATTTCGCTCTGGATTTGACTTTTTCCGCTATAGAAACTAGATAATTTAATCGATTTACTTTACATTTATCACAGCATCTTTTAGCATATTTTAACTAGATACATCTATGGTGAAAGTGAGCCGTATTGATTCAGATTTATATATAGTTCTCATTGAAATTTCGCTGTCTATTTGAGTTTTTCCGCTAAACAAAAATCGTTCCCGATATCACTTTTTCCCAGAATTCAATTGTAATAAAGTAAGAAAGTGGAGTGTATCATATAGTCGACCCCGCCCGACTTTATCCTTTCCTTACTTGTTTTTCACTAGAATCCACAACAGAATGGTATCGTATGGTCGACCCGCGTGGTTTACCTGTAAGTCGACAAAATTCTGTATATTTTATTTTCTCCAGTAAAAAACAATATTTGCGAGGCAGACCTCTGTTTTGACATGATCAAATATCGATAGACTGTGACTTTAGATCATCATTGTAAAAGGAAAATTCTGCTTATAGCTGCAAACATCCATTTAATTCAAGAAATTATAAAATCAACCCAACAAACGCAACTTAAAGTTACTGTTTATTGTTTTCTGTCGATGAATTTTGAGTTGATTTGTTTAAAGCATTTGGGCTGTCTCATTGATTTCGATGAAAGACAACAGATTTGATATTCGAACATAAAATTCTGAAGTATTTATTTTATTTACAGGCTCACAAAAAATTAGATTTTCGATTGGATTTAGTCGGAAGTAATTATGTTCGTATTGTACTCTTGGACCAATTCCTTTTCGAACAATCCACGCATTACATATTGGGTAGCTACTCTATCAAATAACCTGCTCAAACGCAACCTTAGCCGTATCATTTTTGACAGCAGAGTTGAACGATAATGAAAACATAAAGTCAAAATTCGACATATACGGAATATTTCATGCATTATTGAATTTTCATAATTGCCGATGCACACGCAAAATGTCGAGTTACTTACTCGAGCCAGCGCGCACGTTCTACTCGCATTCTTGGCGAATTTGAATTTGAAAAGTGTATTTCGTTCGGTTTAATATAAAAATAATTGTGCACTTTATTAGTGAATTCTGTGGAATACGGTGGGTGGTGCAGTGCAGATTGAACCAAATTGTTCCCATCTATCGTCTGCTGTGGTTTAGCAATTAGAGAGGTTATAGTAGACTGCATTGTAATATTCACAGTACTACTCCAAACTGAGACTGCCATTTTGGATGCTGTAAGTCACAGTCGCGGAAACTCTTGCAATGGATAGCAGTTTCATGTTAAATAAAACACAAAATTTTCAAAAGGCTGCATAATAAGATAAGGAACAATAAGATAAACAAGTAAGGAAAGGCTAAAGTCGGGCGGGCCGACTATATAATACCCTACACCACTCCCTGCGTATATACATCGCTTTGATTACTAAGCCCAGGTATTTCATGTGAACAATTTTATGTAGTTCATATTAATTATACAGTTATACATGATTTTGAAAAATTGATCAAGATCCAATGATAAATACAGATTATACAACGGTAATAGGATGAATCGGACGGACATTTGAAGGGGGCCTAAAACAACACTTGAGGCCTGTGGCAAACATGCGCCTATATATTTCTCATTCACGGTAGGTATTCCTAATAGAAACATATAATGATCTGCAAAATTTAATGAAGATCCGCTGCAATATGTAGTTTCTAGAGCTGTAATAGATCAGAATGGGGCCCCATTTGGGTTATGCCAAAGTATGGACATATGGGCATCTCCCCAACAAGTATGGAAAGCCTAAAGACGGACGGAGCCGACTATATGATACACCCCACTTTCTATCTCACTACAATTCAATTCGGTAAAAAAGTGAAATTGAGAAGGATTTTTGAATCCTGTAAATGTACATTTGTATGGGGGTATATTGAAACCTGGAACGATGTGAACCGCTTTCACCATGTATGTTTATTGGTGATATATAATATGTAAAGTTTGGCCAAAATCGGTTAAACATTCGTGAGCAACACTTACCCACTTTCAGGATAGGTGTTTCTAGTTCAATTATAAAATGTTGTGCCAATTTTAAAGAAAATCGGGTACAATATGTGGTTCCTAGAGAAAAATCGGGAAAAGTCAAATCGGGAGCGACATTTGTATTGGGGCTATATCTAAATCTGAACCGATCTTACCCACTTTCAGGATAGGTGTTTCTAGTTCGATTATAAGATGTTGTGTCAATTTTAAAGAAAATCGGGAACAATATACGGTTCTAGAGCGGAAAGGGTCAAATCGGGAGCGACTTTTGTATAGCCCCCATACATCTGAAACTAAACCGATTTCCTCCAATACCGATCGTCCTTGGCCAAAAAAGTAACTTCTGTCAAATTTCATGATAATCGGACAGCAATTGCGAACTGTAGAGTGCGAACAAGCTTAGATGGACAGCAGACGGACAGACAGACATCGTTAAATCGATTCAGCTGGTGATTCTAAGCCGATCCGTATACTTAAAGGTGGGTCTAGCTCGATTATTTATTGGTGTTACAAACATTTGGCGGAAAACTAACTTATAATAGCCTAGTCCACGAAGTGGTGTAGGGCATAAAAACTTCAATAGGGGTTTTTGGTTTAAGCTAATATTTTTATTGAAATTAATTTGATTTGTTTTCAGAAATTTTCTTTCCCGTCTCTAGATTATTTTAAATCTACATTCTATCCCAGAAAATATAGAAAAATCTTACTTATGAAGAACGTTGTAGTCTCATTTCAACATCCCACTTTTGAAGTTATTTTGAGCAATTTCCAAAAGAGTTAATTTGTATATAGAGACACTGTGATAAGGTGTCTGATATGCACACTTTTAATTGTGGCTCAACCTCGAGTTGTATAAGGTGGACCATTTAAAACTTAAAATTAGAACCAGCTACAAGGTTTTCAAAGAAGAGATGTTATTTTGGTATTCAAAGAAAAACGCCATTTTTGAGATAAATGATCGGATGATTATTTCATAATAAAGAGAAATGCCTTTAATAATGAAAAACAACATCAGCCAAATGGCCACCACTACCACGCACAGGACCTTATACTTTTCATGAAATTTTCCATAACCAAATCGCAAAGTGGCTACCCTATGTCTTCGATAGCCTCACGAATTCTATATTTGAGGTCTTGAATCTACGCTGGGCTGTTGGCGTAGACCTTATCTTTCACGTGGCCCCAAAGGAAGAAGTCGCAAAGTGATCGAGATAACAAGATCTCGGTGGCCAATTGTGATCACCTCTTCGAGTGATAACACGGTCCGGATACTTTTCCCGTAAAAGAGCAATGGCTTCATTGTTGAAAGTAAACGTTGTCCAGATCAATACCATCCAACTCCGACCACAAAAATCATTAATCATCTCTTGATAGCGCAATCCATTCACCGTAACTGTTGATCCAACCTCATTTTCGAAAAAGTAAGTTCCAATGACCCCGCCTGGCCATAAACCGCACCAAACAGTCACACGATGAGGATGGAGAGGCTTCTCAACAATAACTCTTGGGTTTTCCGAGCCCCAGATGCGACAATTTTGCTCGTTGACGTAACCACCGAGGTGGAAATGGGTCTCATCAGTCAAGATGATTTTTCGATGGAATTTTGGATAATTTTCATTCATGAATTTTAATATTCCATTTTTAGTAATGGCGTAGTTTCGACTTGTCAAATGTCAAAGCATAAAAGCTTCAAAAGTGACAGCTACCGAAATACCGGGAGATTCAAAATAACACCTCTTGTTGGAAAACCCTGTATAAAAAGTACTGATTATTTTTTCAAATTTCTGGGGTTATTGGAAAGGTTGAACTCATATAATAATGGAACACAATATCATTCATATGACTACCACGACTGGCTTGCCAGGACCTCATCCGACCAAGTCAATTTTTCAGAACATGTTCGAGCGTACAGCATCCCATTTTGCTAATGTCAAACATAAACCTCAAAATAAAAATTAGTGTTATTCTACCATTCAAAGTCAACGTAATCGGTAGCTTAAATTTAAAATTTTAAATATCCCACCCTATATACATTTGTTGGCCCTGTTGTCTTCGTTAAGCTGCCATTTGAAACAAGTAAGGAAGGCTAAAGTCGGGCGGTGCCGACTATATGATACACTCCACTTTCATTTTCGACTACAATTCAATTCGGTAAAAAAGACAAAACGGGAAGGATTTTTTTATGTTTCCTAATCATAGGCTAATAAGACCTCACCAAATTTGTCAAATCGAGAATATTTCTTTGGGGGCTATATCCAATCATAAATAAATCTGATCCGATCTAACACATTTTCACCACAGGTGTTTCTAGTTGAAATATATGATGTTTTTATGTGAGTGAAATTCGTATGGGGCCTATATCTAAATCTGAACCGATTTTCTTCAAATTAAATAGCTTTCATCCTTATTCCGAAAAACTTCGTTGTGTTTCATTTCCTTCTGGCTACAATTGCGATCCGTACTCTGATTACAAGAATAGATGGACAGAGAGACAGACAGACGGACATTGCTAGATCGACTCAAAAAGTGATACTAAGTCGATCGGAATAATTAACAATGGGTATATCTCGCTTCCTTTAGGATGTTACAAACAAATACACAAAGACATAATTCTCCCGTGGAGTGTATAATAAACATATATTCTGGGTCATGCTGCAATTTTAAGACGATCGCTCATAGCCCTCAGTGGATGGAATTTTTGACACTTAAAACTAAAAATGGATTAAAATTGGAGAAGAGTGTTCATTTTTTTTGAAGATCGAGATAATATAAGATTGGGAGTATTTTTAGTCGTTGATAGAGAAACTTTTGTATCTGTACTATATCACAACATTGAACAATGTAACTCACCTGCTCCGTATGTAATTCTTCAAATATAAGCAGATTTTATAGCAGAAAAAGCCAAATCGGAAGCGATATTGGTACGAGAGCTATATATAAAACTGAAACGATCTAACCCGTTTTCACCATAGGTGTTTCTAGTTCAAATGTAAGCTGTTGTGCCAAACTTGAAGAAAATCTGAAAAAATATTTGTGATTTGTGTAATGTGCGGAAAAAGTCAAAGCGGTAGAGAAATAAGTATGGGCGATATATATAAATCTGAACCGATCTAACCCATTTTCACCATAGGTGTTCTTAGTTGAAATATAAGATGTTTTGCCAAATGCAAAGAAAATCTGTAAAAAAATTTAGTTTCTTGAAAGGAAAAATTCAAATCGGAGCTATATACAAATCTGAACCGATCTGACTCACTTTCACAACATATGTTTCTAGTTCAAATATAAGATGCTAAATTTTAATAAAATCGGTTGAAATATGTGGCCTCTAGAACGGAAAATGAAAAATCGGAAGCGAAATTTGTACGAAATTTCACCACAGATGTTTCTAGTGGAAGGAAGAGGCGCTGTGCCAAATTTGAAGAAAATTGGTTAAAATATGTGGTCTCTAGAGTAGAAAAAGTTAAATGAAGAACCAAATTTGCATGGGAGCTATATCAAAATCTGAACCGATCTGATCTATTTGACCATATATGTTTCTAGTTCAATTATATGGTACTGTGCCAAATTTGAAGCAAATCGAATAAAATATGTGGTTTCTAGAGCGGAAATACACAAATCGGGAGCGACATATCTAGGTTCGTCCTTGGAGCGCAAAACTGACTTGTGTCAATTTGGTTGCGATCGGACTCTTGATTACAAAAATAGATGGACGGACAGACAGAATGACATTGCTAAATCCATTCAAAAAGTGATTCTAAGTCGTTCGGTATAATTAACAATGGGTCTATCTCTCTTCCGTTTGGATGTTACAAACAAATGCACAAAGACATAATATCTTAGTGGAGGGTATAAAAATGTTGTTTATTAAAATTCTCAAATCGCAAGGGACTTGTTTACAATATTTGCTTAACCTCACATGTTTCATTCTTCCTCAGAAATTATTACTACATCCCTGTGTTAAAAAAAAAATTGGTAAAAAAATTAAAATTTTGCAACATATTTTCCCCACTTTGTTAAATTAAATATTTTGCTGGAAACAAATCAAAAGCTTATTAATCATTATTTTCGGAGACATTTTTATACACTCCACGAGAGTATTATGGCTTTGTGCATTTGTTTGTAACACCCAAAAGGAAGCGGGATAGACCCATTGTTAAGTATACCGATCGACTTAGAATCACTTTCTGAGTCGATTTAGCAATGTCCGTCTGTCTGTCTGTCTGTCCATCTATTGTTGTAATCAAATTACAGGTCGCAATTATAGTCCGATCTTAACAAAAATTGGCACAATTAAGTTTTGTGGATCAAGGACGAACGCTAATCGGTTCAGATTTAGATATAGCCCCCATACAATTGTCGCTCCCGATTTGACATTTTCCGCTCTAGAAACCACATATTGTACCCAATTTTCTTTAAATTTGGCACAACATCTTACAATCCAACTAGAAACACCTGTGCAGAAATTCAGTAAGATCGGTTAAGATTTAGATATAGCCCCCATACAAATGTCGCTCCCGATTTGACATTTTCCGCTCTAGAAACCACATATTGTACCCGACTTTCTTTAAATTTGGCACAACATCTTATAATCCAACTATAAACACCTATGCAAAAATTGGGTAAGATCGGTTCAGATTTAGATATAGCTCCCATACAAATGTCGCTCCCGATTTGACATTTTCCGCTCTAGAAACCACATATTGTACACGATTTTCTTTAAAGTTGGCACAACATCTTATAATCTTACTATAAATACCTATGCAAAAATTGGATAAGATCGGTTCAGATTTAGATATAGCTCCCATACAAATGTCGCTCCCGATTTGACATTTTCCGCTCTAGAAACCACATATTGTACACGATTTTCTTTAAAGTTGGCACAACATCTTATAATCTTACTATAAATACCTATGCAAAAATTGGATAAGATCGGTTCAGATTTAGATATAGCTCCCATACAAATGTCGCTCCCGATTTGACATTTTCCGCTCTAGAAACCACATATTGTACACGATTTTCTTTAAAGTTGGCACAACATCTTATAATCTTACTATAAATACCTATGCAAAAATTGGGTAAGATCGGTTCAGATTTTGATATAGCTCCCATACAAATGTCGCTCCCGATTTGACATTTTCCGCTCTAGAAACCACATATTTTACACGATTTTCTTTAAAGTTGGCACAACATCTTATAATCTTACTATAAATACCTATGCAAAAATTGGATAAGATCGGTTCAGATTTAGATATAGCTCCCATACAAATGTCGCTCCCGATTTGACATTTTCCGCTCTAGAAACCAAATATTGTATCCAATTTTCTTTAAATTTGGCACAACATCTTATAATCCAACTAGAAACACCTATGCAAAAATTGGGTAAGATCGGTTCAGATTTAGATATAGCCCCAAACTCCCGATTTGACTTTTGCCGCTTTAGAAACCACATTGTACTCGATTTTCTTTAAATTTGGCACAATAGCTTATAATCCAAGTAAAAAACCTATGGTGAAAGTGGCTAAGATCGGTTCAGATTTAGATATAGCTCAAATACAAATGTTGCTGCCAAATGTTTAACCGATTTTGGTCAAACTTTACATATTATATTTCACCTATTTCGTTACAGATCTCAATATACCCCATACAAATGTCCTTTCCGATTTAACATTTTTTGTCAAACACACACATTTACAGGATGCAAAAATCCTGCCCGTTTTCACAGAATTAAATTGTATTCGGATTGAAAGTGGAGTGTATCATAGAGTCGGCGCCGCCCGACTTTAACCTTTACTTGTTCTACATAACTTCAAAATTTCGTTATGATATCACAATTTTCAGTGTTCGATATTAAATTGTTTTTCTCAAAAATATACTACATATTAATGCAATTTTTAATTTTACACCTAATGAAGCACACAAATTGAATTGCATTTTTAGTCTCTTAAATATTATTTAATCTTTTGTTCTGCCCGTTCAAATATGTTATAACTTTTTTAATAGAGAGTGTATTTTTGTGAAGCATAATTATACTAAGATTTGGTAAATTACGTAGTAAGGAACACCGGAAAAGGCAAATCTTCAACTATCGTCGTATTCCAGTTTGACTTTGCATAAAGCTATTGCAAAGATACAATCTACAATATTTTATGGAGGCATCGAAAATTTCAGCAAAAATCCGCCATTTAATCCCACCCTCAAGAAGCAAAGGTTGCTGTTCGCGAAAAACTGGAAAAGGGCATTTTTTCTTGCAAAAATATCGAAATATCAATATCCTTATCTGGGATATGATGGCTATGATAGCAGACATTGAGGAGTAGTTTTTAAGTGAGGCTATGTTAACAGACTGTATTAGCAGGCCCGTGCGCAGGATTTTCCCCTGGGGGGGTTTTCATCTACACTCATAAAAAGGTTAAACCTATAATTAACTAAAATTTAGGAAACCAAGTACATGTTTAATAAACATAAGTAGAATTTTGCTGAAATTTTCCTAAATGTAAGTAAATTTTTCCTAAAACCAAGTAATTGTTCACTAAATTTAAGCAAAATTTTCGTAAAACTAAGTACATTTTTACTAAATCTTAGTAAAATTTTGCTGAAAATTTCTTAAAACTAAGTAAATGTTTACTCAAATCAAGTAAATATTTACTCAAACTGAGGACAATTTTGCTGATTTTTTTCCTCAAAACGAGTAAATTTTTATTTAAACTGAGGAAAATTTTATTTTATACAAGGAAAAAAGGTGAAATTAAAATAAGTTCAATTTAACTAAAAAATCAAACAAATAGTTTTGCTTCAGAGTATGCAAAACTGATACAAAAAATGACAATATGAAATATTTCTCAAAAGTTTCATGATACCTCTGCCATAAGGAGTTGAGCTATTACTCCATGATTGTTGCGGAGGCAAGATAGGCGCCTTCGCAGTGGTTGTTTAGAATAATTCATAAAGTATTTAAGAAATAAGTCTCTGCAAACGAGCGAGAATTGCTTCTTAGATTAATATTCAAGAATTAATACTTAAATGTATGAAAAACTCGGCATAAATTTCAGTAAACATTTTAACTTCATTTTAGGAAAAAACACATTTTTAAGTTAAAATTTCCCAAATGGAATTTTTTCCATACAAAAAATTGCAGATTTTTTTCTCACTTAAAACATTGAAAATATTCTTCCACATTAGGTTGAATTTACTCAATTGTAAGAATTTTTTATTAGATCCAAAGAAATGTTTCTAAGTAAATTTACTACCCTTTTTCTAGTAAATGAACTATTTACTATGGCTTTAAAAGAAGGAAACTTTACTCATTCTTTGTTAATTTTCCAACTTTTTAGGAAATTTGTATTGGAGCGTTTGGAAACCACTCATATTTTATTGCCAGGATCTTCGAGAAATATTTTGATACATTCGTCCGACAGACATTGTCTCCAGAATTGCATTTCAGTAATCCATTTATCAGTACACTCAAAGGAATATGCCAGTAAAAGAAAGCAGAAAGAGCAGATTTTCTGCTGTTAAAAAAGAGACAGCAGATTTGTGCAGCTGTTTGCTGTTTTTAGCAATATATATGATATGCATATTGTCCCAAGCTAATATAAAAAATCGAGCTAAACTCGCTTATGAACGCTTATCTATTTTTATATTTTAATTAACAACAGCCAATTTTAGCAGACTGCAAACTCTTTAGCAGTGTGAATGGTGATGTAAGATGCAGAAAACTGATGTTATGCCAAAGCTGTAATAACAGAAAAGTGTCTGCTGATAGGCAGCTGCTTTTATTAAAAGACTTGTTCTCTAAGTGTAGAACTTTTTTTAAATAGTTGCTTGAAATTACATACATACATATCGAGGGCTTATATTCATATATATATATATATTTTGAAGAAATATTACACAAAAAACCATCAAATTCCTCGGCGATAAACCCTTCAGTCCCGCATTTTTTCTATGATAAATGCAGAAAATTGGATATGCTTTTTGACAAAGTATGGGTCTAAATAGGATGTCTAAAGAGTTTTGGGTTTTTTAATTTATATAGGACATGGGTAACAGGATGTTTACTCAAAATCTTTATACTCATATTCCGATTAAATAAAAAATATTTGTAAATGTTTCTTCATTTTTATAATCTTAAATATGCATAATTATAATCTTAAATATGTATAAATTTTTTGTATTCGATGAAATGCAAGAAGAAACAACTAGAAATTTTAATTCAAAAAAAACCAAATAATTGGTGTTTTAGAGTTTCGTTTTTCTACGCAGATCCAAGTTACTGAATTTGTTGTTTCTCTTTTGAATAATACTTGTTACATACAGGGTGGCTGATGAATACTGCTACCATGCTACTTAATGCTGTTGTTAAAGGACTTATTCTTTGCAGAACTGCATCGAAAGTGAATCCCTTTCAACACTGTGTTGTTTCAACAGGATGATGCGACTTTGTCACATAGCCAGGTCCTGGTATGAGAGAGAATTGCTGCGAAAGTTCCCCAAGAAGGTGATTTCTAGACACTCGACATTTCGTTGGACCCCAAAGTCTCGTGACCTCACTGCACCTATCTTTTTCTTGTGGGGTTATTTCATCTGGAAGTTTACAAACCAAATCAAAAAAATGGATGATTTAAAGCAATGCATTCGAACAACAATTGAGACAATTCATACTGCAACTCTGCAGGATGTAATGAATAATGAATTTTGCACATACGTCACCGGCTATCGTCATGTCATTTAAATTCTTTTATTTTTAAACCCGTTAAAAAGGTTTAATAAAAATGTATCGGTTGTCAAATGAACAAAGAAAAAGTAATTTACATGAATTAAACAAAAAGTTATTTTAGTTTCTTAATGTAGTGTCATTCATCAGCCACCCTGTATGTACAAAAAAATACTAACTCTGAAAAATATAACAAAAATGTTAGTAAGTTGAAACTCATTTCTTGTTGTTTCGCAACTTTAAAGTAGATTTTAAAATAAAGATCTACACGCGGAGATAAAATGCATTTCGTAGAAACGAAATTTTAAACACGTGAACATCGTTTTTGAGTTTCTTTTGTGGGAAAAATTAGTTTTTTGTGGTAAACATGTCATCAGTTGTTGTAAATGAACAAAGAGAAATAAGTATGTATATAACAGTTTTCTTCGTTTGTTGAAATGGATTTGTATTATAATTGCAAACTCCCAAAACATTGGAAGTAACAGAAACTGTTGTTGTTGCATCTATGATTAAAATAGGTCACATCGGTTCAACTCCATAAAAATGTCGCATCGCAAATGTTAGAAACCACTCATTGCAAACGGAATATACGAATATTATATTTGACCTAAGAACATCTGTTGTGGAAGTGGTATATGTGGGTCAATGTTTTGATATAGCCCTTATACAAATGTCCCATCCGATTTCTATACTCAGAAATTTAAAAATGCAAATTGTATTTTATTTAAAAATGAAAATATAATTTCTTTTGTATAAGTAAAAAATGTCTACATAAAAAATTCTTAGTTACTCCAATACTTTTTCGCAGAAAGGAAGAATTTCGTATCGCCAATAGATTTTTACATAATTATTAATTTAGATTCCAATTAGATATACTAAAAATTTGTCCAAAGTTTGGCACTCATAGTTAAGTTACGGGTTACCATCAAGCAAATTATTTGCTTTTATTAAGAATGCTTTTAGATTTCATTATGATATCATAGTGATTCTTATCTACACTTAAATTACTAAACGATTTTGTTATTAAATTTCCAAACTTTTATTGCAGTACACAATTAAAAGTTCATAAGATATAGCTCTAGTCGAATGTCAAGAAGTGGTATCGGTTAAGAAAAATTAAAATTTTCCGAACAATTTGGTGTCCATTAGCGAAATTAGCACTACACAATCTTGAAATTGGCACAATTCGTTTAGTTTGTTTGTAGTTTTCATAACCTTTGTCCGAAATTCAAGAAAGTGTCCAAGATTTTTTATTTTCAAGTAATCATGGTTTCATGATTTTACTGCAAAATTTCCATTTCAGACGAGTTATTTTAAAAAGACCTTAAAAATTCTATATTTTGTTGCTTCAGAAAGTCTAGAAGGTTTTAAAAAGTATATGTTCGAAACCTCTCTGGGGGGGTTTGAACCCCCAAAACCCCCCCCCCCTGCGCACGGCCCTGTGTATTAGAATCGATTCTGATCAAATGAGGACCATATGGAGGACCATATTTCAAGCAAATTAGGTAAACTTTAAACTATTTTTATCTGAAAATCAATTTATCGAGTACGAGCTACAGTGTTTTCGACATGTTTTAATATTATCCTTGCCCATATGTCATTTTGCTGAATTGTGCTCATCCGGACTTTGCCATTTGTCGGCAACTTTTTTGCATGGCATGCACCCTAAACTTAATTCAACTTGCCAGTAGTGCTTCACATAGTCGCCCTTGATCTAATCCTATTTGGCTGTTCACTTTCTTCCTGTGCACGTACCTTCCATCCATCCATATTCATTTCAACTTATCCGACCATACGTTGACTAAGTGTGTGGTCGTTTTGTTATTGTTGTCGTTTTATGGTTACCTTGTTTTTTATTCTTTTGCTATTCGCCTTTGTCTTGGCCAAATTGCGGTAAACGATGCGGTTGTTGTGTTGGCGGCGACATGAGTGTCAGTTGGCCACCTATTGTCTTGTCGGTATGTCCTTGCACGGGGCCAACTTCCACGTCGTGTGCCACCACCACCAACACCACATTGTTACTGTTATTGTTCGACGTTAATTGAAGTGTTATAATTCTGTTGAAAGATATCAAATTGCAAAATAATTAACATATGAAAATGAAAACCAATTATAATGTCAGGCGACAACAGATGCAACTTGAGCACATGAAATTGAAACTTTTCATTAATTGTGTGTTCCGGCATGAGGACGCCTCAATTATGAGGCCCTTTTCGATTCTCTGATATACACCTTTAGTATAGTTGGTGAATTTCCTGAAGCGGTTATTTTTAGGCCGTGAATTGTATTGTGTCCAGGCTGACACTTTCTCAGACTTTCAATGTTGAATTGCCATTTCATATTCACTGTCTGATTACAACGAAATATTGCCTAATTCCTGTATAAATAACTGGTTGGCTCCATCTCCATGTGGACACTTCAAAACTTAACAGGTTAAAATGGCGTTAATACCGGTCAGGCCGAATCCTAAATACCCTCTACCACTGAGTGTATTCCACAGTATTATTGGCAGATTAAAGAATGTCTTTTCCTATAAAATGCTCTAAATAGTAGTAGTTGGGGAAACCCTGCTTTCTTTAGGTCCGAGTTCGCTCATTTGTAATTTCTTGATCGATGGGTACCATTTCTATGGTTTGGTTTGGTTTTAAGGACCAGAATGCTCCTACATTCTGAACACTCGGAGACCCAGTTGGATCCATTGTGCAAATCCTTTTTGTTTCCTGAAAGTATAAGGTTGTAGGAGAGGGATAGGGAGTGATGGGATTTGGCAAGGAGTAAGTGGTGTTTGGTGATAGATGAGGAGTGAGGGAAGTAAGGGGATAAGAGTGTAATGGGGGTGTGTTTTAATATTTTCTTTGGTTGACGACTAGGTGAGAAAATTTATGGCTCTCTTCCTTTGTTAGCAGTCAACTGTATATGCGGTTACATCCTTGTCCCTAAGCAGCCACCCTTGATCCGATTTAGACCTTTTGAGAATCCCAAAAGGTCATAAATGGTGCGGGTTGCAATATCTTCTATGTTACTGATGAAATAACTTCCTAGGTATTTATTTCTGCGTACACATAGCGCTGGACATCAGATGCAGATTATGTGTTCAATAGATTCTATCTCGTCCTCATCCTCACATAATCGACAGTGATCTTCAATGTCCAACTGCCATCTTGAGATCCTACTCCTAGTGCAGTAATGCCCTGTGTAAATACCTATCAATGTTCGAATTTCTGCCTTGTTTAGCTCCAATAGAGTTCTGGTTTTGCCCCTATCGATCTTTGGCCATGTGGCCCTGGCGATCCTGCAGGTTGACAAACTATTCCATGCTTCATTCATCTGTGACCATTTCCTTGAATCAATCAATCTATAGAACGTGCCAATCGGTGGTTTTGCTGAGTTGTCAGCTCTATCGAGTTCCAAGGACGAACCATGTCTAGCCAATTCATCTGCTATTTCGTTTCCTTTGACATTGCTATGTCCGGGAACCCAGCAGAGACGGACGACATGGTCGTTGAGGTCATCTAGTGAGCGTTTACAACTCAGCACGAGCCTGGATTTGACAGTGTGTGACATGATTGATTTCATTGCTGCCTGATTATCTATGTAGAAGTTTATATCTGTGTTCACCGGAATGTTCTCACTCGATAGAAATCTTGCTGTCCTCTCAATTGCCAGTAATTCTGCTTGGAAAACACTACAGTTGTCGTCAAGTCCGAGAGACTTGCGTATCTGTAGTGATTCAATATAGAATCCCTCACCTGTGCCTTGTTCCATCTTTGAGCCATCAGTGTATACCGAAAGCCCTTTGAAGGGCTCGCCATTGTCCCAGTCTGATCTCTTTGGTATAATCATCTGTGGTAAGGGTGAGAAGTCCGGAACTGGCACCATGTAGTCTGTACCTCCATTGATGACCGATTCGTGGACACCCAGTATTCCTCCTTGAACTATCCATGCGTGACCATATGGTCAGTTTTTCCAGCATCCTGATTCTTTGAGTCTTATAGCGCTCCTGGCAGCAATCATCTCTGTAAAGTGGTCCAGAGATGGATGATGCAGAATTACATCCAATGCTGCTTGTGGAGTGCTTTTTATGGCTCCCGTAATGCTCAGTCATGCTAGCCTTTGAGTATTCGTTAACTTTGCCCGGAGTCTACTCACTCTCATTGCACCCCACCATACCAAACATCCATAGGTAGTAATGGGCCTGACAACCGATCGGTAGATCCAGTCTACAACTTTTGGTTTCAGACCCCAGCTCTTGCCTATGGAGTTCCTGCACATGTAGAGTGCATTTAGAACTTTCTTATACCTTTCCTCAATGTTTCTATTCCAACTCATGAGAGAGGTTGAGCTCCGTTCCATCAAGGATTGGCTTCCTACATGGTTCTATGTTATATCTCCTTGTAAATAGGACTAGCTCAGTTTTCCTAGGATTAATGCCCAGGCCACTGTCTCTAGCCCATTCAGATAATTTCCTCAGTGCTCCTTGCAACAGATCGCTGATTGTTGGTAGAAATTTTCCTCCTACCAATATGACAACGTCATCTGCATATGCAACTACTTTGTTACCTTCATCAGAAAGGAATCTGAGGATACTGTTGACTGCAAGAAGCCACAGAAGAGGTGATAAGACTCCCCCCTAAGGTGTTCCCCTGGTCACCAGTTTCCTTATAGTTCCAGCTCCCAAGGTTGAATTTACAACTCGATGTCGTAGCATCGCGTCAATCCATTTCTATACCATCCTCAAATAAAAAAAATAATTTTAACACGAATACGAAAAATCTCCTTCATAAAGCAGTTTCCAATTTCCCTTTGCGGGATCCAATTTCCACCAAAATTTCCTTTTTGCTATTTTAAGATGGAAAGTGGAAAAATAAGCCCATTTCCAACATTTAGAATGCATTTTGAAAGTCTGTTTTAGTAATTGGGCCTCTCTAAAGGACACAGTGGTTCCAAATAGATTTTTTAGAATTATTTCTGTGAAAGATGTCGAGTCGCGAAATATCCCTCGCTTAAGCAGAGGAATTTTCCCGGGGGAAAATGGGGGCCCTAGGCGACACTCCAAAGTTTGTCTGCTCGGCCATGTAAAATTGTGAAACGATTTCCAAAGGAAAATGCCTTTCAAAAATATCCTTACATGTGTGTGTGTATACGTCAATTAGTTTAAGAGCACTTGGATCACATGAATAATATTTCATATTTTTTGTGTGCGTATTTTTTTAACTTTCCGAATACATTATTAGCTCAATTTTCTAACTAAGCTAATGGAAAGATTGGTGTAAATGTTGTTAACTATTCTAAAAATAAAACTTCCAAAAATGGGTCCTATTTTTATCGTTTTTTATAAAGGGGAAAATTTCTGTAAATAAGACATAATTCAGACGCTTTGGTCCTCTGCAAAATTGAGAATAATTTGTGTGGAAGGTACTATCACATGGTCCCAGCTGCCACATTTATGAAACAATGATTATATATCAAAACGTGATTAAGTATCAAGTCATAGTGAATTCCATGCACCGGTATATAAGTTATGAAGGATTTAATATTAGCTACATTTATGTGGGAGGTACAAGAAGGGCGTGGCTAAAGCGTAAATATTTTTTAGGTTTAAAGTGATTATAGAAACATTCTTAACATTCTTTGACTACCCGTATGGATGTTTTGTCGGTGGTTATTGTAACCAAAGTTTTTGCGTGGGAGGTACCAGAAGGGGTGTGGCAATATCGTCCATATTCCATGTGAATGTAACCACTACAAAAGCGTTGCTAAATATCAAATTTCACAGTATTCCGATAATAAGTATAGAAGTTATAACAGCTTTAATTTTACGTAGTTTTGCGCGATTTCTGCGGCAGTTATTGGAAGAGTGCGGCAAACCCCGTCATATTTAGTAAAGTGATTATAAGAACATTATTAAATAACAAGTAAGGAGGGGCTAAAGTCGGGCGGGGCCGACTATATAATACCCTACACAACTCCCTGCGTATATACCCCGCTTTTATTACTAAACCCAGGTGTTTCATGGGAACAATTTTATGCAGTTCATATAAATTATACATATTTAACAAATATGGTAAATAATAGACACAATTTTCCGGCAGACAAATGCAAATTATACAGTAGTAATAGGATGAATCGGACTGACATTTGAAAGAAGGCCTATAACAACACTTGGGGCCTGGTCCAAAACATGGGCCTATATTTTTCTCATTCACGATATGTATTCAAAGTTAAAATATATCATGATCCGATGTAAGATTCTAGAGCTGTATTAGAGTAGAATGGGGCCCCATTTGGGTTATTCCAAAGTATGGACACATATATTTGACTTTGTATTCTTAGTTGAAATATAATATAATCTGCATAATTTGAAAAAAAAATCCGATGTCAAATTTGTTCTTGAGGGGTAAAAATTAAAATGAGGCCATTTGTAAGGGACCTACATTAAAAAGTGGTTCCTTATCACTTTCAAAGTAGGTATTATATTATATTATAGGATTATATCGAGATCTAATGTACGATGTGGCTTCTAGAGATGTAATAGAGTAGAATGGGGGCCCAATTTGTATGGGGCTTATACCAAAATATGGACCCATATATTTGACTTTCATAATATGTCTTCTTAGTTGAAATATAATACAAAATGCAAAATTTGATAAACTTTCGATGCAAATTGTGGGTCCTACAGGGGTAATAATAAAAAAGGGGGCCATTTGTAAGGGCGCTACATTAAAAAATGGGCCCATATTTCACAAAAAATGTTAAATCGGAAAGGACATTTGTATGAGGGTATATTGATATCTGGAACGATGTGACCCCCTTTCACCATGTATGTTTATTGGTGAAATATAATATGTAAAGTTTGGCCAAAATCGGTTAAACATTCGGGAGCAACATTTGTATGAGGGCTATATCTAAATCTCTACCGATCTTACCCACTTTCACCATAGGTGTTTCTAGTTCGATTATAAAATGTTGTGCCAATTTTAAAGAAAATCAGGTACAATGTGTGCTTTCTAAAGCGGAAAAAGTGAAATCGGGAGCGACATTTGTATGGGGGCTATATCTAAATCTGAACCGATCATACCCACTTTCAACATAGGTGTTTCTAATTCGATTATAAAATGTTGTGTCAATTTTAAAGAAAATCGGGTACAATATGTGGTTTCTAAAGCGGAAAAAGTCAAATCTGGAGCGACATTTGTATGTGGGCTATATCTAAATCTGAACCGATCTTACCGAATTTCTGCATAGGTGTTTCTAGTTGGATTATATGATGGATTATATGTGTCAAATTTAAAGAAAATCGGGTGCAATATGTGGTTTCTAAAGCTGAAAAACTCAAATCTGGAGCGACATTTGGATGGGGCTACATCTAAATCTGAACCGATCTTAGCCACTTTCAGCATAGGTGTTTCTAGTTCGATTATAAAATGTTGTGTCAATTTTAAAGAAAATCGGGTACAATATGTGGTTTCTAAAGCGGAAAAAGTGGAATCGGGAGCGACATTTGTACGGGGGCTATATCTAAATCTGAATCGATCTTACCCACTTTCAGCATAGGTGTTTCTAATTCGATTATAAAATGTTGTGTCAATTTTAAAGAAAATCTGGTACAATATGTGGTTTCTAAAGCGGAAAAAGTCAAATCGAGAGCGACATTTGTATGGGGCTATATCTAAATCTGAACCGATCTAACCCACTTTCAGCATAGGTGTTTCTAGTTCGATTATAAAATGTTGTGTGTGGAGGCTACATTAGTTTTAATTTAATCATTTGAGTGGGAGCTACCACAAAGGGCGTGGCAATTTCGCCCATCTTCGAACTTATACTAAGTTTGAGAAAAAATATTACCATCTGCAAAGTTTGAATTGATGCCTTAGCTCTTTTCGAGAGTTATCGTGTACACCACTTAGCCAGACGGATGGACGGACGGACAAGACTCAAATATCTTAAAAAGTCGTGAAACGGATTTGATCCAAACATAATTTGGCTCTTAAGTCACTTCTTCAATGCGTTACACTTTTTTTCTGTCCCAAATGACATATATCCTCCTACTCTGTAGAGTGGGGTATAATTATGAAAATAAATGTGTGACTTCAATTAGAAGTTATACGCTTCGAAAAATAAAATTTCCAAGAAGGTCTCATTTTTATAGCTTTTTTTCACAAAGATGGCAACATGATTTCTCTTGTACTTATACCCTCCACTAGGGTCTTTGTGCGTTTGTTTGTAACACTCAAAAAGAAAGGAGATAGACCTATCGTTTCATTTAGAATCACTTTTTGAGTCGATCTTTCGGGCCAAACACGAACGTTGTTTAATTTGAAGCAAATTGGTTCAAATTTAGGTATAGCCTCCATACAAATGTCTCTCCCGACTTCACTTTTTCCGCTCTAAAAGCCATGTCTTTTAAACGATTTTCTTCAAATTTATCACAAAAACTCATATTTCAATTAGAAAAATCTGTGTTGAAAGTTAGACAGGTCGGTTCAGATTTATATATAGCTGCCACACAAATTTCGCTCTCAATTTTTTCTGCTCTAGAAACTACATTATTCAAACGATTTTGATAAAATTTGGCACAATGGTGAATGTGGGTAAAATAGGTTCAAATTTATATATAGCTCCCATACAAATTTTGCTACCGAAAAAGTAGGTCCACGTACGAGAACCATCTAAAGACATATTAAGAATGTAGACATATTGAATATTTAGTGACAAAAGTTGTTTTTCGCTGTGACTTGCCGTTGCTTACTTACAGACCGCCAAAGTCAATTTTTTATTTATATGACAGTTTCATTATCTTTGTGTAAAAGCGAAAAATGTTCAAAGGGCGTTGAAACAAGTGATTATATACATGGATTTTTATTCAACCAATACAGATGCACAAATTAATAAGAAGAACCATACAATTATTTGCGACCAAGATTTTTTTTTTTGGTTTTTTGTCTCCGAATTTGATTTTTGCTCTAAATATTACTTTTCGAACATACAGATTCAAGAGGATTCAAGAGATATTTGAATAAATTTGGTATGGGTGTGTAGCCTGAGTTGTTTTCTATCTAAAATTTTGCAACCGGTCATAAACACCGACGAGATAACAAGATTACTGAATAATGGCCTTTGAATACGCCCTCTAGTGAAAACCACTTCAAATCAACCATGTTAACAAAATAACACTTTTATATGCAATTTTGGTAGCTACTTAGGTAATAATTATGAGCTAGTATAAAAAAGATTTGAAATTATCTATCATGGTGGGCCTGTGGACCCACCTGGTCCTCAAGACCCCAAAAATCGGATCCTCTATCTGCTGTACAAGTGTGGACACTCAAATTAAAGGAAATGACCTAAAGATTGTAAATAAGAGTGACAAGGCTCATTGATCTGAAAATGTATCTATGTTCGGTAGAATCTCTCAAATTTCTGCATGTTAATATAAAGAGTGATTTTTTTGAGGTTAGGATTTTCATGCATTAGTATTTGACAGATCACGTGGGATTTCAGACATGGTGTCAAAGAGAAAGATGCTCAGTATGCTTTGACATTTCATCATGAATCGTCTTACAAACGAACAACGCTTGCAAATTATTGAATTTTATTATCAAAATGCGTGCTCTGTTAAGAAAGTTCATTGCGCGCTTCCATTTTATGGTCAGTTTAATCGACCCACTGAAGCGGCTATTCGGGCTATTGTGACTAAATTTCGCACCAAATTTACATTGTTGGACATTAAACCACCAACACGCTTACGTAGAGTGCGAACTGAAGAAAATATCGCAGCTGTATCGGCCAGTGTTAATGATGACCATCAATTATCGATTCGTCGTCGTTCGCAGCAATTGGGCCTTTGTTACTGAAAAACGTGGAAATGCCAAAATTGGACTAAGCGGATGGACCATTTGAGGCGCAGTCAAGGTCAATATTTGCATGAAATAATCTTCAAACATTAAATTATATGGACCGTATTATCGATTCAAATAAAGATTTCATGCATTTTTCTGAATTTTATGTGTTTTTTGAAAAACTTTCCTATAGCTTTTAAGAAATCACCCTTTATAAACCCAAAGAGCGTAAATATACAAGAGGGGAAATCTCGGTCTTTACATGATCCAAAGCCATTACAGCATGGTATTAGGCCCTTGCATGCCAGGATAAGGCTATTAGAATGATGTCTTAATATTTCGTATAAAAGTAAAATTAAGCAGTGGCAAGTCAGAAAAAAATGATCAGCAGAAGATGAAAGCTTTGGATGATCGAAAGGTTGAAGTGAAACAATTGATCTGGCAAAAACTAGGTCTAAGGGTGGATAAGCCGAAATCAGGAGGAAGTGGATCTAGCAATCATGGAAATACCGCCCGTCGTGCATTCGAAAATCCAGAACTATTTGCCAAAATTTTGAAATGTGGAATTTGTTAAAAATATTTCCACAATCTTAACTGCGTTAGCAAGCCATCTTCCTATAGATCCTAAGAAGTTTGAAGAATTATGTAACAACACGCTTGACATTTATATTGAGAATTACAAATGGTACAACATGCCTGCAACACTACACAAAATGTTATCCTCAATTATTGAGTGCAGCATTTTACCTTTAGGAATGCTTGCGGAAGAGGCTGCAGAGGCTCGTAATAAAAACTACAGGAACTACAGAGAATTCCATAGTAGAGGACATTCCGGGAAGGCAACATTAGAAGATGTATTTCTGAGAGCGATGGATACATTAGATCCTCATATTTCCACTGGAGGTCTTCGAACGAGAATGGAAAAGAATTCAAAAATGCCACTTCCGCCTGCTGTAATTGACCTTCTGGAATGACTGAAGTACATGAGCCAAAACCTTGAGATAGATGATGAAGAACAATACTTGGAAAATTCTGATCTTGAGATGGATAACTTCGAACTAGAAGCTGATAGTTTTCTTTAAATAAATAGAATATCCAACTATGTATACAAATATTTCACAAAATAAAATAAATTTTTCTATATTCATACAAACAACACATTAAATGTAATAGGGCTGTTTTTCTTTAAAATGAGATAACAAACTGCGATAAAACAAACGTTAATAAAAAGTTACTTTTTTACTCAAAATAAAAAAAAATTTTGCACATTGTGGCAAACTACATTCTAAATATTTGTATCAAAACAAATTTCCCAAAAAATATTTTATGTTGACTTTTTATACACTCCACGAGAGTATTATGTATTTGTGCATTTATTTGTAACACCCAAAAGGAAGAGAGATAGACCCATTGTTAATTATACCGATCGACTTAGAATCACTTTTTGAATGGATTTAGCAATGTTCGTCTGTCTGTCCGTCCGTCCGTCTGTCCGTCCGTCCGTCAGCCCGTCCATCTATTCTTGTAATCACGATACAGGTCGCAATTGTAGACAGAACCAAATGAAACTTTGCACAACGAAGTTTTTCGGGATAAGGATGAACGCTATTTAATTTGAAGAAAATCGGTTCAGATTTAGATATAGCCCCCATACGAATTTCACTCCCGATTTGACACTTTTCACTCTAGATACCACATATTACAACAGATTTTCTTCCAAATTGGCAAAACATTTTATATTCCAACTAGAAACACCTGTGGTAAAAATGGGTCAGATCGGTTCAGATTTATATATAGCTGCCATACAAATTTCACTCCCGATTTGACTTTTTCCGCTCTAGAAACCACATATTTTAACAGATCCTCTTCAAATTAGGCGAAATATATTATATTTGTCCTAGAAACACCCATAGTGAAAATGGGTCAGATCGGTTCAGATTTACATATAGCTCCCATACGAATTTCACTCCCGATTTTAATCTTTTCACTCTACAAGAGATTTTCTTCAAAATTGGCAAAACGTCTTATATTTCAACTAGAAACGCCTGTGGTGAAAATGTGTTAGATCGGTTCAGATTTATATATAGCTCCCCTACAAATTTCGCTCCCGATTTAACTTTTTCCGCCCCACATACCACGAATTTTCACCGAATTTCTTCAAAGTGAGCATAACACCTTATATTTGAACTGGAAGAACTTATTGTGAAAGCTAGTCACATTTTTCCATGTTTGGATATAGCCCCGATACAAATATTCTTATCGATTTGACAAATCGAACAAGGTTGTATTAGCCTATGATTAGGAAACATACAAAAATTCTTCCCGTTTCCACTTTATTACCGAGTTGGACTGTATTCGGTTGGAAAGTGGAGTGTATCATATAGTCGGCTCCGCCCGACTTTAGCCTTTCCTTACTTTTTTAGACTTAGCCTCGATGACCATATTTTTGATTTACACTGGATAATTCAGGCTAAGTCCAACATTTTTAACATAAAACATATTTTTTTCAAAATTAGTTTTCAGACACACATTGATATTGCTTTTGGCGACAATTAAAAAAAAACAATTTTTTTTTATTTTGAGGGAAATTTTAACTTTTTATTTAGGTTTTTGTTATCGCAACTTAGTTATCCAGTCTTAAAGAAAAACAGCCCTAATATATGTCATTGTCTTATTGCCCCAATAGGTCCTGAGGGCCATATGCGTCCTGCCCACATTGATTTATTTCATATTGGGGTACCCACATTAAAATACAAGAGGCGGGTCCATTTTTGGGAGGTCCTGAGGCCCAACTAGGTCAATGACCAAATTGTACATCTCACACTTAAATGTTTGTTGCCGGGTCTATTTTAGGGGCCCTGAGGGCCTAATCGGTCCACGGCCCTATTTTTATACCCTACACCACTTCGTGGGCTAGGGTATTATATATAAGTTAGTTTCGCGCCAAATGTTTCTAACACCAAGAAATATTCGAGCTAGACCCACCTTTAAGTATACCGATCGGCTTAGAATCACCAGCTGAGTCGATTTAACGATGTCTGTCTGTCCGTCCGTCCGTCTGCTGTCCATCTAAGCTTGTTCGCACTCTACAGGTCGCCATTGTTGTCCGATTGTCATGAAACTTGGCAGAAGTTATTTTTTCTGGCCAAGGACCATCGGTATTGAATTTGGAGGAAATCGGTTCAGATTAAGATATAGCCCCCATACAAATGTCGCTCCCGATTTGACTTTTTCCGCCTTATAAAGCACATATAGTACCCGGTTTTCTTCAAATTTGGCTTAACACCTTATAATCAAACTAGAAATACCTGTGGCGAAAGCGGGTTAGATCGGTTCAGATTAAGATATAGCCCCCATACAAATATCGCTCCCGATTTCACTTTTTCCGCTTCAGAAACCACATATTGTACCCGATTTTCTTTAAAATTTGCACGACATTTTATAATCGAACTAGAAACACCTATGCTGAAAGTGGGTAAGATCGGTTCAGATTTAGATATAGCCCCCATACAAATGTCGCTCCCGATTTGACATTTTCCGCTCTAGAAACCACATATTGTACCTGATTTTCATTAAAATTGGCACAACATCTTATAATCCAACTAGAAACACTTATGCAGAAAGTCGGTAAGATCGGTTCAGATTTAGATATAGCACCCATACAAATGTGGCTCCCGATTTGACTTTTTCCGCTCTAGAAACCACATATTGTTCCCGATTTTATTTAAAATTGCCACAACATTTTATAATCGAACTAGAAACACTTATGGTGAAAGTGGGTAAGATCGGTTCAGATTTAGCTATAGCCCCAATACAACTGTTGCTTCCAGAATGTTTAACCGATGTTGGCCAAACTTTACATATTATTTTTCACCAATAAACATACATGGCGAAAGGGGGTCACATCATAACAGGTTTCAATATACCCCCATACAAATGTCCTTTCCGATTTAATTTTTTTGAGAGAGTAATGATATAGAAAGTGTGGTGTATCATATAGTCGGCTCCGTCCGTATGTCCATACTTAGGTATAACCCAAATGGGGCCCCACTCTGCTCTATTAAAGCTCTAGAAACTACAGTTTACATCAGATCTTCATCAAATTTTGCAGATAATTATATGTTTCAACTAGGAATACCTACCGCGAATGAGAAATATATTGGCGCATGTTTTGGCACAGGCCTCAAGTGTTGTTATAGGCCCCCTTCAAATGTCCGTCCGATTCATCCTATTATCGCTGTATAATCTGTATTTGTCTTTAGATCTTGATCAATTTTTTCAGATCATGTTATATTTACTTTACTCGGTATATATGGTAGAAATTTGGATAAATTAACTTATTATTTACCATACTCATTAAATTTGACTAAAGATGAATATATAGTAACTGTATAATTTATATGAACTACATAAAATTGCTCCCATGAAATACCTGGGTTTAGTAATCAAAGCGAGGTATATACGCAAGGAGTGGTGTAGGGTATTATATAGTCGGCACCGCCCGACTTTTGCCTTTCCATACTTGTTTTATATTTGAACTCCTTGTGTAATTTCCTTTCGTTTGACTATTCATACATTGATGTAGGTAGAATAGCCTAGTTTTAGCCAAAAAAAACTGGGAATCTGGCCCACAGTGCGATGGCACGTTTTCTGCTGTCTTCCGACATATATTTTGACAGATTTTCTTCAAATTTGGCACACCACATTATATTTGAACTAGAAACATATCAGCTGAAAATAAGTCAAATCGGTTCAGATTTCTATATAGCTGCGATACGAGTATTATTCCATATATGAGTTTTTCAAATTTGGCAGAACACATTACATTTTAACTAGAAACGTCTCTGGTGAAAATGGGTCAAATCGGTTCTAAGTTTTTGTAGTTTTTATATCAAATATCGCCGATTTGATTAGAGCACGTTATATTTCACCTGGAAACATACATTGTAAAAATGAGTATCATCGGTCCATGATATGGGACACTTTCCAAAATCGTCACCTATTGAATTGCAATAGCGTAGAAAGTAAAGAGAAATCTTTTTAAAGCAGACAACGCATTTATAGGCTCATCAGATAGTTTATTTCTAATTTTATTGTAGAAAGTGAGCGCGATAGAGAACGATATTGTACACTCGAGAGATGTATTATTAATTGTTATTAAATTTTAAATTATCAGTTCCCTTTCCTATAGCTACGAAAGCCTAAATTTATATTTTTAGGAACAATATTTTATATTTTATTTTCTATTTTTTATATTTTTATTATATACATTTATTCAATACATAGTTATTACTTTAGATTGTATGGAAATTTTATTTATTTATTAGTAAGGGAGACTGAAAATATACAAATTCCCACGAATTTCCCACGGGAAATCCGGGGATGCAAACCCTAGCTGCAATGCTTTGATTGGAACCATGTTTCTATCACCTTTTCCACGCATTTCCCTCAAATGTACAAATTTCGAAAAATCCCAATTTCATGTTTCTATCTGCTGTCGTTTGGTCAGGGCGACGGATCCATGTTTATTCCCTTTTGCTCAATTTTATCTCCCAAAAGTATGAATTTCGAAAATTTGTTTCCGCCACATTGGGGAAAACCCCGCCAAATTGCATGAACTTGGCTTTAGCCGTTTGGTCTGAGCAGCTGGTCAATGATTTCGTAACGCAACAGTTTTATCTATAGAAAACTTTATGTTAAATTATATTATGTTGGAAATGTTGAACTTTATGTTCAGATTTGACCTACCATAAAAAAGGAATTTGTATTACCACATGAAAAATCATCACATTTTCCGCTTGACTGACGATTTATCGTAGAACTTCTATTCAATTCAAGCTCTGTGGAGCTTTTTTCTGAGTATACTATTTCACCATTTATTAGATCGAAGTATTAGGTAACTGATAAAACTAATTTTTCGTCGAAAAATCCTAAAACTCATCCATAATCTATATATATAAAAGAGTTGCGTTACTGACTGACTGACTGACTGACTGACTGACTGACTGACTGACTGACTGACTGACTGACTGACTGACTTATCATTGACCAGCCCCCAGACCAAACGGCTGAAGCCAGGGTCATGAAATTTTCAGGGTAGTTCCCAAATATGACGTAGACGTCGACTAAGAAAGGGTTTTACGAAATTCGTACTTTTAGGGGATAAAATGGCCCAAAAAGGGATAAACATCGAACCTTCGTCCTGACTAAACGGCAGTAGCTATAAACATGAAATTCGGTGAGTTCCTTGCAATGACCATGCAGACGAGCTACAAATAGGGATTTTTCGAAATTTGTACTTTTAAGGGACGTGCGGGACAAAAAGGGAAAAAAATGGTACCAACTAAAGTATTACAGCTAGAAACGTGAAATTTGGTATGTAAATTCCTCTGACCATATAGTAACGAAGTAAAATTGGATTTTTCGAAATTTGTACTTTTAAGGACGAGCGGGACAAAAAGGGATAAAAATGGTACCAACTGAGGTATTACAGCTAGAAACGTGAAATTTGGTATGTAAATTCCTCTGACCATATAGAAACGAAGTAAAATTGGATTTTTCGAAATTTGTACTTTTAAGGGACGAGCGGGACAAAAAGGGATAAAAATGGTACTAACTAAAGTATTACAGCTAGAAAGTGAAATTCGGTATGTAAATTCCTCTGACCATATAGAAACGAAGTAAAATTGGATTTTTCGAAATTTGTACTTTTAAGGGACGAGCGGGACAAAAAGGGATAAAAATAGTACCAACTAAAGTATTACAGCTAGAAACGTGAAATTTGGTATGTAAATTCCTCTGACCATATAGAAACGAAGTAAAATTGGATTTTTCGAAATTTGTACTTTACAAGGGACAAAAAGTGATAAAAATGGTACCAACTAAAGTATTACAGCTAGAAACGTGAAATTTGGTATGTAAATTCCTCTGACCATATAGAAACGAAGTAAAATTGGAATTTTCGAAATTTGTACTTTTAAGGGACGAGCGGGACAAAAAGGGATAAAAATGGTACCAACTAAAGTATTACAGCTAGAATCGTGAAATTTGGTATGTAAATCCCTCTGACCATATAGAAACGAAGTAAAATTGGATTTTTCGAAATTTGTACTTTTAAGGGACGAGCGGGATAAAAATGGTACCATCTAAAGTATTACAGCTAGAAACGTGAAATTTGGTATGTAATTTCCTCTGACCATATAGAAACGAAGTAAAATTGGATTTTTCGAAATTTGTACTTTTAAAGGGACAAAAAGGGATAAAAATGGTACCAACTAAAGTATTACAGCTAGAAACGTGAAATTTGGTATGTAAATTCCTCTGATCATATAGAAACGAAGTAAAATTGTATTTTTCGAAATTTGTACTTTTAAAGGGACAAAAAGGGATAAAAATGGTACCAACTAAAGTATTACAGCTAGAAACGTGAAATTTGGTATGTAATTTCCTCTGACCATATAGAAACGAAGTAAAATTGGATTTTTCGAAATTTGTACTTTTAAGGGACGAGCGGGACAAAAAGGGATAAAAATAGTACCAAGTAAAGTATTACAGCTAGAAACGTGAAATTTGGTATGTAAATTCCTCTGACCATATAGAAACGAAGTAAAATTGGATTTTTCGAAATTTGTACTTTTAAAGGGACAAAAAGTGATAAAAATGGTACCAACTAAAGTATTACAGCTAGAAACGTGAAATTTGGTATGTAAATTCCTCTGACCATATAGAAACGAAGTAAAATTGGAATTTTCGAAATTTGTACTTTTAAAGGGACAAAAAGTGATAAAAATGGTACCAACTAAAGTATTACAGCTAGAAACGTGAAATTTGGTATGTAAATTCCTCTGACCATATAGAAACGAAGTAAAATTGGAATTTTCGAAATTTGTACTTTTAAGGGACGAGCGGGACAAAAAGGGATAAAAATGGTACCAACTAAAGTATTACAGCTAGAAACGTGAAATTTGGTATGTAAATTCCTCTGACCATATAGAAACGAAGTAAAATTGGATTTTTCGAAATTTGTACTTTTAAAGGGACAAAAAGTGATAAAAATGGTACCAACTAAAGTATTACAGCTAGAAACGTGAAATTTGGTATGTAAATTCCTCTGACCATATAGAAACGAAGTAAAATTGGAATTTTCGAAATTTGTACTTTTAAGGGACGAGCGGGACAAAAAGGGATAAAAATGGTACCAACTAAAGTATTACAGCTAGAATCGTGAAATTTGGTATGTAAATCCCTCTGACCATATAGAAACGAAGTAAAATTGGATTTTTCGAAATTTGTACTTTTAAGGGACGAGCGGGATAAAAATGGTACCATCTAAAGTATTACAGCTAGAAACGTGAAATTTGGTATGTAAATTCATCTGACCATATAGAAACGAAGTAAAATTGGATTTTTCGAAATTTGTACTTTTAAAGGGACAAAAAGGGATAAAAATGGTACCAACTAAAGTATTACAGCTAGAAACGTGAAATTTGGTATGTAAATTCCTCTGATCATATAGAAACGAAGTAAAATTGTATTTTTCGAAATTTGTACTTTTAAAGGGACAAAAAGGGATAAAAATGGTACCAACTAAAGCATTACAGCTAGAAACGTGAAATTTGGTATGTAATTTCCTCTGACCATATAGAAACGAAGTAAAATTGGATTTTTCGAAATTTGTACTTTTAAGGGACGAGCGGGACAAAAAGGGAGAAAAATAGTACCAAGTAAAGTATTACAGCTAGAAACGTGAAATTTGGTATGTAAATTCCTCTGACCATATAGAAACGAAGTAAAATTGGATTTTTCGAAATTTGTACTTTTAAGGGACGAGCGGGACAAAAAGGTATAAAAATGGTACCAACTAAAGTATTACAGCTGGAAACGTGAAATTTGGTATGTAAATTCCTCTGACCATATAGAAACGAAGTAAAATTGGATTTTTCGAAATTTGTACTTATAAGGGACGTGCGGGACAAAAAGGGATAAAAGTGGTACCAACTAAAGTATTACAGCTAGAAACGTGAAATTTGGTATGTAAATTCCTCTGACCATATAGAAACGAAGTAAAATTGGATTTTTCGAAATTCGTACTTTAAAGGGGCGAGCGGGACAAAAAGGGATAAAAATGGTACCAACTAAAGTATTACAGCGGGATCGTGTAATTTGGTATGTACATTCCTCTGACCATATAAAAACAAAGTAAAATTGGATTTTTCGAAATTTGTACTTTTAAGGGGCGAGCGGGAACAAAGGTACCGACTAAAGTATTACATCTAGAATCGTGAAATTCGGTATGTAAATTCCTCTGACCATATAGAAACGAAGTAAAATTGGATTCCTCCAAATTTGTACTTTTAAGTGGCGAGCGGGACAAAAGGGATAAAACTGGTACCAATTTTAGTATTACAGCAAGAATCGTGAAATTTAGTGTGTAAATTCCTCTGATCATATATCAGCGCAGTAGTTTGATTTTTCCAAATTTGAACTTCTAAGGGGTGCGCGAGACGAAAAGGGATACAAATGCTGTACAGTCCTTTAAAGGGGAATGAATGTGTTACCAAATAAAGTACATATTTTTAGAAGAAGCAAAAACACATGTTACCTGTAGTGATTTTTCAAAATGTGTACTTTTTAAAGTTATAAACTGGCTGGCTGAATCTAGAAACATGAGATCGAGGATATAAATGGTTGTAATTTTTTGTTCAAAACTTGGTAGAAAATTATAAAAATTATACATACGAAGTAGTTCAGCTAAAATAGTGCATATCGACAAGCACATTCCTTTGACTGTGTGTGAGTGCTAGCTAATAGCAGCTTTCTAAATTACTATTTTAGATTTATCTATATCTACCAAAAGAAAATTAAATAAATACTATCCAAAAACAGAGGATAAAATTAACGAATAACTTGCTTTTTCGCGTGCGAAGCAGCGGGTACTGCTAGTCTTTTATAAAGTACATCTTCAAGTGTAAAACGCCCCTTGGCAGTCGTTTGGCAGTCTAGACAATCTCTTCCACGCTGAATTGCAATGAATTAACTATATATAACCTAACTCGTTATATTTATTTAAATTGTTATTTCTTCAAAAAAAAGACATCCCTATTTAATATATCGAGGGCTTATATTAATAAGTGGCTATGAGCCATTTTCTCGAAAATGAGTTTTTGATGCCAAACTATTCCCACATTTGGATGTCGTCTGTCATACAAATTTAGAGAAGATTTTTTTCTAAAGCCATTTTTAAAATTTTTTCTGATTTGGCTATCCACTCACATGTTAGTTTGTTAACTACAAAAGTAGCTATCTACATAAAAATAATATAAATAAAACAGTTCAAAAATGGAGCAGCATATAACCGAAGGTTGTAATTCGCAACAACGATTTTGTTTAAAACATTTTCTAGATTTAGGGCATATCGTACTATCAAATTCCATCATTACGCGGTTAATAGCAGTTTGGTTCCCAAGTTGTCAGGCTAAAATAGGATAAATAGTGGCTGTAAAGTCAACAAGTAAAAACGGCGTTAAGGATTGCATTCCACAGAGGTTGTCTGTTTTCGTAGAAGTGCAGTAATATTACAGGAAAATATATATATTTTTTTAATATAACCAAACCAAAACAAATACAAATATTGAAAAATTTATTTTATAAATAAATATAATATTTTAATTATTTCAAACCACGCTTATAAGGCAAGGCTACCAATACGTCAATTCAAAAAATAATTATTCATCTATTTATATTTTGAAAATATTTTCAAAGCAATAAATATTGGTAGATAGTGGGTGCTACAGTTGGTTGTATTTCCATTCTATTTGAATTTCAAAAGTAGAAATTTTGAAAATCCATTATCAGACGTACATAGTGCAAAATAACCTAACTTCATAATTCAACCAATTTTTGCCATAAAAGAAAAAGTACGAATTTGGAAAAAAACTTTTTATTTTGCGTGTCTATGCAGTCAGAGGAATGTATACACCGAATTCCATGATTCCATTTGGTTGGTACCATTTTTACCCCCTTGACGTTTCTACGCAATTAGAATTTTATCATTCTAGTTGTAGTCGTTTAGTTGGTACTATTTTTATCCCTCTGTACCATTGTATCCCTTGAAAGTACGAATTTCGAAAAATTCGTCTATTTTCCGTGTCTTCGCACTCAGAGGAATGTATACTCCGAATTTCATGACTCTAGCTGCGGTCATTTGACTGGTACTATTTTTATCCCCTTTTTTCATGTTAACCCCAAAAAGTACGAATTTCGAAAAATCTGTTTATTTTCCGTGTCTTCACACTCAGAGAAATGTATACTCCGAATTTCATGACTCTAGCTGCGGTCATTAGATTGGTACTATTTTTATCCCCTTTTTTCATGTTAACCCCAAAAAGTACGAATTTTGAAAAATCCGTGTATTTTACTTATCTATGCAATCAGAGGAATGTATACACCGAATTTCATTATTCTAGGTACAGCCATTTGGTTGGTACCATTTTTATCCCTCTATTCCCATTTTACCCCTTAAAAGTGCGAATTTGGAAAAAATGTTTTTATATTATGTCTCTACTCAGTTAGAGGAATGTACACACCGAATTTCGTGTTTCTAGCTGTTGTCGTCTAATATGTACCATTTTTATCCCTTTTTTGTCCCATTTCACCCCCTACAAATAAGAATCACTTTATGGTGCACGTTTTTGCTGTACCAAATAAATATCAAGCAAATATAAACAGAAATATTCAAAAAACATGCTTAAATACGCTAAAATATTAGGGATGATTATGGGTATTTTTAGTCCTTGTGAGGGAAAATTTTTTCGCTTTGGGCCGATTTCGCCCCATTTCAATCCCAACCGATCTACGACTATAAGACGCATTTATGGAAAATTTGAACGTTCTAGCTCCTCTCGTTTAGATGCTAGCGTGCTTTCAACAGACGGACAGACGGACGGACATGGCTAGATCGTCTTAGAATTTTATGACGATCAAGAATATATATACTTTATAGGGTCGATATTTCATGGTGTTACAAACGGAATGACAAAGTTAGTATACCCCCATCCTGGAGGTGGAGGGTATAAAAATATGCTTAAATACTCCAAAAATATAAGGGAAAAATGTTTCCCTCTGGGCCGATTTCGTCCAGTTTCAATCCCAACCGATCTACCGCTATAAGACGCATTTATTCAAAATTTGGACCTCCTAGCTGCTTTCGTTTAGACGCTAGCGTGCTTTCAACAGACGGACGAACTTGGCTAGATCGTCCTAGAATTTTATGACGATCAAGAATATATATACTTTATAGGGTCGATATTTCAAGGTGTTACAAATGGAATGATAAAGTTAGTGTACCCCCATCCTGGAGGTGGAGGGTATAAGAATTGTGATAAGTATCTTTAGAAAAACCCGCGTAACTTTTTATCATATTGAAATATCAAAATATGTTTATAGCATATGTTTGCTGACTTCATTCGGAATATTTGTGTCAGAAAAGTTTCAGAATCCTGAACAGAGAACGTTTAAACGTAAGCAATTGCAACCGCGAATTTTGGATTTTCAACAATTGCAGCGATTTTCGCGACAGTCTACATATATGTTTGGAAAAATGCGTTTTCTACACAACATTGTCAACATTTCATAATAAATGTTATCGAGTTTACAATAAGTCTTTTTTTATATATTTGAGCAATAATGGCTATGTGCTTATTTCAAAATTCACAGTGCTCAGTTTTAAACGTGCAAAAGTGGCTATGAACCATAAAACCGCTAAAATAGGAAATATCGAAAACTTTTTAATCGTAAATCAGTTTTTTTCGCTCTCCTGAAAAGTTGTGTTTTTGTTCATAGCCACTTATGAATATAAACCCTCGATATCTATTTGATAATATTATTAATATATAATTTCTGGTATTCAAATATTCCTAATTTTAAATGCAACAAATTCTATTTCTACCTTCTTACAGCAGCATTTGCCGCAACACGCTCCATAACAATACGTAATCTAAGATTCGATGTGATGTTTAAAAAAAGACGAGCCGCTTCGATTTCTATATCAAAATGTCCTTGAAAATCATACATAAAAAGCGGCATAATATACATAAATGACGCAAGTGTCATTGGCAGTCATGACTCCGCTATGCAGACATCGAAACCCTTTTCATGTCAAAAAAAAAAGAACTGCCATAATTTTCATAAATAAGATAAGATTTATACTCGTGTAATTTGCCAACGAAAGGACTGGCTGGCTGGCACACAGTATCAAGAGATGGATCCTTACAGAGACACACACACACACCTATGCTTATAATACAATACATGTATGGCTGAATATCGAAATATATTGGCAATACGAGCAAATACCACGCAACCAGCCACAACAACATGGTGACGACACCACAGATGTCTTACCAGGGATGACTTTTGCACATTGTGTTTCTCCAGCGAGGCAACCGATATAAACACCTGCTGATTGATGAGAACCAACACAACACGAAGAAACCCCAGCCAATCAGCCGAAGAAGACGAAGGTGTAAAGCAAAAAAAAAACAACAACAACTACATACGGTCGGTTATAAACAACAGCAGCCAGAGAATCCTTAAAAGAGATTTTGTTTTTTATTGTACGCAAGCATAAGCAACAGTGGGCCCTCGAAGAACAGATTGGCTGAGATACAAATAATTCCTACATTGGGTAGAAATTTGAAAAGAGGGGTAAAAATTGAGTAAACCAAACGGCTGAAGATACAATTTGAACCGGAACATAAAGGAGATTTTCGAAATCTGTATTTTTAATGGAAACCCTTTCTAAATTGTACTAACCTAAAATAGTCGCAGAGTGGTCCAGAAAAAAACTTCAACAACTTCGCAAGTAAATATTTTCCAGTTTTGCCAACAATTGAAATTTGCAAGGACCCCCGGATTATTTTGAGATATTGACATTGAAAATCGTGCTATCGGGTATATTTTAGAAATTAACCCAAAAGAAGGGAGATAGACCCATTGTTGATTATACCGATCGACTTAGCATGGGTGAAAATGGGTCAAATCGGTTCAGATTTATATATAGCTGTCATACAAATTTCGCTCCCAACTTGACTTTTTCCGCCCCAGAAGCCACGTATTTTCACCTAATTGAGCATAACACGTTACACTTGAACTGGAGGAACCTATTTGGAAAGTGGGTCACGTCATTCCATGGTTGGATATATCCCCGATACTAATATTGTTCTCGATTTGACAAATTGGATCAGGTCATGTTAGCCTATGATTAGGAAACATACAAAAATCCTTTCCGTTTCATTTTTATACCCTACACCACTTCGTGGACTAGGGTATTATAAGTTAGTTTCGCGCCAAATGTTTGTAACACCAAGAAATAATTGAGCTAGACCCACCTTTAAGTATACCGATCGGCTTAGAATCAGTCGATTTAACGATGTCTATCTGTCCGTCCGTCTGCTGTCCATCTAAGCTTGTTCGCACTCTACAGGTCGCAATTGTTGTCCGATTGTCATGAAACTTGGCAGAATTTATTTTTTAAGTCAAGGACGATCGGTATTGAATTTGGAGGATATCGGTTCAGATTAGATATAGCCCCCATACAAATGTCGCTCCCGATTTGACTTTTTCCGCCCTATAAAGCACATATAGTACCCGAATTTCTTTAAATTTGGCTTAAACCTTATAATCAAACTAGAAACACCTATGCTGAAAGTGGGTAAGATCGGTTCAGATTTGGATATAGCCCCTAACAAATGTCGCTCCCTATTTCACTTTTTCCGCTTTAGAAATCACATATTGTACCTGATTTTCTTTAAAATTGGCACAACATTTTATAATCGAACTAGAAACACCTATGGTGAAAGTGGGTAAGATTGGTTCAGATTTAGATATAGCCTCCATACAAATGCCGCTCCCGATTTGACTTTTTCCGCTCTAAAATCCACATCTTGTACCCGATTTTCTTTAAATTTGACACACCATCTTATAATCCAACTAGAAACACCTATGCGGAATTTGGGTAATATCGGTTCAGATTTAGATATAGCCTCCATACAAATGCCGCTCCCGATTTGACTTTTTCCGTTTTAGAAACCACATATTTTACCCCATTTTCTTTAAATTTTTCACAACATCTTATAATCAAACTAGAAACACCTATGCAAAAATTGGGTAATATCGGATCAGATTTAGATATAGCCTCCATACAAATGCCGCTCCCGATTTGACTTTTTCCGCTTTAGAAACCACATATTTTACCCCATTGTCTTTAAATTTGGCACAACATCTTATAATCCAACTAGAAACACCTATGCGGAGTTTGGGTTGGTTCAGATTTAGATATAGCCTCCATACAAAAGTCGCTCCCGATTTGACTTTTTCCGCTTTAGAAACCACATATTGTACCCGATTTTCTTTAAATTTGGCACAACATCTTATAATCCAACTAGAAACACCTATGCAGAATTTGGGTAAGATCGGTTCAGATTTAGATATAGCCCCAATACAAATGTGGCCCCGATTTGACTTTTTCCGCTCTAAAATCCACATCTTGTACCCGATTTTCTTTAAATTTGACACAACATCTTATAATCCAACTAGAAACACCTATGCGGAATTTGGGTAAGATCGGTTCAGATTTAGATATAGCCTCCATACAAATGCCGCTCCCGATTTGACTTTTCCGTTTTAGAAACAACATACTCCATTTTCTTTAAATTTTTCACAACATCTTATAATCCAACTAGAAACACCTATACGGAATTTGGGTAAGATCGGTTCAGATTTAGATATAGCCCCCATACAAATGTCGCCCCGATTTGACTTTTTCCGCTCTAAAATCCACATCTTGTACCCGATTTTCTTTAAAATTGGCACAACATCTTATAATCCAACTAGGAACACCTATGCGGAATTTGGGTAAGATCGGTTCAGATTTAGATATAGCCTCCATACAAATTTCGCTCCCGATTTCACTTTTTCCGCTTTAGAAACCACATATTTTACCCGATTTTCTTTAAATTTGACACAACATCTTATAATCTAACTAGAAACACCTATGCGGAATTTTGGTAATATCGGTTCAGATTTAGATATAGCCTCCATACAAATGCCGCTACCGATTTAACTTTTTCCGCTTTAGAAACCACATATTTTACCCCATTGTCTTTAAATTTGGCACAACATCTTATAATCCAACTAGAAACACCTATGCGGAGTTTGGGTAAGATCGGTTCAGATTTAGATATAGCCTCCATACAAATGTCGCTCCCGATTTGACTTTTTCCGCTTTAGAAACCACATATTTTACCCAATTTTCTTTAAATTTGGCACAACATCTTATAATCCAACTAGAAAAACCTATGCAGAATGTGGGTAAGGTCGGTTCAGATTTGGATATAGCCCCCATACAAATGTGGCCCCGATTTGACTTTTTCCGCTCTAAAATCCACATATTTTACCCCATTGTCTTTAAATTTGGCACAACATCTTATAATCCAACTAGAAACACCTATGCGGAGTTTGGGTAAGATCGGTTCAGATTTAGATATAGCCTCCATACAAAAGTCGCTCCCGATTTGACTTTTTCCGCTTTAGAAACCACATATTTTACCCGATTTTCTTTAAATTTGGCACAACATCTTATAATCCAACTAGAAACACCTATGCAGAATTTGGGTAAGATCGGTTCAGATTTAGATATAGCCCCAAACAAATGTCGCCCCGCTTTGACTTTTTCCGCTCTAAAATCGACATCCTATACCGATTTTCTTTAAATTTGGCACAACATCTTATAATCTGACTAGAAACACCTATGCAGAATTTGGGTAAGATCGGTTCAGATTTAGATATAGTCCCTATACAAATGTCGCTCCCTATTTCACTTTTTCCGCTTTAGAAACCACATATTGTACCTGATTTTCTTTAAAATTGGCACAAAATTTTATAATCGAACTAGAAACACCTATGGTGAAAGTGGGTAAGATCGGTTCAGATTTAGATATAGCCCTCGTACAAATGTTGCTCCCGAATGTTTATCCGATTTTGGCCAAACTTTACATATCATATTTCACCAATAAACATACATGGTGAAAGCGGGTCACATCGTTCCAGGTTTCAATATACCCCCATACAAATGTCCTTTCCGATTTAAAATTTTTTATCAAACACATATATTTACAGGATGCAAAAATCCTTTCCGATTTCACTTTTTTACCGAATTGAATTGTAATGAGATAGAAAGTCCGTCCGTCTTTAGCCTTTCCTTGCTTGTTTGGAAGATGCCTATATGTCCATACTTTGGTATAAGCCAAATGGGGCCCCATTCTGATCTATTACAGCTCTAGAAACTACATCTTACATCGTATCTTCATCAAATTTTTCAGATCACTAGGAATACCTACCGTGAATGAGAAATATATAGGCCCATGTTTTGGACCAGGCCCAAAATGTTGTTATAGGCCGCCTTTTGTAATGTCGGCCCGATTCATCCTATTACTACTGTATAATTTGTATTTGTCTTTCGGATAATTGGATCAATTACAATATTATTAACCATATTCTTTAAATATGACTAAAGATGAATTTATAGTAACTGTATAATTTATATAAACTACATAAAATTGCTTCCATGAAATACCTGGGTTTAGTAATCAAAGCGAGGTACATACGCAGGGAGTGGTGTAGGGTATTATATAGTCGGCCCCGCCCGACTTTAGCCTTTCCTTACTTGTTTTTTTTTTTTGCATTCGGATAGAAAGTGGAGTGTATCATATAGTCGGCCCCGCCCGACTTTAGCCTTTCCTTACTTGTTCAGTTTAATAGTAAGAACAAGCTAAAAAGGTATAAGTATAAGTAAAGCTCGGCCGGGCTGAACTTTATTTACCCTTCATCATGGATTGCATTCCACAGAGACTGTAAATTTTGCGTAGAAGTGCAGTAACATTACAGTGCAGTAATGTTACAATTTCTCAATATAGCAAAGCCCAAACAAATAAAAATAATGAAAAATTATTTTTTTTAATAAAAATTAAAATTTTAATATATTTATACTATTTACATCGAAATAACACTTCATGTCAAAAAGTAAATATAAGGCAGCAATCTTCAACAAAGTTTAAATACCCTAAATATTGGGGGATAGTGGGTGCATTTTCAGCTACAGCCATTAGCTTGATTGTATTTTCATCCTATTTTAATTCCAAAGTTATTAATTTTGAAATTCCATTACACAGTGCGAGGTAAGCTAACTTCATGATTCTACCCATTTTTGCCGTCAAAGTTAAAAATGTACGAATTTGGAAAAATCTTTTCATATTTGCGAGTCTATGCAGTCAGAGGAATGAATGTACCGAATTCCATGATTCTGGCTGCGGCCGTTTGGTTGGTACCATTTTTATCCCTTTATTCTCATTTTACCCCCTTAAGAGTACGACTTTCTAAAATCTCTTTATTTTACGTGTCTACGGAATTAGAAGGATGTACACACCGGATTTCATCATTATAGCTGTAGTCGTTTAGTTGTTACCATTTTTATCCCATTTTTCCATTTTGTATCCCTTGAAAGTACGTATTTGGAAAAACCTTTTATTTTTCGCGTCTACGTAGTCAGAAGAATGTATACTCCGAATTTCATGACTCTACCTGCAGTCATGTGTTTGGTACCTCCTGGAGGTGGAGGGTATACAAATTAATAAACGTCGCCATGTCATTTTTAAATAAATTTGCATTCTAAAAAATATAAAAACAAAATGGTCTCGAGCCAGGTGAATATCCCACTTCAAAACAAAAGTAAAAAATGTTTTTGGCTTTACGTATTTGTTCACGATGAGCAGAAACCAATATTTTTTTCAAATTTCAGATTTTGAAAAATAAAAAAGAACAAGTAAAATGGCGTTAAGTTCAGCCGGGCCGAATCTTATATACCCTTCACCACGGAGTGTATTCCATAGTATTACTAATATATATATATAATGCTGCAATTGAAATCAAAAGTGAACATGAGGGAGCAATCTTCAAAAATGCTCTCTAAATATTAGGTGTATTGTCAGTCGTCATAAGATTCATTCATTCATTCAGTCATTTGGATAAGAAAAGTAAAAATTTCAGAGATCCATTATGTTTCGCGTCCATATTGGAATCAACACATCTAATTTCACGATTCTAGGTAAAGAGTGATTTTTTTGAGGTTAGGATTTTCATGCATTAGTATTTGACAGATCACGTGGGATTTCAGACATGGTGTCAAAGAGAAAGATGCTCAGTATGCTTTGACATTTCATCATGAATAGACTTACTAACGAGCAACGCTTGCAAATCATTGAATTTTATTACCAAAATCAGTGTTCGGTTCGAAATGTTCGAAATGGCAGAAAATCCGCTTTTTTATCGACAAATTTTGTTCAGCGATGAGGCTCATTTCTGGTTGAATGGCTACGTAAATAAACAAAATTGCCGCATTTGGAATGAAGAGCAACCAGAAGCCGTTCAAGAACTGCCCATGCATCCCGAAAAATGCACTGTTTGGTGTGGTTTGTACGCTGGTGGAATCATTGGACCGTATTTTTTCAAAGATGCTGTTGGACGCAACGTTACGGTGAATGGCGATCGCTATCGTTCGATGCTAACAAACTTTTTGTTGCCAAAAATGGAAGAACTGAACTTGGTTGACATGTGGTTTCAACAAGATGGCGCTACATGCCACACAGCTCGCGATTCTATGGCCATTTTGAGGGAAAACTTCGGAGAACAATTCATCTCAAGAAATGGACCGGTAAGTTGGCCACCAAGATCATGCGATTTGACGCCTTTAGACTATTTTTTGTGGGGCTACGTCAAGTCTAAAGTCTACAGAAATAAGCCAGCAACTATTCCAGCTTTGGAAGACAACATTTCCGAAGAAATTCGGGTTATTCCGGCCGAAATGCTCGAAAAAGTTGCCCAAAATTGGACTTTCCGAATGGACCACCTAAGACGCAGCCGCGGTCAACATTTAAATGAAATTATCTTCAAAAAGTAAATGTCATGGACCAATCTAACGTTTCAAATAAAGAACCGATGAGATTTTGCAAATTTTATGCGTTTTTTTTAAAAAAAAAGTTATCAAGCTCTTAAAAAATCACCCTTTACATCCGTTTGCTTCGTACCACTTTTATCATTTTTTAAAATATTGACCCTAAAAGTACGATTTTGGAGAAATACTCATATTGTGCGTGTCTACGAAGACAGACGTATACAACCACTGAATTTCATGATTCTAGCTACAGCCGTTTGCGTGGAACCAATTTTATCCCGTTTTGATCCTAAAGATACAAATATCGAAAGATATCTTTATTTTTCATGTCTACGCAGTCACAGCAATGTACACACCGAATTTCATTATTCTAACTGAAACCGTTTGATTGGTACGATTTTTATCCCTTTCGCCCCATTTTCAGCCTAAAAGTAAAATTTTCAAAAAAAAACTTTATGTTTCACGTCTACACAGTCAGATAAATACATACACCCAATTTCATGATTTTGTCTTAAGCTGTTTGGTTGGTACCATTTTTATCCCTCTTTTCCAATTGTGTCCCTTAAAAGTACAAAGTTCGAAAAATCTCTTTATTTTACGTGTCTACGTAATTATAGCGACGTACACACCAAATTTCATGTTTCTAGCTGTTGTCGTATCAAAGGTACTATTTTTTATCCCTTTTGTCCCATTTCGTCCCCTAAATATTGTTTGTACTTTTTTGTGATTACACGTTACTGGAGGAAGGTACGAAACAAATTTCAAGTGTATAAAAAACGGAAATTTTCAAAAAAATGCTTAAATAGTCTAAATATTAGGGGTATTTTCAGTCCTTGTTAGGGAAAAATTTCGCCCACTTTCAATCCCAAGCGATCTGCAACCATAAGACACATTTACGGAAATGTTCAACACCTAGCTCATTTCGTTCGGAAGTTAGCGTGCTTTCAACAGACAGACGGACATGGCTAAATCGTCTTGGAATTTTACCAGGATATAGAATATATACTTTATAGGGTCTGCGTTGAATATTTCAAGGTGTTACAAACGGAATGACAAAGTAAATATACCCCCATCCTGGAGGCGGAGGATATAAAAATCAGGTATTAAATCACACTATCTTATCAACTGCATTCTTCTAGGATCATCGCGTTCTACGAGGTCATCTGTAGCACAGCCGAAACTTAATATGTAAGACGCACATTTATGATGCAGCAGATGTTTTATTCGGATAGAAGACCGAAATCGCACGAAAACATAACACCAAGCGAAGCCGCAAAAACAAAGCGCGTGGTTAAAAGTTTAAAATTCACACACGTTCGCGTGTACACAGCCACACATACGTACGTACATTGGTAATCACATACATATGAACAATGTGAACATTGTACATATGTCTAAAGTTTTAATTTAAATTAACATATGCAAAGTTAATTGCAGCTTATGTGGTTGTGAGCTATAGTTTCTTTCGTTTTTTTGTAGTTGCTGCTGCTAATAGACATTTGTAAGCTCACACTGATAGATCACTGGCACAGCCAGCCAGGATTTGGTTGTTGGTGTTAAATTGACGGATTTGGTTAAACACAACCAGACAAACTGCAAAAAGCGAACAGCTATATATGCGTTCAAATAAAGCAAAATGTAAAAAAATTGGAAATTATGACATGCTTTGAACGTGATTCTAGTGCAACATTTGCTCAAACCAAGTATATATTAATTCATATCGAACAAAAATTACTCAATCTGAGAAAAAAATAAAATTTTAATTAATTAAAGTAGGTAGGCGCCTTCGCTGTTATTTTTATACCCTACACCACTTCGTGGAATAGAGTATCATAAGTTAGTTTCGCGCGAAATGTTTGTAACACCAATAAATAATCGAGCTAGACCCACCTTTAAGTATACCGATCGGCTTAGAATCACCAGCTGCGTCGAATTAACGATGTCTGTCTGTCCGTCCGTCTGCTGACCATCTAAGCTTGTTCGCACTCTGCAGATCGCAATTGTTGTCCGATTGTCATGGAAGTTAGCGGAAGTTGTTATACCCGCCACCCCTAGGATGGGGGCATACTAACTTTGTCATTCCGTTTGCAACACCTTGAAATATCGACCTGAGACCCTATAAAGTATATATATTCTTGATCGTCCGTCCGTCAGTTGAAAGCACGCTAGCATCTAAACGAAAGGAGCTAGGACGTCCAAATTTCTATAAATGTGTCTTATAGTCGTAGATCGGTTGGGAATGAAACTGGGCAAAATCGGACCAAAGGGAAAAATGTATCCCTCACAATGACTAAAATACCCATAATAACCCCTTATATTTTAGAGTATTTAACCATGTTTTTTTGAATATTTCTGTTTCTAAAGGGTGATTTTTTAAGAGCTTGATAACTTTTTTTTTAAAAAAAACGCATAAAATTTGCAAAATCTCATCGGTTCTTTATTTGAAACGTTAGATTGGTCCATGACATTTACTTTTTGAAGATAATTTCATTTAAATGTTGACCGCGGCTGCGTCTTAGGTGGTCCATTCGGAAAGTCCAATTTTGGGCAACTTTTTCGAGCATTTCGGCCGGAATAGCCCGAATTTCTTCGGAAATGTTGTCTTCCAAAGCTGGAATAGTTGCTGGCTTATTTCTGTAGACTTTAGACTTGACGTAGCCCCACAAAAAATAGTCTAAAGGCGTCAAATCGCATGATCTTGGTGGCCAACTTACCGGTCCATTTCTTGAGATGAATTGTTCTCCGAAGTTTTCCCTCAAAATGGCCATAGAATCGCGAGCTGTGTGGCATGTAGCGCCATCTTGTTGAAACCACATGTCAACCAAGTTCAGTTCTTCCATTTTGGGCAAAAAAAAGTTGGATATCATCTCACGGTAGCGCTCACCATTCACAGTTACGTTACGATTCGCATCATCTTTGAAGAAGTACGGTCCAATGATGCCACCAGCCCATAAACCGCACCAAACTGTGACTTTTTCTGGATGCATTGGTAGCTCTTGCAATGCTTCTGGCTGATATTCACTCCAAAATCGACAATTCTGCCTATTTACGTACCCATTGAGCCAAAAATGAGCTTCGTCGCTGAAGACAATTTCTTTCTTTCTGAACTTTCTTAACAGAGCACGCATTTTGATAATAAAATTCAATGATTTGCAAGCGTTGCTCGTTAGTAAGTCTATTCATGATGAAATGTCAAAGCATACTGAGCATCTTTCTCTTTGACACCATGTCTGAAATCTCACGTGATCTGTCAAATACTAATGCATGAAAATCCTAACCTCAAAAAAATCACTCTTTATTTGCTTGATATTTGGTATGCGCATTCCCCTTATAGCAAAAACGTGCACCATAAAGTGATTCTTATTTGTAGGGGGTGAAATGGGGCAAAAAAGGGATAAAAATGGTACATATTAAACGGCAAAAGCTAGAAACAAGAAATTCGGTGTGTACATTCCTCTAATTGAGTAGCTACACAATTTAAAAGTATTTTTTCCAAATTCGCACTTTTAAGGGGTAAAATGGGAATAGAGGGATAAAAATGGATTGCATAGACAAGTAAAATACACGGATTTTCCAAATTTGTACTTTTTGGGGTTAAAATGAAAAAAGGGGATAAAAATAGTACCAACCAAATGACCGCAGCTAGTGTCATGAAACTCGGAGTATACATTAATCTGACTGAATAGACAGAAAAAATAAAAGGGTTTTTCCAAATTCGTACTTTCATGGGATACAATGGGTACAGAGGGATAAAAATAGTACCAACTAAACGACTACAGCAAATAGTACCAACTAAACGACTACAGCAAATAGTACCAACTAAACGACCACAGCAATTGCGTAAACACTTAAAATAAAGAGAGCCACTACAACAGAAGATACACTTTAGAAATGCAACAAATATTAGAAGTTCCGACAGAGAAGAGATTAATTTATAAGACAGACACAGACGGTTGCTCATGTATATAGGCAACTTGTAAACAAAAATAGAAAGAGAACATACACATTAGTTACCACCAACTCTTGAAGGAACATAGCTCGTTGTTTGGCTTATGGAAATGTAATTATTGTAATAGTCGATTGTATTAATTGTGATATTTTTGTAATTTTGTTTAGTGTAACACCCCTGAAGATGATCGACAAAGTCGAAGCGAAATATTTATACACTCCACGAGAGTATTATGTCTTTGTGCATTTGTTTGTAACACCCAAAAGGAAACGAGATAGACCCATTGTTAATTATACCGATCGACTTAGAATCACTTTTTGAATCGATTTAACGATGTCCGTCCGTCTGTCCATCTATTCTTGTAATCAAAGTCCAGGTCGCAATTGTTGTTAGAACAAAATGAAACATTGCAAAACGATGTTTTATGGGCTAAGGACGAACGCTATTTAATTTGAAGAAAATCGGATCAGATTTAGATATAGCCCCCATACGAATTTCACTCCCGATTTGACTCTTTTCACTCTAGATACCACATATTACAACAGATTTTCTTCAAAATTGGCAAAGCATCTTATATTTAAACTAGGAACACCTGTGGTGAAAATAGGTCAGATCGGTTTAGATTTATATATAGCTCCCGTTCAAATTTCGCTCCCGATTCAACTTTTTCCGCTCTAGAAACCACATATTTTATCAAATTGTTTTCAAATTTGGCAAAACAGCTTATATTTAAACTATGAACATCTGTGGTGAAAATAAGTCAGATCGGTTCAGATTTATATATAGCTTCCATTCAAATTTCGTTCCCGATTTGACTTTTTCCGCTCTAGAAACCACATGTTTTATCATATTATTTTCAAATTTGGTAAAACAGCTTATATTTAAACTAAAGGGTGATTTTTTAAGAGCTTGATAACTTTTAAAAAAAAAAAAAACGCATAAAATTTGCAAAATCTCATCGGTTCTTTATTTGAAACGTTAGATTGGTCCATGACATTTACTTTTTGAAGATAATTTCATTTAAATGTTGACCGCGGCTGCGTCTTAGGTGGTCCATCCGCTTAGTCCAATTTTGGCATTTCCACGTTTTTGAGTAACAGAGACCCAATTGGTACGAACGGCGACGAATCGAAAATTGGTGGTCATCATTAACACTGGCCGATACAGCTGCGATATTTTCTTCAGTTCGCACTCTACGTAAGCGTGTTGGTGGTTTAATGTCCAACAATGTAAATTTGGTGCGAAATTTAGTCACAATAGCCCGAATAGCCGCTTCAGTGGGTCGATTAAACTGACCATAAAATGGAAGCGCGCAATGAACTTTCTTAACAGAGCACGCATTTTGATAATAAAATTCAATAATTTGCAAGCGTTGTTCGTTTGTAAGACGATTCATGATGAAATGTCAAAGCATACTGAGCATCTTTCTCTTTGACACCATGTCTGAAATCCCACGTGATCTGTCAAATACTAATGCATGAAAATCCTAACCTCAAAAAAATCACTCTTTATGAACTACTGTGGTGAAAATAGGTCAGATCGGTTCAGATTTATATATAGCTTCCATTCAAATTTCGTTCCCGATTTGACTTTTTCCGCTCTAGAAACCACATATTTTAACAGATGTTCTTCAAATTTGGCAAAATATCTTATGTTTCAACTAGAAAACCCCACGGTGAAAATGAGTCAGATCGGTTTAGATTTATATATAGCTCCCACAGAAATTTCGCTCCCGGTTCGATTTTTTCAGCCCCAGAAACCACGTGTTTTCAGAGAATTTCTTTAAAATGAGCATAACACGTTATACTTGAATTGGAAGAACCTATTGTGTAAGTGGGTCACATCATTCCATGCTTGGATATAGCACCGATACAAATATTCTTCTCGATTTGACAAATTGGGTCAGGTCATATTAGCCTATGATTCGAAAGCATAAAGAATTCCTTCCCGTTTTCAATTTGTTACCGAATTGAATTGTATTCGGATAGAAAGTGGAGTGTATCATATAGTCGGCCCCGCCCGACTTTAGCCTTTCCTTACTTGTTTTATTTATAAAATTATTTTTTCAATATTTTTATATGTTTTGGTTTGGCTATATTAAAAAATATTACTGCAATTCTACGAAAATCGACCTCTGTGGAATGCAATCATTGGTGGAGGGTATATAAAGTTCGGCCCGGCCGATCTTTACGCCGTTTTTACTTGCCAATGACGGTCGGTACTGAATTTGGAGGAAATAGGTTCAGATTTAGATATAGCCTCCATACAAATATACCTATAATTTACACTATAGAATATGATATATTTTAACTAGAAATAGCTAAAGTGAAAGTGGACCACATGTTTTGATATAGCCCCATACAAATGTACCTCCGACTTGCACCATTTCTATTCTAAAATGCACACTTAAAATTAGACTAGAAACACTTACTTTGAATGCCAGCTATATAGGTCAATGTTGTGGTATAGCCTCCATACAAGTAGGGCCAATCTTACATTGGATCATGATAACGTTTTGCAGATCATGTTATATTTAAAGTTATTTATTTGGACTCACATTTTAATCTGGCGCCCTCACAAATGGGCCCCCATTCTTTACTATTACCGCTCTAGAACCCACATTTTACATCAGAAGTTGATCACATTCTATTACTAAGAAATTCAAAATTTTTTATAACCCCCGTACAAATTGCACCCCATTTTACACTATTACCACTCCAGAATTTATATCTTACATCAGAACTTTATCAAATTTTGCAGATCGTGACTTATTTCCATTAGGAATGCCTAAAGGGAACTATATATGCCCATGTTATGGTACAACGTCCAAGTGTTCTTATAGGCCCCCTTCAAATGTCCCTCCGATTTATCCTATTACCGCTGTAAACTTTGCATTTGTCATCGGATCTTGGACAAATTTTCCTGATCATGTTATATTTACTCTCGGAATACCTACCAAAAAATTGGATTATATGGGTCAATGTTTTTAAATACAGCTGTCTCACCAGTTTTCAATATTATCGCCTTAAATCTTTCATATTACATCGGATCTGGATCAAATTTTCCAGATCATGGATTATTTCATGACGTATTTTCTACATCACGTTATATTTCAGTTATGAACACTTACCTACGCAAAGAAATTGTCATCGGTCTTTATCAGTCTCTGAATGTTTTACATAACACTCAAGATTCAACTTATTACAGCCAATCTTCATGAAAATAATCGTTATATTCTTCCCTAGGCACAGCTACAATGAGATAGGATTTTTATACCCTACACCACTTCGTGGACTAGGGTATTATAAATTAGTTTCGCGCCAAATGTTTGTAACACCTAGAAATAATCGAGCTAGACCCACCTTTAAGTATACCGATCGACTTAGAATCACCAGCTGAGTCGATTTAACGATGTCTGTCTGTCCGTCCGTCTGTCCGTCTGCTGTCCGTCTGCTGTCCATCTAAGCTTGTTCGCACTCTACAGGTCGCAATTGTTGTCCGATTGTCATGAAACTTGGCAGAAGTTATTTTTTCTGGCCAAGGACCATCGGTATTGAATTTGGAGGAAATCGGTTCAGATTTAGATATAGCCCCCATACAAATGTCGCTCCCGATGTGACTTTTTCCGCCCCATAAAGCACATATAGTACCCGAATTTCTTCAAATTTGGCTCAAGAACTTATAATCAAACTAGAAACACCTATGCTGAAAGTGGGTAAGATCGGTTCAGATTTTGATATAGCCAATAACAAATGTCGCTCCCTATTTCACTTTTTCTGCTTTAGAAACCACATATTGTACCTGATTTTCTGTAAAATTGGCACAACATCTTATAATCCAACTAGAAACACCTATGCAAAAATTGGGTAATATCGGCTCAGATTTAGATATAGCCCCCATACAAATGTCGCTCCCTATTTCACTTTTTCCGCTTTAGAAACCACATATTGTACCCGATTTTCTTTACATTTGGTACAACATCTTATAATCCAACTAGAAACACCTATGCAAAAATTGGGTAAGATCGGTTCAGATTTAGATATAGCCCCCATACAAATGTCGCTCCCGATTTGACATTTTCCGCTCTAGAAAAGACATATTGTACCCGATTTTCTTTAAATTTTGCAGAACATATTATAATCCAACTAGAAACACGTATGCATACAAATGTTGCTCCCGAATGTTTAACCGATTTTGCCAAATTTTACATATATTTCACCAATAAACAGACATGGTGAAAGCGGGTCACACCGTTCTAGGTTTCAATATACCCCCATACAAATGTACTTTCCGATTTAACATTTTTTGTCAAACACATACATTTACAGGATGCAAAAATCCTTCCCGATTTCACTTTTTTACCGAGAATTGTTTGGGTTATGCCCATATGTCCATACTTTGGTATAACTTTGGTATACTACTGTATAATTTGTATTTGTCTGTCGGACAATTGGATCAATTACCATATTATTTACCATATTCGTTAAATTTGACTAAAGATTAATTTATAGCATATAAATTATATTCATATAATTTGTATGAACTACATAAAATTGCTCCCATGAAATACCTGGGTTTAGTAATCAAAGCGAGGTACATACGCAGGGAGTGGTGTAGGGTATTATATAGTCGGCCCCGCCCGATTTTAGCCTTTCCTTAATCCGTCTGTCCGTCCGTCTGTTGAAAGCACGATAGCATCTAAACGAAGGGAGCTAGGACGTCAAAATTTTTCATTAATACGTCTTATAGTCATAGATAGGTTGGGATTGAAACTGGGCGAAATCGGCCCAAAGTAAATCGTAAATTTTAGTTTTTTTATCTCATTCCCAGGGGGTATCAAAAATATGGATCCATATGGTCCACCTTTAGCGTAGCTGTATGGCCGATGAAATAAATTAAATTGATAGAACATTTGTATAGGGATTACAAAATATTTACCAGTTACCATTTTCACGGTAGGTATTCCTAGTTGAAATATAGCATGACCTGAAGATGTTGATCATATTCCAATATAATATGTGGACTTTATTTATTTCATTTGTTTTTCGTTAAGAAGTCTTAAGTCTTATACTGATAGCATCTAAACGAAAGGAGCTAGGACGTCAAATTTTTACATAAATACGTCTTATAGTCATAGATAGGTTGGGATTGAAACTGGCCGAAATCGGCCCAAAGGGAAAAAAATTTCCCTCACAAGGACTAAAAATACCCGTAATATTCCCTAATATTTTAGAGTATTTAAGCACATTTTGTCAATATGTCTGCTTGTACTTACTTGATATTGGATATGCACATTCCCCTATAACAAAAACGTCACCATAAAAAAGATTCTAATTCGTAGGGGGTGAAATGGGGCAAAAAGAGATAAAAATGGTACATATTAAACGACAACAGTACCAACCAAACGGCTGCACTTAGAATAACGAAATTAGTTATATACATCCTCTGATTGCGTAGATAGACACGATTTTTCGAAATTCATACTTTTTGGGGTTAAAATGGAAAAAGGGGATAAAAATAGTACCGCGGCTAGAGTCATGAAATTCGGAGTATACATCCCTCTGACTTCGTAGGCACGAAAAATAAAAGGTTGTTTTCCAAATTTGTACTTTCAAGGGATACAATGGGTACATAGGGATAAAAATCGTACCAACTAAACGACTACAGCTAGAATGATGAAATTCGGTGTGTACATCCCTCTAATTCGTACTCTTAAGGGGGTAAATTGGGAAAAGGGGATACAAATGGTTCCAACCAAATGTCAGCAGCTAGAATCATGGAATTCGGTGTATACATTCCTCTGACTGCATAGATACGCAAAATAAAAATTGTTTTCCAAATTCGTACTTTTTTACTTTTACGGCAAAAATTGTTTGAATCATGAAGTAATGTTATTTTGCACTATGTACGTGAGATAATTGATTTTCAAAATTTGTACTTTTGGAATTAACATGGAATGGAAATACAACAAACTGTAGCACCCACCTTCTACCAATATTTAGGGTATTTAAGCTTTTTTAAAATATAAATGCAGGAACATTTATTTTTTAAATTGACTTGAAGTATTATTTCGATATATATAGTGTAAAAGTATTGGTAGCCTTGCCGTACAAACGTGGTCTGAAATAATAAAACTTTTATATTTATTTATAAAATTATTTTTTCAATATTTGTATTTGTGGTTTGTATAAACGTGGTTTGAAATAAAAAAAAATTAATATTTATTTATAAAATTATTTTTTCAATGTTTGTATTTGTTTTGGTTTGGCTATATTAAAAAATTATATTTTCCTGTAATATTACTGCACTTCTACGTAAAGAGGCAGCCTCTGTGGAATGAAATCCATGGTGGAGGGTATATAAAATTCGGCCCGGCCGAATTTAACGCCGTTTTTACTTGTTTGCTTTAGAAACCACACGATTTAAGCAATTTCGATCAAATTTGTAACCTTACATTTCAACTAGAAATATCTGTGTTAAAAATTGGCACATTTTTCGGTTCAGATTTAGATATAGCTCCCATACAAATTTTGGCCACCGGTTTGAGGTTAACCGCTGTAGAAACCACATTCCATAGCCGATTTTCTTCATATTCGGCGGGACATCTCATATTTACACTAGAAAGATATATGGCAATAGAGGATGAGATCGGTTCCCTTACAAGCTAGATAGCTCCCATACAAATGGCGTTTACGATTTTCACCGAATTGAATTGTAGTGGAGAAGAATGTGTGAGGTATCATATAGTCGACCCCGACCGACTTTAGCCTTTCCTTACTTGTTTTTTATTAGTTTTGCATTATCAAAAATCACATGTTTGGATTATTTTTAGTAAAATTGAATTTATTTTAAGTTCACTTTTCCCTTACATCAAGTAAAATTTTCATCAGTTTATGTAAAAATTTCCTTGTTTTTGGAAAAAAAACAGCTAAATTGTTCTAGTTTAAATAAAAATTTGCTTGGTTCGAGGAGAAATTTTCTTAGTTGTAGAAAATGTTTAGCAATATTTGACTTAGAATTAGTTAAAATCTACTTGGTGTGTGGAAAAACTTACTGCAGTTTTCCCAATTTGAGTAAATATTAGCTTAGTTTGTGGAAAATTGAACTTGAATCAAGTATTAAGCATGTACTACTTTCAAGGAAAAGTTTGAACTTGATATAAGGAAGTATTACTTTAGCGGTATACAAAATTAAATTTTCGTAAATTTTAGTTAATTTTAACTCATTCCCAGGGGGATATCAAAAATATGGATCCATATGGTAAACTTTCAGCGTAGCTGTATGGCCGATGAAATAAATTAAATTGATAGGACATTTGTATAGGGATTACAAAACATTTATCAATTACCATTTTCACGGTAGGTATTCCTAGTTTAAATATATCATGACCTAAAGATGTTGATCATATTCCAATATAATATGTGGACTTTATTTATTTCATTTGTTATACCCTACACCAATTCGTGGACTAGGGTATTATAAGTTAGTTTCGCGCCAAATGTTTGTAACACCAAGAAATAATTGAGCTAGGCCCACCTTTAAGTATACGGATCGGCTTAGAATCACCAGCTGAGTCGATTTAACGATGTCTGTCTGTCCGTCCGTCCGCCCGTCCGTCTGCTGACCATCTAAGCTTGTTCGCACTCTACAGGTCGTAATTGCTGTCCGATTATCATGAAATTTGGCAGAAGTTACTTTTTTGCCCAAGGACGAACGGTATTGAATTTGGAGGAAATCGCTTCAGATTTAGATATAGCCCCCATACAAATGTCGCTCCCGATTTGACTTTTTCCGCTCTAGAAACCACATATTGTACCCGATTTTCTTTAAATTTGGCACAACATCTTATAATCGAACTAGAAACACCTATGCTGAAAGTGGGTAAGATCGGTTCAGATTTAGATATAGCCCCCATACAAATGTCTCTCCCGATTTGACTTTTCCCGCTCTAGAAACCACATATTGTACCCGATTTTCTTTAAATTTGGCACAACATCTTATAATCGAACTAGAAACACCTATGCTGAAATTGGGTAAGATCGGTTCAGATTTAGATATAGACCCCATACAAATGTCGCTCCCGATTTCACTTTTTCCGCCCTGTAAAGCACATATAGTACCCGATTTTCTTCAAATCTTGCATAACACCTTATAATCTAACTAGAAATACCTGTGATGAAAGCGGGTTAGATCGGTTCAGATTTAGACATAGCCCCATACAAATGTCACTCCCGATTTGACTTTTCCCACTCTAGAAACCACATATTGTACCCGATTTTCTTTAAAATTGGCACAACTTCTTATAATCCAACTAAAAACAACTATGGTGAAAGTGGGTAAGATCGGTTCAGATTTAGATATAGCCCCAATACAATTGTTGCTCACGAATGTTTAACCGATTTTGGCCAAGCTTTACATATTATATTACACCAATAAACATACATGGTGAAAGCGGGTCACATCATTCCAGGTTTCAATATACCACCATACAAATGTCCTTTCCGATTTAACATTTTTTGTAAAACACATACATTTACAGGATTCAAAAATTCTTCCCGATTTCACTTTTTTAGCGAATGGAATTGTAGTGAGATAGAAAGTGGGGTGTATCATATAGTGGCTCCTTCCGTCTTTAGCCTTTCCTTACTTGTTTGGGAGATTGGGAGCTCAATGAATTTAAAGACAAAAAAATCGGCCTCGTCGATACAAAAACATCGATGTATCACCCTTTAAAATCCGTTTATAAATGCAGAAGTTATATAGAAAAATGTAAAAGCGCGACCCCTACGTTCGGCATAAAAAAATAAAAAAATTTTTTTTGAAACTACCTTTCAGTAATACTTCATATTCGAAGGTGTACGGCGAACTTTTTTTTGAGGTACGCCCTAGTGTCTAATGAAAAATAATAATAAATATTTTTGTAAAATTAGGCGGATATTCCACGCCACCATATAGTGTTTGAAAGACAATTTTGCAATCAGATGATACATCACTTGTAACCAATGTCGTAACCCTTAAATTTGCAGCTAATACTGCGAAACGCCTTCATGGTGGAGTCTTTTAATTCGACTCAGTTGCGAATTTAATGCCTTTTAACATGTTGTGTATTTCGTATCATCATTATTAATTACATGTTTTTTTTTTAATTAGTCATCCCTACAAGGAACACTTTGTTGGGATAATAAAAATAATACTACCTGAACGCACATCATCGTTTCGAAAGATCCTTAAACAATGTAAAGACTTTTATACTGATTGTCGATTTTCATATTGTTTTTTCTTCTTCTTTTGTTTTGTTTTTGCCTTTGCGCTAAGCATCTGCTGATTGTGGTTTGATGAATTAAGCCATCCTTTTTTTCGGTTGTTCAATGCAAAAGGATACGAACACTCAACAAGGTGAAGCAACAAAAAAAAACGAGATCGTTTTATTGAGTTGGCAAGGTGTAGATGAATCTACAAAGGATTTTGTTATCCGCAGCATTTTGGTTTGCAGAAGGCACGCACACAAAGGAGCGAGAAACCACCTGGTTTTGCATTAAATGTGTGTGGTTTTGAGAATTATTTTTTTCCTTTTTCCGCATTCAAACCAAACGAACAAACTTTAGCTGGAAGACACAGTAGCAGCAGAAGGTGTTTCAATAATTTATCGTGTGGATAATCTTAATTGGATTTCGAAAACTTTGTAATAATCCCTTCAGAACGATGAAGTGACACCCTGACAGAACTCAGTGTTGAAATGTGAAAAAGGGTTTGTTGTTTCAATTCATCCAAGTATCTCCCCATATATGTGGTAAGAATGAGGGCTACAAATGTTCTGATGGTCACAACTTTATCCGTAGTAAATTTTGATCTAGGACAATAATTATGATCTAGCACTTCTGTAACATTGGTCACTCCAAAAAGCAGCAAAACATCGAATAAAAAGCATGTTCTGCATTTCCAAGGAATTTATTAAGCCACACATTTCACTGGATAACAAGACAGAAATGTTCATCATAATAAAGAGCATAACTAACTTCAATTAAAACGTATTGTCATTACCACTTCGAGACTATAACTATGTGTGTATACAGCTACAGTGTTTCACAATATAAATATTGTGTAATGCAAACAGCAAGTGTTTTTATACCCTTCACCTCCATGATGGGGTATACTAACTTTGTCATTCCGTTTGTAACACCTTGAAATATCGACCTGAGACCCTATAAAGTGTATATATTCTTGATCGTCATAAAATTCTAAGACGATCTAGCTATGTCCGTTCGTCCGTCCGTCTGTTGAAAGCACGCTAGCAACTAAACGAAAGAAGCTAGGACGTCCAAATTTTCTATAATTGCAATTGAGCGGCATCGGTCCAAATGGAAAAATTTTTCCTTCACAAGGACTGGAAATACCCATAAAACCAATAATATTTTAGAGTATTGAAGCATGTTTTTTCAAAATGTCTGCTTGTATAGAGTGATTTTTTTGAGGTTAGGATTTTCATGCATTAGTATTTGACAGATCACGTGGGATTTCAGACATGGTGTCAAAGAGAAAGATGCTCAGTATGCTTTGACATTTCATCATGAATCGTCTTACAAACGAACAACGCTTGCAAATTATTGAATTTTATTATCAAAATGCGTGCTCTGTTAAGAAAGTTCATTGCGCGCTTCCATTTTATGGTCAGTTTAATCGACCCACTGAAGCGGCTATTCGGGCTATTGTGACTAAATTTCGCACCAAATTTACATTGTTGGACATTAAACCACCAACACGCTTACGTAGAGGACGAACTGAAGAAAATATCGCAGCTGTATCGGCCAGTGTTAATGATGACCACCAATTTTCGATTCGTCGCCGTTCGCACCAATTGGGTCTCTGTTACTCAAAAACGTGGAAATGCCAAAATTGGACTAAGCGGATGGACCACCTAAGACGCAGCCGCGGTCAACATTTAAATGAAATTATCTTCAAAAAGTAAATGTCATGGACCAATCTAACGTTTCAAATAAAGAACCGGTGAGATTTTGCAAATTTTATGCGTTTTTTTTTTTTAAAAAGTTATCAAGCTCTTAAAAAATCACCCTTTACTTACTTGATATTGAGTATGCGCATTCTTATTCGTAGAGTGAAATGGTACAAAAAGAGAGAGCCGAAATTCGGCTTATGTATTCATCTTATTCAGTAGATACATCATCTAAAATTATTTTTTCCAAATTCGTACTTTTAAGGGGGGAAATGGGAATAGAGGGATAAAAATGGTACCAACCAAAGGGCTGCACCTAGAATAATAATATACATTCCTCTGATTCGAAATTCGTACTTTTTGGATTTAAAATCGAAAAAGGGGATACAAATAGTTTTAACCAAATGGCCGCAGCTAAGCTTTTTGAAAATATAAATATAAGAATATTTATTTTTTGAATTGACTTGAAGTATTATTGCGATATGTAAACGTATTGGTAGCCTTGCCTTATAAGCGTGGTTTGAAATAATTAAAACATTTTATTTATTTATAAAATTATTTTTTCATTTGTTTGTAACACCCAAAAGGAAGCGAGATAGACCCATTGTTAAGTATACCGTTCGACTTAGAATCACTTTCTGAGTCGATTTAGCAATGTCCGTCTGTCTGTCCATCTATTGTTGTGATCAAATTACAGGTCGCAATTATAGTCCGATCTTAACAAAAATTAGCACAAGTAAGTTTTGTGGATCAAGGACGAACGCTATTTAATTTGAGGCAAATCGGTTCAGATTTAGATATGGCCCCCATAAATGTCGCTCCTGAATTGACATTTTCCGCTCTAGAATCGACATATTGTACCCGATTTTCTTTAAATTTGACACAACATCTCACAATCCAACTAGAAACACCTATACAGAAATTCGGTAAGATCGGTTCAGATTTAGATATAGCCCCATACAAATGTCGCTCCCGATTTGACATTTTCGGCTCTAGAAACCCCATATTATACTCGATTTTCTTTAAATTTGGCACAGCATCTTATAATCCAACTAGAAACACATATGCAGAAATTAGATAAGATCGGTTCAAATTTAGATATAGATATAGCCCCCATACAAATGTCGCTCCCGATTTGACATTTTCCGCTCTAGAAACGACAATATTGTACCCGATTTTTTTAAATTTTGTATAACACCTTATAATCTAAATAGAAATACCTGTGATGAAAGTGGGTAAGATCGGTTCAGATTTAGATATAGCCCCCATACAAATGTCGCTCCCGATTTTACTTTTTCCACTCTAGAAACCACATATTGTACCCGATTTTCTTTATGGCACAACATCTTATAATCCAACTAGAAACACCTATTCAAAAATTGGGTAAGATCGGTTCAGATTTAGATATAGCCCCAATACAACTGTTGCTCCCAAATCTTTAACCGATTTTGGCTAAACTATACATATTATATTTCACCTATTTCGTTCCAGATTTCAATATACCCCCATACAAATGTCCTTTCCGATTTAACATTTTTTGTCAAACACATACATTTACAGGATACAAAAATCCTTCCCGTTTTCACTTTTTCACCGAATTAAATTGTATTCGGATTGAAAGTGGAGTGTATCATAGAGTCGGCCCCGCCCGACTTTAGCCTTTCCTTACTTGTTATACCCTACACCACTTCGTGGACTAGGGTATTATAAGTTAGTTTAGCTCCAAATGTTTGTAACACCAAGAACTAATTGAGCTAGACCCACCTTTAAGTATACGGATCGGCTTAGAATCTCCAGCTGAATCGATTTAACGATGGCTGTCTGTCCGTCTGTCTGTCCATATAAGCTTGTTCGCACTCTACAGGTCGCAATTGCTGTCCGCTTATCATGAAATTTGGCAGCAGTTATTTTTTCTGGCCAAGGAGCATCGGTATTAAATTTGGAGGAAATCGGTTCAGATTTAGATATAGCCCCCATACAAATGTGGCTCCCGATTTGACTTTTTCCGTCCTATAAAGCACATATAGTACTCAATTTTCTTCAAATTTTGCCTAACACCTTATAATCTAAATAGAAATACCTGTGATGAAAGTGGGTAAGATCGGTTCAGATTTAGATATAGCCCCCATACAAATGTCGCTCCCGATTTGACTTTTTCCGCCCTATAAAGCACATATAGTACCCGATTTTCTTCAAATTTTGCATATGACCTTATAATCTAACTAGAAATACCTGTGATGAAAGCGGGTTAGATCGGTTCAGATTTAGACATAGCCCCCATACAAATGTCGCTCCCGAATGTTTAACCGATTTTGGCCAAACTTTACATATTATATTTCACCAATAAACATACATGGTGAAAGCGGGTCACAGCACCATACAAATGTCCCTTCCGCTTTAACATTTTTTCAAACACATATATTTACAGGATTCAAAAATTCTTCCCGATTTCACTTTTTTAGCGAATTGAATTGTAGTGAGATAGAAAGTGGGGTGTATCATATAGTGTCTCCGTCAGTCTTTAGCCTTTCCTTACTTGTTTGGGAGATGCCCATATATCCATACTTTGGTATAACCCAAATGGGGCCAATTCTGCTCTATTGCAGCTCTAGAAACTACATCTTACATCGGATCTTCATCAAATTTTGCAGATCATTCTATGTTTCAACTAGAAATACATACCGTGAATGAAAACTATGCAGGTCCATATTTTGGCACAGGCGTCAAGTGTTGTTATAGGCCCCCTTCAAATGTCCGTCCGATTCATCCTATTACCGCTGTATAATCTGTATTTATCATTGGATCTTGATCAATTTTTCCAGATCATGTTATATTTACTTTACTCGGAATATCTGCTGGAAAATTGGATCAATTACTTTATTATTTACCATATTCATTAAATTTGACTAAAGATGAATTTATAGTAACTGCATAATTTATATGAACTACATAATAATTGCTCCCATGAAATACCTGGGTTTAGTAATCAAAGCGAGGTATATACGCAGGGAGTGGTGTAGTGTATTATATAGTCGGCCCCACCCGACTTTAGCCTTTCCTTACTTGTTGTAATTGTATTTGTTTTGGTTTGGCTATATTCAAAAAATATATTTTCCTGTAATATTACTGCACACCTACGAAAATCGACATCCTCTGTGGAATGTAATCGATGGTGGAGGGTATATAAAGTTCGGCCCTGGCGAACTTAACGCCGTTTTTACTTGTTTTTAATTAAAATTCTAACTTTTGTCGAAGTTACCCCGCCATTGCTTTAAATTAAAGCAAGCAAGGAAAGCCTAAGTCGGGCTGTGTGATACTCTTCACTTTCTAAGCAATTGCAATTCAATTAGGTGAGCATTTTGGAAAGAGTTCTATATCATGGACCGATGGTACCCTCTTTTACAATGTATGTTTCCAGCTGAAATACAACTTTTTCTGATCAAAATCTGTTGAAATACACATATTTTAACAGAGCAGAAAAAGTTAAATAAATAATCTGAACCGATTTGACCCATTTTCACTATAGAAGTTTCTGGCAAAAATATAAGTTCTTGTGCCAAATTTAAAAAAAAACGGTTAATTTATTTAGTTTTTAGAGCAGAAAAATCAAACGGGGAGTGATATTTTTATGGGAGCTATATATAAATCTTAACCGAGATGTTTCTAGTTCAAGTGCAAGGTGTTGTGCCAAATTTAATGAAAATCTGTCGAAATATATGGTTTCAGGAACGAAATTTGTATGGGATCTATATATAAATCTGAACCGATCTAACTTACTTTCACCACAGATGATTTTAGTTGTAATATAAGGTGTTGTGCTAAATTTGAACAAAAATCGGTTAAAATGAATGGTTTGTAGAGCAGAAACATTCAAATCGGAAGCGATATTTATATGGCAGCTACATATAAATCTGAACCGATCTGGCCCTCTTTCACCAGAGATGTTTCTAGTTTAAATATATGGTGTTGTGCCAAATTTGAAGAAAATCTGTCAAAACATATGGTTTCGAGAGCGCAAACGTCAAATTGGGAGCAAAATTTGTATGATGGGTATATCTAAATCTGAACCGCTTTACTTCAAACTAAACAGCCTTGGTCCGCAGAACTTAATTAACATTAGAATAGATGGACGGACGATAATTGTCAAATCGACTCAGAATGTGATTCTAGGCCGATCTGTATAATGTATAATCTCGTTTCCTCTTGGGTGTTACAATCAAATGCATAAAGACGTAATACCCCAGTGGCGGGTATACAAAATTATATTTTTTTTACCCTCACTCTACAGAGTAGGAGGGTATATAACATTTGGGACAGAAAAAAATGTAACGCATTGAAGGAGTGACTTAAGAATCAATTCAAACTTTGCACATGATAATATTCTGCCAAAACTTATTTTATGTTCGAAGATGGGTGATATTGCCACGCCCCTTAAATTAAAACTAATGTAACTTCCTCACGGACATTCGAAATCAGCTATATTTTGGTTTTTGATAATATTTTTATAATCACTTGTGTACTAAATATGGCATGCAACGCCCTTGCAGTACCTACCACACAAATCAAAATTAAAACTTTTATACGGATGCACTATAGGACAAATGACCCATTTCACTGGCCAAAAGTCTTAAACCTCAAACAATTATTCAAAACAACAATTCAAAACTTTCAAAACAACACCCTTCTATTTATTGTTTAAAATTATTTAAGAATAATGATTTAAAATATAATTTCAGGTTGATTTTCCCAATACAATTTGTTAAGGATATTGACTGGCGATGTCATCTCTTCAGCATCGATCTCGTAGTTGCTATAATCTTCATCAATGCAATGCTTTTATAGAGGTTACATTCACATGGAATATGGGCGACATTCCACACCCCTTCTGGAAACTCACATACCATAAAACCGATATAACATTCACACGTCGACGTGTTAAGGTCGAATATTATCCAAATCATCCAAAGGATGAGTCTGTCTCCCCAAAAAGAACTAAAAGTACCCCAAAAATTGCCTCCTTTTGAAGTATTTTCAACATATATCTGCTAATCTTCCGCAAAAATTCGATGTTGAATAACATTTTTTTTAGAACTTCTTCCACAGGTAACAGAAAACAAATCAAAACAAGTAAGGAAAGGCTAAAGTCGGGCGGGGCACACTATATAATACCCTACACGACTCCTTGCTTCTATATACCTCGCTTTGATTACTAAACACAGGTGTTTCATGTAGTTCATATAAATTATACAATATAAAATTATATAAAATTTAATGAATATGGTAAATAATAAGGTAATTGATCCAATTTTCCGGCAGATATTCTGAGTAAAATAAATAAATTGTCTGGAAAAATTGATCAAGATCGAATGACAAATACAGATTATACAACGGTAATTGGATGAATCGGACAGACAATTGAAAGGGGTCTATAACAACACTTGGGACCTGTGCCATAATATGGGCCTGTCTAGTTCTCATTCACGGTAGGTATTCCTAATTGAAATATATCAAGATCTGCAAAATTTGATCAAGATCTGCTGTAAAATGTAGTTTCTAGAGTTGTAATAGAGTAGAATGGGCCCCATTTGGGTTATACCAAAGTATGGACACATATATTTGACTTTCATAGTATGTATTCTTAGATGAAATATGAAATTTGAAAAACTTCCGATGTAAAAAGTGGGTCCTATAGGGGTAATAATAAAAATAGGCACCATTTGTAAGTTGACACATATAGATCACTTTCAAAGTAGGTATTCTTAGTTGAAATATAACATGATCTGCAAAATTGTATCGAGTTCCACTGCACGATGTGGGTTCTAGAGCTGTAATGGAGTAGAATGGGAGCCCAATTTCTATGGGGGTTATACCAAAATATGAACCCATATATTTGACTATCATAGTATGTATTCTTAGTTGCAATATAATATAATCTGCAAATTTTGAAAAACTTCCGATGTAAAATGTGGGCCTTAGAGAGGTAATAATTAAAATTGGGGTCCATTTGTAAGGGCGCTACATTCAAAAGTGGGGCCTTATAGATCACTTTCAAAGTAGGTATTCTTTATTGAAATACTAGCTGAACACCCGCCCGCTTCGCCAGGCAAAAAAAAAAAACAAACGGTAAAATTAAAATCAGCTTTCATATTGATTTTTCTCATGATCGGTAATTTATGTACCACTTATAATCAAGGTACTTCCCTGAGCTACTAAAGAAATGGATATGTTCCATGGAGAACGTTAGTTTACGTCGAATAATGGATGAAATGTCAAAAATCATGTTGATTTGTTAAGTGTGATTCTCCTCCTTTCCATTACCTAAACAAAAAACTTCATTCGTAAGAAGAAATTACATTACATTCAAAACACATAGAAAATCAATCAAATTGTTCACTAATCAAACAACATAAAAACTATCAAATTAATATAATTTCCGCTTGCTTGACTTAAATCGGCTGTTGACGAATGAATATTTCTCTTTTTGTAACCTTTCTTTACTATTGTGCTAAGAAATTCCAAAGAAAACGTGTAATTTTACAAAATTCAAATCAAAATGTCCCATCTTTCAAATCACGTCCATTTGTATATTGTCTAAGCAGGTTACAGCTAAATTAACTCACACAATATACAACAATATAGGAATCCCGGTGTCAAATATACTCAAAAACAGGTTTTAATTTTGTATGGGAAGGGTCACGGCCACTTTCCGCCCATCTTTGCACAACTATTTACACTGGATCTGCTAATAAAAATTTTCAACACTATAGAACTGGCAATATTCGATAATAGGTTTTAACATCGTATGGGACGCACCACGCCCAGTTTTCCAATATCGCCAATTTTTGGAACATCTACGCATATTGATGCTATATGCACTCACACAAAATTTCAGTATCGTATCTGTCATAGAACTGAATATATTCGAAAATGGGTTATAACTTCGTATGGGAGGTGCCACGCCCACTTTTCCAATACCGTCCATTTTTGGCACTACTACCTACATTGATGCTAGATGCACTTACACAAAATTTCAGCACTGTAGGTGTCATAGAACTGGCAATATTCAATAACAGGTTTTTACTTCGTATGGGAGGTGCCACGCCCACTTTTCCAATACCGCCCATTTTTGGCACAACTACCCACATTGATGCTAGATGTACTTACACAAAATTTCAGCACTCTAGGTGTCATAGAACTGACAATATTCAAAATTGGATTTTAACTTCATATGGAAGGTGCCACGCCCACTATTCCAATACCGCCCATTTTTGGCACAACCACGCATATTGATGCTAGATGCACTTACACAAAATTCCAGCACTCTAGTTGCCATATAACTGACAATATTCAATAATAGGTTTTAACTTCGTATTGGAGGTGCCACGCCCACTTTTTTGACACAACTATGTAGACTAACGATTAGTGAACATTCACAAAAATGCAAGGCTCTAGCTACAACAGTACTCCGAATACGCTAATTTATAAAAAACGAATAAATCCCCAATTTGTGTGGGAGGTGCCACGCCCACTGAACATATCAAAAAATTATATAGCCTATTTTCACCACCGGTTCACTATGAACATACTGTGAAAATTTCAAGAAGATCGGTTCAGACAAACTTACAAACACAGATTCATTTTTATATATATAGATAACATGATCTGCCAAAATCCAAAAGATCCAATGTAAGATAATAATGTGAACTGGTGGCTGATTTGTATGGAGTAGGGTTTGCATCCCGGGATTTCCCGCGGGAAAAATCCCGGGAATTTGTATATTTTGAGCACTTTTTTACAATAAAATTGTAAAAGTTACAAAATAATTTAAAAAAGATCACTTTTAATTAGATATTTGTCAGCTAGGCGATATAAATCGTCTAACTTGAATATGGTAATTTAATATAATTAATATAAACTGAATACAGAATAGAAGGCTAAAATAACGTTATTAATATTTTGATATAATTCAATTTAAACATTTTTGATGTCTTAATGAAAAAAGTCTTGATATGCTAATATCTGTGAGAAATCGTACAGGTGTTATACACAATTTTACTAATAAATTAAAAAAATATATAATAATATAATAAATTAAAAATATATATAATCTAAAGTAACAACTATGTTTTAAAAAATGGTTTTCGAAGCTACCGGGAACTGATAATTAACGATTTACTAACAATACTATTCTCGAGTATATAATATCGTTCTCTATCGCGCTCACTTTCTCCAATAAAATTAGAAATAGACTATCTTATGAGTCTTTAAATAGGTTGTCTGCTTTAAAAATGTTTATATTTCAAAAAACCTCTTAATTTAAAAAATATGTCTACATTTCATACTTTACATCACTTCGTGGAATAGGGCATTATAAGTTTGTTTCACGCCAAATGTTTCTAATACAGAAATATAATATTTTACTTTATTAAAGTTCGAATGTTTTATTCGGAAAAAATAAGTTTTTATATAGAAAACAATATGTTGACGATTTCCCGTTCTGTCCCGGGATCCCGGGAAATCGAAAAAATAATTCCCGTGACCCGGGAAATAAAAAGTACGGGAAAATGCAAACCCTAGTATGGAGGCTATACCAAAAGATTGACCTATATACCTGGCTTTCAAAATATGTGTTTCTAGTCTAAATGTAACATTGTGTGGAATATTTTATTAAGATCCGATGTAAATGTGCATTTTAGAGCAGTAATATTGTAAATCGGAGGTACATTTATATGGGGGCTATATCAAAACATGAACCCATGTGGTCCACTTTCCCGTTAATTGTTTCTAGTTCAAATATAACACGATCCTGAAAATTTCGCCATGATCCCTGTAACGTGATAGAATATTTCTGATTCTGTCCGTACATATTACTCCTACATCAATGTAATAATAATAACCCCCCCCCCCCTTATAAAACATGCCTGGACCACCACGCAAACACATAATATTCATACATAAACACAACAAACATACGTACGACATACAAATGAAACCACTCAAGATTATAAGAGGCACAGAGTATGTATGACAAATTAATTTTCAATCTGGTACGTAATGAACTATATGACAGTAATTCTCAGTAAGTTCATTGTACCAAATGTACTTAATGTTGACTTTGAGCAATCAGTGTCGCTAGAAATAGACGGGCCAAAGTAGATTTGTGGCATTGACCGCAGTCTAAAGTTAACGTCGCGGTTCGTCCGCTACTGCGATTTATTCGCAAACAAAGTAGCTAGTTACCGCGATTCGTTGGCATCCGCGATTTGTTCGCTTCAGCGATTTATTCGCTAACAAAGTAGCTAGTTAACGCGATTCGTTCGCATCCGTGGTTCGTCCGCTTCAGCGATTAATTCGCACCACTGTAGCTAGTTAACGCAATTCGTTCGCATCCGCGGTTCGTCCGCTTCCACGATTTATTCGCATCACAGTAGTTTGTACTAGGAATTAGCTATTAAGTATTTATTAATCACCCCGTCATTTCGCCGAACTGCAGCCGTTTAGCGAGTCCCGACATCACTCGTTTGCTGAATCCCGAAGTCACCGAACGCTCGAAAACCATCAGGCCTCATCAAGCATAACAGGCCCCATCAAACACACCAGGCCCCATCAGGCAAACCAGGCCCTATCATGCACACCAGGCCCTATCAGGCACACCAGGCCCTACAATAATAATTCAAGTTCGCGATAATTTTGAATTCGCCAGCCATCGGCTAACCTTTTAACCAACGAAACTGAACGGCACTCGAAAACTACCAGGCCCTACCGGGTCAAGCCAAGTTCGCGATAAACTTAAATAGCTTTTCATTTATATTGTCGAAGCTTTTCATTTATATTGTCGAATACACAAGTAGATTGTAATATAGAATTTAAGCAATAAAGATTTGGATTTGTACAGCCAAGAGGCTAAATCACTTGTGTTCTTACTTAAGGTTTGTGGGTCCTTGAGTTGGCCCTGGAGGCGACTGATCTACCCCAGCCCTTGACAAAACCTAGATGTAACATTTGCGATTGGACATATTTATGAAGCTGTATCTAAATCTGAACCGATGTTTTCATCACAAATGCAACAACAACGGTTTCTGTTACTTCCAATGTTTTGGGAGTTTGCAATTATAATACAAATCCATTTCGACAAACGAAGAATAATATTTGATATACATAAACGTATTTCTCTTTGTTCATTTACAAGAACTGATGACATGTTTACCGCAAACAAACTAATTTTTCCCACAAAAGAAACTCAAAAACTGTGTTCACCTGTCTAAAATTTCGTTTCTATGAAATGCATTTTTTCTCTGCGTGTAGGTCTCTATTTTAAAATCTACTAAAAGTTGCGAAACAATAAGAAATGAGTGTTAACTTACAAAAAATTGTGTTATATTTATCACTTATGTCAAATATTTTTCAGTGTTAGTATTTTTTGTACATATGTAACAAGTATTATTCAAAAGAGAAACAACAAATTCAGTAACATGGATCTACGTAGGAAAACGAAACTCTAAAATACCAATTATTTTGATTTTTACATATTTAAGATTATAAAAATGAAGAAACATTTCCAAATATATTTTATTTAATCGGAATATGCGTATAAAGATTTTGAGTAAACATCCTGTTACTCATGTCCTATATAAATTAAAAACTCCAAAACACTTTAGACATCCTATTTAGACCCATACTTCGTCAAGAAGCATATCCAATTTATCCAAAAAAAATGCGGCACTGAAGGGTTTATCGCCGAGGAATTTGATCGTTTTTTGTGTAATATTTCTTCAAAATATATATCGAGGGCTTATATCCAAAAGTGGCTATGAACCATTTTCTCGAAAATGAGTTTTTGATGCCAAACTATTCTCAGATTTGGATGTCATCTGTCATATAAATTTGGAAAAGATTTTTTTCTAATTTTTTGATTTGGATATCCCCTCGCACGTTAGTTTGTGACTGCATAAGTGGCTATGAGCATAAAAATAATAGAATAAATAAAATAATAGAAATAAATAAAATAAAGGTTATAATTCGCTACAACGATTTTGTTTAAAACATTTTTCTAGATTTAGGGCATATCGTAATATCAAATTCCATCACTTCGCGTTAATAGCATTTTGATTCCCCAGTTATCAAGCTAAAATAGGAAAAATGATGGCTGTAAAGTCAAAAATTGTGGAAAGTATATTTAGAAACACCGGCGTAACTTTTTATTCTATTGAGAATACCAAAATAATTCTATGGCATGTGATTGCTGACTTCTTGGGGAATATTTGTGTATGAAAATTTTCAGAATTATGAATGAAGAAAGTTAAAATATAAGGAATTGCAACGGCGAATATTGGATTTTTCATCAATTGCAGCGATTTTTGTGACTGGCTACATATATGTTACAAGCGACCAATCTGATGGATGAAGCTGGAATCTTTAAATTCGCTGTGTACATCACAGAAAATGCGTTTTCCATACAACATTAAGGAGAAAATCAGTTTTTTCGCTCTCCTGAAAAGTTATGTTTTTGTTCATAACCACTTATGAATATAAGCCCTCGATATGTATGTATGTAATTTCAAGCAACTATTTAAAAAATTCTACACTCAGAGAACAGGTCTGTTAATAAAAGCAGCGATTGTCTCCTGCCTATCAGCAGACACTTTTCTGCTATTACAGCTGTTTTTTTGGCATAACAGCAGTTTTCTGCAATCTTACATCACCATTCATATAGATGATAGATGGATTACTGAAATGCAATTTTGCCGACAATGTCTATCGGACGAATGTATCAAAATATTTCTCGAAGATCCTGGCAATACAATATAAGTGGTTTCCAAACGCTCCAGTAAAAATTTCCTAAAAAGTTGGAAAATTAACTATTTATGAGTAAAGTTTCCATCTTTTAAAGCCATAGTAAATAGTTCATTTACTAGAAAAAGGGTAGTAGATTTACTTAAAATCATTTCTTTGGATCTAATAAAAAATTCTTACAATTGAGTGAATTCAAATTTCCAAGGTTTTAAGTTAGAAAAAAATCTGAAATTTTTTGTATGGAAAAAATTCCATTTAGGAAATTTTAACTTAAAAATGTGTTTATTTCCTAAAAGTAAGTTAATATGTTTACAGAAATTTATGCCGAGTTCTTCATACATTTAGGTATTAATGAACTTATAAAAAACATTTGAAATTTATTAAAAAATTCTTGAATATTAATCTAAGAAGCAATTCTCGTTCGTTTGCAGAGACTTATTTCTTAATACCTATCTTGCCTTCGCAACAATCATGGAGTAATAGCTCAACTCCTTATGGCAGAGGTGACATGAAACTCTTGAGAAATATCTCATGTTGTCATTTTTTGTATCAGTATATCAGTTAAATTGAACTTAGTTTAATTTCACCTTTTTTCCTTGTATAAAATAAAATTTTCCTCAGTTTAAGTAAAAATTTCCTCGTTTTGAGGAAAAAAATCAGCAAAATTGTCCTCAGTTTGAATAAATATTAACTTGATTTGAGTAAACATTTACTTAGTTTTAGGAAATTTTCAGCAAAATTTTTCTAATATTTAGTAAAAATTTACTTAGTTTTAGGAAAATTTCAGCAAAATTTTACTTATATTTAGTAAAAATGTACTAGGTTTCCTAAATTTTAGTTAATTTTAATTCATTATAGGGTTAATTTTTTTATGAGTGTAGATGAAAACCCCCCCCCCCAGGGGAAAATCCTGCGCACGGGCCTGACGGAGGCTATATATAAATCTAAACCGATTTCCTCCAAATTCAATACCAATCGTCCTTGTACCAAAAAAATAACTTCTGCTTAATTTCACGACAATCGGACGACAATTGCGACCTGTAGAGTGCGAACAAGCTTAGATGGACTGCAGACGGACGGAAGGACACACAGCTGGTGATTCTAAGCCTAGCTCGATTATTTCTTGGTGTTACAAACATTTGGCGGAAAACTAACTTATAATACCCTAGTGGTGTAGGGTATAAAGATTTCAAATTCGACGATTTCCTTCCTTAAGATATAGCATACAGATTTAGTGTCTTTCCTTCATTGATTTTTACTTTGAACCACTGTATGCCCCTATTCTATCTATCTCTATTAACTGGCCTGTCTTCATAGCCGCTAGTGCTCCAGCTCCATTTCATTACAACATGCCTCCATGTCCGTCCACTCGGACGTCACATTGTGATGTGCTGTTAAATGCATAAATAAATCTGCTTTTGACATATTTTCATTAAATGTCACTCGTTTTCCATCAACATTTTCACAAATGCATTAGGAATGAAAAGTGTCCTCGTATCTCGACCCTCAGATGCTGAAACCCAAATGCAGGACAGTGAATTCAGGCAACACACACACTCGCTCTCCCTCTCTCTCTGTATGCACAATACTTAAGAATTTGTAATCTTGTCATTTCTGTCCAGACCACAAAAGTGTCACACTTGTTCCAGTTTAACATGAAAACAGACGGATGGACAGATTGTCTACGAACTACGAAGTTAGTGGCCGTATAAAATTTATCTCGTTATATATGTACAGGAGTGTATGTGTGTGTTCATCACATGCATGCACCCTACTTCGTCCACAATTGGCAAATTGGATATTACCCCCAATGACATCTGTTGCCATAGTTGCTGCAAATATGATGCTATGTGGCCCAGCCAAGCTGAAGTTGTTGTTGTTGTTGTTGAATACATTGTTGCAATAGTTGCAAAGGACATTAGCATAATGCAACAAACAACTGCAAATGGCTTTATTTGTATGACAAGGCAAAATGTCGTATTACCATTTAAAGCTGCATTACTGTCAACGTCAGGCACTGGCATGCGGCCATTTTTACAATACTCCACCTTAGCTGAGAGCAAAAGCTAATACACACTTTGTGACTTTGTAAAAGGGGTTTAAAAATTTAAAGAAATAAAACAAGCTAGGAGTTATTTATTAGCATTTTATAGCGTGAATGCATACAATAATACATACTATTCATAAATGGGGCAAAAAGGCATAAAAAGTTGTCAATCAACGGTAACGCTTACCGTTGACTGTAATGGCGGCTCCTTACACATTTTCGAAGAAAAATGGTCCAATTGAACTTTGTAAGCCTTCATAACGAGGTCTTTACGCAATATTCTTCTCAAAGACATGCAAGTACTGTTCAGTTCCTGAGAACGCAGCCACAGCAGCAATGTTTTCGATTGAACGCACTGGACGAGAACGTACACGTTTTCATGAACTCGCTTCACAAATTGACCCATAAGCTGAAATTTCTTACAGTATAACGTAAACTAACTACTTTGCAAGTAAGTTTTTAATATTTCCCAATTTTGTTCGAGCGTATTGCGTCCCATTTCGCAAATGTCAAACATAAACCTGAAAATAAAAATAAAAACAAGTAAAAAGGCTTTAAGTTCGGCCTGGCCGAATCTTATATACCCCCCACAACGGAGTGCATTCCACAGTATTACCAGCAGATTAGAGGCTGTCAACTTTACATAGAAGTGGACTGTCATATTAGGAAAATTGTGATGCTTTATAATATTAATAGTCCTTCACTATATATAACAAGTAAAAACGGCGTTAAGTTAAGCATTCCCAGAGGCTGTCTATTTTCGTAGAAGTGCAGTAATATACAGGAAATATACTGGAAAATATATTTTTTAAAATAATTTTATAAATAAATATAATATTTTTATTAATTCAAACTACGCTTATAGACACGACTACTATTACGTTTACATATTGAAGTAATACTTCAAGTCAATTCAAAAAATAAATATTCATATATTTATAATTTCAAAAAGCTTAAATACGATAAATATTGGTTGATAGTGGGTGTTACAGTTGTTTGTATTACCCTTCTATTTTAACTCCAAAAGTTCAAATTTTGAAAATCCATTATCTCAAGTACAGAGTGCAAAATAATAAATAATTCATGATTCAGCAAATTTCTGCCGTAAAAGTAACAAGTAAGAAGGCGTTAAGTTCGGCTGGGCTGAATCTTATATACCCTCCACCACAGAGTGCATTCCATAGTATTACCAGCAGATTAAAGGAAGTCGACTTTACATAGAAGCACATATTACGAAAATTGTGATATTTTTATGCACATTACTATATTTGTTTACTATTTCAAACTATAATGTATACAGGGTTGCCCATATTCGACGGACCCAACAACAACAACAACTACGGCAACAATCTTTGCGTCAATTGAATTTCGTACGGGAACAAATGCAAATCTACGCGAATAATCCGTTGTAAAGTGGACCGAGCCATGCCCAACTGCTGAGAACGGCGTTTTTGGGATGTTCTTGGGGACCTCTCAACACTGGCTCGTACGGCAGCGATATTCTCGGTCGATCGCCTTGGTCGACTTTTATTTGGCCTCTTCGGATTAGAAAGAGCCTCACCAGTCGAAAATTTTTCGTATAAACGCTTAATGGTGTTCTTAGAAGGCGCACTTCTCACATTTTTTAATATTTTAAAAGCACGTTGAGTTTTCACAATTGACTTGTTCTGTTGAATGTAAATTTCAACTATTTCAGAGCGCTCGCGTGGCGTGTATTGTTGCATGGTAAAAATCTGCTTGGACTGACGCTTCAAACGCGGTATGTCATTAAGCGATCTGACATCTCTGTCAAAAGTAATGGCGTTGCCAGATGGGTCCGTCGAATATGGGCAACCCTGTACTTCTGCGCACTGTTTAAAATCGACTACTATATATGTAAATAAAATGCTGAAATTGTGAAAGTGAACATGCCTAATATTAGGCGATTGTCAGTCGCCATTCGAAAGAAGCATTTCCAGATACAGACAAAGTGATAAGAAAAGTATAAATTTTCATTCCATCTCCGCCCAAATGTACAAATTTCAATTTCTCACGTACGCAGTATAAGACAACTTCATGATTCTACCATGAATTCCATGATTCTATCAGCGGCCATTTTGTTGGTACCATTTTTATCCCCTTTTTCCAATTTTGCCCCCTCAATAGTACGACTTTCTAAAATCTCTTTGTTTTACGTATCTACACAATTAGAGGGACGTACTCACTGAATTTCATCAATCTAGCTGTATTCATTTAGTTGGTACTATTTTTATCCCCTGTAGCCATTGTATCCATTGAAAGTACGAATTTGGAAAAACGTTTTATTTTTCGTGTCTACGCAGTCAGAGGAATGTATACTCCGAATTTCATGATTCTAGCTGCTGTCATTTGGTAGGTACTATTTTTATCCCCTTTTTCCATTTGAACCCCAAAAAGTACGAATTTTGGAAAGTTCTTTTATTTTACGTGGCTACGCAATCAGAGGAATGTATATATCGAATTTCATTATTCTAGGTGCAGCCGTTAGGTTGGTACTATTTTTATCCCTCTATCCCCATTTAACCCATTAAAAGTACAAATTTACAAAAAAACTTTTATATTGTGTATCTACTCTATTAGAGGAATGTACACGCCAAATTTCGTGTTTCTATCTGTTGTCGTTTGATAGGTACCATTTTTATCCCATTTTGTCCCATTTCGCCCCCTACAAATAAAAATCACTCTATGGTGCCCTTTTATGCTATAGAGGGAATGCGCATTGCAAATATCAACTAAATACAAGCTAATATGTTCAAAAAACATGCTGAAATACTCTAAATATTAGGGGTATTTTCAGTCCTTGTGAGGGAAAATTCTTTCCCTCTGGGCCGATTTCGTCCACTTTCAATCCCAACCGATCTACAACCATAAGACACATTTAGGAAAAATTTGAACCTCCTAGCTCATTTCGTTCGGCCGCTATCGTGCTTTCAACAGACAGACAGACAGACGGACATGGCTATATCGTCTTAGAATTTTACTACGACCCAGAATATATATACTTTATGGGGTCTCCGGTGAATATTTCAAGGTGTTATAAACGGAATGACAAAGTTATTATACCCCCATCCTGGAGGTGGAGGGTATAAATATCCGCCGCTAGCGGGTGTAGGAAAGCGGACCTTCTGGTTGCTACTACGGCACTCTAACCACCTAAGCTATCCTCTGTTGTGAGTGCCGAGTAACTAATGCTAACCATTTTGTTCGGCAGAACTGACAATAGGAAACTTAACAAAATATTTATTTAGTATCAATTAATATATAACGAAAATATATATTAATTTAAATTAGTATTAAATAAATTAACTCTACTTAATTTTGCTGATATTATGACTTTTGAATGGACATGTTGAGTATAACATTTTTGCACAATAAACTTATAGTCCAGCTGGTTTGAGTTTCTTTTTACAGTGGACCAAAGTTTTAAAACTAAGTGAAACAAATAAGGAAAGGCTAAAGTCGGGCTGCGCCGATTATATTTAACCCTACACTTTCTACTCCACTACAATTCAATTCGTCGAAAATCGTGAACGTTATTTGTATGGGAGCAATATATAAATCTGAACCGATCTCATCCTCTTTCACCATAGATGCTTCTACTGTAAATATAAGTTGTACTGCCGAATTTGAAGCAAGCATCGTGTAATGTATATATGTGGTATCTATAGCGGTTAACCTTAAATCGGGAACGAAATTTGTATGGGAACTATATCTAAATCTGAACCAATTTGAAACATTTTTACCACAGATGTTTCTAGTTGAAATATGAGGTGGTGTGCCAAATTTTATCAAAATCGCTTAAATTATGTGGTTTCTAAAGCACAGAAAGTCGAATCGGGAGCGACATTTGTATAGGAGCTATATATAAATCTGAGCCAATTTTCACGAGAAACGTTTCGAGTTGAAATATAAGGTGTTACGCCAAATTTGAAGAAAATTTTTTAAAATTTTCACCACAGATGTTTCTTTCTTAGATATAAGCTGTTGTGCAAAATTTTATCAAAATCGCTTTAATTATGTAGGCTAGAGAAGAAAAATTCAATTCGGGAACAACATCTATATCTGAACTGATTTGTTTCAAATTAAATAGCGTCTGTCCTCGGCGTGCAAAAATCGTTTGAGTCAAGTTTCGCTAGAATCGGACAATAATTGCGATCTATATAGTAATTAAACATTTGAGTGAAGTAACATATTATGAAAATTGTGATATTTTTAATGCGCTATATAAGTATGCCTTATGCGCACTGTTTATAAAATAAATAAATTTCATTGCTTCATTATTATAGTATTAGTCTACTAATATATAGATATAGCTGAACCCCCGCCCGCTTCGCCAGGCAAAAAAAAAAACAAACGGTAAAATTAAAATCTGCTTTCATATTGATTTTTCTCCTGATCAGTAATATATGTACCAATTATAATCAAGGTACTTCTCAGAGATACTAAAGAAATGGATATGTTGCCTGGAGAACGTTAGTTTACGGCGAATAATGGAAGAAATGTCAAAAATCAAATTGATTTTTTTATTAAGTGCGATTCTCCCCTTTCCATTACCTAAACAAAAAACTTCATTCGTAAGAAGAAATTACATTACATTCAAAAGACATAGAAATTCAATATATTGTCTAAGCAGGTTACAACTAAATTAACTCACACAACAAATAGGAATGTCGGTTTTAATTTTATATGGGAAGGTCACGCCCACTTTCCGCCCATCTTTGCACAACTATTTACACTGGATCAACTCACACAAAATTTCAGTATTGTATCTGTCATAGAACTGAATATATTCGAAAATGGGTTTTAACTTCGTATTGGAGGTACAACGCCCACTTTTCCAATACCGTCCCTTTTTTGCACAGCTATACACATTGGTGCTAGATGCACTTACACTAAATTTTGAGCACTCTAGGTGTCATAGAACTGACAATATTCAATAATAGGTTTTAGCTTCATATGTGAAGTGTCACGCCCACATTTCTATTACCGTTCATATTTGGCACAGCTACGCAGATTGATGCTATATGCACTTACACAAAATCACAGCACTCTAGATGTCATAGAACTGACAATATTCAATAATAGGTTTTAACTTCGCATGGGAGTTGCCACGCCCACTTTTCCATTACCACCCATTTTTGGCACAATTACGCATACTGATTCTGGATGCACTCAGACAAAATTTCAGTATTACATCTGTCATAGAACGGAATATATTTGAAAATGGGTTTTAACTTCGTATGGTAGGCGCCACGCCCACTTTTCCAATACCACCCCTTTTTGGCACAACTATGCACATTGACGCTAGATACACTTACACAAAATTTCAGCACCCTGGGTGTCATAGAACTGACAATATTCAATAATAGGTTTTAACATCGTATGGGAGGTACCACGCCCAATTTTCCAATACCGCCCCTTTTTGGCACAACTATGCACATTGATGCTAGATGCACTTACACAAAATTTCAGCACTCTAGGTGTCATATAACTGACAATATTAAATAATAGGTTTTAAATTTGTATGGGAGGTGCCACGCCCACTTTTCCAATACCGCCCATTTTTGGCACAACTATGCACATTGATGCTAGATGCACTTACACAAAATTTCAGCACTCTAGGTGTCATAGAACTGACAATATTCAATAATAGGTTTTAACATCGTATGGGAGGTGCCACGCCCACTTTTCCAATACCGCCCATTTTTGGCACAACTATGCACATTGATGCTAGATGCACTTACACAAAATTTCAGCACTCTAGGTGTCATAGAACTGACAATATTCAATAATAGGTTTTAACATCGTATGGGAGGTGCCACGCCCACTTTTCTAATACCGCCCCTGTGCAGACTAATAATTAGTGAACTTTCACAAAAATTCAAGACTCTAGCTGCAATAGTATTCCGAATATGCTAATTTATAAAAAACGAATAAATCCCTAATTTGTGTGGGAGGTGCCACGCCCACTGATAATATCAAAAAATTATATAGCCTATTTTCACCACCGGTTCAGCATGAACATACTGTGAAAATTTCGAGAAGATCGGTTCAGTAGTTTAGGCTGCTATAAAGAACAAACAAACAAACATACAAACAAACAAACATACAAACTTACAAACACAGATTCATTTTTATATATATAGATATATCATACTGCAATTGTAATCATAAAGTGAAAATGAGAGAGCAATCTTCAAAAATGTACTCTAAATATTAGGTGTACTGTCAGTCGTCATTAGAGACAACAATTTTCCTCAGGGCCAATTTCTCCCATTTGCAATTTCTTGATTCAGCTACAAACACAGTGACTTATCATTTTGATAAGAAAAGTACACATTTTAGAGATCCGTTATGTTTCGCGTCCATATTGGACTCAGCACATCTAATTTCATGATTCTAGGTACATCCGTTTGCTTGGTACCACTTTATTATTATTATGTCCTATGGTTCCTATGTGGAACAAAAGGGCCACAACTTATCTTTATCCACTTTATCACTTTTTAAAATATTGACACTACAAGTAGATTTTGGAGAAATACTCATATTGTAAGTGTCTATCAAAGTAGACGAGTGTAACCACTGAATTTTATGATTCTAGCTGCAGACATTTGCATGGTACCAATTTTATCCCGTTTTGATCCTAAAGGTATGAATAACGAAAGATATCTTTATTTTTCGTGTCTACGCAGTCACTGCAATGTACACACCGAATTTCACTATTTTACCTTCAACTTCAACCGTTTGATTGGTATCATTTTTATCCCTTTCGCCCCATTTTCCGCCTAAAAGTACAAATTTCGAAAAAAAATCCTTTATGTTTCGCGTCTACACAGTCAGATAAATGCATACATCCAATTTCATGATTTTATCTTATCTTATCGGTTTGGTTGGTACCATTTTTATCCCTCTTTTCCATTTGTATCCCTTAAAAGTACAAATTTCGAAAAAAATCTCCCTATTTTACGTGTCTGCGTAATTAAAGGGACGTACACACCGAATTTCATGTTTCTAGCTGTTGTCGTATCAATGGTACTATTTTTATCCCTCTTGCCCGATTTCACCCGCTGAACCTTTTTTGTACTTTTTGATGATTACACGTTACTAGAGGAAGGTACGAAACAAATTTCAAGTGTATACAAATCGGAAATTTTCAAAAAAAAAATGCTTAAATTGTCTAAATATTAGGGGTATTTTCAGTCCTTGTTAGGGAAAACTTTTTCCCTCTGGGCCGATTTCGCCCACTTTCAATTCCAACCGATCTGCAACCATAAGACACATTTACGGGAAATTTCAACCTTTTAGCTCATTTCGGAAGCTAGCGTGCTTTCAACAGACAGACGGACATGGCTAAATCGTCTTAGAATTTTACCACGACCCAGAATATATATATACTTTTTGGGTTCTCCGCTAAATATTAAATTTTCGTTGCCATTCACAACTTTTTTTGGAAGTTGTTTAAAAGAACTTCCTCAAAAGCGGGAAAATACAAACATGGATTTTGAGATGCGATTGATGCTTCCTACGGAAACACTTCCAATTTTTTTTGCAGGGTTTCTGTTCATTTCTTTTCCAAAAGTACATACGAATTTTCAAAAAATCAAAGAGGTACCAATTCGTCCATGCAGTCCGAAGACTAAACATCTTCACTTGCCACAGTTACTGCCATCCTTAGTTAATGCCATCTTGTGATGGCTTTTTTCCATAAAAGTAAAAAATTTTGAAAAATTCGGTTTCCCCCTTAAAAGTAGAAATATTGAAAATACACACCAAATTTGTAAGCCTTTCTCTCCAAAAATTACGAATTAAAAAACATTGATTTTATAAGAGGAATGTTTCAGTTTTTCTAGATTCTAGTTACAGTCCTTTGCGATGATTTTTTTCCATTTTACCCCATAAAATATCCCTTATAATCTCACCTCTAGGCTGTAATACCGCTAGCCCTTTGGCCAGTAACTCAGTCACGCAACAGTTGTATATATATAAATAGAAGATATTAAAAATAGCATTGCATTTTGAATGACGAACAGTTGAACATACATACGCATTTAATAGAATAACGTTTCCGGGCAAAGTGTCACACCCCACGAATATTAATTATATTCAAATTCAGTTTCCTTAATATTTTTAAAGTTTGTTTATTTCCCTCACACTTTGCAGGACTCAAACACACACAAGCGCATACATGAATTTGAAAATGTTTCAATTTTGAATAACTTATTAAGCGGGTGAATTTAATTAAATTTAACACACACACACACGCTCACACATCGACACGAAATGTATGCGTTCAAAATAAAATTATAATAATTAAAGCAACGGCAACAAGAACAAGAATAATAATGGGATCATTGCATTAATTGCTTTCCATTCATAAATAATGCACGCTATAAGTTGTGGCAATATAAATTAAACTATTTACATACATCGTGCGAGTCCTGTCTGTGTCTACACGCACATACAGACACATAAAGTGGCTCACACATACACTCCACATGTGCAAGTATCCAAGTGGCGCAAAGAAGTGTTAAGAAGGCCTTTTCATGGAGCCATTGGAGTGCCAAACATTTTGGAAGGTGTATGAAAGCGTGGGTGTTTTCAGTCCTTGTTAGGGGGGAAATCCCTCTGAAGATTAGCACGCCCAGAATATATCTATATATATAATAATCAGGCCCGTGCGCAGGATTTTCCCCTGGGGGGTGTTTTCATCTACACTCATAAAAAAGTTAACTATAATGAGTTAAAATTAACTAAAATTTAGGAAACCAAGTACATTTTTACTAAATATAAGTAGAAATTTTCCTAAATCTAAGTAAATTTTTCCTATAACCAAGTAATTTTTTACTAAAATTAAGCAAAATTTTCCTAAAATTAAGTAAATTTTTTACTAAATCTTCGTAAAATTTTGCTGAAAATGTCCTAAAACTAAGTAAATGTTTACTCAAATCAAGTAAATATTTACTCAAACTGAGGACAATTTTGCAGATTTTTTCCTCAAAACGAGTAAATTTTTACTTAAACTGAGGAAAATTTTATTTTATACAAGGAAAAAGGTCCAATTTAACTAAAAAATCAAACAAATAGTTTTGCTTCAGAGTATACAAAACTGATACAAAAAATTACAACATGAAATATTTCTCAAAAGTTTCATGATACCTCTGCCATAAGGAGTTGAGCTATTACTCCATAATTGTTGCGAAGGCAAGATAGGCGCCTTCGCAGTATTTAAGAAATAAGCTTATGAAGGACTCGGCATAAATTTCAGTAAACATTTTAACTTCATTTTAGAAAAAAACTCATTTTTAAGTTAAAATTTCCTAAATGGAATTCTTTCCATACAAAAAATTTCAGATTTTTTTCTCACTTTAAACTTAAAAAATAAGTTTGAATTTACTCAATTGTAAGATTTTTTAATCAGATCCAAAGAAATGTTTTTAAGTAAATCTACTTTTCTAGTAAATGAACTATTTACTATGGCTTTGAAAGAAGGAAACTTTACTCATACTTAGTTAATTTTCCAACTTTTTAGGAAATTTTTACTGCAGCGTTTGGAAACCACTTATATTTTAATGCCAGGATCTTCGAGCAATATTTTGATACATTCGTCCGACAGTTAATTCGTCAGTACACTCAGAGGAATATGTATATAAGAAAGCAGATAGTCTACTGAAAGAACAGATTTTCTGCTGTTAAAAAAGAGACAGCAGATTTGTATCTGCTGAGATGGTAAACAGCTTTTTGATGTTTTTAGCAATATATATGATACGCATATTGTCCCAAGCTAATATAAAATAAAATTCGATCTAAATAATATTATATAATAATAATATTTTGGTATTCTCAATATAATAACAAGTTACGCCGTTTTTTCTAAATATACTTTTCACAATTTTTGACTTTACAGCCACCATTTTTCCTAGTTTAGCCTGATAACTGGGGAATCAATATGCTATTAACGCGAAATGATGGAATTTGATAGTACGATATGCTCTTAATCCAGAAAAATGTTTTAAACAAAATCGTTATAGCGAATTACAACCTTCGGATATATGCTGCTCCATTTTTGAACTATATTATTTATATTATTTGTATGTTCATAACCACTTATGCAGTCACAAACTATAGTGTGAGTGGATCAGAAACATTTGCAAAATGGCTTTAGAAATAAAATTATTTTCCAAATTTATATGACAGATGACATACAAATCTGAGAATAGTTTGGCATCTAAAACTCATTTTCGAGAAAATGGTTCATAGCCTCTTTTGAATATAAGCCCTCGATATATATTTTGAAGAAATATTACACAAAAAACGATTAAATTTCTCGGAGATAAACCCTTCAGTCCCTGCAAGAAGAAACAACTACACCATTTTCAAGTGTATTTCAAAAGATACAATTTGCTATTCAAAAATTCCATTTGAAATTCAAAAAATATCATTTGAAATTCAAAACTCATCGTTTGAAATTCAAAACTCGTCATTTGTAATTCAAAACTCGTCATTTGAAATTCAAAACTCGTCATTTGTAATTCAAAACTCGCCATTTGAAATTCTTCTTTTGTGGAAAAAAATAGTTTGTTTGCGGTAAACATGTCATCAGTTGTTGTAAATGAACAAAGAGAAATAAGTTTATGTATATCAAATCATCAGTGTTCTTCGTTTGTCGAAATGGATTTGTGTTATAATTGCAAACTCTCAAAACATTGGAAGTAACAGAAACCGTCGTTGTTGCATCTGTGATGAAAATAGGACACATCGGTTCAGATTTAGATACAGCTCCATAAAAATGTCCAATCGCAAATGTTACATCTTAGCGCTCTACAAGCATCAAGCAAATTATTTGCTTTTATTAAGAATATTTTAGATTTTATTATGATATCATAGTGATTCTTATCTACACTTTTTTAAAATTACTAAACGATTTTGTTATTAAATTTCCAGACATTGATTGCAGTACACAATTAAAAGTTCATAAGATATAGCTCTAGTCGAATGTCAAGAAGTGGTATCGGTTAATAAAAATGAAAATTTTCCGAACAATTTGGTGTCCATTAGCGAAAATATCACTACACAATCTTGAAATTGGCACAATTCGTTTAGTTTGTTTGTATTTTTCATAAACTTTGTCCGAACTTCAAGAATGTATCCACGATTTTTTATGTAATTTTCGTGTTTTCATGATTTTACTGGAAAATTAACATTTCAGACGAGTTATTTTAATAATACCTTAAAAATTCTATATTTTATTGCTTCAGAAAGTCTAGAAGGTTTTAAAAAGCATATGTTCGAAACCTCTCTGGGGGGGTTTTCTTTTGATTTTCTTCTTTTCAAGAAAGCGGAAATTATATTAATTTTTTAGTTTTTGTGTTCTTTGATTAGTGAACAATTTGATTGATTTCCATGTGTTTTGAATGTAATGTAATTTCTTCTTACGAATGAAGTGTTTTGTTTAGGTAATGGAAAGGAGGAGTATCACAATTAACAAAAAATCAATTTGATTTTTGACATTTCTTCCATTATTCGCTGTAATCTAACGTACTTCATGGAACACATCCATTTCTTCAGTATCTCAGGGAAGTACCTTGATTATAATTGGTACATATATTACCGATCAGGAGAAAAATCAATATGAAAGCAGATTTTAATTTTTCCGTTTGTTTTTTTTTTTGCCTGGCGAAGCGGACGGGGTTCAGGTAGTATATATATATATATATATATATATATATATATATATATATATATATATATATGTATTTGATGGGGTCTCAGGTGGATATTTCATGGTATTTCAAATGGAATGACAAGATGGATATACACTCCATCTTATGATCGAGGGAATAATTTTGTTGATTGTAGCATCTTCGCGTTATTTTACGATTTTATTTAAACAACAATCTTTCCTTAAGTCTTAACCTATAAATTTAAATAATATATTTTTAACGAAATCTTGCTCCCAATTTTTACGAAGAACGTGACATTATTATTAAGACATTCTACAAGTTTTTATTTAGACTAATATAAATATAAATATGAAATGCGGTGCCCACCAACCTATTAACCCCCAAAAAGGCCTTTTAGAGGGCATTCTTGCCACTTCTCTCCACCACTGATGTGATGAGTATGCATGCATTAAAACCACCTAAAGGTTTAAATGAAATATCAAAGTGACAATTAAGGTTAGACGTACATGCAGTACATTAGGGTGACTGTCGTTCTTCTTCATAAAACACAAATAGCTTAGGTGGGCATTTAGGTAAACAGTGGTTATTATTCTTTTCCACTTAATGAAAAATATTTGGACAGGCCTTTATTTCTTTTGTTAAGAACATTAGGGTGATCTTATTTTTGATCATGAATCACAGAGGTTAGGTTTTAGGTAACCAGTGATTATCATTCTTTTTCACTGGCTAAAAATTATTAGACAGACTTTCCTTTCGCTGGTTTCTTCTACTTTCAAATTGTATGCATGTCACTGGAGGTTTAACACGCAAAAAGTAAGAAAATGTCAGTCGGCTAAACCGATTTATGTATACACTCACTTTCAGAGAACATAAGTATGGATATTATAAAGACTTTAATTGTACTTAGCGCAGGATCCATATTTATTGTGGATTGCTGGCACTAGTATAGAACTTATATAACCTCCACCATGGATTGCATTCCATTAACATTTAAAAAAATATAAATTTTTTAAAGAAGCTAAACCAAAACAAATATTGAAGAAATACTTTTATAAATAAATATTAATTTTTTATTACATATTTCAAACCATACTTATACGTTTATACTATATATATCGAAATAATGCTTCAAGTCAATTCAAAAAAAAAAACAAGTAAGGAAAGGCTAAAGTCGGGCGGGGCCGACTATATAATACCCTACACCACTCCCTGCGTATGTACCTCGCTTTGATTACTAACCCCATTTATTTCATGGGAGCAATTTTATGTAGTTCATATAAATTATACTTTAAATTCATCTTTAGTCATATTTAATGAATATGGTTAATAATATGGTAATTGATCCAATTATCCGACAGACAAATACAAATTATACAGTAGTAATAGAATGAATAGGACCGACATTTCAAAAGGGGGCCTATAACTATATTTTGGGCCTGGTCCAAAACATGGGCCTATATATTTCTCATTCACGGTAGGTATTCCTGGTTGAAAAATACCATGTTCAGCAAAATTTGATGATTGGTGAAATATAATATGTAAAGTTTGGTCAAAATCGGTTAAACATTCTGGAGCAACATTTGTATGAGGGCGATATCTAAATCTGTACCGATCTTACCCAGTTTCAGCATAGGTGTTTCTAGTTCGATTATAAAATGCTGTGCCAAATTTAAAGAAAATCAGGTACAATATGTGGTTTCTAAAGCGGAAAAAGTGAAATCGGGGGGCGCGACATTTGTATTGGGGCTATATCTAAATCTGAACCGATCTTACCCAATTTTTGCATACGTGTTTCTAGTTGGATTATAAGAAGTTCTGCAAAATTTAAAGAAAATCGGGTACAATATGTCGTTTCTAGAGCGGAAAATGTCAAATCGGGAGCGACTTTTGTATGGGGGCTATATCTAAATCTGAACCGATTTCCTCCAAATTCAATACCGATGGTCCTTGGGCAGAAAAAATAACTTCTGCCAAGTTTCATGACAATCGGACAACAATTGCGACCTGTAGAGTGCGAACAAGCTTAGATGGACAGCCGACGGACGGACGGACGGACGGACGGACGGACAGACAGACGACGCAGCTGGTGATTCTAAGCCGATCGGTATACTTAAAGGTGGGTCTAGCTCGATTATTTATTGGTGTTCCAAACATTTGGCGCGAAACTAACTTATAATAACCTAGACCACGAAGTGGTGTAGGGTATAATAAATATTCTTATATTTATATCTTCAAGAAAGCTTAAATACAATAAATATTGGTAGGTTGTAGGTGCGACAGTTGGTTGTATTTCCATTCTTTTTAAATTCCAAAAGTACACATTTTGACGATTCATTATCTCACGTTCATAACCTTCATAACAAAATAACCTTCATGATTCAACCAATTTTTGCTGTAAAAGTAAAAAGTACGAAATTGGGAAAATATTTTTATTTTGCGTGTCTATGCAGTCATAGGAATGTATACTAGGGCGTACCTCAAAAAAAAAGTTCGCCGTACACCTTCGAATATGAAGTATTATTGAAAGGTAGTTTCAAAAAAAAAAATTTTATTTTTTTATGCCGAACGTAGGGGTCGCGCTTTTACATTTTTCTATATAACTTGTATTTATAAACGGATTTTAAAGTGTGATACATCGATGTTTTTGTCTCGACGAGGCCGATTTTTTTGTCTTTGAAGTCATTGAGCTCAAGCACCCCCTTCTGGTACTTACCCATCATTTCTCAGTTGCTACTACCCTAATGTACCACTCTAATAATCGAAAATTAAAGCTCGCATAAAATCATGAATCATGTTTGAGCTCAATGACTTCAAAGACAAAAAAATCGGACAAAAACATCGATGTATCACACTTTAAAATCCGTTTATAAATGCAGAAGTTATATAGAAAAATGTAAAAGCGCGACCCCTACGTTCGGCATAAAAAAATAAAAAAAATTTTTTTGAAACTACCTTTCAATAATACTTCATATTCGAAGGTGTACGGCGAACTTTTTTTTTTTACTTGTAACCTGGTACGCTCTAATGTATACACCACGATTATAGCTGCGGCCATTTGGTTCGTACCATTTTTATCCCTTTTTCCTATTTTATCCCCTTAAGAGTACGACTTTCTAAAATCTCATTATTTGACGTGTCTACGCAATTAGATGGATGTACACATCGAATTTCATCAATCTAGCTGTAGCCGTTTAGTTGGTACTATTTGTTTCCCTCTGTTCCCATTGTATATCTCGACAGTACGAATTTAGAAAAACCTTTAATTTTTCGTGACTACGCAGTCAGATGAATGTATACTCCGAATTTCATGAATCTAGCTGCTGTCATTTGATTGGTACTATTTTTATCCCCTTTTCCTATTTTAACCCCAAAACTTGCGAATTTCGAAAAATCCGAATTTTTTATGTGTCTACGCAATTAGAGGAATGTATACACCGAGTGTCATAATTCTAGATGCAGCCGTTTGTTACCATTGGTACCATTTTTTATCCCTCTATTTCCATTTTACCCCTTAAAAGTACGAATTTGGAAAAAAATATATTTATATAATGTATCCACTCAATTCGAGGAATATACACACCGTATTTCGTGTTTCTGGCTGTTGTTTATGTTTGATATGTACCATTTTTATACCCTCCACCTCAAGGATGCGGGTATACTAACTTTGTCATTCCGTTTGTAACACTTTGAAATATCGACCTGAGACCCTATAAAATGTATATATTCTTTATCGTCATAAAATTCTAAGACGCCATAAAATTCTAGCCATGTCCGGCCGTCCGTCTGTTGAAAGCACACTAGCATCTAAACAAAAGGAGCTAGGAGGTCCAAAATTTGCAAAAATACGTCTTATAGTCGGAGATCGGTTGGGATTGAAACTGGGCGAAATGGGCCCAAAGGGAAATATTTTTCCCTCACAAGGACTGAAAAAACCCATAATAACCCCTAATATTTTAGAGTATTTACGCATATTTATACACTCCACGAGAGTATTATGTCTTTGTGCATTTGTTTGTAACACCCAAAAGGAAACGAGATAGACCCATTGTTAATTATACCGATCGTCTTAGAATCACTTTCTGAGTCGATTTAGCAATGTCCGTCTGTCTGTCTGTCTGTCTGTCTGTCTGTCTGTCTGTCTGTCTGTCTGTCCGTCCGTCCGTCCATCTATTCTTGTAATCACGATACAGATCGCAATTGTAGACAGAACCAAATGAAACTTTGCACAACGACGTTTTTCGGGATAAGGACGAACGCTATTTAATTTGAAGAAAATCGGTTCAGATTTAGATATAGCCCCCATACGAATTTTACTCCCGATTTGACTCTTTTCACTCTAGATACCACATATTACAACAGATTTTCTTTAAAATTGGCAAAACATCTTATATTGTAACTAGAAACACCTGTGGTAAAAATGTGTTAGATCGGTTTAGATTTATATATAGCTCCCATACAAATTTCTCTCCCGATTTGACTTTTTCCGCTCTAGAGACCACATAATGTATCAGATTGTCCTCAGAATTGGTAAAACATCTTATATTTCCACTAGAAACACCCATGGTGAATATCGGTCAGATCGGTTCAGATTTATATATAGCTCCCATACAAATTTCGCTCCCGATTTGACTTTTTCCGCTCTAGAAACCACATATTGTATCAGATTGTCTTCAGATTTGGTAAAACATCTTATATTCCCACTAGAAACTCCCATGGTGAATATCGGACAGATCGGTTCAGATTTATATATAGCTCCCATACAAATGTCGCTCCCGATTTGACTTTTTCCGCTCTAGAAACCACATAATGTATCAGATTGTCTTCAGATTTGGTAAAACATCTTATATTTCCACTAGAAACACCCATGGTGAATATTGGTCAGATCGGTTCAGATTTATATATAGCTCCCATACAAATTTCGCTCCCGATTTGACTTTTTCCGCTCTAGAAACCACATATTGTATCAGATTGTCTTCAGATTTGGCAAAACATCTTATATTTAAACTAAGAACATCTGTGGTGAAAATAGGTCAAATCGGTTCAGATTTAGATATAGCCCCCATACAAATGTCGTTCCCGATTTGACATTTTCCTCTGTAGAAACCACATATTGTACTCGATTTTCTTTAAATTTGGCACAACATCTTATAATCTTACTAGAAACACCTATACAAAAATTGGGTAAGATCGGTTCAGATTTAGATATAGCCCCCATATAAATGTCGCTCCCGATTTGACTTTTTCCGCTTTAAATGCCACATATTCTAATCGATTTTCTTTAAATTTGGGACAACATCTTATAATCCAACGAGAAACACGTTACAGAAATTGGGTAGGATCGGTTCCGATTTAGATATAGCCCCATACAAATGTCGCTCCCGATTTGACTTTTGCCGCTTTAAAAGCCACATATTGTGCTCGATTTTCCTTAAATTTCGCACAACATCTTATAATCTAACTAAACAAAACTTTGGTGAAAGTGGGTAAGATCGGTTCAGATTTAAATATAGCCCAATTTCAAATTTTGCTCCCATAAGTTTAACCAAACTATACATTTTATATTTCACCTATTTCGTTCCAGGTTTCAATATATCCTCATACAAATGTCCTTTCCGATATAAAATTTTTTGTCAAACACATACATTTACAGGATACAAAAAACCTTCCCGTTTTCAATTTTCCACCGAATTGAATTGTATTCGGATTGAAAGTGGAGTGTATCATAGAGTCGGCCCCGCCCGACTTTAGCCTTTCCTTACTTGTTTTTCAATATGTCTGCTTGTACTTACTCGATATTACCCAATGTATGCGCATTCCCCCGATAACAAAAACGTGCACCACAAAAGGATGGGGCAAATAGGGATAAAAATGGGACCTATCAAACAACAGCTAGAACCACGAAATTCGATGTGTACATACCCCTAATTTTTTTTTAAAAAAAAACGCATAAAATTTGCAAAATCTCATCGGTTCTTTATTTGAAACGTTAGATTGGTCCATGACATTTACTTTTTGAAGATAATTTCATTTAAATGTTGACCGCGGCTGCGTCTTAGGTGGTCCATTCGGAAAGTCCAATTTTGGGCAACTTTTTCGAGCATTTCGGCCGGAATAGCCCGAATTTCTTCGGAAATGTTGTCTTCCAAAGCTGGAATAGTTGCTGGCTTATTTCTGTAGACTTTAGACTTGACGTAGCCCCACAAAAAATAGTCTAAAGGCGTCAAATCGCATGATCTTGGTGGCCAACTTACCGGTCCATTTCTTGAGATGAATTGTTCTCCGAAGTTTTCCCTCAAAATGGCCATAGAATCGCGAGCTGTGTGGCATGTAGCGCCATCTTGTTGGAACCACATGTCAACCAAGTTCAGTTCTTCCATTTTGGGCAAAAAAAAGTTGGATATCATCTCACGGTAGCGCTCACCATTCACAGTTACGTTACGATTCGCATCATCTTTGAAGAAGTACGGTCCAATGATGCCACCAGCCCATAAACCGCACCAAACTGTGACTTTTTCTGGATGCATTGGTAGCTCTTGCAATGCTTCTGGCTGATATTCACTCCAAAATCGACAATTCTGCCTATTTACGTACCCATTGAGCCAAAAATGAGCTTCGTCGCTGAACACAATTTCTTTCTTTCTGAACTTTCTTAACAGAGCACGCATTTTGATAATAAAATTCAATGATTTGAAAGCGTTGCTCGTTAGTAAGTCTATTCATGATGAAATGTCAAAGCATACTGAGCATCTTTCTCTTTGACACCATGTCTGAAATCCCACGTGATCTGTCAAATACTAATGCATGAAAATCCTAACCTCAAAAAAATCACTCTTTATTTGCTTGATATTTGGTATGCGCATTCCCCTTATAGCAAAAACGTGCACCATAAAGTGATTAATATTTGTAGGGGGTGAAATGGACAAAAAAGGGATAAAAATGGTACATATTAAACGATAACAGCTAGAAACACGAAATTCGTTGTGTACATTCCTCTAATTGAGTAGATACATAATATAAAAGTATTTTTTCCAAATTCGTACTTTTAAGGGGTAAAATAGGAATAGAGGGATAAAAATGGTACCAAGCAAACGGCTGTACCTAGAATAATGAATGAATAATGATAAGTAAAATACACCGATTTTTCAAAATTCGTACTTTTTGGGGTTAAAATGAAAAAAAGGGGATAAAAATAGTACCAGTCAAATGACCGCAGCTACAGTCATGAAATTCGGAGTATACATTCCTCTGAGTGTGTAGACACGGAAAATAAACTGATTTTTCGAAATTCGTACTTTTTGGGGTTAAAATGAAAAAAGGGGATAAAAATAGTACCAATCAAATGACCGCAGCTAGAGCCATGAAATTCGGAGTATACATTCCTCTGAGTGTGTAGACACGGAAAATAAACTGATTTTTCGAAATTCGTACATTTTGGGGTTAAAATGAAAAAAGGGGATAACAATAGTACCAATCAAATGACCGCAGCTAGAGTCATGAAATTCAGAGTATACATTCCTCTGACTGCGTAGACACGGAAAATAAACGAATTTTACGAAATTCGTACTTTCAAGGGATACAATGGTACAGAGGGATAAAAATAGTACCAACTAAACGACCACAGCTAAAATGATAAAATTCTAATTGCGTAGAAACGTCAAGGGGGTAGAAATGGTACCAACCAAATGGGCGCAGCTGGAATTATGGAATTCGGTGTATACATTCCTCTGACTGCATAGACACGCAAAATAAAAAGTTTTTTCCAAATTCGTACTTTTTCTTTTACGGCAAAAATTGGTTGAATCATGAAGTTAGGCTATTTTGCATTATGTACGTCTGATAATGGATTTTCAAAATTTGTACTTTTGGAATTCAAGTAGAATGGAAATACAACCAACTGTAGCACCCACTATCTACCAATATTTATGGCTTTGAAAATATTTTTGAAAATATAAATATAAGAATATTTATTTTTTGAATTGACGTATTGGTAGCATTACCTTATAAGCGTGGTTTGAAATAATTAAAATATTATATTTATTTATAAAATTAACTTTTCAATATTTGTATTTGTTTTGGTTTGGCTATATTATATTTTTTTTTTTAATTATATTTTCCTGTAATATTACTGCACTTCTAAGAAAACCGACAACCTCTGTGGAATACAAGCCATGGTGGAGGGTATATAAAGTTCGGCCCGGCCGAACTTAACGCCGTTTTTACTTGTTTTTATATCATTTATATTATCTGAATTAAAAGACCCTTCAAAAAATGCAACACAAAAAATTGCAAGGGAAAATATAATATTTTGCAGATAATCATTAAACAATCCAATCCTCATTTCAGGGGTGTGACTGGACATATTTTTTATTTGTATGGGCCGTGTCACATCTTACTGTACTTATATCCAGCTGAACTTGACTATCAGCATAGAATACGTCGTCTGGTCCGAATCTCCGTTTTATTTGATTGCTCTTCGGCACCAATAGTTTCTACTAAACTCGATTTATTATTTTCTATAATAATATAATACTATTAACAAAAAAAATACTAACAAAGGTTAAAATCTGTCTATATACTAATGTCGGGAAGATTATACATGGAAAAACTCTTCAAGAATACATCATCAGTTCTGATACAATGGACGGAATACGGCGGATTCTTTGATTTGAAGAAATCTTGACAAATGACAAAAAGCGAACTCAGGGAATTGACGCCCTAATGTATGCATCTTAAACAGCTAAATTCTGTTAAGGACCGTTCTACAGAAAATGAGTGCAGACAAAGATAAACATTTGTGATTACACTAGTTTACAAATATTTTGCAAAGGGTGTGTATAACATATTCTGGTGTAATAATGACTCGTACACACGAAAAATATTACTTTGCCTAAAAACTCTAAATATTAGGGTGTATTTTCGGTTCGTTTAGGGTAAAAAATTTCCCTCTATATCGATTAGGATAAAACTTACACGGTGGTCCAGGTCATTTTGGGAGTGCGGCTATTGTCAAAAATACCCCAGCGTCTGGATTTCTAATAATATACAACCAAACAATATAAATATTGTTGAGTTTCCCAACTGTTGACATGGACATTCCCGGTTGGTTAGCCCATATGTATAGATATAAGTAAGTGCATTAGCATATAAACAGGAGTATGAGTGACTAAATGCACGGGTATGCTGTCGAGTTGATCTATGCCAATTTGCACTGCAAAAACTTTAATAATCAAATAATAATACCCATACATCAACATCAGCACAATCATCGTCGTCGTCGTCAGCGTCATCAACATCATTGACATACTCGTGCTCGGGATATATAAACATACTCGTTCGTTCGTATGAATAAAATGAGGACCGGGAGACAAATGGACGGACGGACGAACGGAGAAATCCTTACGCAGATGCATACACGTACATTGACACCGCGGCAGACATATTCATAACAACATCATGTACGAATGATGATGTATAGTTTTGATATCATTATGCGTGACTGACTCACTGACTGACTTGTTAAAAGGAACGAGGAACAAGGACCGTCGAGTGCATAGTTGCGAGCGTATAATGCGATATTCAGGTACGAGTGAAAATGCATGTTCAGATATGCATATGAACATGCGAATGTGCAGAAACGTAATTCCATGACCCAGCATTACCCAACCCCCACGCCGGCCCACTCCAGGTATTACATGGGGCGATGTACCAGCAGCCGCAGCAAGTACATGTGTTATTTTTCATATGTAAAGGGTTATCATCGTAGACTATGTAAATATCATATATCCACATTCATGTGACCAGATTATCTTGACCATATTTTTTATTCGAATTCAGTTGCAATGTCGAAACATCTGTCTAGGGTCTATATAAAAAATCTGCTTTCCATCACTCGATCCCTCATGAATCCACGCCCACACAAAGTCGATTTTTATTCGTTTTTATACCATCCACTAGGGTATTATGTCTTTGTGCATTTGCTTGTAACCTCCAAAAGGAAACTACTTAGACCTATCGATTATTATACAGATCGGCTAGAACCACTTTCTGAGTCGATTTAGAAATGTCCGTCTGTCTTTCCATCTATTGTTGTAATCAAAGTACAGGTCCCAATTATTGTCCGATCTTAAGTTTTGTGGGTCAAGGACGAACGCTATTTAATTTGAAGTAAATCGATTCAGATTTAAATATAGCCCCTATACAACTATTTGTATAGGGGCTATTTGACTTTTTTTCGCTCTAGAAACCACATATTTTACCCGATTTTCTTTAAATTTGGCACAACATCGTATAATTCAACTAGAAACGCCTATGGTGTAAGTGGGTAAGATCGGTTCAGATTTAGATATAGCCCCCATATATATATATATATTAGACCGGTCCTTATTTCTTTTTTTTTGAATTCGTATGACGGCAAGCGCTAAAACTACTCTATTTGAACCTAAAAATACACAAAAAAAATTTGAGCTTGATTGGACAATTTTTAGGCGTGCCCCCGCCTACAATTGTTTGTCATTAAAGTTAGTTACTATCATATAGGGGAAATTATCACCTTTGGTGTTCTTTTTTTGACATAACTCGAGAACCACTAGTCCGATTTTGTTTAAATAAATTGAAAAATAATTAAGAATTAGCATTCCTTTAAAATGTGTATTTCTATATTATCAACAGTTTAGCCGGTAAAAATAAATGTATGAAGAAAATAAATATTTTTTGCCTAAAATATTAATATTTTTATTTTTTAAATTCATAGAAAATCCAAAACGAACAAATACATTTTAAAATTAAAAATCTAAAGCGATGACAACCAAAAGACTTCGATCGGATGATGACATTATGTTAATTGGCGTAATGGACCACCAAATTACTGGAGCTAAATTACCAGGAAGAAAACAAGTGCTACAAGTTTTATTTTATAATTTAAGAATAGTTGGCTTAAATTTAAGAGAAAGTTCTAGATTAGTTGTTGCTGAGGTCAGCACGTTTTGGCAAAAAGCACGAATTCCAACACACCATGAAAAACACTGCATTGAGAAGCTGGAAAAATTATACAACAAGTGGAGAGATATTACAAAGCATCATGGTCGAAAAACAGAATGTCAAAACAGGAAAGAAACTGAATTTCAAGATAAATTAGATGATTTATTCGATATCGCACATGCAAACGCGTTTGAATTAATTAAAATACAAGAAGACAAAGAGTTCTTAAAAAAGCAACGAGAAAAAGGAAGACCAGGTTGTATGCTAGGAACGGATAAAATTGTAATGCAGAAAGAAAAGCGAAAGGCAGTCCAGAAAGAACAAGAAAACCAGCGTCGAATAAAAGAAGATGAACGAAAAGAGTTATATGAACAACAGATTCAAAGAGGTATACAATTAAATATTCTATCTTTTAAGCAAATCAGAATTATTGTTGTAAAACAGGTATGATTGACATTGACGACGAAAACGATATTGAAGTTGTAGCATCAACATCAACATCTGTATCAAATCCAAATCCAGGTACATCAGGTATCTCCAGAGGTAAAACAATTTTTTTTTACACCAAGACTGCTTTCAACTTTGGATAAGTGGAAAATCACTGATGGTGCTGCAGTTCATATCCTAAGCGCAACTGCTGACGCGTTGGGCTATGATATCGAAGATCTTATACTAAATAGATCATCAATTCGTCGAATGCGTCAGAAGCATCGTGCAACAACAGCACAAAACATTGCAGCAAACTTTTTCTTTTTTTATGTTTTGAGTATAAATTAAGAAACTTGAGTTTTTATTTCCAGATTCCACGTAGTTTTGTTTTGCACTGGGATGGTACAATGTTACCAGAAATTAGTGGCAGGGAAAAAGTTGACCGCTTGCCAATCATAGTCTCATCTCAAGGTATCGATAAACTACTTGGCATTCCAAAGTTAAATCTTCGAGTGGAAAAGAAATATCAGATGCCGTGTTTAATTCAATAAATGAATATGAAATGCTTGATCTAGTTCAAATAATCTGCTTCGACACAACTGCTCATAATACAGGAGTTCAAAGCGGTGCTGCTGCTCTGCTTGAAGGAAAACTAGGTCGCGATTTATTATATTTTCCCTGCAGACACCATATTGTTGACACCAGTTGTTGATCCGTAAAGTGTTTGAAATTAGAGTGGCTACTACAGCCGGTCCAGAAGTGCTAATTTTTAATCGCTTTAGCAAATACTGGATTAATATTGACAAATTCAATTACAAGAGTTGTTTAGAAGATGAACACATTATTACAGTATTGACTGCTGAAGAACGTGGAACAATTTTAAATTACTGTCTAGATAACTTAAAACAAGCTCATAGCAGACGCGACTACAAAGAATTATTGCAATTAGTTGTCACTTTTCTTGGTGGTACGGTGCCGAATTTTAACACCTTTCGTATACCTGGTGCAACTTCACATGCTCGATGGATGTCAAAATGTATTTATGCACTTAAAATGTATTTGTTTCGTAATGAATTCAATATGACCAACCAAGAGTTAAACGGTATACGTAGTGTCTGTCTGTTCGTAGTTCGTATTTATGTAAAAGCCTGGTTTGGATGCACTAAAGCAATTGAAGCACCAAATCAAGACTTAAATTTAATTAAAAATATTATGGCTTATCCTGAAAGGGATATAGCTCTTGCTTTGCTACAAAAAATCAGCAATCATTTGTGGTATTTGTCGGAAGAAGCAGTCGGTCTTTCATTCTTCGATCCTAATGTAAGTGTTGCAATTAAAGAAAAATGGTTCAGGCAATTAATGTTGAAGCAAATACAGAAAAATGCAAGCGAATAATAACTAATCCAACAAATATCGGCACATTTGCGCAAAAAGATTTAAGCGATTTTGTAAATTCCAATACACACGCATTCTTTGATCGTTTAGAAATTTCAAAAGAATTTTTGCAAGTCGATCCATCGGATTGGAATGAAAGATTTGACTACGCTCACGGATCACAAATTTGTAAAAACCTATCTGTAGTGAATGATGCAGCTGAAAGAGGCGCCAAATTCATTACAGATTATAATAATAAATTAACCCACAACGAAGAGGAGAAACAATTCCTTTTTCAGGTGGTTAAAGAATATAACATGAATTATCCCACTTTTAAAAAGACTTCACTATTAAATTAAAATAATATTAATGTTACTATGAGTATGTAATTAATAAAAATATTTAAGTTTATTCTTAATTTTCAAATATATGTAAATAAAATAAAAAAAATATATATAAAATTTGCCTTATTTCTCATAATAAAAACAAAAAGGTGCTTGGGGCACGGCTAAAAATTATCCAATCGTTGTCAAATTTTTTTTTATGCTTTTTGGGACTAAAACGAATATTTTCAGCGCTTGCCGTAACATATATACGAGAAAATAAATTTGTCCATATAAATAAGGACCGGTCTAATATATATCGATCCCGATTTTACTTTTTCCGCTCTATAAACCACATATTGTACCAAATTTTCTTTAAATTTGGCACAACACATTATAATATAACAAGAAACACGTATGGTGAAAATGGGTCAGATCGGTTCAGATTTAGATATAGGTCCTATACAAATTCTTCTCTCGATTTGACTTTTTCCGCTCTGGAGATCACATCTTTTAGGCGATTTTCTTCAAATTAGCCACAGCACCTTATATTTCATCTAGAAACATCTATGACAAAAGTGGGTCAGAGCGGTACAGATTTAGCTATAGCTCCCATACAAATTTCGCTACCCATTTAACTTTTTCCGCTCTAGAAACTATATATTTTAAGCGATGCTCTTCAAATTTGTCAAAACACATCATATTTCAAATAGGAAAGAACACCTTTAGTGAAAGTTGGCCACATCGCCTCAGGTTTGAATATAACCCTCATACAAATGTCCTTCCCGATTTAACTTTTTTCTCTCAGACACATTTCTTTACAGATATTGATCTATTTTGAGAGAACACTTTATATTTCTGTTGGAATCATACTTCGTAGGTTAAATCGTTTAATGGTATAGTACCATTACAAAAATTGTTCCCTATTTCATTTTCTTCCCTGAATTCAAATGTAATGGTAGAAAAAGTGGAGTCTAACATATAGTCGGTCCCGCCCGACTTTAGCCTTTCCTTACTTGTTTATTTTTGGTTTTATTCGGAGCACTGTGGTAGTGAAGTCTAGAAATTGTATGAGAGTTTTTTTTTTGCTCTATGATGAAAGTAATTTATCGGAAAATAGTAACGTAGTTAGTAAACAAATAGAAGAAGTTAATCGTATTCTTACCAAATGCGAGGTAATGATAATAAATTAAATAATAATTTTAATATAACTGAAGAAAATAAAAATGTGTCGTATTTCATTTTATGAACAATTATAGCCAAGGTATTTTTGGAAATTTTAAAAGACGGTTTTAAAATTATTTTACAGAGTTGTAAAATTGGAAGATTTCCCATATCATTTTATCAACGATTGTAAATTTTGCTAAATAAGCAGTTTTAAAGCGTTTTTTATAAGCGTTCCCAAAGCTTTTCAAATCTGCACTTTGAGGACACTTTTTTTTGGTACTGACTGGGTGACTATATATGTATATATAATAAAGACAGCAATCTTAAAAGAAGTGTACACAAATATCGTACATATTAGATAATACTGCGGGTATTTTCATTCATTGTTAGGGTTCCGCCTATTTTATATTCCACAAGTCATACATATAGAATTTCCTTCCATTTTTATCCTAAAAGCCTCAAGACCATTTTGCATCTATATTTTATCGCATGCAAATTTATTTACAAATAGCATGGTGACATTTATTACTTAGCTGCACACCACTGCCTGAAAATTAAAAACTGTTATCAAATATATAGTCGGTGTACTGCTGTCCTAATTTTTCTGAAATGACCTTCATGATGCAAAAGTGTCCCAATAGCCATAGTATACAGTGAGCTGCAAAGTCCTTCTCAAAATTAATAATCTCCCCAATTTTCTCAAGATTTACGTACCAACTAATGTGATATATATTTTTATTTTATGTATTCACATACAACTACTGAAACAAAATTCTCTAATTTTACTAAATAAACACAAGTAAGGAAAGGCTAAAGTCGGGCGGGGCCGACTATATAATACCCTACGTATTTACCTCGCTCTGATTACTAAACCCATGTATTTCATGGGATCAATTTTATGTAGTTCATATAAACTATACTATAAATGCATCTTTAGTCAAATTTAATGAATATGGTAAATAATAAATAAATTGATCCAATTTTCCAGCAGATATTCCGAGTAAAGTAAATATAACATGATCTGGAAAAATTGATCAAGATCCAAAGACAAATACAGATTATACAGAGGTAATTGGATGAATCGGACGGACATTTGAAAGGGGCCTATAACAACACTTGAGGCCTGTGCCAAAACATGCGCCAATATATTTCTCATTCACGGTAGGTATTCCTAGTTGAAACATAGAATGATCTGCAAAATTTGATGAAGATCCGAGGTAAGATGTAGATTCTAGAGCTGTAATAGAGCAGAATGGACCCCATTTATGTTATACCAAAGTATGGACATATGGGCATCTCCCCAACAGTATGGAAAGGCTAAAGACGGATGGAGCCGACTATATATCTCACTACAATTCAATTCATTCAAAAAGTGAAATCGGGAAGGATTTTTGAATCCTGTAAATGTATTGGTTTGACAAAAAATGTTAAATCGGAAAGGACATTTGTATGGGTGTATATCGAAACCAGGAACGATGTGACCCGCTTTCACCATGTATGTTTATTGGTGAAATATAATATGTAAAGTTTGGCCAAAATCGGTTAAACATTCGGGAGCAACATTTGTATGACGGCTATATCTAAATCTGAACCGATCTTACCCACTTTTAGCATAGGTGTTTCTAGTTCGATTATAAAATGTTGTGCCAATTTTAAAGAAAATCGGGTACAATATGTTGTCTCTAGAGCGGAAAATGTCAAATCGGGAGCGACATTTGTATGGGGGCTATATCTAAATCTGAACCAATCTTATCCAATTTTTGCATAGGTGTTTCTAGTTGGATAATAAGATGTTGTGCCAAATTTAAAGAAAATCGGGTACAATATGTCGTTTCTAGAGCGGAAAATGTCAAATCGGAATCGAAATGTGTATGGGGGCTATATCTAAATCTGAACCGATCTTACCCAATTTGTGCATACGTGTTTCTAGTTGGATTATAAGATGTTCAGCAAAATTTAAAGAAAATCGGGTACAAGATGTCTTTTCTAGAGCGAAAAATGTCAAATCGGGAGCGACATTTGTATGGGGGCTATATCTAAATCTGAACCGATCTTATCCAATTTTTGCATAGGTGTTTCTAGTTGGATAATAAGATGTTGTGCCAAATTTAAAGAAAATCGGGTACAATATGTCGTTTCTAGAGCGGAAAATGTCAAATCGGGAGCGACATTTGTATGGGGGCTATATCTAAATCTGAACCGATCTTACCCAATTTTTGCATACGTGTTTCTTGTTGGATTATAAGATGTTCTGCAAAATTTAAAGAAATTCGGGTACAATATATCTTTCTAGAGCGGAAAAAGTCAAATCGGGAGCGACATTTGTATGGGGGCTATATCTAAATCTGAACCGATCTTACCCAATTTGTGCATACGTGTTTCTAGTTGGATTATAAGATGTTCAGCAAAATTTAAAGAAAATCGGGTACAAGATGTCTTTTCTAGAGCGAAAAATGTCAAATCGGGAGCGACATTTGTATGGGGGCTATATCTAAATCTGAACCGATCTTATCCAATTTTTGCATAGGTGTTTCTAGTTGGATAATAAGATGTTGTGCCAAATTTAAAGAAAATCGGGTACAATATGTCGTTTCTAGAGCGGAAAATGTCAAATCGGAATCGAAATGTGTATGGGGGCTATATCTAAATCTGAACCGATCTTACCCAATTTGTGCATACGTGTTTCTAGTTGGATTATAAGATGTTCAGCAAAATTTAAAGAAAATCGGGTACAAGATGTCTTTTCTAGAGCGAAAAATGTCAAATCGGGAGCGACATTTGTATGGGGGCTATATCTAAATCTGAACCGATCTTATCCAATTTTTGCATAGGTGTTTCTAGTTGGATAATAAGATGTTGTGCCAAATTTAAAGAAAATCGGGTACAATATGTCGTTTCTGGAGCGGAAAATGTCAAATCGGGAGCGACATTTGTATGGGGGCTATATCTAAATCTGAACCGATCTTACCCAATTTTTGCATACGTGTTTCTAGTTGGATTATAAGATGTTGTGCCAAATTAAAAGAAAATCGGGTACAATATGTGGATTGTAGAGCGAAAAAAGTCAAATCAGGAGCGACTTTTGTATGGGGGCTATATCTAAATCTGAACCGCTTTCCTCCAAATTCAATACCGATGGTCCTTGACCAGAAAAAATAACTTCTGCCTAGTTTTATGACAATCGGACAACAATTGCGACCTGTAGAGTGCGAACAAACTTAGATGGACAGCAGACGGACGGACGGACAGACGGACAGACAGACATCGTTAAATCGACTCAGCTGGTGATTCTAAGCCGATCGGTATACTTAAAGGCGAGTCTAGCTCGATTATTTCTTGGTGTTACAAACATTTGGCGCGAAACTAACTTATAATACCCTAGACCACGAAGTGGTAGAAAATTGAAAACGGGAAGAATTTTTGTATATTTCCTAATCATAGGCTGATATGACCCATTTTGTCAAATCGAGAAGAATATTTGTATCGGGACTATATCCAAACATGGAATCAAGTGACTAACTTTCACAATAAGTTCTTCTAGTTGAAGTATAACGTGTTATGCTCAATTTTAAGAAATTCTCTGAAAATACGCGGTTTCTGGGGGAACGAAATTTGTAGCTATATGTAAATCTGAACCGATGTGACCCATTTTCACCATAGGTGTTCCTAGTTTAAATATAAGTTTTTTTGCGAATTTTGAAGAAAATCTGTTAAAATATGTGGATTCTAAAGCGGAAAAATTCAAATTGGGAATGAAATTTGTATGGGAGCTATATATAAATCTGAACAGATCTAACACATTTTTACCACAGGCGTTTCCAGTTGAAATATAAGGTGTTCTGCGAATTTTGAAGAAAATCTGTTGAAATATGTGGAATCTAGAGCGGAAAAATTCAAATTGGAAGCGAAATTTGTATGGGAGCTATATATAAATCTGAACCGATCTAACACATTTTTACCACAGGTGTTTCTAGCTGAACTATAAGATGTTTTGTCAATTTTCAAGAAAATCTGTTGAAATATTTGGATTCTAGAGCGGAAAAATTCAAATTGGGAGCGAAATTTGTATGGAAGTTATATATAAATCTGAACCGATCTAACACATTTTTACCACAGGTGTTTCTAGTTGAACTATAAGATGTTTTGCCAATTTTGAAGAAAATCTGTTGAAATATGTGGTATCTAGAGTGAAAAGGGACAAATCGGGAGTGAAATTCGTCTAAATCTGAACCGATTTTCCTCAAATTAAATATCGTTGTGCAAAGTTTCGTTTGGTTCTGGCTACAATTGCGACCTGTATCGTGATTACCACAATAGATGGACAGACGGACATTGCTAAATCGACTCAGAAAGTGATTCTAAGCCGATCGGTATAATTAACAACGGGTCTATCTCCCTTCCTTTTGGATGTTACAAACAAATGCACAAAAAAAATAAAAAGAATTTCTAGACAATTTCGAATTGCAAGAAACTCAAACAATTGAAATTTGAGACTTCACTTTTGTTTTCACCTTCCTACGCAAACCCAAGTTACCGAATTTGTTGGTTCCCTTCTAAATATTCCTTGTTACATATGTAAACAAAAATAAAAATTATTAATTCTGCAAAATATGTGATTTTAAAGATTTTATAGGACTAACTCGGCATGAGAGGGTTAAGGAAATTTTTTCCCTTTGTACCGATTTCGCCCATTTATGGAAAATTTAGATGTTAGTGTGCTTTAAACAGACGGACGGACATGGCTAGATCGTCTTAGTATTTTATAACGATCAAGTATAAATATACTTTGTTGGGTCTCAGGTCGATATCTCAAGGTGTTACAAATGGAATGACAAAGTTAGTATACCGCCATCCTGGCGACAATTTTAAAAAATGTATTAATTTGAGTGAAATTTTAATTTTTTATTTATCGCAGCTTAGTTATCCAGTCTTATACAACTTAATATGGAAATATTACAATCATCACAATTACACGTCCTTTAATTCTCCTGGAAACTTATGAAAATGTGGGTTTCGTTATTTTGCTTTCAGATGACGATATTCTATTTGAATTTGCATGCGCAGCGTGGTAACCCGTTTGCAAACAATGCGTCGCAGTACTCCTGGTGTACTGCGTTTCGTCTCCGCCGCTGCAGCCGCAGCCGTCGAATCCATTGTTGTTGCTGTTGCTGTTGTTATCGCCATCATCAGCGTCCTAAAAGCTGTTGTCTGCATAAAAAGTGCACAGTAGCAAATGCCATTATGTACGATGTGATGTCGTTTATGAAAGTATTGTCAGTTGTTGCTGTTCACAGACAGCGACAGCGACAAGGAGTAAAAACACATATACGTTATATGCACGTTTATCTTTATCCTGCAATTACTATAAGGGTCCTGGAAGCACGCGAGTGTGTGTCTGTGTGTGCGTGTGTGGATGTGGTCTTGCGCGTGCGTTTGCCTATAATGGTGTCATAAGAAAAGGCATAAAATTATTATAAGCTCGTATCGCTCTTTAAAGAAGAAGGGCAAAATGCTGTCAAAACGTTAAGTTTTATTTCCCCATTGCCAGGCAGTGCCGTGCACTGACTGACTGACTGGGATGGCAGGCAAGCAAGCTGGCTGAGTGGCAGGCAGAGTGCAGTTGGTTGGTCGGTTGCTACCAGCGTTGTTTTTCTGAGCACATTTCCATAAAAATGCTTAAGCGCGCACTGGAGAGGCTATGCAGCATGTAGTGCAGTGTGGTTTTTATTGGGGTTACTTGCTCGGGCAGAAGATGACGATAATAATGCGTTGTATATTTCAAGATAATGCGTCCGAGGTAAGCAGATAAGATTAATAAAGTTGCTAAACAGCTCACATCCCTGTATACACACACACGCATAGTACTCATACCACCACAACAGCTGTCACCAACAGGACCTCAAACCAAGGCGACGAGAATGAACGACACCGGCCTTACGTTACAGAATTCTAAATGCAGACATTTCTGTCAACTAAAGTCTGCATCTGTGACATGCAGTTCGGGAAATTGTGGCTGGAAAACACCATGGCAATTGTATTGGAATAGTGTGAGTAGCTTACAGTGCTTCTTGTTAGTTTCGCATATGACAATGCACAAATTTGTTGCTTTAGTCTATACAGAGTGACTGATGAAAGTCGCTACCAAAAAAAAACTTTAATAGCTTTTTTCTATTTAATGAATCTGGTTAATTATACCCTCACTCTACAGAGTAGGAGGGTATATATCATTTGGGGCAGAAAAAAAGTGTAACGCATTGAAGGAGTGACTTACGACCCTAAGTATGTTCGGACCAAATCCGTTTCACTACATTTTAAGCTGTTTGAGCCATGTCCGTCCGTCTGGCTTGTGTACACGATAACTCTCGAAAGGAGTTAATGAATAAATTCAAACTTTGCACATGGTAATATTTTTCCCAAACTTAGTTTATGTTCGAAGATGGGCGAAATTGCCACGCAAATGACCCATATTCCTATGTTAAATAAAAACGCATATATCTACCGCATGGATATTCGGAATCCGCTATATTTTGGTATTTGATAATATTTTTATACCCTAGACCACTACGTGGTCTAGGGTATTATAAGTTAGTTTCGCGCCAAATGTTTGTAACACCAAGAAATAATCGAGCTAGACCCACCTTTAAGTATACCGATCGGCTTAGAATCACCAGCTGAGTCGATTTAACGATGTCTGTCTGTCCGTCCGTCCGTCCGTCCGTCCGTCCGTCCGTCTGCTGTCCATCTAAGCTTGTTCGCACTCTACAGGTCGCAATTGTTGTCCGATTGTCATGAAACTTGGCAGAAGTTATTTTTTCTGGCCAAGGACCATCGGTATTGAATTTGGAGGAAATCGGTTCAGATTTAGATATAGCCCCCATTCAAATGTCGCTCCCGATTTGACATTTTCCGCTCTAGAAACGACATATTGTACCCGATTTTCTTTAAATTTTGCAGAATATCTTATAATCGAACTAGAAACAAGTATGCAAAAATTGGGTAAGATCGGTTCAGATTTACATATAGCCCCCATACAAATGTCGCTCCCGATTTGACATTTTCCGCTGTAGAAACGACACATTGTACCCGATTTTCTTTAAATTTGGCACAACATCTTATAATCCAAGTAGAAACACGTATGCAAAAATTGGGTAAGATCGGTTCAGATTTAGATATAGCCCCCATACAAATGTCGCTCCCGATTTGAATTTTTCCGCTCTAGAAACGACATATTGTACCCGATTTTCTTTAAATTTTGCAGAATATCTTATAATCGAACTAGAAACACGTATGCAAACATTGTGTAAGATCGGTTCAGATTTAGATATAGCCCCAATACAAATGTCGCCCCCCGATTTCACCTTTTTCGCTTTAGAAACCACATATTGTACCCGATTTTCTTTAAATTTGGCACAACATTTTACAATCGAACTAGAAGCACCTATGCTGAAACTGGGTAAGATCGGTTCAGATTTAGATATAGCCCCCATACAAATGTCACTCCATCCGCTCTAGAAACCACATCTTGCACCCGATTTACTTTACATTTGGCACAACATCTTATAATCTAACTAGAAACACATATGCTGAAAGTGGGTATGATCGGTACAGATTTAGATATAGCCCACATACAAATGACTTTTTCCGCTCTAAAATCCACATATTGCACCCGTTTTTCTTTAAAATGGGCACAACTTATTATAATCCAACCTATGGTGAAAGTGGGTAAGATCGGTTCAGATTTAGATATCGCCCTCATACAAATGTTGCTCCCGAATGTTTAACCGATTTTGGCCAAACTTTACATATTATATTTCACCAATAAACATACATGGTGAAAGCGGATCACATCGTTCCAGGTTTCAATATACCCCTATACAAATGTGCTTTCCGATTTAACATTTTTTGTCAAACACATACATTTACAGGATGCAAAAATCCTTCCCGATTTCACTTTTTGACCGAATTGAATTGTAATGAGATATAAAGTCCGTCCGTCTTTAGCCTTTCCTGACTTGTTTGGGAGATGCCCATATGTACATACTTTGGTATAACCCAAATGGGGTCCCATTCTGATCTATTACAGCTCTAGAAACTACATCTTACATCGGATCTTCATCAAATTTTGCAGATCATGGTATTTTTCAACCAGGAATACCTACCTTGAATGAGAAATATATAGGCCCATGTTTTGGACCAGGCCCAAAATGTAGTTTTAGGCCCCCTTTTGAAATGTCGGTCCGATTCATCCTATTACTACTGTATAATTTGTATTTGTCTGTCGGATAATTGGATCAAATACCATATTATTAACCATATTCATTAAATATGACTAAAGATGTACATTTTATATGAACTACATAAAATTGCTCCCATGAAATAAATGGGTTTAGTAATCAAAACGAGGTACATTCGCAGGGAGTGGTGTAGGGTATTATATAGTCGGCCCCGCCCGACTTTAGCCTTTCCTTACTTGTTATAATTGCTTTAACTGTACAAAAGTTGGCGGATTTTTCCACGCCCCTTCTAGTACCTCATCTTCTTGGCTTTGGGTAACCATGTCTACGATTTTGTCTTCAGATATAATAGCAAACGGAGCGACATCAGAGTCGCACACCATCCACTTTATATCTGTTTGTATCTCAACAAGGCTATTTGGAGCATCTTCATTATGAGATAGTAAGTTATTCCAAACTCTTTTGAAAACTTGTGGAGTTACAGAGTCCCACGAAGCTGCGGCTGCCCACAAAGCTGTCTTAATATTCAAAGATTTAACGAACTCACGTCTGTCATTAGCACCAACAAGCTTTTGAACGATCAGTTTACGGTAGTGACATTTGAAGCTCTGAATTACTCCTTGATCCATAGGCTGAATCAAGGACGTGCAATTTGGTGGGAGATATTTTACTGTAACGTGTTCAGATATCATAGCATTTACATCTGGGTGTGCTGGACAGTTGTCTAATAGTAAAAGTATTTTACAGTTATTTTTGAGACCGATGCGCCGTTGATGTTCCTTTGCTTCTGGTACAAAATTTTGATTAAACCACTCCAGAAATAGCTGTTGTGTTACCCAAGCTTTCTTATTAGATTTATAAATCACAGGAAGGTGTTCAACGTTTTTTAAAGCTCTTGGATGGGCTGTTTTTCATATTATCATCAATTTACACTTGTGAGTTCCTGCAGCATTTGAACAAACTAGCACTGTGATTCTCTCCCTTCAATAGAATATTCATTACCACTAGCCAAAGAACTTTGAGGCAAACACCTCCAAAATAGACTGGTTTCGTCTGCATTGTAGATCTGTTCAGTTGTAAGTTGTTCGTTTTTAATGATTTCATCCAAGTCGTCCACAAACATCGTAGCAGACTCATAATCAGCACACTCCTTTTCTCCCGTAGATTTCAGTCGGCGGATTCCATGACGTTTTTTGAATTTATCCAACCAACCAAATGAATAAGTGCACTCTGAATTCATGTTTAACTTCAAATGGAACATTTTTGCAAATTTCAGAAGCAAATTTCAGTTTCATTCAGAAGCAAATTTCAGTTTAAGTTCATACAATATCTCGATTTCAGTTAACTTACCTGAAATTGGAGTTCCCTTAAATCTTTCTTGCCGAAACCATTCATATGTTGCGAAATCAACTTTTGGATTTTCGGATGTTTTTAGTGTATATCTGTGTTTAAGGCCAAGCACTGAATCAGTATCGGAGCAAAATTTTAAAATCCGATCTTTGTTTTTTATTAAATCGGATACAGTTTGAATGCCAACTCCATATTTTTCAGACAACATTTTAAAAGGTACTTTACGTTTTGAGTATTCATTAATCAGCTCCAGTTTTTCTTTAATTGAAAGAACCTTTCTTGCTCTTTTCGCGGATTTACTTTTTGACGGTGGCATGATGTAAGGAAAACACGTCTTGACAGATCAAATTTCACACTGATGAATGAATATGAAATTTGATATGAAAATTACACTTTCATGAAAAATTATACGAAAAAAACAAACAAGCAGTCACATGGACATGTGCATCACGGATAATAGAGGTAAATTACGGTTAATAGAGGTAAAAAATCAACCACTCAGCTTCACGGTTAATAGATAATCACGGTTAATAGAGTCACGGTTAATCGAAGTTCAACTGTATAAGTCGGCTTAGCCGACAGAAGCTTTCTTACTTGTTTTTTTTTTTATTTTGGAGATTGATTTTTAGATTTAACAAAAATAGATAACTGGGTCACTGAAACAAGAAATTGGATTGTACGCCACTATCACGCGCTGGAGTTCGTAGTTTCGGTGCACAGAGAGTATAGGGGCACGTTTGGCGGCAATCCTCCGAGCAGATGGACCATAGTAAGACTTGTTAACAATTTTGCCGAGCATGGGACAGTCAAAAGAAGACCTTAACACAGAAACCCTTCAGTTCGGACGAAGGAAACATTCGTTGCTGTAGCTGCTGCCACATTCCGTAGGCCCCCAAGGTCGCCTGACCTTAGTGCACCTGACTTTTTCTTGTGGGGTTATTGCAAACAGGAAGTCTATTCACATGCATCAACGAGTATGGGGGGCATTTAAAACCCATTATTTGTATACCCTCCACCACCAGGATGGGGGTATACTAACTTTGTCATTCCGTTTGTAACACCTCGAAATATCGACATGAGACCAGAGCTGTTAAGTAATGATTAGTAATCGTAATCATTAGTAATTAGATTACTTTTTTTTAAAGTAGAAGTAATGATTACAATACGATTACATTCAGTTTTATATGATTAGTAATTGATTACGATTACAAGTAATCAAAAAATAATCAGGATTACTTTCGATTACTGAAAAATAATCAAAAATAATCAAAAGTAATCAAAAATGAGTTCGACTACTTTAAAAGATTACTTTTGATTCTCGCGAAATCGGTATGAGAGTCATAGTAGTCTGTTTGTCAAAACTTTTGACTTTTCAATATATGTCAGATTTGATTTTTTCTGTTCTCGTTCTTTTGCCAGCTAAAACCGAAAGGTAACGGTAATCGCAAGTAATCCTGATTATTTTTTGATTATTTGTAATCGTAATCAATTAGTAATCAGAAATTGTTGAATAGTGGATTATATAATCATTACGATTCTTTTTAAAAAGTAATGTAATTGATTACTAATCGTAATCGAAATTTAACAGCTCTGCATGAGACCCTATAAAGTATATATATTCTTGATCGCCATAAAATTCTAAGACGATCTAGTCATGTCCGTCCGTCTGATGAAAGCACGCTAGCATCTAAATGAAAGGAGCTAGAACGTCCAAATTTTCCATAAATGCGTCTTATAGTCGTAGATCGGTTGGGATTGAAACTGGGCGAAATCGGCCCAGAAGGAAAATTGTATTCCCTCACAAGAACAAGAACAAGAAATATGCCCATAATAAACCTTAATATTTTAGAGTATTAAGCATATTTTTTCAATATGTCTGGTTGTACTTACTTGATATTGTGTAAGCGAATTCCGCTTATAACAAAAACGTGTACCATAAAGTGATTCTTATTCGAAGGGAAATGGGGCAAAACGGGATAAAAATGGTACTTATCAAAAGGTAACAGCTAGAAACACGAAATTCGGCGTGTACATTCCTCTAATTGAGTAGATACATAATATAAAAGTATTTTTTCCAAGTTCGTACTTTTATGGGATAAAATGGGAATGGAGGGATAAAAATGGTACCCACCAAATGGCTGAACCTAGAGTATACATTCACCGGGGTATACATTCCTATGATTGCGTAGACACTTAAAATAAATGGATTTTTTGAAATTCGTACTTTTTGGGGTTAAAATGGAAAAAAATGTGATAAAAGTCGTACTCTTAAGGGGGTAAAATAGGAAAAAGGAGATAAAAAGGTACCAACCAAATGATCGCAGCTAGAATCATGGAATTTGGTATATACATTCGTCTGACTGCATAGACATGCAAAATGAAAAGATTTTTCCAAATTCGTACTTTTTACTTTTACGGTAAAATTGATGTTTAGGTTTTTTGCAAGAGATAATGGAATTAAATAGGTTGGAAATACAACCAACTGTAGCATCCACTATCTGCCAATATTTATGGTATTTTAGCTTTTTTGAAAATATAAATATAAGAAAATATTATTTTTTGAATTGACTTGAAGTATTATTTCGATATATATACTGTAAACGTATTGGTAGCCTGCCTTATAAGCGTAGTTTGAAAAAATAAAAATATTATATTAAAAATTATTTTTTCAATATTTCTATTGTTTTGGTTTGGCTATATTAAAAAACCAGTTAGGAAAGGCTAAAGTCGGGCGGGGCCGACTCTATGATACACTCCACTTTCAATCCGAATACAATTAAATTCGGTGAAAAAGTGAAAACGGGAAGGTTTTTTGTATCCTGTAAATGTATGTGTTTGACAAAAAACTTTGTATCGGAAAGGACATTTGTATGAGGATATATTGAAACCTGGAACGAAATCCGTGAAATATAAAATGTATAGTTTGGTCAAAATCGGTTAAACTATTGGGGGCAACATTTGAATTAGGGCTATATTTAAATCTGAACCGATCTTATCCACTTTCACCATAGTTTTGTTTAGTTAGATTATAAGATGTTGTGCGAAATTTAAAGACAATCGAGCACAATATGTGGCTTTTAAAGCGGCAAAAGTCAAATCGGGAGCGACATTTACATGGGGGCTATATCTAAATCTGAACCGATCTTACCCAATTTCTGCATAGGTGTTTCTAGTAAGATTATAAGATGTTGTGCCAAATTTAAAGAAAATCGAGTACAATATGTGGTTTCTACAGAGGAAAATGTCAAATCGGGAACGACATTTGTATGGGGGCTATATCTAAATCTGAACCGATTTGACCTCTTTTCACCATAGATGTTCTTAGTTTTGCCAAATCTGAAGACAATCTGATACAATATGTGGTTTCTAGAGCGGAAAAGGTCAAATCGGGAGCGAAATTTGTATGGGAGCTATATATAAATCTGAACCGATCTGACCGATATTCACCATGGGTGTTTCTAGTGGAAATATAAGATGTTTTACCAAATCTGAAGACAATCTGATACAATATGTGGTTTCTAGAGCGGAAAAAGTCAAATCGGGAGCGAAATTTGTATGGGAGCTATATATAAATCTGAACCGATCTGACCAATATTCACCATGGGAGTTTCTAGTGGGAATATAATATGTTTTACCAAATCTGAAGACAATCTGATACAATATGTGGTTTCTAGAGCGGAAAAGGTCAAATCGGGAGCGAAATTTGTATGGGAGCTATATATAAATCTGAACCGATCTGACCGATATTCACTGTGGGTGTTTCTAGTGGAAATATAAGATGTTTTACCAAATCTGAAGACAATCTGATACAATATGTGGTTTCTAGAGCGGAAAAAGTCAAATCGGGTGCGAAATTTGTATGGGAGCTATATATAAATCTGAACCGATCTGACCAATATTCACCATGGGTGTTTCTAGTGGAAATATAAGATGTTTTACCAAATCTGATACATTATGTGGTCTCTAGAGCGGAAAAAGTCAAATCGGGAGAGAAATTTGTATGGGAGCTATATATAAATCTGAACCGATCTAACACATTTTTACCACAGGTGTTTCTAGTTACAATATAAGATGTTTTGCTATATAATATGGGGGCTATATCTAAATCTGAACCGATTTTCTTCAAATTAAATAGCGTTCGTCCTTATCCCGAAAAACATCGTTGTGTAAAGTTTCATTTGGTTCTGTCTACAATTGCGACCTGTATCGTGATTACAAGAATAGATGGACGGACGGACGGACAGACAGACAGACAGACAGACGGACATTGCTAAATCGACTCAGAAAGTGATTCTAAGACGATCGGTATAATTAACAATGGGTCTATCTCGTTTCCTTTTGGGTGTTACAAACAAATGCACAATGACATAATAAAGAGTGATTTTTTTGAGGTTAGGATTTTCATGCATTAGTATTTGACAGATCGCGTGGGATTTCAGACATGGTGTCAAAGAGAAAGATGCTCAGTATGCTTTGACATTTCATCATGAATCGTCTTACAAACGAATAACGCTTGCAAATTATTGAATTTTATTATCAAAATGCGTGCTCTGTTAAGAAAGTTCATTGCGCGCTTCCATTTTATGGTCAGTTTAATCGACCCACTGAGGCGGCTATTCGGGCTATTGTGACTAAATTTCGCACCAAATTTACATTGTTGGACATTAAACCACCAACACGCTTACGTAGAGTGCGAACTGAAGAAAATATCGCAGCTGTATCGGCCAGTGTTAATGATGACCACCAATTTTCGATTCGTCGCCGTTCGCACCAGTTGGGTCTCTGTTACTCAAAAACGTGGAAATGCCAAAATTGGACTAAGCGGATGGACCACCTAAGACGCAGCCGCGGTCAACATTTAAATGAAATTATCTTCAAAAAGTAAATGTCATGGACCAATCTAACGTTTCAAATAAAGAACCGATGAGATTTTGCAAATTTTATGCGTTTTTTTTTAAAAAAAAGTTATCAAGCTCTTAAAAAATCACCCTTTACTCTCGTGGAGTGTATAAATATATTTCCTGTAATATCACCAGACTTCTACGAAAATCGACAGCCTCTGTGGAATGTAATCCATGGTAGAGGATATATGAAGTTTGGCCCGGCCGGACTTATCGCCGTTTTTTCATGTTAAAACTAATTAAGCAATATTTAATAAAATTAAATGAGCTTTAACATGAATAAAAGAAAAATGAATTCCATACACTGAAAAAAATTATTTGAGTTTCTTAATGTAGCAATATTCATCAGCCACCCTGTAAATAAACATACATATTTCCCAGCAATTTCTTAAAATTAGGATCCTGCACAATTAAAAAATATATATATTTAAGTACTTCTATAGTTTTTGTTTTTATACACCACACCAATTCGAGGACACGCCAAATGCTTCTAAAGCCATGAAAAAATCAAACTATACTCACATTTAAGTATTTCGATTGGCTTAGAGTCACCAGCCGAGTCGATTTAGTGATGTCCATCCATGGCTCCATCTAGAGATTGGAGTAACAATGATTTTTGTTTTAGTCGGTTTTCCTCTTGTTCAAAAATTCCAATTACTTAGTACACTGAAGGAATTTTCCTTCATAATATTTATGAAACGATTTCATAAAAGATTTTTCATCAATTTAGTTGATTTGTTCTTAATATGTATGCAAAATTCATAAAAAACAAGTAAGGAAAAAAATCGGACGGGGCTGACTATATAACACCCTACAGAACTACCTGCGTATATACCTCGCTTTGATTACTAAAGCCAGGTGTTTCATTGGAGCAATATTATGTAGTTCATATAAATTATACAGTATATTTTAGATTCATTTTTAGTCAAATTTAACGAATATGAAAATTGATCAAGATCCAATGACAAATAAAGCGGTAAGAGGATGAATCGGACGGATGATTGCCTATAAAAACACTTGGGTCCTGTGCCAAAACATAGACCTATATAGTTCTCATCCACAGTAGGTATTCCTAGTTGCAATATATCGTGTTCTGCAATATTTGATCAAGATTCGATGTAAGATGTAGTTTCTAGAGCTGTAATAGTGTAGAATTGGGTTATACCAAATGGAAATATAAATGTATATATATGTATATATATATATATATATATATATATATATATATATATATATATATATATATATATTTATTTATTTGACTTTCTTAGTATGTATTTTTAGTTGAAATATAATATAATCTGCAAAATTTGATAAAATTCCAATGCAAAATGTAGGTCCTAGAGGGGTAATAATAACAAGTAAGAAGGCGTTAAGTTCGGCCGGGCCGAATCTTATATACCCTCCACCACGGAGTGCATTCCACAGTATTACCAGCAGATTAAAGGATGTCGACTTTACATAGAAGCACGGTACCATATTACGAAAACTGTGATATTTTTTATGAACATTACTATATTTGTTTACTATTTCAAACTATAATGTATACTTATGCGCACTATTTAGAATCGACTACTATATATAAATAAAATGCTGAAATTGTGAAAGTGAACATGCCTAAATATTAGGCGATTGTCAGTCGCCATTAGAAAGAAGCATTTTCAGATACAGACAAATTCCGCCCAAATGTACAAATTTCGAAAAAACCCTTTTTCGAGTCTTCATAGTCAGAATGTACACACCGAATTTCATGATTTTAGCTGTTGTCGTATCATTGGTACCATATTTTATCCCTTTTTGTCCCATTTCGCCCGACAAAACTGGTATTTTCTTTGTGGTGCTTCCAAGCTACAAGAGGAATGTCCGCAACAAATTTTAACTGTATGAAAATAAGAAATTTAATTAATAAGCCAAGGCTACCAATATTTGTATACTATGTATATATATAATGGATATAATACTTCAATTCATAAAGTAAATATAAGGGAGCAATCATAAATACCCTAAATATTGGGGGATAGAGAGTGTACTTTCAGCTACAGTCGTTTGGTTGGTTGTATTTCCATCCTATTTTAATTTCAAAAGTATAAATTTTGAAAATACCTACATACGTACGCAGTATAAGACAACTTCATGATTCTACCATTTTTTGTCGTAAAAGCAACAAAATAAAGTACGAATTTGAAAAAAATATTTTACGTGGCTATGCAGTCAGAGGAATGTATACACCGAATTCAATGATTCTATCGGCGGCCATTTTGTTGGTACCATTTTTATCCCCTTTTTCCAATTTTGCCCCCCGTATCTACACAATTAGAGGGACGTACTCACTGAATTTCATCATTCTAGCTGTATTCGTTTAGTTGGTACTATTTTTATCCCCTGTAGCCATTGTATTCATTGAAAGTACGAATTTGGAAAAAACGTTTTATTTTTCGTGTCTACGCAGTCAGAGGAATGTATACTCCGAATTTCATGATTCTAGCTGCTATCATTTGGTAGGTACTATTTGTATCCCCCTTTTCCATTTGAATCCCAAAAAGTACGAATTTTGAAAATCAGAGGAAATCAGAGGAATGTATATATCGAATTTCATTATTCTAGGTACAGCCGTTAGGTTGGTACTATTTTTAGTACCTCTATCCCCATTTAACCTTAAAAGTACGAATTTAGAAAAAATACTTTTATATTATGTATCTACTCTATTAGAGGAATGTACACGCCAAATTTCGTGTTTCTATCTGTTGTCGTTTGATAGGTACCATTTTTATCCCTTTTTGTCCCATTTCGCCCCCCTACAAATAAAAATCACTCTATGGTGCCCTTTTATGCTATAGAGGGAATGCGCATTGCAAATATCAACTAAATACAAGCTAATATGTTCAAAAAACATGCTGAAATACTCTAAATATTAGGGGTATTTTCAGTCCTTGTGAGGGAAAAATTTTTCCCTCTGGGCCGATTTCGTCCACTTTCAATCCCAACCGATCTGCAACCATAAGACACATTTAGGACAAATTTGAACCTCCTAGCTCATTTCGTTCGGCCGCTATCGTGCTTTCAACAGACAGACAGACAGACAGACAGACATGGCTATATCGTCTTAGAATTTTACCACGACCCAGAATATATATACTTTATGGGGTCTCCGATGAATATTTCAAGGTGTTACAAACGGAATGACAAAGTGAATATAATATAAGGACAGACAGACATCGTGGCTGTAGATTCTAAACCGATCCGTATACTTAAAGGTGGGTCTAGCTCGATTTTTTCTTGGTGTTGCAAACATTTGACGGAAAACTAACTTATAATACCCTAGTCCACGAGGTGGTGTAGGGTATAAAAGTTCATCGAATTTGACATTTTTGAATGTAATACATTCGAATTTCAGCTAATCGACCAAGTAATTTCTTCTTCCAAGGAATTTTTTTATTTTGGTAATGGAAAGGAGGATAACCACACTCAACCATACGCACATTTGACCGTATACGTATTTCATTGTCCTGTGTAGGGAGTATGGAGTACTTGCGTTAATATGATGTCATCAGTTGTATATAGATTTACATTTTATGAAAATTATACAACTTTTGCTCCCGATTTTGCTAATCTAGAGGACATATATTGTACCCGATTTTCTTTAAATTTGGCTCAGATATGCTCAGATTTGTGGATCAGATATGCTCAGATTTATGCATACCACCCATAACAATTTCGTACTCGATTTGATCGATTTTCCGCTGTAGAGACCACATATTAAGCCCGATTTTCTTCAAAGTTGGTACAGCAATTTATATTTCAACTCGAAACATCGGTTAAGATTTGTAATTTGCTCTCGTTTAATTTTTAAAGGGACTTTTCTCAATACCATTCCCACCGAGAAGGGTTTTCAGGAAAACCCTGATTTTTGAAGGTTATTTTGAATGTGTCCTGCTCACTAACGGACAATGATAAAAGCGAAATATGTTGGGAGAACACATAACAAACCAATCTTTAATTTTAGTCGGGAACTCTAATATATATATAGTACTCATACAAAAATCGTTCCCAATATCACTTTTTCCCCCGAATTCAATTGTAATGGGGAAGAAAGTGGAGGGTATCATATTGTCGACCCAGCCCGACTTTAGTCTTTCTTTGCTTGTTTTACTTGTTTGTATTTATCGATGGATAATTTAATGATTGTCAACTGAAAATGACCACAATGGGAATAAGATTACCACCCATTCCCATGCTGTGATTAATTCAGCTCAGCATTAACGTTTTAATGCACAATTCAAAGGGATGTGGGGCATAAATATTGTTTTCAAGTAAATGCATTGACATAATAAAATGAGATTACTGATGTGTTGTTTAAAGCGTATATTGTATATATATATATATTGTATGTGTGTGTATTACAATGGTCGGATATACAAAAAGAACATACACACATACTCCGAGTACTCAGGCCAGAGTAACTCCGTACATCCACAGCGACATGCATATATCGTAAAAGATTTTATTCCTTTCACGCTTTTTTGCATTATCCTGCAAGAAAATTGCCATTACGTTCGACCGTACGTATGATGATGTACAATGTACATGCATACATACATGTATATGTATGTACTTCCATGTCGAGATACATTTCTCACTGGTCCAGGACAACACATGAAAGTTGGGCCACTTTCACTGTAGGTATTTCTAGGTGAAATATAATGTGTCGAGAGCAAATTTGAGTGAGAAGGACTCCAACATGTGGATAAAAAAATTATTAATAAGATATATAGTCAAATTCAGTAAAGATTTTTTTCCGAATTCTGCCAGAAATCGTTCCGACCCCTTGCCCAAGTTGACAATTCTGGCGCCGATGTCGACCAGACAAAGTACAGAAAAGAACAAGAAATAGGAAATTTTTGTCTGGGAAAACTCCGAAAATTATTTAGATTTGTCCTACAGATTTCTGTAAGAATTCTGAAGAAAATTCTGAGGAATTTTTTCGGCGTCTCTCAACGAAATCGCCCTGAAACAACCAACAATTATTCGAGTTTTCCAACCACTTTCTGACCCTTCGTTCGCTTAGTCGGACCAATTTCTGATAGAAGTCTAACCAAGCAGCCCAAAACCGGCCGGCCGTTTGTTATCCTTTTTCTGCTTTGGCACACTAATTTCGGAAAGAAATCTGATCAAACGTGCGATCTTTCTGGGGAGTAGTATTTTAAAAATCTGGAAAAATTTCAGAAGAAATGTCAGCATTTCTAGGTGCAGCCGTTTGATTGGTACCATTTGTATGGCCTTTCATCTCATTATACCCTCCACCTCCAGGATGGGGGTATACTAACTTTGTCATTCCGTTTGTAACACCATGAAATATATATATATAGGGTGTTTTATATTGGGGTATAGAACTTTAAGTTGGCATCACTATTTTAACTGGCGGCCATTTTGTCAGCTGTCAAGTGATTAATATTTAGTTTGGTTTGCCATTTCATCATGAACAGGTTGACAAAAGAACAACGCTTGCAAATCGTGCAAATTTATTTCGAAAGTAATGGTTCAGTTCGCGGAGTTCACCGCAAGCTCCGTCCATTTTATGGTCGACATAATCGTCCATCAGAGCAATTAATTCGGTTAACCATGGATCGTTTTCGCACTACGTTTACTCTATGTGATAATACGCATCCGCAGAGACGTCGAACAGTGCGCACCGAAGAAACAATTGCCGCTGTAGAGCAAAGTGTTGAAGAGGACCCGAATGAATCGATTCGCCACCCTGCACAGCAATTGGAGTGGTTGAAAATTGGACCTGTAGAATTGGCTATATTCGAGCCAGCCGCGGCGGCCACATGCCCGAAATCATATTTAAACATTAATGGCATAAAATTATCCTTCCAATAAAGCTAAATTGATGGACATTAAAACGATTTTCTTGTGTTTTATTTCAATTCGAAGTTCTATACCTCAATAAAAAACACCCTTTATATATATTTTTTTGATCGTCATAAAATTCTAAGACGATCTAGCCATGTCCGTCCGTCCGTCCGTCTGTTGAAAGCAAGCTAACATCTAAACGAAAGGAGCTAGGATGTCCAAATTTTCCATAAATGCGTCTTATAGTCGTAGATCGGTTGGGATTGAAACGGGGCGAATTCGACCCAAATTTTTTCCCTCACATGGACTAAAAATACCCATAATAATCCCTAATATTTTAGCGTATTTAAGCATGTTTTTTTTTAATATGTCTGTTTATATTGGCTTGATATTTGGTATGCGCATTCCCCTTGTAGCAAAAACGTGCACCATAAAGTGATTCTTATTTGTAGGGGGTGAAATGGGACAAAAAAGGGATAAAAATGGTACATATTAAACGATAACATCTAGAAACACGAAATTCGGTGTGTACATTCCTCTAATTGAGTAGGTACATAATATAAAAGCACCTTTTCCAAATTCGTTCTTTTAAGGGGTAAAATGGGACTAGAGGGATAAAAATGGTACCAACCAAACTGCTGTACCTAGAATAATGAAATTCGGTGTATACGTTCCTCTGATTGCATAGACAAGTAAAATACACGGATTTTTCAAAATTTGTACTTTTTGGGGTTAAAATGAAAAAAGGGGATACAAATAGTACCAATCAAATGACCGAAATTCGGAGTATACATTCCTCTGACTGTGTAGACACTGAAAATAAACAGATTTTTCGAAATTTGTACTTTTTGGGGTCAACATAGAAAAAGGGGATACAAATAGTACCAACCAAATGACCGCAGCTAGAGTCTTGAAATTCGGAGTATACATTCCTTTGACTACGTAGACATGAAAAATAAAAATAAAAGTTTTTTTTCCAAATTCGTACTTTCAAGGTATACAATGGGTACGGAGGGATAAAAATGGTACCAACCAAACGGCTACACCTAGAATAATGAAATTCGGTGTATACATTCATCTGATTGCGTAGACACTTAAAATAAACAGATTTTTCGAAATTCGTACTTTTTGGGGTTAAAATGAAAAAAGGGGATGAAAATAGTACCAATCAAATGATCGCAGCTAGAGTCATGAAATTCGGAATATACATTCCTCTGACTGCGTAGACACGGAAAATAGACGAATTTTTCGAAATTCGTACTTTCAATGGATACAATGGTACAGAGGGATAAAAATAGTACCAACTAAACGACTACAGCTAGAATGATGAAATTCTAATTGCGTAGAAACGTCAAGGGGGTAAAAATGGTACAAACCAAATGGGCGCAGCTGGAATCATGGGATTCGGTGTATACATTCCTCTGACTGCATAGACACGCAAAATAAAAAGTTTTTTCCAAATTAGAACTGTTTTCTTTTACGGCAAAAATTGGTTGAATCATGAAGTTAGGTTATTTTGCACTATGTACGCCTGATAATGGATTTTCAAAATTTGTAGTCTTGGAATTAAAATAGAATGGAAATACAACCAACTGTAGCACCCACTATCTACCAATATTTATGGTACTTAAGCTTTTTGAAAATATAAATATAAGATATTTTTATTTTTTGAATTGACGTATTGGTAGCCTTGCCTTATAAGCGTGGTTTGAAATAATAAATATTTTATATTTATTTATAAAATTGTTTTTTTCAATATTTGACGTATTGGTAGCCTTGACTTATAAGCGTGGTTTGAAATAATAAATATTTTATATTTATTTATAAAATTGTTTTTTCAATATTTGTATTTGTTTTGGTTTGGCAATATTAAAAAATTTATATTTGCCTGTAATATTACTGCACTTCTACGAAAACCGACAACCTCTGTGGAATGCAATCCATGGTGGAGGGCATATAAAGTTCGGCCCGGCCGAACTTAACGTCGTTTGTACTTGTTTTTCCTTTAAGTTGAGCATCTATACAGTCAGAGAAGTGTATATACTGCACTTTATGCTTTCATTTTCAGCCATTTGTTTGGTACCATTTTATCCCTTTTTACCCACTTATTCCTTGAAAGTACGAATGTTGAAAAATTCCTTTATTTTACGTGTCTACGCAATTGGAGGGATGTAGAATTCACATTTTATGTTTCTCGCTGTTGTCTTTCGATTCGTACCATGTTTGTCCCTTTTGTTCTATTTCAATCCCATAAAAGTACGGATTTAGGGAGTATTTGCTTGTAAGGGAAATTCTTTTCTTTCTGGTCCGAATTTGTCCAACCGATCGACAATCACGGAAATTTTCCTTCACAAGCTTTCGATTAAAAAAGGGAACCTTTTAATTTTTCCACTGGACACTTCATGAATTTCTAGTCATATTTATGCATATGTATATAAATAAATATGTGAATGTTGGCTTCGTGGGGGAAAGGGTGTATCACCCACATAATACTGATTTCCATAGAATCCTTTTAAGTTCGTAGCTATTAAACAGCAACAACAACGACAGAATCCACGACAATACTCGTCCATACTAGAAATGGATCTAAACAACAAAGATTGTAAGCAAAGAATAAACAAGTTAACTTATATAAAGGAGTATGTACAGATACACTTTCATTCATTCACATGGACGTTAGGTTGGTGCAAAGAACGAAACAGAGACAGCAACAAATGTTTCGAAATGCTAACACCAACCCTAATACACACTATAGGTTTTATAACAAGTAAGACAGTGTTAAGTTTGTGGGCCGAAATAAATACCCTTAAATGCCCTGCACCATGGAGTGCATTTCACAATATTACCAGCCAATTAGAGACTGTCGCCTTTACGTAGAGATGCAGCACCACATAAGGCAAATTATGATATTTAATGTAGCAAATATAAAAAAATGTCAATATAATATTTATTTATTTATTATGATTGGGTCCAGGGATTGAGCCGGGGTGACTAAGCGACAGACCAGAGCTTCTGGTGGGAATCGAACCCACAACCCCCACGCTGATAGCCGTTAGATATTTTGAAACTGATTTGGTTAAATGCTCCAAGTGTTATTGGGTTATTGGAGATATTTTCAGCACTTGGAAAAAATTTCCCTTTGGACCGATTTTAATCGATCTACAACTATTTGAGGTATCTTGAAGGCATTTGGATCTCCGAACTCATTTTATGTAACTTAGTTTTTTTCCCCCACCCTAATACAAAAACATACATACTCCAGGGATTGTACTCCTTAGACAGGCTGTTTATTGGTAGAAAAATATACCCTACAGGTATTGTGAGAGTAGTATACATTTAATTTCAGTGAGTATTGTAACATGATGCACAACTCCATGACATGGCATTGGCAAGCAATCAACGTCTTATCGATTAAGCAAGGATACTTGAAATCTTCTAGATCAATGAGACATTTAACGATGCGTATTAAACAAGAAAAAAAACAGAGACTTTCGATTTTCGTAGAAGTGCAGTAATATTACAGGAAAATATAATTTTTAATATAGCCAAACCAAAACAAATAAAACAAGTAAGGAATCGCTAAAGTCGGGCGGGGCCGACTATATAATACCCTACACCACTCCATGCGTATGTACCTCGCTTTGATTACTAGGTATTTCATGGGAGCAATTTTATGTAGTTCATACAAATTATATAAATTATATTCATATAATTTATATGCTATAAATTCATCTTCAGTCAAATTTAACGAGTATGGTAAATAATATGGTAATTGATCTAATTGTCCGACAGACAAATACAAATATACAGTGGTATACCAAAGTCATTTCAAAGTATGGACATATGGACATCACCCAAACAATTCTCATTGCAATTCAATTCGGTAAAAAAGTGAAATCGGGAAGGATTTTTGCATCCTGTAAATGTATGTGTTTGACAAAAAATGTTAAATCGGAAAGGCCATTTGTATAAGGGTATATTGAAACCTGAAAATATGTGACCCGCTTTCACCATGTCTGTTTATTATGTGAAATAGTTTATATGTGAAATATAATATGTAAAGTTTGGCCAAAATCGATTAAACATTCGGGAGCAACATTTGTATGAGGGCTATATCTAAATCTGAACCGATCTTACCCAATTTTTGCATACGTGTTTCTAGTTGGATTATAAGATGTTCATCATAGGTTTTTTCGTTGGATTATAAAATGTTGTGCCAATTTTAAAGAAAATCGGGTACAATATGTGGTTTCTAAAGCTGAAAAAGTGAAATCGGGAGCGGCATTTGTATGGGGGCTATATCTAAATCTGAACCGATCTTACCCAATTTTAGCATACGTGTTTCTAGTTGGATTATAAGAAGTTCTGCAAAATTTAAAGAAAATCGGGTACAATATGTCTTTTCTAGAGCGGAAAATGTCAAATCAGGAGCGACATTTGTATGGGGGCTATATCTAAATCTGAACCGATCTTACCCAATTTTTGCATACGTGTTTCTAGTTCGATTATAAGATGTTCTGCCAAATTTAAAGAAAATCGGGTACAATATGTCGTTTCTACAGCGGAAAATGTCAAATCGGGAGCGACATTTGTATGGGGGCTATATCTAAATCTGAACCGATCTTACCCAATTATTGCATACGTGTTTCTAGTTCGATTATAAGATGTTTAAAGCAAATCGGGTACAATATGTCGTTTCTACAGCGGAAAATGTCAAATCGGGAGCGACATTTGTATGGGGGCTATATCTAAATCTGAACCGATCTTACCCAATTTTTGTATACGTGTTTCTAGTTGGATTATAAGATGTTCTGCAAAATCTAAAGAAAATCGGGTACAATATGTCTTTTCTAGAGCGGAAAATGTCAAATCGGGAGCGACATTTGTATGGGGGCTATATCTAAATCTGAATCGATCTTACCCAAATTCTGTACAGGTGTTTCTAGTTGGATTATAAGAGGTTGTGGCAAATTTAAGGAAAATCGGGTAAAATATGTGGTTTCTGAAGAGGAAAAAGTCAAATCGGGAGCGACATTTGTATGGAGGCTATATCTAAATCTGAACCGATCTTACCAAAATTCTGCATAGGTGTTTCTAGTTGGATTATAAGATGTTGTGCCAAATTTAAAGAAAATCGGGTACAAGATGTGGATTTTAGAGCGGAAAAAGTCAAATCGGGAGCGACATTTGTATGGGGGCTATATCTAAATCTGAACCGATCTTACCCACTTTTAGCATAGGCGTTTCTAGTTAGATTATAAGGTGTTAAGCCAAATTTGAAGAAAACCGGGTACTATATGTACTTTATAGGGCGGAAAAAGTCAAATAGGGAGCGACATTTGTATGGGGGCTATATCTTAATCTGAACCGATTTCCTCCAAATTCAATACTGATGGTCCTTGGCCAGAAAAAATAACTTCTGCCAAGTTTCATGACAATCGGACAACAATTGCGACCTGTAGAGTGCGAACAAGCTTAGATGGACAGCAGACGGACGGACGGACGGACAGACAGACATCGTTAAATCGACTCAGCTGGTGATTCTAAGCCGATCGGTATACTTAAAGGTGGGTCTAGCTCGATTATTTCTTGGTGTTACAAACATTTGGCGCGAAACTAACTTATAATACCCTAGTCCACGAAGTGGTGTAGGGTATAACAATTAAGGAAAGGCTAAAGTGGGACGGGGTCGACCATATGATACCCTACACCACTCCCTGCGTATATACAAGGTTTTGATTACTAAACCCAGGATGTTTATGGGTCGATTTTATGTAGTTCATATAAATAAAGCGGTGGCAATATATGTGCGTAATAGTCCACTTATATGGTCCATGGTAATATGAAGGTTATAATGAAAATTGGTGGGACAGTTGTATTTGAAAACATGGACCCATATGATCTAATTTTCCGGCAGGTATTCTGAGTGTAAATATAACATGATCTGAAAAATGTATCAAACTCCGATGACAAATGCAGATTTTACATCGGTAATAGGATAAATTGGACGGAAATTTGTATAGGGCCTATCACAACACTTGGGGCCTGTTCCAAAAACATGGGCATATATAGTTATCATTTACGGTAGGTATTGGTAGTTGAAATATATCATGATTTGTAAAATTTGATCAAGATCCGTTGTAAGATGTAGGTTGTAGAACGGTAATAGAGTAAAACAAGTGAAAACGGCGTTAAGTTCGGCCGGGCCGAACTTTATATACCCTCCATCATGGATTGCATTCCACAGAGGTTGTCGGTTTTCGTAGAAGTGCAATAATATTACAGGAAAATATAATTTTTTTAATATAGCCAAACCAAAACAAATACAATTATTGAAAAGTTAATTTTATAAATAAATATAATATTTAAATTATTTCAAACCACGCTTATAAGGTAATGCTACCAATACGTCAATTCAAAAAATAAATATTCTTATATTTATATTTTCAAAAATATTTTCAAAGCCATAAATATTGTTAGATAGTGGGTGCTAAAGTTGGTTGTATTTCCATTCTATTTGAATTCCAAAAGTACGAATTTTGAAAATCCATTATCAGACGTACATACATAGTGCAAAATAACCTAATTTCATGATTCAACCAATTTTTTTCGTACGTAAAGTACGAATTTGGAAAAAAACTTTTTATTTTGCGTGTCTATGCAGTCAGTGGAATGTATACACCGAATTCCATGATTCCAGCTGCGCCCATTTGGTTGGTACCATTTTTACCCCCTTGACGTTTCTACGTAATTAGAATTTCATCATTCTAGCTGTAGTCGTTTAGTTGGTACTATTTTTATCCCTCTGTACCATTGTATCCCTTGAAAGTACTAATTTCGAAAAATTCGTCTATTTTCCGTGTCTACGCAGTCAGAGGAATGTATACTCCGAATTTCATGACTCTAGCTGCGGTCCTTTGATTGGTACTATTTTTATCCCCTTTTTTCTTTTTAACCCCAAAAGTACGAATTTCGAAAAATCGGTTTATTTTCCGTGTCTACACACTCAGAGGAATGTATACTCCGAATTTCATGACTCTAGCTGCGGTCATTAGATTGGTACTATTTTTATCCCCTTTTTTCATTTTAACCCCAAAAAGTACGAATTTCGAAAAATCAGTTTATTTTCCGTGTCCACACACTCAGAGAAATATATACTCCGAATTTCATTATTCTAGGTACAGCCGTTTGGTTGGTACCATTTTTATCCCTCTATTCCTATTTTACCCCTTAAAAGTACGAATTTGGAAAAAATACTTTTATATTATGTATCTACTCAATTAGAGGATTTCCTCCAAATTCAATGCCGATCGTCCTTGGGCTAAAAAATTACTTCTGCCAAATTTCATCATAATCGGACAACAAATGCGACCTGTAGAGTGCGAACAATCTTAGGTGGACCGCAGACGGACAGACAGACATTGATAAATCGATTTAGCTGGTGATACTAAGCTGACCGGTATACTTAAAGGTGAGTCTAGCTCGAATATTTCTTAGTGCTCTATTCCACGAAGTTGTGTAGGTTTAAATATTGAAAAAAATAATTTTATAATTTAAATATAATATTTTTATTATTTCAAACCATGCTTATATGGCAAGGCTACCATAAAGTTTACACTATATATATCGAAATAATACTTCAAGTCAAATTAGAAAATAAATATTCTTATATTTATATTTTCAAAAAAGCTTAAATGCCACAAATATTGATAGTGGGTTGTATTTCCATTCTATTTTAATTCCAAATGTACAAATTTTGAAAATCCATTAACTCACGAACATAGTGCAAAATATCCTAAATTCATAATTCAACTAATTTTTGTCGTAAAAGTACGAATTTGTAAAAATCTTTTTATTTTGTGGGTCTATGCAGTCAGATGAATGTATACACCCAATTCCATGATTTGGTTCGTACCTTTTTGATCCCCTTTTCGTATTTTACCCTCTTAAGAGTACAACTTTCCAAAATCTTTTTATTTTACGTGTCTGCGCAATTAGAGGGATGTACACATGGAATTTCGTCATTCTAGCTGTAGTCGTTTAGTTGGTACTATTTTTATCCCTCTGTTCCCATTGTATTCCTCGAAAGTACGAAGTTGGAAAAAAATTATACTCCGAATTTCTTGACTCTAGCTGCGGCCATTTGGTTGGTACAATTTTTATCCCCTTTTTCCATTTAACCCCAAAAAGTACGAATTTCAAAAAAATCTCGCTATTTTACGTGTATATGCAATCAGAGGAATGTATACTCTGAATTTCATTATTCTAGACGCAGCCGTTTGATTGGTACCATTTTCCCTCTATTCCAATTGTATCCCTTAAAAGTAAAAATTTCGAAAAATCTCTCTATTTTACGTATCTACGTAATTATAGGGACGTACACACCACATTTCATGTTTCTAGCTGTTTTCATATCATTGGTACTATTTTCATCCCTTTCGTCCCACTTCACCCGCTAAATCCTTTTTGCGATTACACGTTACTTGAGGAAGGTACGAAACAAATTTCAAGTGTATAAAAATCAGAAATTTTCAAAAAATTGCTTAAATAGTCTAAATATTGATGGTATTTCGACTACATGATACACTCCACTTTCTATCAGAATACAATTCAATTCGGAAAAAAGTGAAAACGGGAAGAATTTTTGTATGTTTCCTAATCATAGACTAATATGTCCTGGTTCAATTTGTCAAATCGAAAAGAATATTTGTATCACGACTATATCCAAACATGGAATGAAGTGACCCATTTCACAATAGATTCTTCTAAATCGATGAAAATACGTGGTTTCTGGGGCGGAAAAATCAAGTCGGGAGCGAAATTTGTATGGGAGCTATATATAAATCTGAACCGATCTGACTCATTTTCATCCTGGGTGTTTCTCATGCAAATATAAGATATTTTGCCAAATTTGAAGAAAATCTGTTAAAATATGTGGTTTCTGGAGCGGAAAACTGAAATCGGGAGTGAAATTCGTATGTGGGCTATATCTAAATCTGAACCGATCTGGCTCATTTGGTCTGTTTCATGGGTGTTTCTAGTTTAAATAGAAGATGTTTTCTGTTGAAATATGTGGTTTCTACAGCAGAAAAAGTCAAATCGGGAGTGAAATTCGTATGGGGGCTATATCTAAATCTGAACCGATCTGACCAATTTTCACCATCGGTGTTTCTAGTTGAAATGTAAGATGTTTTGCCAAGTTTGAGGAAAATCTGTTGTAACATGTGGTATCTAGAGTGAAAAGAGTCAAATCGGGAGTGAAATTCGTATGGGGGCTATATCTAAATCTGAACCGATCTGGCTAATTTTCACCGTGGGTGTTTCTAGTTGAAATATAAGATGTTTTGCCAATTTTGAAGCACATCTGTTAAAATATGTGGTTTCTACAGCAGAAAAAATTAAATCGGGAGTGAAATTCGTATGGGGGCTATATCTAAATCTGAACCGATCTGACCAATTTTTACCACAGGTGTTTCTAGATGAAATATAAGATGTTTTGCCAAATTTGAAGACAATCTGATACAATATGTGGTTTCTAGAGCGGAAAAAGTCAAATCGGGAGCGAAATTTGTATGGGAGCTATATATAAATCTGAACCGATCTGCCCCATTTTTACCACAGGTGTTTCTAGATGAAATATAAGATGTTTTGCCAAATTTGAAGACAATCTGATACAATATGTGGTTTCTAGAGCGGAAAAAGTCAAATCGGGAGCGAAATTTGTATGGGAGCTATATATAAATCTGAACCGATCTGACCCATTTTTACCATAGGTGTTTCTAGTTGAAATGTAAGATGTTTTGCCAAGTTTGAGGAAAATCAGTTTTAATATGTGGTATCTAGCGTGAAAAGAGTCAAATCGGGAGTGAAATTCGTATGGGGGCTATATCCAAATCTGAACCGATTTTCTTCAAATTAAATAGCGTTCGTCCTTATCCCGAAAAACTTTGTTGTGCAAAGTTTCATTTGGTTCTGGCTACAATTGCGACCTGTACTTTGATTACAAGAATAGATGGACAGACGGACGGACGGACGGACGGACATCGTTAAATCGATTCAAAAAGTGATTCTAAGTCGATCGGTATACTTAACAATGGGTCTATCCCGCTTCCTTTTGGGTGTTACAAACAAATGCACAAAGCCATAATACTCTCGTGGAGTGTATAAAAATAGGCCCAACATGTTCATCGCGCACTTGTAGAAAAAGTAAGGTGAGACACTGCCAAAACTTTGATGAGAGAAGAAGGAAACAAATTTTTGAAACATTTTGGAACAAGACTTGGGAAGCAAAGCAAGAGTTTGTAAAGCTGTATGTAACAAAGATTATGAAAAAAAGATGCACGGTCGAAAACAGTAGAAAACAGAACAGCTTTATGTTTAAACTACCACACAACGAATTTCCGTTGCAGGTATGTCGACCCATGTTCTTATCAACGCTATCTTTACGTATTGACATGGTTAAAGGATGGATTAATTCGAACGATAAACCAATTTCGGGTTGTAAAATTTTCTTGTCTAAATATCTGCAGAATTTAGACAAGATGGAAAGCCATTATTGTCGCAAGGACACCACTAAAATATACATAGCCACCACTTTTAAAACCAAAGCAGATGTTTTTAAAGATTACCTAGAAAAATGTTCAGAGAAGGCAGTAAAGCCCGTTTCAATTTTTAAATTTTGTACAGTTTTTGCCCAACAAAATTTAGCGCTCTTTATACCTCGCAAAGATCAGTGCGATATTTGTGTGGGGTTTAAGGCCAAGCAAATAAAAATTGAAGAATACGATGCACATATCATGTATAAACAACGGGCTCAACTTGAAAAACAACAAGACAAACTTGCAGCTGAAGAAGGACGATGTCACGTGTTTACCATGGATGCACAAGCAGTAAAGCTTTGCCCCGACATTAACGCCTCAGCCATTTATTATAAACAACGCCTACAAGTACACAACTTTACCGTGTACAATCTCGCCACGCATCAATGTTCAAATTACTGGTGGAACGAGACTGATGGAGACTTGTCCGCTTCGACTTTTATTTCGTCCATAATCCACCAGTTGTCAACACACTGTCTAACAGATACTCTTCCAATAATAATTTACTCAGATGGTTGCGGTTACCAAAACCGTAACCACTATTTGTCGAATGCTTTGTCCAATTTTTCAATAGAAAACAACAAAATCATAGAACAAAAATACTTGGAGAAAGGACACACACAGATGGAGTGTGACAGTGCTCATGCAAAGATAGAGGCTAAGTTGAAAAATCAGACCATATATTTGCCATACGACTACGTCAGAGTAACCAAAGATGCCCGCAAAACAGTCCAAATCAACAATAAAATCAATAAAAAGCCATTTGATGCATTATATTTAGATAATAGTTTTTTTTTAAACTATAAGGATACTAACCTTATTCGATTTTCAAGTATTAGACCTGGTCGAGCAAAAAATGATCCGACAGTATCCCAACTAAGATCTCTCTTATATTCGCCAAGTGGTAGCATTCAGTTTAAAGTGAATTTTGATCATAATTACACTGAACTACCTATTACAATCAAGCAATATGAAGGTCACATAGAACCAAAGCTATTGCATACCGGTCGACTCCCAATCCAGCAAAACAAATGGAAACATTTACAGGATCTAAAGGTGGTAATTCCAGAGGAGTATCACTATTTCTATGATAATCTCAGCCAGGCGCAGTAAAAATTCTGAAAATGTATTATAATCCTTTAATATAGCTTTCACTACAAAATTATAATTACACAAGTTTTTTTTCTGTGTACGGTGCAAATGTTAGAACAGGTCCTGCCATTTTTCCATCCCCAACATTTCTTGTGAACATATCTACCCCCTATCTCCCACCTTTTTGTGGATCCCCATACAAAAACCGTAAAACAAACATAATTTTAAAATAAGGCAATACCCTCTATCTACATATTATTTTCCTACGCAATGATTTCATTTGTGAGTCAATAACCTCTATCTACCAAAGAAGCTAAAATAACTCGAATTTCAACAAAATTTTTAGTTAGGGTGTTTGTAAGACACATTTTGTTAATATTGTGGAAGATGAGTTCATTAAAATTGTTGCTAATTTGCGAATAAAACAGTTTTTTTTGGCTTTCCTGAAAAATTATGTTTTTGTAGATAGAGGTTATTGAATATAAGCCCTCGATATACTTTATGGGGTCTCCGTTGAAAATTTCAAGGTGTTACAAACGGAATGACAAAGTACAGTATTTGGTACGAGGACAGCTGTTGACTTTGGGGACAGCTCCCAAACTTCTGGTTCCACCAAGATAGTGATGTAGGTTATCACACAGTCGGCTCCCTTCAACTATAGCCCTTCCTTGATTCTTGTCTTGTATCGAAGTAATTTCGATCATATCTACAGATTAGATCGTCATCAGTGCTGTTTGCCAATAAAGACCCAGTTGGCGTTTGTATGCTACCCTCCGTCTGTAGGGTGTAATCATTGGAGTCAATATTCAAGCAAAGAAACAAAACAATATAAAAAATTTACATCTTCTCTTCGCACTGTACATTACACACGAAACAAAGGCGAAAGTAAAGTGATGCAATATATGTATTATTAAATATGTATGCAATACTCTTCTCTGCGATTCTTAAGGAATAAACCAACCCAAGGAAGCCGAAAAACAAGCTGAGCAACGTTCCAAGGATTAGAGACTGTGTGTGGTTGGTTGTTATTATTGTGCTAGCCACACGACTTGTAAAAGGATGCTGTGAAACAGTTGCCTTGTTCTCAAGCAGAACACACAACTCAGCTAAGCTAAGTGTAAATATGTATATATATATATACTTCCACCCGTACATCGTATGTACATCGTTTCGAAAGTCATTCAAATGTACGAACAAATACCAGTCGTCGTACAACGCGGAAATAAAGCAAACTTTATGGCATAACATGTTGTCGAGAGTTGTTGTCTGCCTGGTAAGTGTTTTCTTTACGATTTCAAAGATGCAAATTTATACATTTCGTATATATTTGGTTGAGATTTGATGGGATTTTCAATAACGCTGTTTTAATGGGCCCACAAAATGATCACATTACAAAATGTGTTGGCCATTTGCAAGTCTACATAAAAACTCAACAAAATCAACATAAAAATTCAACAAAATTAACAATTTTTTCGGCATATGCTCTTTCAAACATTCTCGTTCTTTATGGAACAAGATTTCATTCATGAGGCTGACTCGACTGGCCAATTCTGTAAACCTAATTTTCCAAGACCTTGCTCAGAGAAAAACAGCATTCCTAAATCTGAGTAAATTCCATACTCCAATTTAGTTCAACATTTGTACGCCAGCTTAAATGAAAATTCCTTAAAAGTAGCAAAATTAACTAAGTATTTATTTATTTATTTATTTATTTATTTATTTATTTATTTATTTATTTATTTATTTATTTATTTATTTATTTATTTATTTATTTATTTATTTATTTATTTATTTATTTATTTATTTATTTATTTATTTATTTATTTATTTATTTATTTATTTATTTATTTATTTATTTATTTATTTATTTATTTATTTATTTATTTATTTATTTATTTATTTATTTATTTATTTATTTATTTATTTATTTATTTATTTATTTATTTATTTATTTATTTATTTATTTATTTATTTATTTATTTATTTATTTATTTATTTATTTATTTATTTATTTATTTATTTATTTATTTATTTATTTATTTATTTATTTATTTATTTATTTATTTATTTATTTATTTATTTATTTATTTATTTATTTATTTATTTATTTATTTATTTATTTATTTATTTATTTATTTATTTATTTATTTATTTATTTATTTATTTATTTATTTATTTATTTATTTATTTATTTATTTATTTATTTATTTATTTATTTATTTATTTATTTATTTATTTATTTATTTATTTATTTATTTATTTATTTATTTATTTATTTATTTATTTATTTATTTATTTATTTATTTATTTATTTATTTATTTATTTATTTATTTATTTATTTATTTATTTATTTATTTATTTATTTATTTATTTATTTATTTATTTATTTATTTATTTATTTATTTATTTATTTATTTATTTATTTATTTATTTATTTATTTATTTATTTATTTATTTATTTATTTATTTATTTATTTATTTATTTATTTATTTATTTATTTATTTATTTATTTATTTATTTATTTATTTATTTATTTATTTATTTATTTATTTATTTATTTATTTATTTATTTATTTATTTATTTATTTATTTATTTATTTATTTATTTATTTATTTATTTATTTATTTATTTATTTATTTATTTATTTATTTATTTATTTATTTATTTATTTATTTATTTATTTATTTATTTATTTATTTATTTATTTATTTATTTATTTATTTATTTATTTATTTATTTATTTATTTATTTATTTATTTATTTATTTATTTATTTATTTATTTATTTATTTATTTATTTATTTATTTATTTATTTATTTATTTATTTATTTATTTATTTATTTATTTATTTATTTATTTATTTATTTATTTATTTATTTATTTATTTATTTATTTATTTATTTATTTATTTATTTATTTATTTATTTATTTATTTATTTATTTATTTATTTATTTATTTATTTATTTATTTATTTATTTATTTATTTATTTATTTATTTATTTATTTATTTATTTATTTATTTATTTATTTATTTATTTATTTATTTATTTATTTATTTATTTATTTATTTATTTATTTATTTATTTATTTATTTATTTATTTATTTATTTATTTATTTATTTATTTATTTATTTATTTATTTATTTATTTATTTATTTATTTATTTATTTATTTATTTATTTATTTATTTATTTATTTATTTATTTATTTATTTATTTATTTATTTATTTATTTATTTATTTATTTATTTATTTATTTATTTATTTATTTATTTATTTATTTATTTATTTATTTATTTATTTATTTATTTATTTATTTATTTATTTATTTATTTATTTATTTATTTATTTATTTATTTATTTATTTATTTATTTATTTATTTATTTATTTATTTATTTATTTATTTATTTATTTATTTATTTATTTATTTATTTATTTATTTATTTATTTATTTATTTATTTATTTATTTATTTATTTATTTATTTATTTATTTATTTATTTATTTATTTATTTATTTATTTATTTATTTATTTATTTATTTATTTATTTATTTATTTATTTATTTATTTATTTATTTATTTATTTATTTATTTATTTATTTATTTATTTATTTATTTATTTATTTATTTATTTATTTATTTATTTATTTATTTATTTATTTATTTATTTATTTATTTATTTATTTATTTATTTATTTATTTATTTATTTATTTATTTATTTATTTATTTATTTATTTATTTATTTATTTATTTATTTATTTATTTATTTATTTATTTATTTATTTATTTATTTATTTATTTATTTATTTATTTATTTATTTATTTATTTATTTATTTATTTATTTATTTATTTATTTATTTATTTATTTATTTATTTATTTATTTATTTATTTATTTATTTATTTATTTATTTATTTATTTATTTATTTATTTATTTATTTATTTATTTATTTATTTATTTATTTATTTATTTATTTATTTATTTATTTATTTATTTATTTATTTGTTTATTTATTTATTTATTTATTTATTTATTTATTTATTTATTTATTTATTTATTTATTTATTTATTTATTTATTTATTTATTTATTTATTTATTTATTTATTTATTTATTTATTTATTTATTTACTAGAAATAGAAAGAAAGTTTTTGAGTAGAAAAAATTCCATTTACGAAATTTAAAAAAAAGCAATGAGTTTTTAATGAGACTTCTTGCATCCAACAGAACAAAAGAATATTCATCGTGTCATTACTGTGCAGAGGATCGAGAACATTTCATTTTTGATTTTATTCCACTGTGTGTAATTTGTTAAGTCATCACTCCGAGATAAAAATCCAAAAAAGACCCATGTCTCCCAGTTTTGCCCAAAGTAACGCACTTTTTTCTTTATGGGCCCCAAAGATTTGGGTCCTCAGAGTAACTTTAGCAAAAAATAGTGATTATTTTCTCAGACTCATATCTTGCAAACCGTTTTGAATTTTGATTTACTCTCATCTTCAAGGTCAAAATCGCAAAAAAAAAACTGTAAACAAATCGGTTTTTTACCTTTTCCCCTGGTCAGGTCCTTAGGTAGCCAACCGTTCAAAATTCAAGGAAACAATCAACTACAAAAATGTACCTAATATGTCAATAAACAACTTTCTAGCAGATATGAACTTCCTAGGAATGATTCTTAACATCGTTCAGGTAGGAAAAATATCAATATTCAAATATTCAAAATGCAAGGAAAAAATCAACTGCAAAAATGTACCTATGATCTCAATAAACCACTTTCTAGCAGATATGAACTTCGTATGAATGATTCGATTTTGACCATGAAGATGCATTTTTATACACTCCACGAGAGTATTATGTCTTTGTGCATTTGTTTGTAACACCCAAAAGAAAACGAGATAGATCCATTGTTAATTATACCGATCGTCTTAGAATCACTTTCTGAGTCGATTTAGCAATGTCCGTCTGTCTGTCCGTCCGTCCGTCCGTCCATCTATTCTTGTAATCACGATACAGGTCGCAATTGTAGACAGAACCAAATGAAACTTTGCACAACGATGTTTTTCGGGATAAGGACGAACGCTATTTAATTTGAAGAAAATTGGTTCAGAATTAGATATAGCCCCCATACGAATTCCACTCCCGATTTGACTCTTTTCACTCTAGATACCACATATTACAACAGATTTTCTTTAAAAATGGCAAAACATCTTATATTGTAACTAGAAACACCTGTGGTAAAAATGTGTTAGATCAGTTCAGATTTATATATAGCTCCCATACAAATTTCTCTCCCGATTTGACTTTTTCCGCTCTAGAGACCACATAATGTATCAGATTGTCTTCAGATTTGGTAAAACATTTAATATTTCCACTAGAAACACCCATGGTGAATATCGGTCAGATCGGTTCAGATTTATATATAGCTCCCATACAAATTTCGCTCCCGATTTGACTTTTTCCGCTCTAGAAACCACATATTGTATCAGATTGTCTTCAGATTTGGTAAAACATATTATATTCCCACTAGAAATACCCATGGTGAATATCGGTCAGATCGGTTCAGATTTATATATAGCTCCCATACAAATTTCGCTCCCGATTTGACTTTTTCCGCTCTAGAAACCACATATTGTATCAGATTGTCTTCAGATTTGCAAAACATCTTATATTTAAACTAAGAACATCTATGGTGAAAATAGGTCAAATCGGTTCAGGTTTAGATATAGCCCCCATAGAAATGTCGTTCCCGATTTGACATTTTCCTCTGTAGAAACCACATATTGTACTCGATTTTCTTTAAATTTGGCACAACGTCTTATAATCTTACTAGAAACACCTATGCAGAAATTGGGTAAGATCGGTTCAGATTTAGATATAGCCCCCATACAAATGTCGCTCCCGATTTGACTTTTGCCGCTTTAAAAGCCACATATTGTGCTCGATTTTCTTTAAATTTCGCACAACATCTTATAATCTAACTAAACAAAACTATGGTGAAAGTGGATAAGATCGGTTCAGATTTAAATATAGCCCAAATTCAAATGTTGCTCCCATAAGTTTAACCGATTTTGGCCAAACTATACGTTTTATATTTCACCTATTTCGTTCCAGGTTTCAATATATCCTCATACAAATGTCCTTATACAATTTTTTGTCAAACACATACATTTACAGGATACAAAAAACCTTCCCGTTTTCACTTTTTCACCGAATTGAATTGTATTCGGATTGAAAGTGGAGTGTATCATAGAGTCGGCCCCGCCCGACTTTAGCCTTTCCTTACTGGTTTATTTTATATGTTCTTTATGACAAGAACAACAACTTTGCCTCAGACATTAAATCAAAATTCCAAACGGTTTCCAAGATGTGAACCTGTGAAAATGCTCACTTTTTTTGCAAAAATGATACCGAGGCCCAAAATCTTTGGGGGGTCACAAAAAGCGCATGACTTTGGACAAAACTGGGAAACATGGCTCTTTTTTTGGGTCTCGTATCATGTAGTGGTGTCCGTATATGGTTATATTTGCATGACTTAAAAAATTACACACAGTGTAATATTTTGTATGTTTATGGCAGAAATATCATGAAACATTTGGTAATTAGTTCATGTTCTCACTTTTTATATGAATTTTGCATACTCTGAAGCAAATTCATTAAGTATTATGGATTAATTTCCTCAGTTTCAGTTCAATTTAAATTATTTTAAGTTCACTTTCTTATACCCTCAACGTTGGGATGGGGGTATATTCTTTTTGTCATTCCGTTTGTAACAACTTGAAATATTCATCGGGTATCCCGCAAAGTATGGGGTCCGCCATCTAATTTTAATTTTTTAATTTTATACTTTCAAATAAAAAAAGAAATTTGAGAAAATATTCAGTAGTTTTTATACCCTACACCACTTCGTGGAATAGGGTATTAAAGGGTGTTTTTTATTGAGGTATAGAACTTCGAATTGAAATAAAACACAAGAAAATCGTTTTAATGTCCATCAATTTGGCTTTATTGGAAGGATAATTTTATGCCATTAATGTTTAAATATGATTTCGGGCATGTGGCCGCCGCGGCTGGCTCGAATATAGCCAATTCTACAGGTCCAATTTTCAACCACTTTTTCGAGCATATGGGGCCATATGTTGGCAATAACGCCACGAATGTTGGCTTCCAAGTCCCCTAACGTTTCTGGTTTGTTGGCGTAGACGAGCGACTTCACATATCCCCAAAGAAAATAATCCAATGGTGTCAAATCACACGATCTTGGTGGCCAATTGACAGGTCCATTCCGCGAAATTATGCGTTCATCGAATGTTTCCTTCAATAATTCGATTGTGACGTGCGCTGTGTGGCATGTAGCGCCGTCTTGTTGGAACCACAACTCATCCACATTCATGCCACCCAATTCGGGAACAAAATAGTCGGTTATCATGGCTCTATACCGGTCTCCATTAACGGTAACTGACTCTCCAGCATTATTTCGGAAGAAATATGGCCCACACCAAAGCACACCAAACAGTCAGTTTTTGTGGATGTAATGGCGTCTCAAGGGTCTCATGTGGATTCTCTTCACTCCAAATGCGGCAATTTTGCTTGTTGACGTAGCCATTCAACCAAAAATGAGCCTCATCACTGAACAAAATTTTGTGATGAAAATCAGCATCGAGATGAATCTCATTTTCGGCCCATACACCAAAATCACGACGCATTGCATGGTCTCGCGGCTTTAATTCTTGCACAAGCTGGATCTTGTAAGGTCGCAAGCCAAGATCTTTGCGCAAAATCTTCCATAAAGTTGATGGACAAAGCTCCAATTGCTGTGCACGGTGGCGAATCGATTCATTCGGGTCCTCTTCAACACTTTGCTCTACAGCGGCAATTGTTTCATCGGTGCGCACTGTTCGACGTCTCTGCGGATGCGTATTATCACATAGAGTAAACGTAGTGCGAAAACGATCCATGGTTAACCGAATTAATTGCTCTGATGGACGATTATGTCGACCAGTCGACCATAAAATGGACGGAGCTTGCGGTGAACTTCGCGAACTGAACCATTACTTTCGAAATAAATTTGCACGATTTGCAAGCGTTGTTCTTTTGTCAACCTGTTCATGATGAAATGGCAAACCAAACTAAATATTAATCACTTGACAGCTGACAAAATGGCCGCCAGTTAAAAAAGTGATGCCAACTTCAAGTTCTATACCCCAATAAAAAACACCCTTTATAAGTTAGTTTCGCGCCAAATGTTTGTAACACCAAGAAATAATCGAGCTAGACCCACCTTCAAGTATACGGATCGGCTCAGAAGCTGAATCGATTTACCGATGTCTGTCTGTCTGTCTGTCTGTCCGTCTGTCCGTCTGCTGTCCTTGTTCCGTCCGTCTGCTGTGCTTGTTCGCACTCTACAGCTCGCAATTGCTGTCCGATTATCATGAAATTTGGCAGAAGTTACTTTTTTTGGCCAAGGACGATTGGTATTGAATTTGGAGGAAATCGGTTCAGATTTAGATATAGCCCCCATACAAATGTCGCTCCCGATTTGACATTTTCCGCTCTAGAGACCACATATTGTACCCGATTTGCTTTAAATTTGGTACAACATCTTATAATCCAACTAGAAATACCTGTGCAGAAATTGGGTAAGATCGGTTCAGATTTAGATATAGTCCCCATACAAATGTCGCTCCCGATTTCACATTTTTTCTTTAAATTTGACACAACATCATATAATCCAACTAGAAACACCTATGCAGAAATTCGGTAAGTTCGGTTCAGATTTAGATATAGCCCCCATACAAATGTCGCTCCCGATTTGACATTTTCCGCTCTAGAAAAAGACATATTGTACCCGATTTTCTTTAAATTTGACACAACATCATATAATCCAACTAGAAACACCTATGCAGAAATTGGGTAAGATCGGTTCAGATTTAGATATAGCCCTCATACATATGTCGCTCCCGATTTGCCATTTTCCGCTCTAGAAACGACATATTGTACCCGATTTTCTTTAAATTTTGCAGAACATCTTATAATCGAACTAGAAACACGTATGCAAAAATTGGGTAAGATCGGTTCAGATTTAGATATAGCCCCCATACAAATGTCACTCCCGATTTCACATTTTTTCTTTAAATTTGACACAACATCATATAATCCAACTAGAAACACCTATGCAGAAATTCGGTAAGTTCGGTTCAGATTTAGATATAGCCCCCATACAAATGTCGCTCCCGATTTGACATTTTCCGCTCTAGAAAAGACATATTGTACCCGATTTTCTTTAAAATTGACACAACATTTTATAATCAAACTAGAAACACCTATGCAGAAATTGGGTACGATCGGTTCAGATTTAGATATAGCCCCCATACAAAAGTCGCTCCCGATTTTACTTTGCGATATAGAAACTACATATTGTACTCGATTTTTTTTAAATTGGCACAATATCTTATAGTCCAACTAAACAAAACTATGGTGAAAGTGGGTAAGATCGGTTCAGATTTAGATATAGCCCTCATACAAATGTTGCTCCCGGGTGAAAGGGGGTCACATCGTTCCAGGTATCAATATACCCTCATACAAATGTCCTTTCCGATTTAACATTTTTTTGTGAAGTACATACATACATAGGATGCAAAAATCCTTCCCCATTTCACTTTTTTACCGGACCGACATTTTACATCGGAAGTTTTTCAAATTTTGCAAATTATATTATCTTCATATTTCATTCTAAGAATACCTTCTTTGAAAAAAAAATGGCCCCCATTTTTATTAGTACTCCTCTAGGACACTCAATTTACATCGGAAGTTTATCAAATTTTGCATTTTGTATTATATTTAAACTAAGAAGACATATTATGAAAGTCAAATTTATGGGTCCTTATTTTGGAATAATCCCCATACAAATTGAGCCCACATTATACTCTATTACATCTCTAGAACCCACATCGTGCATTAGATCTCGAAATAATTTTGCATATCATGTCATATTTCAACTAAAAATACCCACTTTGAAAGTGATCTAAACCTCTTTTTAATGTACAGCCCTTATAAATGGCCCCATTTTAATTTTTACCCCTCAAGAACAAATTTTACATCGGATTTTTTTCTTCAAATTTTGCAGATTATATTATATTTCAACTAAGAACACAAAGTCAAATATATGTGTCCATACTTTGGAATAACCCAAATGGGGCCCCCATTCTACTCTAATACAGCTCTAGAAACTACGTCTTACATCGGATCATGATATATTTTAACTTTGAATACCAACCGTGAATGAGAAATATATAGGCCCATGTTTTGGACCAGGCCCCAAGTGTTGTTATAGGCCTTCTTTCAAATATCGGTCCGATTCATCCTATTACTACTGTATAATTTGCATTTGTCTGTCGGAAAATTGTGTCTATAATTTACCATATTTGTTAAATATGACTAAAGATGAATTTATAGTATACTGTATAATTAATATGAACTGCATAAAATTGCTCACATGAAACACCTGGGTTTAGTAATAAAAGCGGGGTATATACGCAGGGAGTGGTGTAGGGTATTATATAGCCGGCCCCGTCCGACTTTAGCCTTTCCTTACTTGTTTTTTTTTTCAACTATTCAACCGTTGGACTATTATTTGTGGGGTGCCCGAGGCAGCCATTTGAATGAAATTATTTTACATTATTAACCGGAAGGATTGTACTTTCAAATAAAAAAAGAAATTTGAGAAAATATTCAGTAGTTTTTTATAGCTTTTTCGTGTTGGTGGAATTTTTAAAAATTTTTACATTTAAGGAACATACGGCTGCAGGTAGAGTAGTGAAATTCGGTATATTGTACATAGAAATATTAGGATCCTTGCACAATAAAATATGGAAATAATGAATTTTGTTTACTAGCTATTAACTAGGTGACTGGATTGAGTGATTAGATTGAGACAACACATTGATTTGTTATATTAAATTGAAACTTTTGACAAATCAACGAAAATCGAACGAAATTGCAGTATTGTTTAGAGAAATAGGACGTCAAATAACTTCGTTCGGAAGTTGAAGTGAAACGAAGTTGGTTAGTTTTAATGAGTTTATGCCTATGGGGATCATGTGTTAAGAAGCAAGTTTTTTTCTATTCCCGCCTAACGAAATTTGTAATCTTAGCCATACATAAATGTGCATTAAAGGACCTGAATTATATCTGAATACTCTGATATTGTTGTTACGGTCTAGTATACATTTTTTGAATTAATAAAACTGAAATTTTTATTTTACAACTTTTCTATTTTTAATCATATCGTTGAAAATCCTCCAACTTGGCACTCGCTTCCGGTTCGATGTAGGCGAATTATTTAGACCTCCTTTAAGAAGGGCGGAAAAGGCTTTTGAGATTATTGATGGAACAAAACCTTATCAAGTTATCTTATCATCCCCATTTTTCAGTTTGCAATTTATCGAACACGAACAGAAATATTGGCACAAGAGTATAACAATTTAAATTGAACTCAGTTTCCATTGAAACTATTATTGCTATCTTCGCATATTATTTTGAATATAAATAAAAGTGTAAAAATTGACAATTAATATTAAATTAAAAATGAAAGCACAGAAGGTTTTAATATAACTTTGTAATAAACTTGTAAAGCTTTACAAGTTTCCCGCTATCCCAGTTTCCATTTATCCACGTAATTTGTCTTTGTCCCACTTAAAGAACGACCACTTTAGAGATATGTACAAAATGTAAAGCCAAACGATCTCTCACTTCTGGGAAGTCCATTTTTTATTTTTTCAATTTACCCTGTCCTTTAAATGAAGCATCATATATCAAGTCACTCCTTTTAAAGTATATGTGATATGGTTGATCATCGAACGTCGATGCCTTTTTGAAGTTCTATTTGAATTTTCCCTTTCTAAAATTCTTCAACAATTGTCAACTTATAGCTCAATCATTTAAGCTTTCGTCTCGATATAATTATTCGAATGTGTATTTTATTTAAGGAGTGCATGAAAAATCCACATCCGACAGTCAAAACAAGTAAGGAAAGGCTAAAGTCGGGCGGGGCCGACTATATAATACCCTACACCACTCCCTCGTATGTATCTCGCTTTGATTACTAAACCCACGTATTTCATGGAAGCAATTTTATGTAGCTCATAAAAATTATACAGTTACTATAAATTCATCTTTAGTCATATTTAACGTATATCGTACAGACAAATACAAATTATACAGTAGTGATAGGATGAATCGGACCGACATTTTAAAAGGGGGCCGATAACAACATTTTGGGCCTGGTCCAAAACATGGGCCTATATATTTCTCATTCACGGTAGGTATTCCTAGTTGAAAAATATCATGATCTGCAAAATTTGATGAAGATACGATGTAAGATGTAGATTCTAGAGCTGTAATAGATCAGATTGGGCCCTATTTGGGTTATACCAAAGAATGGACATATGGGCATCTCCCAAACAAGTATGGAAAGGCTAAAGACGGGCGGACTTTCTATCACATTACAATTCAATTCGGTAAAAAATTGAAATCGGGAAGGATTTTTGCATCATGTAAATGTATGTGTTTGACAAAAAATGTTAAATCGGAAAGGACATTTGTATGGGGGTATATTGAAACCTGGAACGATGTGACCCGCTTTCACCATATCTGTTTATTGGTGAAATATAATATGTAAAATTTGGCCAAAATCGGTTAAACATACCGGAGCGACATATGTATGGGGGCTATATCTAAATCTGAACCGATCTTACCCAATTTTTGCATACGTGTTTCTAGTTCGATTATAAGATGTTCTGCAAAATTTAAAGAAAATCGGGTACAATATGTGGATTTTAGAGCGGAAAATGTTAAATCGGTAGCGACATATGTATGGGGGCTATATCTAAATCTGAACCGATCTTACCCAATTTTTGCATACGTGTTCGTTCGATTATAAGATGTTCTGAAAAATTTAAAGAAAACCGGGTACAATATGTCGTTTCTAGAACGAAAAATGTCAAATCGGGAGCGACATTTGTATGGGGCTATATCTAAATCTGAACCGATCTTACACAATTTGTGCATACGTGTTTCTAGTTGGATTATATGATGTTGTGTCAAATTTAAAGAAAATCGGGTACAATATGTGGTTTCTAGAGCGGAAAAAGTCAAATCGGGAGCGACATTTGTATGGGGGCTATATCTAAATCTGAACCGATCTTACCTAATTTCTGCATATGTGTTTCTAGTTGGATTATAAGATGTTGTGCTAAATTTAAAGAAAATCGAGTACAATATAGGATTTCTAGAGCGGAAAATGTCAAATCGGGAGCGAGATTTGTATGGGGCTATATCTAAATCTGAACCGATCTTACCCAATTTCTGCATAGGTGTTTCTAGTTAGATTATAAGATGTTGTGCCAAATTTAAAGAAAATCGGGTACAAGATGTGGTTTCTAGAGCGGAAAATGTCAAATCGGGAGCGACATTTGTATGGGGGCTATATCTAAATCTGAACCGATTTCCTCCAAATTCAATACCGATGGTCCTTGGCCGGAAAAAATAAATTGTGCCAAGTTTCATGACAATCGGACAACAATTGCGACCTGTAGAGTGCGAACAAGCTTAGATGGACAGCAGACGGACGGACGGACGGACAGACAGACATCGTTAAATTAACTCAGCTGGTGATTCTAAGCCGATCGGTATACTTAAAGGTGGGTCTAGCTCGATTATTTCTTGGTGTTACAAACATTTGGCGCGAAACTAACTTATAATACCCTAGACCACGAAGTGGTGTAGGGTATAACTAGAAATGCATATGGTAGAAATGGGTCAGATCGGTTCAGATTTATGTAGCCCCCATAAAAATATCGCTCCCGGCTAGACCGGCTCTAGAAACCACATATTTTCTCTGAATTTCTTCAAATTTGGCATAACGCCTAATATTACAACTAGAAACATCTGTTGTGAAAGTGGATCAGATCGGTTAAGATTTATATATAGCTCGCATACAAATGTCGTTCTGATTTTTCCGCTCTAGAAACTACATAAGTTTACCAATTTCCTCAAATTTGGCACAACATTTTATATTTACACTAAAAACATCTATGGTAAAAGTGGGTCCATGATATAGTACCCTTACAAAAGTCCTTTAGCCTTTCCTTCCTTGTTCTAGTTGAAATACAATGTTTCGGACATATTGGAAGAAAATCAATTAAAATACGTGTACTCTAGAGCGGAAGCTATATCTAAATCTGAATGGATTTGACCCACTTTCACCGTAGGTGTTTCTAGCTGAAATAGCAGGTGTTATACCAAATTTTTGAGAAAATCGGTTAAAATATATGGTTTACATTGTCAAATTCGGAGTGAAATTTTTATGGGAGCTATATCTAAATCTGAACCGATCTGACTCACTTTCACTATAGGTGTTTTTAGTTCGGCGATAAGATGTTGTACCAAATTTATAGAAAACTCGGCTACAAAATGTGGTTTCTAGAGCGGAAAAAGTCAAATTGAGAGCGAAATTTGTGTTGGTCTATATATAAATCTGAACCAATCTTACCCGCTTTCACCACAGATGTTTTCTGTTGGATTATAAGATATTGTGTCAAATAAATCGGTAATCGGTCGGTAATATGTGGTTTCTAGATTGGTAAAAAAAAACAAATCGGGAGCAACATTTGTATGGAGGCTATATCTAAATCTGAACCGATCTTACCAACTTTCATGATAAGTGTTTTTAGTTAGATTATAAGGTGCTGCGCTAAATTTGAAGAAAATTGCGTAAAATATGTGGTTCCTAGTGCGAAAAACGTCAAATAGGGAGCGATATTTCTACGGATGCTATATCTAAATCTGAACCGATCTGATGTGTATCTGAATCACGGTTTCACAGTAGGTGTATCTAGTTAGATTATAAGATGTTGTGCCAAATTTAAAGAAAATCTGGTACCCTCAGGCATGTTACAGAAATCCAAATCGTATGAATTGGGAAACCAAAACGTATTTAGCTTCTCCAAAAAAAAAAACAGTAAGGAAAGGCTAAAGTCGGGCGGGGCCGACTATACGATACACTCCACTTTCTATCCGAATACAATTCAACTCGGTAAAAAGTGAAAACGGGAAGAATTTTTGTATGTTTCCTTATCATAGGCTAATATGACCTGGTCCAATTTGTCAAATCGAAAAGAATATTTGTATCGGGCCTATATCCCAACATGGTATAAAGTGACTAACTTTCAAAATAAGCTCTTCCAGTTCAAATATAACGTTTGGTGGTCACTTCAAAGAAATTTTGAGAAAATTTGTGGTTTCTGGGGCGGAAAAAGTCTATCCGGGAGCGAAATTTGTATTGGATCTATATGTAAATCTGAACCTATCTGACCCATTTTCACCATGGGTGTTTCTAGTTGAAATATAAGATATTATGAAAGATTTGAAAGAAATCTGTTAAAATATGTAGTTTAAAGAGTGGAAAAAGTGAAATCGGGAGGGAAATTTGTGTGGCAGCTATATATAAATCTGAACCGATCTGGCCCATTTTTACCACAGGTGTTTCTAGTTGAACTATAAGATGTTTTGCCAATTTTGAAGAAAATCTGTTAAAATATGTGGTATCTAGAGTGAAAAGAGTCAAATCGGGAGTGAAATTCGTATGGGGGCTATATCTAAATCTGGACCGATTTGACCCATTTTCATCGTGGGCGTTTCTAGTTGAAATATAAGATAGTTTGCCAAATTTGAAGACAATCTGATACAATATGTGGTTTCTAGAGTGGAAAAATCAAATCGGGAGCGAAATTTGTATGGGAGCTATATATAAATCTGAACCGATCTAACACATTTTTACCACAGGTGTTGCTAGTTGAAAAATAAGATGTTTTGCCAAATCTGAAGACAATCTGATACAATTTGTGGTTTCTAGAGCGGAAAAAATCAAATCGGGAGCGAAATTTGTATGGGAGCTATATATAAATCTGAACCGATCTGACCCATTTTTACCACAGATGTTTCTAGTTGAACTATAAGATGTTTTGCCAATTTTGAAGAAAATCTGTTAAAATATGTGGTATCTAGAGTGAAAAGAGTCAAATCGGGAGTGAAATTCGTATGGGGGCTATATCTAAATCTGAACCGATTTTCTTCAAATTAAATAGCGTTCGTTCTTATCCCGAAAAACTTAGTTGTGCAAAGTTTCATTTGGTTCTGTGTACAATTGCGATCTGTATCGTGATTACAAGAATAGATGGACAGACAGACAGACGGACGGACATCGCTAAATCGATTCAAAAAGTGATTCTAAGTCGATCGGTATAATTAACAATGGGTCTATCTCTCTTCCTTTTGGGTGTTACAAACAAATGCACAAAGACATAATACTCTCGTGGAGTGTATAATAATATGATACCCGACTTTAATTTCCGTCTGGGCGGGGTTCAGCTAGCTATAATATAATTGCGACCTGTATTTTGATTACAACAATAGATGAACAGACAGACGGACATTGATAAATCGACTCAGACTATATCCAAATCTGAACCAATGTGGCCTACTTTCACCACAGGCGAAACAATGACGTTTTTTGTTACTTACAAATGTTTTTGGGAGTTCTTAATGACCATAAAACTATGTAAAACAAGTAAGGAAAGGCTAAAGTCGGACGGGGCCGACTATATAATTCCCTACACCACTCCCTGTATATATACATCGCTTTGATTACTAAACCCGGGTATTCCATGGGAGCAATTTTATGTAGTTCATATAAATTATATAGTTACTATCAATTCATCTTTAATCAAATTTAATGAATATGGTAAATAATAAAGTAATTGATCCAATTTTCCAGCAGATATTCCGAGTAAAGTAAATGTAACATGATATGGAAAAATTGATCAAGATCCATAGTTTTTTTTAGTTGGATTTTTAGATGCTGTGCCAATTTTAAAGAAAATCAGGTACAATATATTGTTTCTAGAGCGGAAAGAGTCAAATCGGAAGAGACATTTGTATGGGAGCTATATATAAATCTGAACCGATCTATTCTATTTTTGCCACAGCTGTTTTTAGTTGAAATATAAGCTGTTTTGCCAACTTTGAAGAAAATCTGTCAAAGTTTGTGGTTTCTACAGCGGAAAGAGTCAAATCGGAAGAGACATTTGTATGGGAGCTATATATAAATCTGAACCGATCTATTCTATTTTTGCCACAGCTGTTTTTAGTTGAAATTTAAGCTGTTTTGCCAAATTTGAAGAAAATTTGTCACAGTTTGTGGATTCTAGAGCGGAAAAAGTGAAATCGGAAGAGACATTTGTATGGGCGCTATATCTAAATCTGAACCGATCTTACCCACTTTCAGCGTAGGTGTTTCTAGTTCGATTATAAAATGTTGTGCCAATTTTAAAGAAAATCGGATACAATATGTGGTTTCTAAAGCGGAAAAAGTGAAATCGGGAGCGACATTTGTATGGGGACTATATCTAAATCTGAACCGATCTAACCCGCTTTCGCCACAGGTATTTCTAGTTTGATTATAAGGTGTTAAGCCAAATTTGAAGAAACTCGGGTACTGTATGTGCTTTATAAGGCGGAAAAAGTCAAATCGGGAGCGACATTTGTATGGGGGCTATATCTAAATCTGAACCGATTTCCTCCAAATTCAATACCGATGGTCCTTGGCCAGAAAAAATAACTTCTGTCAAGTTTCATGCCAATCGGACAACAATTGCGACCTGTAGAGTGCGAACAAGCTTAGATGGACAACAGACGGACGGACGGACAGACAGACAGACATCGTTAAATCGACTCAGCTGGTGATTCTAAGCCGATCGGTATACTTTAAGGTGGGTCTAGCTCGATTATTTCTTGGTGTTACAAACATTTGGCGCGAAACTAACTTATAATACCCTAGTCCACGAAGTGGTGTAGGGTATAATAACACTGAGTGTAATTTTTGAAGTCATGGAAATATAACTATATACGGACACCATTATTTGATAAAAGACAAAAAAAGACCAGTGTTTCCCAGTTTTGCCCAAAGTCATGCACTTTTTTTCATGGATCCCCAAAGATTTGGGGATCATTTTCTCCCGTTCATATCTTTCAAAACGTTTAGAATTTGTAGCTCTTGTCATAAAGAACAAAGGTCAAAATCGCAATCGTCGAACAAATCTTTTAGGCTGTAGTGTGTGTAGGTTGCGTATACGTGCTATTGATTAATGATAATATCACTCATACGTACTGTAGTCGGATATTTTTCCTACCTAAACGGTGCTAAGAATCATTCCTAGGAAGTTCATATGTTGTAGAAAGTTGTTTATTGAGATCTTAGGTACATTTTTGAAGTTGATCGTTTCCTAGAATTTTGAACGGTTTCATACATATGGACCAGAACAGGGCAAAAAGGTTTCATTTTTTAAGTTTTTTGCGACTTTGACCTTGAAGATGAAGTTTTTTGTTCACAATTTTTGTTCTTTATGACAAAAGCTATAAATTTATCTCAGAGAGTAAATCAAAATTCCAAACGGTGAGTCTGAGAAAAATATAACTTTATTGCAAAAATAACTCCGATGTCTCAAATCTTTTGGGTCCATAAAAAAGTGCATGACTTTGGGCAAAACTGGGAGACACGGGTCTTTTTTGGTCTTTTATCACGTAGTGGACGCCGTATATGGTTATATTTTTTCGTGTTGCACAATGTAATAGAGACGGTATAATGTCTAGTTTTTGACTCAGATCAACTTATAGTTAGGTTTCAACCTAAATAGTTTAAACCGTGATTACCTCTGACTGAAAAACTGGAATAAGTAGAACAGTCGTATAGCATAAGGAGCATGGAATAATAATAGTAATTTTCACGATATTCATTGATAAATACAAAAATTGTCTTTAAGTATGTCGCGTATACTGCTTAATTTGTCCTTGTATCCTTTTGATAGATACTAAGCTTTTCACATTCAAATATTTTTTTGCCATATGGATATAAAATTATATATTATGGATAATTTTTGCTCTGTTTTACGTATATTTTTAAGTATTTGGTGTTAATAGTGCCACAATTAACTTTTCGAAATGTGCATTGCTTATGAATGTAGTTGTTGTTGATGTTATTGTTCAAATTGTATTCGCAATTAAATCCACATCTAATATTCCTATGGCGTTCATGACCGACGACGATGATGATGTTGTTGTTCACGTTTTGCGATGCTTAATTGATTTTCGAAATTAATACATGTTCAATTTCTGTGAAATTGTTAAAATGGTTTTGTAAATAAATTTCCAATTTATTCGCCACAAATTTAAACTTAATTTGCTGTCAGCTGAAATCGCATATTTATGTTTTGAATATTTAACAGTCCGCTTCATTTGGATAGCTGCAGTGCCAATAGTGACTTCAAAGCAGCATCTATTGACAGCAAAAAAGATAGAAGAAAATTTTACAAAAATAATTTTATATATAACTCTTGTAGCAAAAGCAAGGACACCCAAAAATTCCAAAATTTTACAAAATATTAAATCGGACATAACTTCTTAAATATAGCTCTTGGAGCTAAAAGAAGGAATTTTTGTAAATTTTGGGTGATCACAAATAAACCTTCATCTAGCTCTCAGGGCTATATTTAAGAAGTTATGGCCAATTTAAGATGTTGGAAATATTCTGGATTTATGGGTGATCACAAATTATCTTTCTTTTAGCTCTTAGGGCTATATTTAAGAAGTTATGGCCCATTTAAGATGTTGGAAATATTCTGGATTTTCGAGTGATCATAAATAAACTTTCTTTTAGCTGTCAGGGCTTTAATATAGAAGTTATGGCCCATTTAATATTTCGAACTACTCTGGATTTTCGGGTGATCACAAATAAACCTTCTTTTAGCTCTCAGGGCTATATTTTAGAAGTTATGGCCAATTTAAGAATTCCAACTACTTCTGGATTTCTGGGTGATCACAAATGAACCTTCTTTTAGCTCTCAGGGCTATATTTTAGAAGTTATGGTCCATTTAAAATGTTGGAAATATTCTGGATTTTTGGGTGATCACAAATTATCCTTCTTTTAGCTCTCAGGGCTATATTTTAGAAGTTATGGTCCATTTAAAATGTTGGAAATATTCTGGATTTTTGGGTGATCACAAATTATCCTTCTTTTAGCTCTCAGGGCTATATTTTAGAAGTTATGGCCCATTTAAAATGTTGGAAATATTCTGGATTTTCGAGTGATCACAAATTATCCTTCTTTTAGCTCTCAGGGCTATATTTTAGAAGTTATGGCCCATTTAAAATGTTGGAAATATTCTGGATTTTAGGTGATCACAATTTATCCTTCTTTTAGCTCTCAGGGCTATATTTTAGAAGTTATGGTCCATTTAAAATGTTGGAAATATTCTGGATTTTCGAGTGATCACAAATTATCCTTCTTTTAGCTCTCAGGGCTATATTTTAGAAGTTATGGCCCATTTAAAATGTTGGAAATATTCTGCATTTTCGAGTGATCACAAATTATCCTTCTTTTAGCTCTCAGGGCTATATTTTAGAAGTTATGGCCCATTTAAAATGTTGGAAATATTCTGGATTTTCGAGTGATCACAAATTATCCTTCTTTTAGCTCTCAGGGCTATATTTTAGAAGTTATGGCCCATTTAAAATGATGAAAATATTCTGGATTTTTGGGTTATCACAAATTATCCTTCTTTTAGCTCTCGCGGCTATATTTTAGAAGTTATGGCCCATTTAAAATGTTGGAAATATTCTGGATTTTCGAGTGATCACAACTGAACCTTCTTTTAGCTCTCAGGGCTATATTTTAGAAGTTATGGTCCATTTAAAATGTTGGAAATATTCTGGATTTTTGGGTGATCACAAATTATCCTTCTTTTAGCTCTCAGGGCTATATTTTAGAAGTTATGGCCCATTTAAAATGTTGGAAATATTCTGGATTTTAGGTGATCACAAATTATCCTTCTTTTAGCTCTCAGGGCTATATTTTACAAGTTATGGCCCATTTAAAATGTTTGAAATATTCTGGATTTTAGGTGATCACAAATTATCCTTCTTTTAGCTCTCAGGGCTATATTTTAGAAGTTATGGCCCATTTAAAATGTTGGAAATATTCTGGATTTTCGAGTGATCACAAATTATCCTTCTTTTAGCTCTCAGGGCTATATTTTAGAAGTTATGGCCCATTTAAAATGTTGGAAATATTCTGGATTTTCGAGTGATCAAAAATTACCCTTCTTTTAGCTCTCAGGGCTATATTTTAGAAGTTATGGCCCATTTAAAATGTTGGAAATATTCTGGATTTTAGGTGATCACAAATTATCCTTCTTTTAGCTCTCAGGGCCATATTTTAGAAGTTATAGCCCATTTAAAATGTTGGAAATATTCTGGATTTTCGAGTGATCACAAATTATCCTTCTTTTAGCTCTCAGGGCTATATTTTAGAAGTTATGGCCCATTTAAAATGTTGGAAATATTCTGGATTTTAGGTGATCACAAATTATCCTTCTTTTAACTCTCAGGGCTATATTTTAGAAGTTATAGCCCATTTAAAATGTTGGAAATATTCTGGATTTTCGAGTGATCACAAATTATCCTTCTTTTAGCTCTCAGGGCTATATTTTAGAAGTTATGGCCCATTTAAAATGTTGGAAATATTCTGGATTTTAGGTGATCACAAATTATCCTTCTTTTAGCTCTCAGGGCTATATTTTAGAAGTTATGGCCCATTTAAAATGTTCGAGCTGGATTTTCGAGTGATCACAAATTATCCTTTTTTTAGCTCTCAGGGCCATATTTTAGAAGTTATGGCCCATTTAAAATGTTGGAAATATTCTGGATTTTTGGGTTATCACAAATTATCCTTCTTTTAACTCTCAGGGCTATATTTTAGAAGTTATGGCCCATTTAAAATGTTGGAAATATTCTGGATTTTAGGTGATCACAAATTATCCTTCTTTTAGCTCTCAGGGCTATATTTTAGAAGTTATGGCCCATTTAAAATGTTCGAGCTGGATTTTCGAGTGATCACAAATTATCCTTCTTTTAGCTCTCAGGGCCATATTTTAGAAGTTATGGCCCATTTAAAATGTTGGAAATATTCTGGATTTTTGGGTTATCACAAATTATCCTTCTTTTAACTCTCAGGGCTATATTTTAGAAGTTATGGCCCATTTAAAATGTTGGAAATATTCTGGATTTTAGGTGATCACAAATTATCCTTCTTTTAGCTCTCAGGGCTATATTTTAGAAGTTATAGCCCATTTAAAATGTTATAAATATTCTGGATTTTCGAGTGATCACAAATTATCCTTCTTTTAGCTCTCTGGGCTATATTTTAGAAGTTATGGCCCATTTAAAATGTTGGAAATATTCTGGATTTTCGAGTGATCACAAATTATCCTTCATTTAGCTCTCAGGGCTATATTTTAGAAGTTATGGCCCATTTAAAATGTTGGAAATATTCTGGATTTTAGGTGATCACAAATTATCCTTCTTTTAGCTCTCAGGGCTATATTTTAGAAGTTATGGCCCATTTAAAATGTTCGAGCTGGATTTTCGAGTGATCACAAATTATCCTTCTTTTAGCTCTCAGGGCCATATTTTAGAAGTTATGGCCCATTTAAAATGTTGGAAATATTCTGGATTTTTGGGTTATCACAAATTATCCTTCTTTTAACTCTCAGGGCTATATTTTAGAAGTTATGGCCCATTTAAAATGTTGGAAATATTCTGGATTTTAGGTGATCACAAATTATCCTTCTTTTAGCTCTCAGGGCTATATTTTAGAAGTTATAGCCCATTTAAAATGTTATAAATATTCTGGATTTTCGAGTGATCACAAATTATCCTTCTTTTAGCTCTCAGGGCTATATTTTAAAAGTTACGGTCCATTTAAAATGTTGGAAATATTCTGGATTTTCGAGTGATCACAAATTATCCTTCTTTTAGCTCTCAGAGCTATATTTTAGAAGTTATGGCCCATTTAAAATGTTGGAAATATTCTGGATTTTTGAGTGATCACAAATTATCCTTCTTTTAGCTCTCAGGGCTATATTTTAGAAGTTATGGCCCATTTAAAATGTTGGAAATATTCTGGATTTTCGAGTGATCACAAATTATCCTTCTTTTAGCTCTCAGGGCTATATTTTAGAAGTTATGGCCCATTTAAAATGTTGGAAATATTCTGGATTTTTGAGTGATCACAAATTATCCTTCTTTTAGCTCTCAGGGCTATATTTTAGAAGTTATGGCCCATTTAAAATGTTGGAAATATTCTGGATTTTCGAGTGATCCAAATTATCCTTCTTTTAGCTCTCTGGGCTATATTTTAGAAGTTATGGCCCATTTCAAATGTTGGAAATATTCTGTATTTTTGGGTGATCACAAATTATCCTTCATTTAGCTCTCAGGGCTATATTTTAGAAGTTATGGCCCATTTAAAATGTTGGAAATATTCTGGATTTTAGGTGATCACAAATTATCCTTCTTTTAACTCTCAGGGCTATATTTTAGAAGTTATAGCCCATTTAAAATGTTGGAAATATTCTGGATTTTCGAGTGATCACAAATTATCCTTCTTTTAGCTCTCAGGGCTATATTTTAGAAGTTACGGTCCATTTAAAATGTTGGAAATATTCTGGATTTTCGAGTGATCACAAATTATCCTTCTTTTAGCTCTCAGAGCTATATTTTAGAAGTTATGGCCCATTTAAAATGTTGGAAATATTCTGGATTTTAGGTGATCACAAATTATCCTTCTTTTAACTCTCAGGGCTATATTTTAGAAGTTATGGCCCATGTAAAATGTTGGAAATATTCTGGATTTTCGAGTGATCACAAATTATCCTTCTTTTAGCTCTCAGGGCTATATTTTAGAAGTTATTGCCCATTTAAAATGTTGGAAATATTCTGGATTTTAGGTGATCACAAATTATCCTTCTTTTAGCTCTCAGGGCTATATTTTAGAAGTTATGGCCCATTTAAAATGTTCGAGCTGGATTTTCGAGTGATCACAAATTATCCTTCTTTTAGCTCTCAGGGCCATATTTTAGAAGTTATGGCCCATTTAAAATGTTGGAAATATTCTGTATTTTTGGGTGATCACAAATTATCCTTCTTTTAGCTCTCAGGGCTATATTTTAGAAGTTATGGCCCATTTAAAATGTTCGAGCTGGATTTTCGAGTGATCACAAATTATCCTTTTTTTAGCTCTCAGGGCCATATTTTAGAAGTTATGGCCCATTTAAAATGTTGGAAATATTCTGGATTTTTGGGTTATCACAAATTATCCTTCTTTTAACTCTCAGGGCTATATTTTAGAAGTTATGGCCCATTTAAAATGTTGGAAATATTCTGGATTTTAGGTGATCACAAATTATCCTTCTTTTAGCTCTCAGGGCTATATTTTAGAAGTTATAGCCCATTTAAAATGTTATAAATATTCTGGATTTTCGAGTGATCACAAATTATCCTTCTTTTAGCTCTCTGGGCTATATTTTAGAAGTTATGGCCCATTTAAAATGTTGGAAATATTCTGGATTTTCGAGTGATCACAAATTATCCTTCATTTAGCTCTCAGGGCTATATTTTAGAAGTTATGGCCCATTTAAAATGTTGGAAATATTCTGGATTTTAGGTGATCACAAATTATCCTTCTTTTAGCTCTCAGGGCTATATTTTAGAAGTTATGGCCCATTTAAAATGTTGGAAATATTCTGTATTTTTGGATGATCACAAATTATCCCTCTTTTAGCTCTCAGGGCTATATTTTAAAAGTTACGGTCCATTTAAAATGTTGGAAATATTCTGAATTTTCGAGTGATCACAAATTTTACTTCTTTTATCTCTCAGTGCTATATTTTAGAAGTTATGGCCCATTTAAAATGTTGGAAATATTCTGGATTTTCGAGTGATCACAAATTATCCTTCTTTTAGCTCTCAGATCTATATTTTAGAAGTTATGGCCCATTTAAAATGTTGGAAATATTCTGGATTTTCGAGTGATCAAAAATTATCCTTCTTTTAGCTCTCAGATCTATATTTTAGAAGTTATGGCCCATTTAAAATGTTGGAAATTTTCTGGATTTTTGAGTGATCACAAATTATCCTTCTTTTAGCTCTCAGGGCTATATTTTAGAAGTTATGGCCCATTTAAAATGTTCGAAATATTTTGGATTTTCGAGTGATCACAAATTATCCTTCTTTTAGCTCTCAGGGCTATATTTTAGAAGTTATGGCCCATTTAAAATGTTGGAAATATTCTGGATTTTTGGGTGATCACAAAATATCATTCTTTTAGCTCTCAGGGCTATATTTTAGAAGTTATGGCCCATTTAAAATGTTCGAAATATTTTGGATTTTCGAGTGATCACAAATTATCCTTCTTTTAGCTCTCAGGGCTATATTTTAGAAGTTTAAAATGTTGGAAATATTCTGGATTTTTGGGTGATCACAAATTGTCCTTCTTTTAGCTTTCAGGGCTATATTTTAGAAGTTATGGCCCATTTAAAACGTTGGAAATATTCTGGATTTTCGAGTGATCACAAATTATCCTTCTTTTAGCTCTCAGGGCTATATTTTAGAAGTTATGGCCCATTTAAAATGTTGGAAATATTCTGGATTTTTGGGTGATCACAAAATATCATTCTTTTAGCTCTCAGGGCTATATTTTAGTAGTTATGGCCCATTTAAAATGTTGGAAATATTCTGGATTTTCGAGTGATCACAAATTATCCTTCTTTTAGCTCTCAGGGCTATATTTTAGAAGTTATGGCCCATTTAAAATGTTGGAAATATTCTGGATTTTTGGGTGATCACAAAAAATCATTCTTTTAGCTCTCAGGGCTATATTTTAGAAGTTATGGCCCATTTAAAATGTTGGAAATATTCTGGGTTTTCGATTGATCACAAATTACACTTCCTTTAGCTCTCAGGGCTATATTTAAGAAGTTATGGCCCATTTAAAATGTTGGAAATATTCTGGATTTTTGGGTGATCACAAAATATCATTCTTTTAGCTCTCAGGGCTATATTTTAGAAGTTATGGCCCATTTAAAATGTTGGAAATATTCTGGGTTTTCGATTGATCACAAATTACACTTCCTTTAGCTCTCAGGGCTATATTTAAGAAGTTATGGCCCATTTAAAATGTTGGAAATATTCTGGATTTTTGGGTGATCACAAAATATCATTCTTTTAGCTCTCAGGGCTATATTTTAGAAGTTATGGCCCATTTAAAATGTTGGAAATATTCTGGATTTTCGAGTGATCACAAATTATCCTTCTTTTAGCTCTCAGGGCTATATTTTAGAAGTTATGGCCCATTTAAAATGTTGGAAATATTCTGGATTTTTGGGTGATCACAAAATATCATTCTTTTAGCTCTCAGGGCTATATTTTAGAAGTTATGGCCCATTTAAAATGTTGGAAATATTCTGGATTTTCGAGTGATCACAAATTATCCATCATTTAGCTCTCAGGGCTATATTTTAGAAGTTATGGCCCATTTAAAATGTTGGAAATATTCTTGATTTTCGAGTGATCACAAATTATCCATCTTTTAGCTCTCAGGGCTATAGTTTAGAAGTTATGGCCCATTTAAAATGTTGGAAATATTCTGGGTTTTCGATTGATCACAAATTACACTTCCTTTAGCTCTCAGGGCTATATTTAAGAAGTTACGGCCCATTTAAAAAGTTGGAAATATTCTGGATTTTCGAGTGATCACAAATTATCCTTCTTTTAGCTCTCAGGGCTATATTTTAGAAGTTATGGCCCATTTAAAATGTTGGAAATATTCTGGATTTTTGAGTGATCACAAATTATCCTTCTTTTAGCTCTCAGGGCTATATTTTAGAAGTTATGGCCCATTTAAAATGTTGGAAATATTCTGGATTTTCGAGTGATCACAAATTATCCTTCTTTTAGCTCTCAGGGCTATATTTTTGAAGTTATGGCCCATTTAAAATGTTGGAAATATTCTGGATTTTCGAGTGATCTTTTAGCTCTCAGGGCTATATTTTAGAAGTTATGGCCCATTTAAAATGTTGGAAATATTCTGGATTTTTGGGTGATCACAAACTATCATTCTTTTAGCTCTCAGGGCTATATTTTAGAAGTTATGGCCCATTTAAAATGTTGGAAATATTCTGGATTTTCGAGTGATCACAAATTATCCTTCTTTTAGCTCTCAGGGCTATATTTTAGAAGTTATGGCCCATTTAAAATGTTGGAAATATTCTGGATTTTTGGGTGATCACAAAATATCATTCTTTTAGCTCTCAGGGCTATATTTTAGAAGTTATGGCCCATTTAAAATGTTGGAAATATTCTGGATTTTCGAGTGATCACAAATTATCCATCTTTTAGCTCTCAGGGCTATAGTTTAGAAGTTATGGCCCATTTAAAATGTTGGAAATATTCTGGATTCTTGAGTGATCACAAATTATCCTTCTTTTAGCTCTCAGGGCTATAGTTTAGAAGTTATGGGCCATTTAAAATGTTGGAAATATTCTGGGTTTTCGATTGATCACAAATTACACTTCCTTTAGCTCTCAGGGCTATATTTAAGAAGTTATGGCCCATTTAAAAAGTTGGAAATATTCTGGATTTTCGAGTGATCACAAATTATCCTTCTTTTAGCTCTCAGGGCTATATTTTAGAAGTTATGGCCCATTTAAAATGTTGGAAATATTCTGGATTTTCGAGTGATCACATATTATCCTTCATTTAGCTCTCAGGGCTATAGTTTAGAAGTTATGGCCCATTTAAAATGTTGGAAATATTCTGGATTTTTGAGTGATCACAAATTATCCTTCTTTTAGCTCTCAGGGCTATAGTTTAGAAGTTATGGCCCATTTAAAATGTTGGAAATATTCTGGGGTTTCGATTGATCACAAATTACACTTCCTTTAGCTCTCAGGGCTATATTTTAGAAGTTATGGCCCATTTAAAATGTTGGAAATATTCTGAATTTTAGAGTGATCACAAATTATCCTTCTTTTAGCTCTCAGGGCTATATTTTAGAAGTTATGGCCCATTTCAAATGTTGGAAATATTCTGGATTTTCGAGTGATCACAAATTATCCTTCTTTTAGCTCTCAGGGCTATATTTTAGAAGTTACGGAACATTTATAATGTTGGAAATATTCTGGATTTACGAGTGATCACAAATTATCTTTCTTTTAGCTCTCAGGGCTATATTTTAGAAGTTATGGCCCATTTAAAATGTTGGAAATATTCTGAATTTTAGAGTGATCACAAATTATCCTTCTTTTAGCTCTCAGGGCTATATTTTAGAAGTTATGGCCCATTTAAAATGTTGGAAATATTCTGGATTTTCGAGTGATCACAAATTATCCTTCTTTTAGCTCTCAGGGCCATATTTTAGAAGTTATGACCCATTTAAAATGTTAGAAATATTCTTGATTTTTGGGTAATCACAAATTATCCTTCTTTTAGCTCTCAGGGCCATATTTTAGAAGTTATGGCCCATTTAAAATGTTGGAAATATTCTGAATTTTAGAGTGATCACAAATTATCCTTCTTTTAGCTCTCAGGGCCATATTTTAGAAGTTATGACCCATTTAAAATGTTAGAAATATTCTTGATTTTTGGGTAATCACAAATTATCCTTCTTTTAGCTCTCAGGGCCATATTTTAGAAGTTATGGCCCATTTAAAATGTTGGAAATATTCTGAATTTTAGAGTGATCACAAATTATCCTTCTTTTAGCTCTCAGGGCCATATTTTAGAAGTTATGACCCATTTAAAATGTTAGAAATATTCTTGATTTTTGGGTAATCACAAATTATACTTCTTTTATCTCTCAGGGCTATATTTTAGAAGTTATGGCCCATTTAAAATGTTGGAAATATTCTGGATTTTCGAGTGATCACAAATTATCCTTCTTTTAGCTCTCAGGACTATATTTTTGAAGTTATGGCCCATTTAAAATGTTGGAAATATTCTGAATTTTAGAGTGATCACAAATTATCCTTCTTTTAGCTCTCAGGGCCATATTTTGGAAGTTATGGCCCATTTAAAATGTTGGAAATATTCTGGATTTTCGAGTGATCACAAATTATCCTTCTTCTAACTCTCAGGGCTATATTTTAGAAGTTATGGCCCATTTAAAATGTTGGAAGTATTCTGGATTTTCGAGTGATCACAAATGAACCTTCTTTTAGCTCTCAGGGCTATATTTTAGAAGTTATGGCCCATTTAAAATGTTGGAAATATTCTAGATATTTGGGGGATCACAAATTATCTCTCTTTTAGCTCTCAGGGCTATATTTTAGAAGTTATGGCCCATTTAAAATTTTGGAAATATTCTGGATTTTTGGGTGATCACAAATTATCCTTCTTTTAGCTCTCAGGGCTATATTTTAGAAGTTATGGCCCATTTAAAATGTTGGAAATATTCTGGATATTTGGGGGATCACAAATTATCTCTCTTTTAGCTCTCAGGGCTATATTTTAGAAGTTATGGAAATATTCTGGATTTTCGAGTGATCACAAATTATCCTTCTTTTAGCTCTCAGGGCTATATTTTAGAAGTTATGGCCCATTTAAAATGTTGGAAATATTCTGGATTTTCGAGTGATCACAAATTATCCTTCTTTTAGCTCTCAGGGCTATATTTTAGAAGTTATGGCCCATTTAAAATGTTGGAAATATTCTGGATTTTCGAGTGATCACAAATTATTCTTCTTTTAGCTCTAAGGGCTATATTTTAGAAGTTATGGCCCATTTAAAATGTTGGAAATATTCTGGATTTTAAAATGATCACATATTATCCTTCTTTTAGCTCTCAGGGCTATATTTTAGAAGTTATGGCCCATTTAAAATGTTGGAAATATTCTGGATTTTCGAGTGATCACAAATTATCCTTCTTTTAGCTCTCAGGGCTATATTTTAGAAGTTATGGCCCATTTAAAATGTTGGAAATATTCTGGATTTTCGAGTGATCACAAATTATCCTTCACAGATTGAGCTTCTTTTCGCTCTATCTCGTTTATTTAAGAAGTTAAGGCCGATTTAAAATTTCGAATAAATTCTGGACTTTCTACTGATCACAGGTTGAGCTTTTTTCGCTCTATCTCGTATATTTAAGAAGTTATGGCCGATTTAAAATTTCGAATAAATTCTGGACTTACTACTGATCACAGATTGAGCTTGTTTTCGCTCTATCTCGTATATTTAAGAAGTTATGGCCGATTTAAAATTTCGAATAAATTCTGGACTTTCTACTGATCACAGGTTGAGCTTTTTTCGCTCTATCTCGTATATTTAAGAAGTTATGGCCGATTTAAAATTGCGAATAAATTCTGGAATTTCTACTGATCATAGATTGAGTTTCTTTTCGCTCTATCTCTTATATTTAAGAAGTTATGGCCGATTTAAAATTTCGAATAAATTCCAGACTTTTAATTGGTCACAGATTGAGCTTCTTTTCGCTCTATCTCTTATATTTAAGAAGTTATAGCCGATTTAAAATTGCGAATTAATTCTGGAATTTCTACTGATCACAGATTGAGCTTCTTTTCGCTCTATCTCTTATATTTAAGAAGTTATAGCCGATTTAAAATTGCGAATTAATTCTGGAATTTCTACTGATCACAGATTGAGCTTCTTTTCGCTCTATCTCTTATATTTAAGAAGTTATAGCCGATTTAAAATTGCGAATTAATTCTGGAATTTCTACTGATCACAGATTGAGCTTCTTTTCGCTCTATCTCTTATATTTAAGAAGTTATAGCCGATTTAAAATTGCGAATAAATTCTGGAATTTCTACTGATCACAGATTGAGTTTCTTTTCGCTCTACCTCTTATATTTAAGAAGTTATTGCCGATTTAAAATTGCGAATTAATTCTGGAATTTCTACTGATCACAGATTGAGCTTCTTTTCGCTCTATCTCTTATATTTAAGAAGTTATAGCCGATTTAAAATTGCGAATAAATTCTGGAATTTCTACTGATCACAGATTGAGCTTCTTTTCGCTCTATCTCTTATATTTAAGAAGTTATGGCCGATTTAAAATTTCGAACAAATTCTAGACTTTCTACGGATCACAGATTGAGCTTCTTTTCGCTCTATCTCTTATATTTAAGAAGTTATGGCCGATTTAAAATTTCGAACAAATTCTAGACTTTCTACTGATCACAGATTGAGCTTCCTTTCGCTCTATCTCGTATATTTAAGAAGTTATGGCCTATTTAAAATTTCGAATAAATTCTGGACTTTCTACTGATCACAGATTCAGCTTCTTTTCGCTCTATCTCTTATATTTAAGAAGTTATGGCCGATTTAAAATTTCGAAAAAATTCTAGACTTTCTACTGATCACAGATTGAGCTTCCTTTCGCTCTATCTCGTATATTTAAGAAGTTATGGCCGATTTAAAATTTCGAACAAATTCTAGACTTTTAAGTGATCACATATTGAGCTTCTTTTCGCTCTATCTCTTATATTTAAGAAGATATGGCCGATTTAAAATTGCGAATTAATTCTGGAATTTCTACTGATCACAGATTGAGCTTCTTTTCGCTCTATCTCTTATATTTAAGAAGTTATGGCCGATTTAAAATTTCGAACAAATTCTAGACTTTTAAGTGATCACATATTGAGCTTCTTTTCGCTCTATTTCTTATATTTAAGATTGAGCTTTTTTTCGCTCTATCTCTTATATTTAAAAAGTTATAGCCGATTTAAAATTGCGAATAAATTCTGGAATTTCTACTGATCACAGATTGAGCTTCTTTTCGCTCTATCTCTTATATTTAAGAAGTTATGGCCGATTTAAAATTTCGAATAAATTCCAGACTTTTAAGTGATCACATATTGAGCTTCTTTTCGCTCTATCTCTTATATTTAAAAAGTTATGGCCGATTTAAAATTTTGAATAAATTCTGGACTTTTAAGTGATCACAGCTTCAGCTTCTTTTCGCTCTATCTCTTATATTTAAGAAGTTATGGCCGATTTAAAATTTCGAACAAATTCTAGACTTTCTACTGATCACAGATTGAGCTTCCTTTCGCTCTATCTCGTATATTTAAGAAGTTATGGCCGATTTAAAATTTCGAACAAATTCTAGACTTTCTACTGATCACAGATTGAGCTTCTTTTCGTTCTATCTCTTATATTTAAGAAGTTATGGCCGATTTAAAATTTCGAATATATTCCAGACTTTTAAGTGATCACAGATTGAGTTATGGCCGATTTAAAATTTCGAATATATTCCAGACTTTTAAGTGATCACAGATTGAGCTTCTTTTCGCTCTATCTCTTATACTTAAGAAGTTATGGCCGATTTAAAATTTCGAACAAATTCTAGACTTTCTACTGATCACAGATTGAGCTTCCTTTCGCTCTATCTCGTATATTTAAGAAGTAATGGCCGATTTAAAATTTCGAATAAATTCCGGACTTTTAAGTTATCACAAATTGAGCTTCTTTTCGTTCTATCTCTTATATTTAAGAAGTTATGGCCGATTTAAAATTTCGAATATATTCCAGACTTTTAAGTGATCACAGATTGAGCTTCTTTTCGCTCTATCTCTTATATTTAAGAAGTTATGGCCGATTTAAAATTTCGAATAAATTCCAGACTTTTAAGTGATCACAGATTGAGCTTCTTTTCGCTCTATCTCTTATATTTAAGAAGTTATGGCCGATTTAAAATTTCGAATAAATTCCAGACTTTTAACTGATCACAAATTGAGCTTCTTTTCGCTCTATCTCTTATATTTAAGAAGTTATGGCAGATTTAAAATTTCGAATAAATTCCAGACTTTTAAGTGATCACAGATTGAGCTTCTTTTCGCTCTATCTCTTATATTTAAGAAGTTATGGCCGATTTAAAATTTCGAATAAATTCCAGACTTTTAACTGATCACAAATTGAGCTTCTTTTCGCTCTATCTCTTATATTTAAGAAGTTATGGCCGATTTAAAATTTCGAACAAATTCTAGACTTTCTACTGATCACAGATTGAGCTTCCTTTCGCTCTATCTCGTATATTTAAGAAGTTATGGCCGATTTAAAATTTCGAATAAATTCCGGACTTACTACTGATCACAGATTGAGCATCCTTTCGCTCTATCTCGTATATTTAAGAAGTTACGGCCGATTTAAAATTTCGTATAAATTCTGGACTTGCTACTGATCACAGATTGAGCTTCTTTTCGCTCTATCTCGTATATTTAAGAAGTTATGGCCGATTTAAAATTTCGAATATATTCCAGACGCTCTATCTCTTATATTTAAGAAGTTATGGCCGATTTAAAATTTCGAATAAATTCCAGACTTTTAAGTGATCACAGATTGAGCTTCTTTTCGCTCTATCTCTTATATTTAAAGCGCCCTGGCCACACGTCAAACTGTTCGTTAAAACTCTTGTATGTATAGGTAATATTTTGTTTTCCTTATCACAGCCACACATCAAACTCATAGCAACAAACTTCATTTCAAAGTTGTCATAAAAACGAAAGGACAGTGTTTTTTGGACCCATTTCTATAAAACTCGCGTCACCAAAACAAAACACTTATCGCTTCGAAAATTAAAAAATAAAGACAATTGACGTTTTTTCGTGCACACACTCAAACTGACTTCAAACAGGCTTCATATCTCTGCTGCGACGAAGCAAATATCTAAATGGTTTTGATTTTCTTCAAACTCACACAAACCTATCCGTGTGAGTTTTTTTTTACTAACACAATCAAAAAAATGACAGTTTGAAGAGTGAGTTTGATGTGTGGCCATGGCGCTTAAGAAGTTATGGCCGATTTAAAATTTCGAATATATTCCAGACTTTTAAGTGATCACAGATTGAGCTTCTTTTCGCTCTATCTCTTATATTTAAGAAGTTATGGCAGATTTAAAATTTCGAATAAATTCAAGACTTTTAAGTGATCACAGATTGAGCTTCTTTTCGCTCTATCTCTTATATTTAAGAAGTTATGGCCGATTTAAAATTTCGAATAAATTCCAGACTTTTAAGTGATCACATATTGAGCTTCTTTTCGCTCTATCTCTTATATTTAAGATTGAGCTTCTTTTCGCTCTATCTCTTATATTTAAGAAGTTATGGCAGATTTAAAATTGCGAATAAATTCTGGACTTTCTACTGATCACAGATTGAGCTTCTTTTCGCTCTATCTCTTATATTTAAGAAGATATGGCCGATTTAAAATTTCGAATAAATTCTGGACTTTCTACTGATCACAGATTGAGCTTCTTTTCGCTCTATCTCGTATATTTAAGAAGATATGGCCGATTTAAAATTTCGAATAAGTGATCACAGATTCAGATTTTTTCGCTCTATCTCTTATATTTAAGAAGTTATGGCCGATTTAAAATTTCGAATAAATTCCAGACTTTTAACTGATCACAAATTGAGCTTCTTTTCGCTCTATCTCTTATATTTAAGAAGTTATGGCCGCTTTAAAATTTCGAACAAATTCTAGACTTTCTACTGATCACAGATTGAGCTTATTTTTGCTCTATCTCGTATATTTAAGAAGTTATGGCCGATTTAAAATTTCGAATAAATTCTGGACTTTTAAGTGATCACATATTGAGCTTCTTTTCGCTCTATCTCTTATATTTAAGAAGTTATGGCCGATTTAAAATTTCGAATAAATTCTGGACTTTTAAGCGATCACAGCTTCAGCTTCTTTTCGCTCTATCTCGTATATTTAAGAAGTTATGGCCGATTTAAAATTTCGAACAAATTCCGGACTTTCATCTGATCATAGCTTGAGCTTCTTTTCGCTCTATCTCGTATATTTAAGAAGTTATGGCCGATTTAAAATTCGAATAAATTCTGGACTTTTAAGTGATCACGTCCGTCTTTTTTTGCCCTAACAACTGTATTTAAGAAGTTATGGCGTGTATTTTGGTAAAGAACAATAAACAAAAAAATCATATTGGAAAAAATTTATTTTGATAGATCACCTCAATGTTTGAAAAAAAATCGTTTTTTTCGCTCAAAGTACCTTATTTCGAAAATTATATATTTTTTTAGTTATTGTTAACTTAGTAATCGATAATTTCCATAGTTATCGATTACGGAAATTCTTTAAAAATAATAATAGCAATCAAAATAACAAATTTTGAAATACAAAAATAATTATTGTGTCACTTCAAAAGAACCCAAAAAGGCAAAATTGTTAAAAAATCTCCTGTGGTCCTCTCTTTATATCAATTAAAAAAATACTTTACTTTTTCTGCCTAATTAGGACTTTTTGGCTTTTGATTTATCGTTTTTTTTTTCAAATGAGTTTAAAATATTTACAAAATAAGCAACATTTTTTAATTTACAATTGCGATAACTAAGATTGATATTGATTTTTTTCCAAAAATATATTCAAATCTTGGGGCCTCGGATATCATACTCTTGCCTTCTTTTTCGCTGGAGATATGACTAAAATGATTTGTTTGCATTTTTGTTTTGTATTTTTTAAAATGATTTGTCTGCAGGATACTTTTGTTTTGTGATCTTCTCACGAAATATGCGGACGGTTTCTCTACAAGTGTTTTAAGAACCAATGTCCCTTGTAACATACATACAATTGTTACATAATTGCGGTTGCGATTGTGCATTTATTTCAACTATGTCTATATGGGTTTCTGAAACTATTCTGCAACAAACATTCCCTATTTAGTGGACAATCATATGCCAAGAAAACATATTTTGGTATTCGCTATATGATAAAAAGTTAAACGGATTTTTCTAAAGGCACTTTGCGCAATTGTTGATCATAACAAAAATAATTTTCAAAAACAGCAATAAACTCACCTCAACTCAAATTGGTTCAATTTTGCACGACATCACTTCATATGCTTCATTTGTAATCATAAAAAACAAAACAAAAAATAGTCTTCACTCTCCAAACTCCTCTCTTTCATCGGTTTGTTGTTGCTGTTGTCGAGAGCCAAAAACGCTCAACAGTTGCTTGGCTTGATGTTGGTAGTTGTGGTTGTAATAAAGAGACACCAAGGCCGTGGTCATTTTCGCGAACCGAACGCGCAGCCGTTTACTTACACGAACACATAAACACACACACGACACACTCCGAACGAACATCCACGGGAAGGCACACGGAAAGCGACATTTTATTTATTTCTAACCAACTTGTGCGATTATTTCCATTGAAACACATCGAGCATTGACTTCGACACGAAACGAATTTAATCATTTCACTGATCGTAGCAACATTCATTCTTTTCATATGATTTTGAACAATTTTCGTGAAGAACTTTTACAATTCGAACGTTAAAACGACGTAAACGGGCAGAAGACCGCAAAGCAACTATTCTTTTATACTTGGGATCCAATGCACAGGTGTCAAGTGAGCGAAAGAGACAACTGTATAGTGTTGTTTAATAAAGTGCAAAGGAAGCGGGAAATCAGAACTTATTTTTCAGAGTTACCATTAAAAATTGTTTCGAGGAAATGTTGGATTGTTGTGATCAGTGATGCCAACTCCAACAGCCTTGTCACACTGCATGCGAAATCTAAAGGGTGATTTTTTAAGAGCTTGATAACTTTTTTTTAAAAAAAAACGCATAAAATTTGCAAAATCTCATCGGTTCTTTATTTGAAACGTTAGATTGGTCCATGACATTTACTTTTTGAAGATAATTTCATTTAAATGTTGACCGCGGCTGCGTCTTAGGTGGTCCATCCGCTTAGTCCAATTTTGGCATTTCCACGTTTTTGAGTAACAGAGACCCAATTGGTGCGAACGGCGACGAATCGAAAATTGGTGGTCATCATTAACACTGGCCGATACAGCTGCGATATTTTCTTCAGTTCGCACTCTACGTAAGCGTGTTGGTGGTTTAATGTCCAACAATGTAAATTTGGTGCGAAATTTAGTCACAATAGCCCGAATAGCCGCTTCAGTGGGTCGATTAAACTGACCATAAAATGGAAGCGCGCAATGAACTTTCTTAACAGAGCACGCATTTTGATAATAAAATTCAATAATTTGCAAGCGTTGTTCGTTTGTAAGACGATTCATGATGAAATGTCAAAGCATACTGAGCATCTTTCTCTTTGACACCATGTCTGAAATCCCACGTGATCTGTCAAATACTAATGCATGAAAATCCTAACCTCAAAAAAATCACTCTTTAGTTGAAATGGCGTAAGGTAAACTTGACATTTGAAAATCGTCCTTATAGCCTTGCCACACTGCATGTGAAATCTGGCAGGGGAAATCTAGTTTATCAGTATATTTACAAAAATCTACTTGGTGATACTATGATAACATATTCAGATGAAAACATGCCAATTAAGTGGCGTTTTATGCACGACAACCGACCAAAACACACTTAACGCCAGTGAAGAGCTATTTGGAGCTGAACAGAATAGATTTTTAAAAATGGTGCAGCAAGGTCACCGGATCTCAATCCTATTGAGAATCTATGGAATGGACTTTAACAACATATTACAGCAATAAAACCCAAAAATTTGCCCGATTCCTTGAATGAATCGAGCGTTTTATGTCTCTAGTAGAGAGTATTCCCATAAGATGTAAAGGGTGTTTTTTATTGAGGTATAGAACTTCGAATTGAAATAAAACACAAGAAAATCGTTTTAATGTCCATCAATTTGGCTTTATTGGAAGGATAATTTTATGCCATTAATGTTTAAATATGATGTGGCCGCCGCGGCTGGCTCGAATATAGCCAATTCTACAGGTCCAATTTTCAACCACTTTTTCGAGCATATGGGGCCGTATGTTGGCAATAACGCCACGAATGTTGGCTTCCAAGTCCCCTAATCTTATTTTCGGCCCATACACCAAAATCACGACGCATTGCATGGTCTCGCGGCTTTAATTCTTGCACAAGCTGGATCTTGTAAGGTCGCAAGCCAAGATCTTTGCGCAAAATCTTCCATAAAGTTGATGGACAAAGCTCCAATTGCTGTGCACGGTGGCGAATCGATTCATTCGGGTCCTCTTCAACACTTTGCTCTACAGCGGCAATTGTTTCTTCGGTGCGCACTGTTCGACGTCTCTGCGGATGCGTATTATCACATAGAGTAAACGTAGTGCGAAAACGATCCATGGTTAACCGAATTAATTGCTCTGATGGACGATTATGTCGACCATAAAATGGACGGAGCTTGCGGTGAACTTCGCGAACTGAACCATTACTTTCGAAATAAATTTGCACGATTTGCAAGCGTTGTTCTTTTGTCAACCTGTTCATGATGAAATGGCAAACCAAACTAAATATTAATCACTTGACAGCTGACAAAATGGCCGCCAGTTAAAAAAGTGATGCCAACTTAAAGTTCTATACCCCAATAAAAAACACCCTTTACAACTATTACTCAAAATAGTGGTTATTCAACCAAATATTAAGTTTATAATTTATAATATTAATTATTATTTATAATATTAAGTTTATATTGGTTAGTTCAGTTTTTTTCCGATTTGATTAAAGCTTTTTAATTTGTGCTAAATTACTGTCCAATCACTTTTCGTATTATTTGTACTTTAGATTGAATAAAACTAAAATGCATCATATGAACCGAACAAAAACAACGTTAAATGGCCATCTTATTGTACGTAATATTTTAGAAAAAATACCGGGCAAAAAACATAAAAAGAAGTTGAAATATTTTCTTTATAAAGTTACATGTGGTGAATGTGCTAAATTCGTGGCCACCACTGTATATAAAATAATAACAGACGAAATGTTGAAAAATTATTTTGTATTTTCCCCATCTGACATACAAATTACATAAATTACACGATTTCAGCAATAAATATAGGTTTATTAATTCCTATCCACAAAGGTACGAACTTAGTTTTTTGTCTTCTAGAGATGAAAAATAGTTAATGGGTCCATCAGGAGGATCACCATAAAAATGGAAATATTACCAACAAGTACATTCCATAATAGGATACTTCACATATAATAGAATGAAATCAGTGATGGAAGAAAGCAGAGGGGTCCATAGCGAACTATTGGACAATATCATGCCTATTGTAATAACCGAATAGTTGTGATAACCAAACCCCAAATTGACCTTTGAATAATTGTCTCAAACTAAACTCAATAGATTTATTGAACTGTTTGTTTACAGCCTTTGGTTTGGATTTTTTCTGATTTGTTAACACCATATTGCAAAGGTATGAAAGTAAGACTAGATTTGGGAGTTTGTAGACCTGTTCGATTGTGCTTACTAGCTTACGATTAAGAGACTTGACAAGATGGCATCATTGTTGGCCATTGGATTATCTTAAACGGATCAACAAGAAAACTGTAGCAGCAACGCTACACACAAAGAAAAAAATGTGTGAAATCATACAAGAAAAGCGTTCAATTTACCTAAGTTTCTTAGGTGAAATAAAACTTTAAAAGTTCTTTAGCAACTCATACAGAACACTTGGGTAATCTGGTACCAAAAATAAACTACTGCCAGTTATACAATAAAACTTGTGTAAAATTACCTTGCATGTTTTGGCTGTATTTCAAAGCACTTTGTTCTATTAAACAATTTGCATTTATTAGTATTTAAAATTAAAGAAATAAATGTACAAATTGATGGAACATAAATACTCCAACGTCATGTTTCATTTATCTAATTTGGAAAACATTCCTAAATTACTAATAAATTAAACATTAACAAAATTTAATAATATGAAAGACCTAAATCTTTTTATTGATTGATTTCCCACCCAAATAAAAACGATGATGACTTAATTTTTTAGCTTTTTGTTCGTTGCTGCTGGTGTGTTGATTGGGCATCGAAGTACAGATGATGCTGTTGTTGTAGCTGCTGTCTGTTGTGATGCGTTAACAGCAACAATATGGGTTTGTGGTTTCTGTTGTATATCGTTCTCAAACAACAGTATTTTGTTGGTCAATATTGTTGTTGCTGGTGGTGGTGGTACTGCCGTGGATGATGTTGTTGTCATTACCTACATATTGTTTGTATGTTGCTGAAACACAACCACCGCCACCCCTACAGCACGTGAACTGTCAATCTTAAAAGGATTAAATTAATAATGACGAAATAAACTTTTGAAAACACACATAGCCACACTTACCTTGTTATAACGTTTTTCGGTTATTCCTAAACACGCACTGGCTTTGGCAGCAATCAATACCAGAGGCCTGCTGCTGTTTTCATTACTAAAGCCAAAAGATGTCCCAGCACCAGATGGCGGAGAAACAAATGTTTTTGTGTGTAGTGCATAAATACCACTGCTGCTGAAACCATTTACGGCATAATGTCGATCCAACAATTCCTAAATGAACTTCATTGGTATTAATTGAAGGAGAACATCATATTATATCCCATATGTCCGTAATGTAACTAAAATTGATATTAATAAATTAAAAGATTAATCAATCTTCATTTTGCCAGAAAAAAAAATAAATTTTAATTTCACCATACTTACTTCTTGGTATGTTGTTTTTTATGTTCTGTTGCTTTTAGTTTTCTTGTAATTCTAATCGTCGAAATTCACTTTGACAATACATATTTTTGCAAGTATCTGCTACAAAATTCATGAAATTGGCAACGTACATATTCATACTTACACCATTATCCAACTAACTAATTAATTTTAACAAAGAAACTTGTGAAAAACTACAAATTTCTAAATTGGGAAAAAGAACATGGTTGAATATTTTAAGGTACATAAGCACAGGTACATAAGCAGCTACCAAGTAAACTTAGTTATTTATACAAAAGAAGCACGTGTGTAATTTACACACGTACGAGGGAAATTTAGCATTTACTTGTATGGCTTCTGTCAACTCTATATAAAAAAATTTACAAAGTTGAATTCGGTATTTTTACAAAGTTTTTTTTTTCCTGCGTGTAAGAGAGTAATAAGCTACTTTCTTGTTAAACGAGTAAATGCCATACAAAAATTAAGCCAATCGAACTGGCCTGGTGAATTGTTTCTGGCTCGAATGAGCTCTCAGAAATTAAAAATATATTTTTCAACATTTCTTTCGACATTTCGTAAAATAGAGATGATTGAATTTTGATAAAAGGGATGCCTGACATACTGTAAATGCGGAAAATATAAGCTATCGATCAGGCCGGAGACTTCACCTTTTGGAATTTTGATTTTACGAAAACTTTGATTATCCAAGAGATTTGCAATCTGCGAACCACAATTGTCCAAATAAGTTATTTAACGGGTCTCCGACAACAAAGTTAGTGTAGTATATATACTCAACACAAAACAATCCGTAATAATGAAGCAGGAAATAAACTCAGAACTGTAAGGTCGAAGTTTACTCACTGCACTAATCTCTACTAAAAATACATGATTTGAAGTTCCATATTTCAATTGAATTGACATTCATTTCGATGACATCCATTCTAGAAAATATCGCTTTAAGTTTCCACACATCTGAGTCTGCCGGGACTATTACTATTATATCGATTCTTACTAATGCGCGGACCTTCTAATTCATCTTCGTTCTTGGTTAAATTCAGAGTATGTATCTTCATCTATCCAGAAAATAGAAAACGAAAATTACAACTTTTGTATAGAAGTTGCGATAATCGAGACCATAAGTTGCGCTTATAAAGACTCCAATGCTAATATTTAGTTGGTTGCAAAGAACGAGCAGTTGCGATAATAGGTTATTGCGATCATCAAGCTCGCACTGTATAATAATAGTAATGTAGTTTTATCTGCAGAAATATAAATTGAAGAATTTTGTTCCTTTTCAGACGGATAGTCTGCACTGCAGTTTCGTTTTTTATTAAGAATAAGAATTAAAACACATTTTAATTTTTTCTTTATTAGAGTTTTGCATTGCGGCTCTGGTGGTTATTGCTTTGTTTACAAACAAAGCGTTTGTCAAACTAAATCGACCACATGTCAAAAAATTTCAGTGTTGCAGGATGGTTTCAGCAACTCGATTACACAAGAAATCAAATTGATTACATGCAGTATGACAAGGCTATTACTTACTTGTTTTTTTAATAAATATGACATTTTATATTGATAAAAAATTTTTCATAATTTCAATGATTTGTTGTAGTCCTTTTTGTGGGCTTTGATTCATTGCTGTGATCAGTGATGCCAACTCTAACAGCCTTGTCACACTGCATGCGAAATCTACGTGAAATTTCGATTTTCAAATGTTACATTTGTATGGGATCTGACATTCGTAAATAGACCTTATGTCATTTCAACTAGATTTCGCATGCAGTGTGACAAGGCTGTTGGAGTTGGCATCACTGATCACAACAATCGAACATTTCCTCGAAACAATTTTTAATGGTAACTCTGAAAAATAAGTTCTGATTTCCCGCTTCCTTTGCACTTTATTAAACAACACTATACAGTTGTCTCTTTCGCTCACTTGACACCTGTGCATTGGATCCCAAGTATAAAAGAATAGTTGCTTTGCGGTCTTCTGCCCGTTTACGTCGTTTTAACGTTCGAATTGTAAAAGTTCTTCACGAAAATTGTTCAAAATCATATGAAAAGAATGAATGTTGCTACGATCAGTGAAATGATTAAATTCGTTTCGTGTCGAAGTCAATGCTCGATGTGTTTCAATGGAAATAATCGCACAAGTTGGTTAGAAATAAATAAAATGTCGCTTTCCGTGTGCCTTCCCGTGGATGTTCGTTCGGAGTGTGTCGTGTGTGTGTTTATGTGTTCGTGGAAGTAAACGGCTGCGCGTTCGGTTCGCGAAAATGACCACGGCCTTGGTGTCTCTTTATTACAACCACAACTACCAACATCAAGCCAAGCAACTGTTGAGCTTTTTTGGCTCTCGGCAACAGCAACAACAAACCGATGAAAGAGAGGAGTTTGGAGAGTGAAGACTATTTTTTCCATGCTTTATATAAGGTTACTTTCTATATATGTTTGTGTGCCACAAAATTTGAAATCAAAAATTTGAAAGCTTTTTTCTCAACCAATTTTGCTCAAATTTTGCACACTTAATCATTTTCGATGACAATACAAGGAAATGGAAAAATTTGACCAATTGGACAAAGGGGCGTGGCACCTCCCATACGAAGTTAAAACCTATTATTGAATATTGTCAGTCCTATGACACCTAGAGTGCTGAAATTTTGTGTAAGTGCATCTAGCATCAATTCGCATAGTTGTGCCAAAAATGGGCGGTATTGGAAAAGTGGGCGTGGCACCTCCCATACGAAGTTAAAACCTATTATTGAATATAGTCAGTTCTATGACACCTAGAGTGCTGTAATTTTGTGTAAGTGCATCTAGCATCAATGTGCATAGTTGTGCCAAAAATGGGCGGTATTGGAAAAGTGGGCGTGGCACCTCCCATACGAAGTTAAAACCTATTATTGAATATTGTCAGTTCTATGACACCTAGAGTGCTGAAATTTTGTGCAAGTGCATCTACCATCAATGTGCGTAGTTCTGTCAAAAATGGGCGGTATTGGAATAGTGGGCGTACCACCTTCCATACGAAGTTAAATCATATTATCGAATAGTGTCAGTTCTATGACACGTATAGTGCTCAAATTTTGTGTAAGTGCATCTAGCATCAATGTGCGTAGTTGCGCCTAAAATGGGCGGTAATGCAAAAGTGGGCGTGGCACCTCCCATATGAAGTTAAAACCAAAATTACACCTACTGTAATTTTGTGTAAGTGCATCTTGCATTAATGTGCGTAGTTGTGACAAAAATGGGCGGTAATGGAAATGTGGGCGTGGCACCTCCCATACGAAGTTAAAACCCATTTTCGAATATATGCCGTTCTATGGCAGATAAAAAACTGAAATTTTGCAGTAATTTTTCCTTCTACAAAAGATAACTAAAAAAAATTTCTAGGCCCAATAGAATTCTGCTTGCATAAAGCATGGATTTGAAAAAAAATTTTTTTGATTTACTAGTTTGTTTTGTTTTCCTTGGTGTTCTGCGATTTTTGATTACATATGAAGCATATGAAGTGATGTCGTGCAAAAATAAACCAATTTGAGTTGAGGTGAGTTTATGGCTGTTTTTGAAAATTATTTTTGTTATGAATAAGAGTGAAATAGGATAAATATTGACTGCAAAGTCAACAATTGCGCAAAGTGCCTTTAGAAAAATCCGTTTAACTTTTTATCATATAGCGAATACCAAAATATGTTTTATTGGCATATGATTGTCCACTAAATAGGGAATGTTTGTTGCAGAATAGTTTCAGAAACCCATATAGACAAAGTTGAAATAAATGCACAATCGCAACCGCAATTATGTAACAATTGTATGTATGTTACAAGGGACATTGGTTCTTAAAACACTTGTAGAGAAACCGTCCGCATATTTCGTGAGAAGATCACAAAACAAAAGTATCCTGCAGACAAATCATTTTAAAAAATACAAAACAAAAATGCAAACAAATCATTTTAGTCATATCTCCAGCGAAAAAGAAGGCAAGAGTATGATATCCGAGGCCCCAAGATTTGAATATATTTTTGGAAAAAGGGTCATGAAAAGTTCGGAAAAAATTATAAAAAAATATTTTTTGACCACATTCAAAATGAAAAAATCAATAAATTATCTTAGTTATCGCAATTGTTGCTTATTTTGTTAATATTTTAATCTCATTTGAAAAAAAAAACGAAAAATCAAAAGTCAAAAAATCCTAATTAGGCAGAAAAAGTAAAGTATTTTTTTAATTGATGTAAAGAGAGGACCACGTTTCCAAAATTTTTCATTTTTGGGTTCTTTTCAAGTGACACAATAATTATTTTTGTTATAGAATTTCAAAATTTGTTATTTTGTTTGTTATTATCATTTTTATAGAATTTCAAAATTTGTTATTTTGTTTGTTATTATCATTTTTATAGAATTTCGGCCATAACTTCTGAAATATAAGAGACAGAGCGAAAAGCAGCTCAATCTGTGATCAGGTGAAAGTCCACAATTTGTTCGAAATTTTAAATCGGCCATAACTTCTTAAATATAAGAGATAGAGCGAAAAGAAGCTCAATCTGTGATCAGGTGAAAGTCCAGAATTTATTCGAAATTTTAAATCGGCAATAACTTCTTAAATATACGAGATAGAGCGAAAAGAAGCTCAATCTGTGATCAGTAGAAAGTTCAGAATTTATTCGTAATTTTAAATCGGCCATAACTTCTTAAATATACGAGATAGAGCGAAAATAAGCTCAATCCAGAATTTGTTCGAAATTTTAAATCGGCCATAACTCCATAAATATACGAGATAGAGCGAAAAGAAGCTCAATCTGTGATCAGTAGAAAGTCCAGAATTTGTTCGAAATTTTAAATCGGCCATAACTTCTTAAATATACGAGATAGAGCGAAAAGAAGCTCAATCTGTGATCAGTAGAAAGTCCAGAATTTGTTCGAAATTTTAAATCGGCCATAACTTCTTAAATATAAGAGATAGAGCGAAAAGAAGCTCAATCTGTGATCAGGTAAAAGTCCAGAATTTGTTGGAAGTTTTAAATCGGCATAACTTCTGAAATATAAGAGACAGAGCGAAAAGCAGCTCAATCCGTGATCAGGTGAAAGTCCAGAATTTGTTCGAAATTTTGAATCGGCCATAACTTCTTAAATATAAGAGATAGAGCGAAAAGAAGCTCAATCTGTGATCAGGTAAAAGTCCAGAATTTGTTGGACGTTTTAAATCGGCCATAACTACTGAAATATAGGAGACAGAGCGAAAATAAGCTCAATCTGTGATCAGGTGAAAGTCCACAATTTATTCGAAGTTTTAAATCGGCCATAACTTCTGAAATATAAGAGACAGAGCGAAAAGCAGCTCAATCTGTGATCAGGCGAAAGTCCAGAATTTGTTGGAAGTTTTAAATCGGCCATAACTTCTTAAATATAAGAGATAGATCGAAAAGAAGCTCAATCTGTGATCAGGTGAAAGTCCAGAATTTGTTGGAAGTTTTAAATCGGCCATAACTTCTTAAATATAAGAGATAGAGCGAAAAGCAGCTCAATCTGTGATCAGTAGAAAGTCCAGAATTTGTTCGAAATTTTGAATCGGCCATAACTTCTTAAATATAAGAGATAGAGCGAAAAGAAGCTCAATCTGTGATCAGTAGAAAGTCCAGAATTTATTTGAAATTTTAAATCGGCTATAACTTCTTAAATATAAGAGATAGAGCGAAAAGAAGCTCAATCTGTGATCAGTAGAAAGTCCAGAATTTATTCGAAATTTTAAATGGGCTCTAACTTCTTAAATATAAGAGATAGAGCGAAAAGAAGTTCAATCTGTGATCAGTAGAAAGTCCAGAATTTATTCGAAATTTTAAATCGGCCATAACTTCTTAAATATACGAGATAGAGCGAAAAGAAGCTCAATCTGTGATCAGTAGAAAGTCCAGAATTTATTTGAAATTTTAAATCGGCTATAACTTCTTAAATATAAGAGATAGAGCGAAAAGAAGCTCAATCTGTGATCAGTAGAAAGTCCAGAATTTATTCGAAATTTTAAATGGGCTCTAACTTCTTAAATATAAGAGATAGAGCGAAAAGAAACTCAATCTGTGATCACTTAAAAGTCCAGAATTTATTCGAAATTTTAAATCGGCCATAACTTCTTAAATATAAGAGATAGAGTGAAAAGAAGCTCAATCTGTGATCACTTAAAAGTCCAGAATTTATTCGAAATTTTAAATCGGCCATAACTTCTTAAATATAAGAGATAGAGCGAAAAGAAACTCAATCTGTGATCACTTAAAAGTCCAGAATTTATTTGAAATTTTAAATCGGCCATAACTTCTTAAATATAAGAGATAGAGTGAAAAGAAGCTCAATCTGTGATCACTTAAAAGTCCAGAATTTATTCGAAATTTTAAATCGGCCATAACTTCTTAAATATAAGAGATAGAGCGAAAAGAAGCTCAATCTGTGAACAGTGGAAAGTCCAGAATTTGTTCGAAATTTTAAATCGGCCATAACTTCTTAAATATAAGAGATAGAGTGAAAAGAAGCTCAATCTGTGATCACTTAAAAGTCCAGAATTTATTCGAAATTTTAAATCGGCCATAACTTCTTAATTATACGAGATAGAGCGAAAATAAGCTCAATCCGTGATCAGTAGAAAGTCCAGAATTTATTTGAAATTTTAAATCGGCCATAACTTCTTAAATATACGAGATAGAGCGAGAAGAAGCTCAATCTGTGATCAGGTGAAAGTCCAGAATTTGTTGGAAGTTTTAAATCGGCCATAACTTCTTAAATATAAGAGATAGAGCGAAAAGAAGCTCAATCTGTGATCAGTAGAAAGTCCAGAATTTATTCGAAATTTTAAATCGGCCATAACTTCTTAAATATAAGAGATAGAGCGAAAAGAAGCTCAAGTTGTGATCAGTAGAAAGTCCAGAATTTATTCGAAATTTTAAATGGGCTATAACTTCTTAAATATAAGAGATAGAGCGAAAAGAAGCTCAATCTGTGATCAGTAGAAAGTCCAGAATTTATTTGAAATTTTAAATCGGCCATAACTTCTTAAATATAAGAGATAGAGCAAAAAGAAGCTCAATCTGTGATCACTTAAAAGTCCAGAATTTATTCGAAATTTTAAATCGGCCATAACTTCTTAAATATAAGAGATAGAGCGAAAAGAAGCTCAAGTTGTGATCAGTAGAAAGTCCAGAATTTATTCGAAATTTTAAATGGGCTATAACTTCTTAAATATAAGAGATAGAGCGAAAAGAAGCTCAATCTGTGATCAGTAGAAAGTCCAGAATTTATTTGAAATTTTAAATCGGCCATAACTTCTTAAATATAAGAGATAGAGCGAAAAGAAGCTCAATCTGTGATCAGGTGAAAGTCCAGAATTTGTTGGAAGTTTTAAATCGGCCATAACTACTGAAATATAGGAGACAGAGCGAGAAGAAGCTCACTCTGTGATCAGGTGAAAGTCCAGAATTTGTTGGAAGTTTTAAATCGGCCATAACTTCTTAAATATAAGAGATAGAGCGAAAAGAAGCTCAATCTGTGATCAGTAGAAAGTCCAGAATTTATTTGAAATTTTAAATCGGCCATAACTTCTTCAATATAAGAGATAGAGTGAAAAGAAGCTCAATCTGTGATCACTTAAAAGTCCAGAATTTATTCGAAATTTTAAATCGGCCATAACTTCTTAAATATAAGAGATAGAGCGAAAAGAAGCTCAATCTGTGATCAGTAGAAAGTCCAGAATTTATTCGAAATTTTAAATGGGCTATAACTTCTTAAATATAAGAGATAGAGCGAAAAGAAGCTCAATCTGTGATCACTTAAAAGTCCGGAATTTATTCGCAATTTTAAATCGGCCATAACTTCTTAAATATAAGAGATAGAGCGAAAAGAAGCTCAATCTGTGATCAGGTGAAAGTCCAGAATTTGTTGGAAGTTTTAAATCGGCCATAACTTCTTAAATATAAGAGATAGAGCGAAAAGAAGCTCAATCTGTGATCAGTAGAAAGTCCAGAATTTATTTGAAATTTTAAATCGGCTATAACTTCTTAAATATAAGAGATAGAGCGAAAAGAAGCTCAATCTGTGATCAGTAGAAAGTCCAGAATTTATTCGAAATTTTAAATCGGCCATAACTTCTTAATTATACGAGATAGAGCGAAAATAAGCTCAATCCGTGATCAGTAGAAAGTCCAGAATTTATTCGAAATTTTAAATCGGCCATAACTTCTTAAATATACGAGATAGAGCGAAAAGAATCTCAATCTGTGATCAGTAGAAAGTCCAGAATTTGTTTGAAATTCTAAATCGGCCATAACTTCTTAAATATACGAGATAGAGCGAAAAGAAGCTCAATCTGTGATCAGTAGAAAGTCCAGAATTTGTTCAAAATTTTAAATCGGCCATAACTTCTTAAATATACGAGATAGAGCGAAAAGAAGCTCAATCTGTGATCAGTAGAAAGTCCAGAATTTGTTCAAAATTTTAAATCGGCCATAACTTCTTAAATATACGAGATAGAGCGAAAATAAGCTCGATCCGTGATCAGTAGAAAGTCCAGAATTTATTCGAAATTTTAAATCGGCCATAACTTCTTAAATATACGAGATAGAGCGAAAAGAAGCTCAATCTGTGATCAGTAGAAAGTCCAGAATTTGTTCGAAATTTTAAATCGGCCATAACTTCTTAAATATAAGAGATAGAGCGAAAAGAAGCTCAATCTGTGATCAGGTAAAAGTCCAGAATTTGTTGGAAGTTTTAAATCGGCCATAACTTCTGAAATATAAGAGATAGAGCGAAAAGCAGCTCAATCCGTGATCAGTAGAAAGTCCAGAATTTGTTCGAAATTTTAAATCGGCCATAACTTCTTAAATATAAGAGATAGAGCGAAAAGAAGCTCAATCTGTGATCAGGTGAAAGTCCAGAATTTGTTGGAAGTTTTAAATCGGCCATAACTTTTGAAATATAAGAGACAGAGCGAAAAGCAGCTCAATCTGTGATCAGGTGAAAGTCCACAATTTGTTCGAAGTTTTAAATCGGCCATAACTTCTTAAATATAAGAGATAGAGCGAAAAGAAGCTCAATCTGTGATCAGATGAAAGTCCAGAATTTGTTGGACGTTTTAAATCGGCCATAACTTCTTAAATATAAGAGATAGAGCGAAAAGCAGATCAATCTGTGATCAGTAGAAAGTCCAGAATTTGTTCGAAATTTTAAATCGGCCATAACTTCTTAAATATACGAGATAGAGCGAAAATAAGCTCAATCTGTGATCAGATGAAAGTCCAGAATTTGTTGGACGTTTTAAATCGGCCATAACTTCTTAAATATAAGAGATAGAGCGAAAAGCAGCTCAATCTGTAATCAGGTGAAAGTCCAGAATTTATTCGAAATTTTAAATCGGCCATAACTTCTTAAATATACGAGATAGAGCGAAAATAAGCTCAATCCGTGATCAGTAGAAAGTCCACAATTTGTTCGAAATTTTAAATCGACCATAACTTCTTAAATATAAGAGATAGAGCGAAAAGAAGCTCAATCTGTGATCAAGTGAAAGTCCAGAATTTGTTGGACGTTTTAAATCGGCCATAACTACTGAAATATAGGAGACAGAGCGAAAAGCAGCTCAATCTGTGATCAGGTGAAAGTCCAGAATTTGTTCGAAATTTTGAATCGGCCATAACTTCTTAAATATAAGAGATAGAGCGAAAAGAAGCTCAATCTGTGATCAGGTGAAAGTCCAGAATTTGTTGGAAGTTTTAAATCGGCCATAACTTTTGAAATATAAGAGACAGAGCGAAAAGCAGCTCAATCTGTGATCAGGTGAAAGTCCACAATTTATTCGAAGTTTTAAATCGGCCATAACTTCTGAAATATAAGAGACAGAGCGAAAAGCAGCTCAATCTGTGATCAGGTGAAAGTCCAGAATTTGTTGGAAGTTTTAAATCGGCCATAACTTCTTAAATATAAGAGATAGAGCGAAAAGAAGCTCAATCTGTGATCAGTAGAAAGTCCAGAATTTATTTGAAATTTTAAATCGGCCATAACTTCTTAAATATAAGAGATAGAGCGAAAAGAAGCTCAATCTGTGATCAGTAGAAAGTCCAGAATTTGTTTGAAGTTTTAAATCGGCCATAACTTCTTAAATATATGAGATAGAGCGAAAAGAAGCTCAATCTGTGATCAGGTGAAAGTCCAGAATTTGTTGGACGTTTTAAATCGGCTATAACTTCTTAAATATAAGAGATAGAGCGAAAAGAAGCTCAATCCGTGATCAGTAGAAAGTCCAGAATTTATTCGAAATTTTAAATCGGCCATAACTTCTTAAATATACGAGATAGAGCGAAAATAAGCTCAATCTGTGATCAGGTGAAAGTCCACAATTTATTCGAAGTTTTAAATCGGCCATAACTTCTGAAATATAAGAGACAGAGCGAAAAGCAGCTCAATCTGTGATCAGGTGAAAGTCCAGAATTTGTTGGAAGTTTTAAATCGGCCATAACTTCTTAAATATAAGAGATAGATCGAAAAGAAGCTCAATCTGTGATCAGGTGAAAGTCCAGAATTTGTTGGAAGTTTTAAATCGGCTATAACTTCTTAAATATAAGAGATAGAGCGAAAAGCAGCTCAATCTGTGATCAGGTGAAAGTGCAGAATTTGTTGGAAGTTTTAAATCGGCCATAACTACTGAAATATAAGAGATAGAGCGAAAAGAAGCTCAATCTGTGATCAGGTGAAAGTCCAGAATTTGTTGGAAGTTTTAAATCGGCCATAACTACTGAAATATAAGAGATAGAGCGAAAAGAAGCTGAATCTGTGATAACTTAAAAGTCCAGAATTTATTCGTAATTTTAAATCGACCATAACTTCTTAAATATAAGAGATAGAGCGAAAAGAAGCTCAATCCGTGATCAGTAGAAAGTCCAGAATTTATTCGAAATTTTAAATCGGCAATAACTTCTTAAATATACGAGATAGAGCGAAAATAAGCTCAATCCGTGATCAGGTGAAAGTCCAGAATTTGTTCGAAATTTTAAATCGACCATAACTTCTTAAATATAAGAGATAGAGCGAAAAGAAGCTCAATCTGTGATCAGGTGAAAGTCCACAATTTGTTCGAAATTTTAAATCGGCCATAACTTCTTAAATATAAGAGATAGAGCGAAAAGAAGCTCAATCCGTGATCAGTAGAAAGTCCAGAATTTATTCGAAATTTTAAATCGGCAATAACTTCTTAAATATACGAGATAGAGCGAAAATAAGCTCAATCCGTGATCAGGTGAAAGTCCAGAATTTGTTCGAAATTTTAAATCGACCATAACTTCTTAAATATAAGAGATAGAGCGAAAAGAAGCTCAATCTGTGATCAGGTGAAAGTCCAGAATTTGTTGGACGTTTTAAATCGGCCATAACTACTGAAATATAGGAGACAGAGCGAAAAGCAGCTCAATCTGTGATCAGGTGAAAGTCCAGAATTTGTTCGAAATTTTGAATCGGCCATAACTTCTTAAATATAAGAGATAGAGCGAAAAGAAGCTCAATCTGTGATCAGGTGAAAGTCCACAATTTATTCGAAGTTTTAAATCAGCCATAACTTCTGAAATATAAGAGACAGAGCGAAAAGCAGCTCAATCTGTGATCAGGTGAAAGTCCAGAATTTGTTGGAAGTTTTAAATCGGCCATAACTTCTTAAATATAAGAGATAGAGCGAAAAGAAGCTCAATCCGTGATCAGTAGAAAGTCCAGAATTTATTTGAAATTTTAAATCGGCTATAACTTCTTAAATATAAGAGATAGAGCGAAAAGAAGCTCAATCCGTGATCAGTAGAAAGTCCAGAATTTATTTGAAATTTTAAATCGGCCATAACTTCTTAATTATACGAGATAGAGCGAAAAGAAGCTCAATCTGTGATCAGTAGAAAGTCCAGAATTTGTTTGAAATTTTAAATCGGCCATAACTTCTTAAATATATGAGATAGAGCGAAAAGAAGCTCAATCTGTGATCAGGTGAAAGTCCAGAATTTGTTGGAAGTTTTAAATCGGCCATAACTTCTGAAATATAAGAGATAGAGCGAAAAGCAGCTCAATCTGTGATCATCATGATGGTGAAAGTCCAGAATTTGTTCGAAATTTTAAATCGGACATAACTTCTTAAATATAAGAGATAGAGCGAAAAGAAGCTCAATCTGTGATCAGGTGAAAGTCCAGAATTTGTTCGAAATTTTGAATCGGCCATAACTTCTTAAATATAAGAGATAGAGCGAAAAGAAGCTCAATCTGTGATCAGGTGAAAGTCCAGAATTTGTTGGAAGTTTTAAATCGGCCATAACTACTGAAATATAGGAGACATAGCAAAAAGCAGCTCAATCTGTGATCAGGTGAAAGTCCACAATTTGTTCGAAATTTTAAATCGGCCATAACTTCTTAAATATAAGAGATAGAGCGAAAAGAAGCTCAATCTGTGATCAGGTGAAAGTCCAGAATTTGTTGGACGTTTTAAATCGGCCATAACTACTGAAATATAGGAGACAGAGCGAAAAGCAGCTCAATCTGTGGTCAGGTGAAAGTCCAGAATTTGTTCGAAATTTTGAATCGGCCATAACTTCTTAAATATAAGAGATAGAGCGAAAAGAAGCTCAATCTGTGATCAGGTGAAAGTCCAGAATTTGTTGGAAGTTTTAAATCAGCCATAACTTCTGAAATATAAGAGATAGAGCGAAAAGCAGCTCAATCTGTGATCATCATGATGGTGAAAGTCCAGAATTTGTTCGAAATTTTAAATCGGCCATAACTTCTTAAATATAAGAGATAGAGCGAAAAGAAGCTCAATCTGTGATCAGTAGAAAGTCCAGAATTTATTTGAAATTTAAAATCGGCCATAACTTCTTAAATATAAGAGATAGAGCGAAAAGAAGCTCAATCTGTGATCAGGTGAAAGTCCAGAATTTATTTGAAATTTTAAATCGGCCATAACTTCTTAAATATAAGAGATAGAGCGAAAAGAAGCTCAATCTGTGATCAGGTGAAAGTCCAGAATTTGTTGGAAGTTTTAAATCGGCCATAACTTCTGAAATATAAGAGATAGAGCGAAAAGCAGCTCAATCTGTGATCATCATGATGGTGAAAGTCCAGAATTTGTTCGAAATTTTAAATCGGCCATAACTTCTTAAATATAAGAGATAGAGCGAAAAGAAGCTCAATCTGTGATCAGGTGAAAGTCCAGAATTTGTTCGAAATTTTGAATCGGCCATAACTTCTTAAATATAAGAGATAGAGCGAAAAGAAGCTCAATCTGTGATCAGGTGAAAGTCCAGAATTTGTTGGAAGTTTTAAATCGGCCATAACTACTGAAATATAGGAGACATAGCAAAAAGCAGCTCAATCTGTGATCAGGTGAAAGTCCACAATTTGTTCGAAATTTTAAATCGGCCATAACTTCTTAAATATAAGAGATAGAGCGAAAAGAAGCTCAATCTGTGATCAGGTGAAAGTCCAGAATTTGTTGGACGTTTTAAATCGGCCATAACTACTGAAATATAGGAGACAGAGCGAAAAGCAGCTCAATCTGTGGTCAGGTGAAAGTCCAGAATTTGTTCGAAATTTTAAATCGGCAATAACTTCTTAAATATACGAGATAGAGCGAAAAGAAGCTCAATCCGTGATCAGTAGAAAGTCCAGAATTTATTCGAAATTTTAAATCGGCAATAACTTCTTAAATATACGAGATAGAGCGAAAATAAGCTCAATCCGTGATCAGGTGAAAGTCCAGAATTTGTTCGAAATTTTGAATCGGCCATAACTTCTTAAATATAAGAGATAGAGCGAAAAGAAGCTCAATCCGTGATCAGTAGAAAGTCCAGAATTTATTCGAAATTTTAAATCGGCCATAACTTTTTAAATATAAGAGATAGAGCGAAAAGAAGCTCAATCTGTGATCAGTAGAAAGTCCAGAATTTATTTGAAATTTTAAATCGGCCATAACTTCTTAAATATAAGAGATAGAGCGAAAAGAAGCTCAATCTGTGATCAGTAGAAAGTCCAGAATTTATTTGAAATTTTAAATCGGCCATAACTTCTTAAATATAAGAGATAGAGCGAAAAGAAGCTCAATCTGTGATCAGTAGCAAGTCCAGAATTTATTTGAAATTTTAAATCGGCCATAACTTCTTAAATATAAGAGATAGAGCGAAAAGAAGCTCAATCTGCGATCAGTAGAAAGTCCAGAATTTATTTGAAATTTTAAATCGGCTATAACTTCTTAAATATAAGAGATAGAGCGAAAAGAAGCTCAATCTGTGATCACTTAAAAGTCCAGAATTTATTTGAAATTTTAAATCGGCCATAACTTCTTAAATATAAGAGATAGAGCGAAAAGAAGCTCAATCTGTGATCAGTAGAAAGTCCAGAATTTATTTGAAATTTTAAATCGGCTATAACTTCTTAAATATAAGAGATAGAGCGAAAAGAAGCTCAATATGTGATCAGTAGAAAGTCCAGAATTTATTTGAAATTTTAAATCGGCCATAACTTCTTAAATATAAGAGATAGAGCGAAAAGAAGCTCAATCTGTGATCAGTAGAAAGTCCAGAATTTATTTGAAATTTTAAATCGGCCATAACTTCTTAAATATAAGAGATAGAGCGAAAAGAAGCTCAATCTGTGATCAGTAGAAAGTCCAGAATTTATTTGAAATTTTAAATCGGCCATAACTTCTTAAATATAAGAGATAGAGCGAAAAGAAGCTCAATCTGTGATCAGTAGAAAGTCCAGAATTTATTTGAAATTTTAAATCGGCCATAACTTCTTAAATATAAGAGATAGAGCAAAAAGAAGCTCAATCTGTGATCAGTAGCAAGTCCAGAATTTATTTGAAATTTTAAATCGGCCATAACTTCTTAAATATAAGAGATAGAGCGAAAAGAATCTCAATCTGCGATCAGTAGAAAGTCCAGAATTTATTTGAAATTTTAAATCGGCTATAACTTCTTAAATATAAGAGATAGAGCGAAAAGAAGCTCAATCTGTGATCACTTAAAAGTCCAGAATTTATTTGAAATTTTAAATCGGCCATAACTTCTTAAATATAAGAGATAGAGCGAAAAGAAGCTCATTCTGTGATCAGTAGCAAGTCCAGAATTTATTTGAAATTTTAAATCGGCCATAACTTCTTAAATATAAGAGATAGAGCGAAAAGAAGCTCAATCTGCGATCAGTAGAAAGTCCAGAATTTATTTGAAATTTTAAATCGGCTATAACTTCTTAAATATAAGAGATAGAGCGAAAAGAAGCTCAATCTGTGATCACTTAAAAGTCCAGAATTTATTTGAAATTTTAAATCGGCCATAACTTCTTAAATATAAGAGATAGAGCGAAAAGAAGCTCAATCTGTGATCAGTAGAAAGTCCAGAATTTATTTGAAATTTTAAATCGGCTATAACTTCTTAAATATAAGAGATAGAGCGAAAAGAAGCTCAATATGTGATCAGTAGAAAGTCCAGAATTTATTTGAAATTTTAAATCGGCCATAACTTCTTAAATATAAGAGATAGAGCGAAAAGAAGCTCAATCTGTGATCAGTAGAAAGTCCAGAATTTATTTGAAATTTTAAATCGGCCATAACTTCTTAAATATAAGAGATAGAGCGAAAAGAAGCTCAATCTGTGATCAGTAGAAAGTCCAGAATTTATTTGAAATTTTAAATCGGCCATAACTTCTTAAATATAAGAGATAGAGCGAAAAGAAGCTCAATCTGTGATCAGTAGAAAGTCCAGAATTTATTTGAAATTTTAAATCGGCCATAACTTCTTAAATATAAGAGATAGAGCAAAAAGAAGCTCAATCTGTGATCAGTAGCAAGTCCAGAATTTATTTGAAATTTTAAATCGGCCATAACTTCTTAAATATAAGAGATAGAGCGAAAAGAAGCTCAATCTGCGATCAGTAGAAAGTCCAGAATTTATTTGAAATTTTAAATCGGCTATAACTTCTTAAATATAAGAGATAGAGCGAAAAGAAGCTCAATCTGTGATCACTTAAAAGTCCAGAATTTATTTGAAATTTTAAATCGGCCATAACTTCTTAAATATAAGAGATAGAGCGAAAAGAAGCTCATTCTGTGATCAGTAGAAAGTCCAGAATTTATTTGAAATTTTAAATCGGCTATAACTTCTTAAATATAAGAGATAGAGCGAAAAGAAGCTCAATCTGTGATCAGTAGAAAGTCCAGAATTTATTTGAAATTTTAAATCGGCCATAACTTCTTAAATATAAGAGATAGAGCGAAAAGAAGCTCAATCTGTGATCAGTAGAAAGTCCAGAATTTATTTGAAATTTTAAATCGGCCATAACTTCTTAAATATAAGAGATAGAGCGAAAAGAAGCTCAATCTGTGATCAGTAGCAAGTCCAGAATTTATTTGAAATTTTAAATCGGCCATAACTTCTTAAATATAAGAGATAGAGCGAAAAGAAGCTCAATCTGCGATCAGTAGAAAGTCCAGAATTTATTTGAAATTTTAAATCGGCTATAACTTCTTAAATATAAGAGATAGAGCGAAAAGAAGCTCAATCTGTGATCACTTAAAAGTCCAGAATTTATTTGAAATTTTAAATCGGCCATAACTTCTTAAATATAAGAGATAGAGCGAAAAGAAGCTCAATCTGTGATCAGTAGCAAGTCCAGAATTTATTTAAAATTTTAAATCGACCATAACTTCTTAAATATAAGAGATAGAGCGAAAAGAAGCTCAATCTTCCAGAATTTATTTGAAATTTTAAATCGGCTATAACTTCTTAAATATAAGAGATAGAGCGAAAAGAAGCTCAATCTGTGATCACCTAAAAGTCCAGAATTTATTTGAAATTTTAAATCGGCCATAACTTCTTAAATATAAGAGATAGAGCGAAAAGAAGCTCAATCTGTGATCAGTAGCAAGTCCAGAATTTATTTGAAATTTTAAATCGGCCATAACTTCTTAAATATAAGAGATAGAGCGAAAAGAAGCTCAATCTGTGATCACTTAAAAGTCCAGAATTTATTCGAAATTTTAAATCGGCTATAACTTCTTAAATATAAGAGATAGAGCGAAAAGAAGCTCAATCTGTGATCAGTAGAAAGTCCAGAATTTATTTGAAATTTTAAATCGGCTATAACTTCTTAAATATAAGAGATAGAGCGAAAAGAAGCTCAATCTGTGATCACTTAAAAGTCCAGAATTTATTCGAAATTTTAAATCGGCCATAACTTCTGAAATATAAGAGATAGAGCGAAAAGAAGCTCAATCTGTGATCAGTAGAAAGTCCAGAATTTATTCGAAATTTTAAATCGGCAATAACTTCTTAAATATAAGAGATAGAGCGAAAAGAAGCTCAATATGTGATCACTTAAAAGTCTGGAATTTATTCGAAATTTTAAATCTGCCATAACTTCTTAAATATAAGAGATAGAGCGAAAAGAAGCTCAATCTGTGATCACTTAAAAGTCTGGAATTTATTCGAAATTTTAAATCTGCCATAACTTCTTAAATATAAGAGATAGAGCGAAAAGAAGCTCAATATGTGACCACTTAAAAGTCTGGAATTTATTCGAAATTTTAAATCTGCCATAACTTCTTAAATATAAGAGATAGAGCGAAAAGAAGCTCAATATGTGACCACTTAAAAGTCTGGAATTTATTCGAAATTTTAAATCTGCCATAACTTCTTAAATATAAGAGATAGAGCGAAAAGAAGCTCAATATGTGACCACTTAAAAGTCTGGAATTTATTCGAAATTTTAAATCTGCCATAACTTCTTAATTATAAGAGATAGAGCGAAAAGAAGCTCAATCTGTGATCACTTAAAAGTCTGGAATTTATTCGAAATTTTAAATCGGCTATAACTTCTTAAATATAAGAGATAGAGCGAAAAGAAGCTCAATCTGTGATCACTTAAAAGTCTGGAATTTATTCGAAATTTTAAATCGGCCATAACTTCTTAAATATACGAGATAGAGCGAAAAGAAGCTCAATCTGTGATCACTTCGCTATATTTAAGAAGTTATGGGCCATTTATTAATTGGGAAATATTCTGGATTTTCGGATGATCACAAATTAACCATCTTTTAGCTCTCAGGGCTATATTTAAGAAGTTATGGCCGATTTATTAATTTGGAAATATTCTGGATTTTTGGATGATCACAAATTTAGCTTCTTTTAGCTCTCAGGGCTATATTTAAGAAGTTATGACCCATTTATTAATTTGGAAATATTCTAGATTTTCGGGTGATCACAAATTTAGCTTCTTTTAGCTCTCAGGGCTATATTTAAGAAGTTATGGGTCATTTATTAATTTGGAAATATTCTGGATTTTTGGATGATCACAAATTAACCTTCTTTTAGCTCTCAGGGCTATATTTAAGAAGTTATGGGTCATTTAATAATTTGGAAATATTCTGGATTTTTGGATGATCACAAATGAACCTTCTTTTAGCTCTCAGGGCTATATTTAAGAAGTTATGGCCCATTTATTAATTTGGAAAAATTCTGGATTTTTGGATTATCTTAAATTTAGCTTCTTTTAGCTCTCAGGGCTATATTTAAGAAGTTATGGCCCATTTATTAATTTGGAAAAATTCTGGATTTTTGGATTATCTTAAATTTAGCTTCTTTTAGCTCTCAGGGCTATATTTAAGAAGTTATGGCCCATTTATTAATTTGGAAATATTCTGGATTTTTGGATGATCACAAATGAACCTTCTTTTAGCTCTCAGGGCTATATTTAAGAAGTTATTAATTTGGAAATATTCTGGATTTTTGAATGATCACAAATTAACCATATTTTAGCTCTCAGGGCTATATTTAAGAAGTTATGGCCGATTTATTAATTTGGAAATATTCTGGATTTTTGGATGATCACAATTAACCTTCTTTTAGCTCTCAGGGCTATATTTAAGAAGTTATGGCCGATTTATTAATTTGGAAATATTCTGGATTTTTGGATGATCACAATTAACCTTCTTTTAGCTCTCAGGGCTATATTTAAGAAGTTATGGCCGATTTATTAATTTGGAAATATTCTGGATTTTTGGATGATCACAAATTTAGCTTCTTTTAGCTCTCAGGGCTATATTTAAGAAGTTATGACCCATTTATTAATTTGGAAATATTCTAGATTTTCGGGTGATCACAAATTTAGCTTCTTTTAGCTCTCAGGGCTATATTTAAGAAGTTATGGGTCATTTATTAATTTGGAAATATTCTGGATTTTTGGATGATCACAAATTAACCTTCTTTTAGCTCTCAGGGCTATATTTAAGAAGTTATGGGTCATTTAATAATTTGGAAATATTCTGGATTTTTGAATGATCACAAATTAACCATATTTTAGCTCTCAGGGCTATATTTAAGAAGTTATGGCCGATTTATTAATTTGGAAATATTCTGGATTTTTGGATGATCACAATTAACCTTCTTTTAGCTCTCAGGGCTATATTTAAGAAGTTATGGCCGATTTATTAATTTGGAAATATTCTGGATTTTTGGATGATCACAAATTTAGCTTCTTTTAGCTCTCAGGGCTATATTTAAGAAGTTATGACCCATTTATTAATTTGGAAATATTCTGGATTTTTGGATGATCACAATTAACCTTCTTTTAGCTCTCAGGGCTATATTTAAGAAGTTATGGCCGATTTATTAATTTGGAAATATTCTGGATTTTTGGATGATCACAAATTTAGCTTCTTTTAGCTCTCAGGGCTATATTTAAGAAGTTATGACCCATTTATTAATTTGGAAATATTCTAGATTTTCGGGTGATCACAAATTTAGCTTCTTTTAGCTCTCAGGGCTATATTTAAGAAGTTATGGGTCATTTATTAATTTGGAAATATTCTGGATTTTTGGATGATCACAAATTAACCTTCTTTTAGCTCTCAGGGCTATATTTAAGAAGTTATGGGTCATTTAATAATTTGGAAATATTCTGGATTTTTGGATGATCACAAATGAACCTTCTTTTAGCTCTCAGGGCTATATTTAAGAAGTTATGGCCGATTTATTAATTTCGAAAAATTCTGGATTTTTGAATGATCACAAATTAACCATATTTTAGCTCTCAGGGCTATATTTAAGAAGTTATGGCCGATTTATTAATTTGGAAATATTCTGGATTTTTGGATGATCACAATTAACCTTCTTTTAGCTCTCAGGGCTATATTTAAGAAGTTATGGCCGATTTATTAATTTGGAAATATTCTGGATTTTTGGATGATCACAAATTTAGCTTCTTTTAGCTCTCAGGGCTATATTTAAGAAGTTATGACCCATTTATTAATTTGGAAATATTCTAGATTTTCGGGTGATCACAAATTTAGCTTCTTTTAGCTCTCAGGGCTATATTTAAGCAGTTATGGGTCATTTATTAATTTGGAAATATTCTGGATTTTTGGATGATCACAAATTAACCTTCTTTTAGCTCTCAGGGCTATATTTAAGAAGTTATGGGTCATTTAATAATTTGGAAATATTCTGGATTTTTGGATGATCACAAATGAACCTTCTTTTAGCTCTCAGGGCTATATTTAAGAAGTTATGTCCGATTTATTAATTTGGAAATAATCTAGATTTTCGGATGATCACAAATATAGCTCTCAGGGCTATATTTAAGAAGTTATGGTCCATTTATTAATTTGGAAATATTCTGAATTTTTGGGTGATCACAAATTTAGCTTATTTTAGCTCTCAGGGCTATATTTAAGAAGTTGTGACCCATTTATTAATTTGGAAATATTCTGGATTTTCAGATGATCACAAATTAACATTCCTTCAGCTCTCAGGGCTATATTTAAGAAGTTATGACCCATTTATTAATTTGGAAATATTCTGGATTTTTGGATGATCACAAATTAACCTTCTTTTAGCTCTCAGGGCTATATTTAAGAAGTTATGACCCATTTATTAATTTGGAAATATTCTGGATTTTTGGATGATCACAAATTTAGCTTCTTTTAGCTCTCAGGGCTATGTTTAAGAAGTTATGGCCCATTTATTAATTTGGAAATATTCTGAATTTTTGGATGATCACAAATTAACCTTCTTTTAGCTCTCAGGGCTATGTTTAAGAAGTTATGGCCCATTTATTAATTTGGAAATATTCTGAATTTTTGGATGATCACAAATTAACCTTCTTTTAGCTCTCAGGGCTATATTTAAGAAGTTATGACCCATTTATTAATTTGGAAATATTCTGGATTTTTGGATAATCACAAATTATCCTTCTTTTAGCTCTCAGGGCTATATTTAACCTTATTTTAGCTCTCAGGCCTATATTTAAGAAGTTATGGCCCATTTATTAATTTGGAAATATTCTGGATTTTTGGATGATCACAATTTAGCATTATTTTAGATCTCAGGTCTATATTTAAGAAGTTATAACCCATTTATTAATTTGGAAATATTCTGGATGATCACAAATTATCCTTCCTTCAGCTCTCAGGGCTATATTTAAGAAGTTATGACCCATTTATTAATTTGGAAATATTCTGGATTTTTGGATGATCACAAATTAACCTTCTTTTAGCTCTCAGGGCTATATTTAAGAAGTTATGACCCATTTATTAATTTGGAAATATTCTGGATTTTTGGATGATCACAAATTAACCTTCTTTTAGCTCTCAGGGCTATATTTAAGAAGTTATAACCCATTTATTAATTTGGAAATATTCTGGATTTCTGGATGATCACAAATTATCCTTCTTTTAGCTCTCAGGGCTATATTTAAGAAGTTATGACCCATTTATTAATTTGGAAATATTCTGGATTTTTGGATGATCACAAGATAACCTTCTTTTAGCTCTCAGGGCTATATTTAAGAAGTTACGACCCATTTATTAATTTGGAAATATTCTAGATTTTTGGATGATCACAAATTAGCATTCTTTTAGATCTCAGGTCTATATTTAAGAAGTTATAACCCATTTATTAATTTGGAAATATTCTGGATTTCTGGATGATCACAAATTATCCTTCTTTTAGCTCTCAGGGCTATATTTAAGAAGTTATGACCCATTCATTAATTTGGAAATATTCTGGATTTTTGGATGATCACAAGATAACCTTCTTTTAGCTCTCAGGGCTATATTTAAGAAGTTATGACCCATTTATTAATTTGGAAATATTCTGGATTTTGTGGATGATCACAAGATAACCTTCCTTTGGCTCTCAGGGCTATATTTAAGAAGTTATGACCCATTTATTAATTTGGAAATATTCTGGATTTTTGGATGATCACAAGATAACCTTCTTTTAGCTCTTAGGGCTATATTTAAGAAGTTATGACCCATTTATTAATTTGGAAATATTCTGGATTTTTGGATGATCACAAGATAACCTTCTTTTAGCTCTCAGGGCTATATTTAAGAAGTTATGACCCATTTATTAATTTGGAAATATTCTGGATTTTTGGATGATCACAAATTTAGCTTCTTTTAGCTCTCAGGGCTATGTTTAAGAAGTTATGGCCCATTTATTAATTTGGAAATATTCTGAATTTTTGGATGATCACAAATTAACCTTCTTTTAGCTCTCAGGGCTATATTTAAGAAGTTACGACCCATTTATTAATTTGGAAATATTCTAGATTTTTGGATGATCACAAATTAGCATTCTTTTAGATCTCAGGGCTATATTTAAGAAGTTATGGCCCATTTATTAATTTGGAAATATTCTGGATTTTTGGATGATCACAATTAACCTTCTTTTAGCTCTCAGGGCTATATTTAAGAAGTTATGACCCATTTATTAATTTGGAAATATTCTGGATTTTTGGATGATCACAAATTAACCTTATTTTAGCTCTCAGGGCTATATTTAAGAAGTTATGGCCCATTTATTAATTTGGAAATATTCTGGATTTTTGGATGATCACAAATTAACCTTCTTTTAGCTCTCAGGGCTATATTTAAGAAGTTATGACCCATTTATTAATTTGGAAATATTCTGGATTTTTGGATGATCACAATTTAGCATTATTTTAGATCTCAGGTCTATATTTAAGAAGTTATAACCCATTTATTAATTTGGAAATATTCTGGATTTCTGGATGATCACAAATTATCCTTCTTTTAGCTCTCAGGGCTATATTTAAGAAGTTATGACCCATTCATTAATTTGGAAATATTCTGGATTTTTGGATGATCACAAGATAACCTTCTTTTAGCTCTCAGGGCTATATTTAAGAAGTTATGACCCATTTATTAATTTGGAAATATTCTGGATTTTGTGGATGATCACAAGATAACCTTCCTTTGGCTCTCAGGGCTATATTTAAGAAGTTATGACCCATTTATTAATTTGGAAATATTCTGGATTTTTGGATGATCACAAGATAACCTTCTTTTAGCTCTTAGGGCTATATTTAAGAAGTTATGACCCATTTATTAATTTGGAAATATTCTGGATTTTTGGATGATCACAAGATAACCTTCTTTTAGCTCTCAGGGCTATATTTAAGAAGTTATGACCCATTTATTAATTTGGAAATATTCTGGATTTTTGGATGATCACAAATTTAGCTTCTTTTAGCTCTCAGGGCTATGTTTAAGAAGTTATGGCCCATTTATTAATTTGGAAATATTCTGAATTTTTGGATGATCACAAATTAACCTTCTTTTAGCTCTCAGGGCTATATTTAAGAAGTTACGACCCATTTATTAATTTGGAAATATTCTAGATTTTTGGATGATCACAAATTAGCATTCTTTTAGATCTCAGGGCTATATTTAAGAAGTTATGGCCCATTTATTAATTTGGAAATATTCTGGATTTTTGGATGATCACAATTAACCTTCTTTTAGCTCTCAGGGCTATATTTAAGAAGTTATGACCCATTTATTAATTTGGAAATATTCTGGATTTTTGGATGATCACAAATTAACCTTATTTTAGCTCTCAGGGCTATATTTAAGAAGTTATGGCCCATTTATTAATTTGGAAATATTCTGGATTTTTGGATGATCACAAATTAACCTTCTTTTAGCTCTCAGGGCTATATTTAAGAAGTTATGACCCATTTATTAATTTGGAAATATTCTGGATTTTTGGATGATCACAATTTAGCATTATTTTAGATCTCAGGTCTATATTTAAGAAGTTATAACCCATTTATTAATTTGGAAATATTCTGGATTTCTGGATGATCACAAATTATCCTTCTTTTAGCTCTCAGGGCTATATTTAAGAAGTTATGACCCATTCATTAATTTGGAAATATTCTGGATTTTTGGATGATCACAAGATAACCTTCTTTTAGCTCTCAGGGCTATATTTAAGAAGTTATGACCCATTTATTAATTTGGAAATATTCTGGATTTTGTGGATGATCACAAGATAACCTTCCTTTGGCTCTCAGGGCTATATTTAAGAAGTTATGACCCATTTATTAATTTGGAAATATTCTGGATTTTTGGATGATCACAAGATAACCTTCTTTTAGCTCTTAGGGCTATATTTAAGAAGTTATGACCCATTTATTAATTTGGAAATATTCTGGATTTTTGGATGATCACAAGATAACCTTCTTTTAGCTCTCAGGGCTATATTTAAGAAGTTATGACCCATTTATTAATTTGGAAATATTCTGGATTTTTGGATGATCACAAATTTAGCTTCTTTTAGCTCTCAGGGCTATGTTTAAGAAGTTATGGCCCATTTATTAATTTGGAAATATTCTGAATTTTTGGATGATCACAAATTAACCTTCTTTTAGCTCTCAGGGCTATATTTAAGAAGTTACGACCCATTTATTAATTTGGAAATATTCTAGATTTTTGGATGATCACAAATTAGCATTCTTTTAGATCTCAGGGCTATATTTAAGAAGTTATGGCCCATTTATTAATTTGGAAATATTCTGGATTTTTGGATAATCGCAAATTGACCTTCTTTTAGCCCTCAGGGCTATATTTAAGAAGCAATGGCCCATTTATTAATTTGGAAATATTCTGGATTTTTGGATAATCACAAATTATCCTTCTTTTAGCTCTCAGGGCTATATTTAACCTTATTTTAGCTCTCAGGGCTATATTTAAGAAGTTATGGCCCATTTATTAATTTGGAAATATTCTGGATTTCTGGATGGTCACAAATTATCCTTCTTTTAGCTCTCATGGTTATGACCCATTTATTAATTTGGAAATATTCTGGATTTTTGGATAATCACAAATTATCCTTCTTTTAGCTCTCAGGGCTATATTTAAGAAGTTATGACCCATTTATTAATTTGGAAATATTCTGGATTTTTGGATGATCACAAGATAACCTTTTTTTAGCTCTCAGGGCTATATTTAAGAAGTTATGGCCCATTTATTAATTTGGAAATATTCTGGATTTCTGGATGATCACAAATTATCCTTCTTTTAGCTCTCAGGGCTATATTTAAGAAGTTATGACCCATTTATTAATTTGGAAATATTCTGGATTTTTGGATGATCACAAGATAACCTTCTTTTAGCTCTCAGGGCTATATTTAAGAAGTTATGGCCCATTTATTAATTTGGAAATATTCTGGATTTTTGGATAATCACAAATTATCCTTCTTTTAGCTCTCAGGGCTATATTTAAGAAGTTATGACCCATTTATTAATTTGGAAATATTCTGGATTTTTGGATGATCACAAGATAACCTTCTTTTAGCTCTCAGGGCTATATTTAAGAAGTTATGGCCCATTTATTAATTTGGAAATATTCTGGATTTCTGGATGATCACAAATTATCCTTCTTTTAGCTCTCAGGTCTATATTTAAGAAGTTATGGCCCATTTATTAATTTGGAAATATTCTGGATTTTTGGATAATCACAAATTATCCTTCTTTTAGCTCTCAGGGCTATATTTAAGAAGTTATGGCCCATTTATTAATTTGGAAATATTCTGGATTTCTGGATGATCACAAATTATCCTTCTTTTAGCTCTCAGGTCTATATTTAAGAAGTTATGGCCCATTTATTAATTTGGAAATATTCTGGATTTTTGGATAATCACAAATTATCCTTCTTTTAGCTCTCAGGGCTATATTTAACCTTATTTTAGCTCTCAAGGCTATATTTAAGAAGTTATGGCCCATTTATTAACTTGGAAATATTCTGGATTTCTGGATGGTCACAAATTATCCTTCTTTTAGCTCTCATGGTTATGACCCATTTATTAATTTGGAAATATTCTGGATTTTTGGATGATCACAACTTAACCTTCTTTTAGCTCTCAGGGCTATGTTTAAGAAGTTATGGCCCATTTATTAATTTGGAAATATTCTGAATTTTTGGATGATCACAAATTAACCTTCTTTTAGCTCTCAGGGCTATGTTTAAGAAGTTATGACCCATTTATTAATTTGGAAATATTCTGGATTTTTGGGTGATCACAAGATAACCTTCTTTTAGCTCTTAGGGCTATATTTAAGAAGTTATGACCCATTTATTAATTTGGAAATATTCTGGATTTTTGGATGATCACAAGATAACCTTCTTTTAGCTCTCAGGGCTATATTTAAGAAGTTATGACCCATTTATTAATTTGGAAATCTTCTGGATTTTTGGATGATCACAAATTTAGCTTCTTTTAGCTCTCAGGGCTATGTTTAAGAAGTTATGGCCCATTTATTAATTTGGAAATATTCTGAATTTTTGGATGATCACAAATTAACCTTCTTTTAGGTCTCAGGGCTATATTTAAGAAGTTACGACCCATTTATTAATTTGGAAATATTCTAGATTTTTGGATGATCACAAATTAGCATTCTTTTAGATCTCAGGGCTATATTTAAGAAGTTATGGCCCATTTATTAATTTGGAAATATTCTGGATTTTTGGATAATCGCAAATTGACCTTCTTTTAGCCCTCAGGGCTATATTTAAGAAGCAATGGCCCATTTATTAATTTGGAAATATTCTGGATTTCTGGATGATCACAAATTATCCTTCTTTTAGCTCTCAGGTCTATATTTAAGAAGTTATGGCCCATTTATTAATTTGGAAATATTCTGGATTTCTGGATGGTCACAAATTATCTTTCTTTTAGCTCTCATGGTTATGACCCATTTATTAATTTGGAAATATTCTGGATTTTTGGATGATCACAACTTAACCTTCTTTTAGCTCTCAGGGCTATATTTCAGAAGTTATGGCCCATTTATTAATTTGGAAATATTCTGGATTTTTTGATGATCACAAATTTAGCTTCTTTTAGCTCTCAGGGCTATATTTAAGAAGTTATGACCCATTTATTAATTTGGAAATATTCTGGATTTTTGGATGATCACAACTTAACCTTCTTTTAGCTCTCAGGGCCATATTTAAGAAGTTATGGCCCATTTATTAATTTGGAAATATTCTGGATTTCTGGATGATCACAAATTATCCTTCTTTTAGCTCTCAGGTCTATATTTAAGAAGTTATGGCCCATTTATTAATTTGGAAATATTCTGGATTTTTGGATAATCACAAATTATCCTTCTTTTAGCTCTCAGGGCTATATTTAACCTTATTTTAGCTCTCAGGGCTATATTTAAGAAGTTATGGCCCATTTATTAACTTGGAAATATTCTGGATTTCTGGATGATCACAAATTATCCTTCTTTTAGCTCTCAGGGCTATTTTTAAGAAGTTATGGCCCATTTATTAATTTGGAAATATTCTGGATTTTTGGATAATCACAAATTATCCTTCTTTTAGCTCTCAGGGCTATATTTAACCTTATTTTAGCTCTCAAGGCTATATTTAAGAAGTTATGGCCCATTTATTAACTTGGAAATATTTTGGATTTCTGGATGATCACAAATTATCCTTCTTTTAGCTCTCAGGGCTATATTTAAGAAGTTATGACCCATTTATTAATTTGGAAATATTCTGGATTTTTGGATAATCACAAATTATCCTTCTTTTAGCTCTCAGGCCTATATTTAAGAAGTTATGACCCATTTATTAATTTGGAAATATTCTGGATTTTTGGATGATCACAAATTAACCTTCTTTTAGCTCTCAGGGCTATATTTAAGAAGTTATGACCCATTTATTAATTTGGAAATATTCTGGATTTTTGGATGATCACAATTTAGCATTATTTTAGATCTCAGGTCTATATTTAAGAAGTTATAACCCATTTATTAATTTGGAAATATTCTGGATTTCTGGATGATCACAAATTATCCTTCTTTTAGCTCTCAGGGCTATATTTAAGAAGTTATGACCCATTCATTAATTTGGAAATATTCTGGATTTTTGGATGATCACAAGATAACCTTCTTTTAGCTCTCAGGGCTATATTTAAGAAGTTATGACCCATTTATTAATTTGGAAATATTCTGGATTTTGTGGATGATCACAAGATAACCTTCCTTTGGCTCTCAGGGCTATATTTAAGAAGTTATGACCCATTTATTAATTTGGAAATATTCTGGATTTTTGGATGATCACAAGATAACCTTCTTTTAGCTCTTAGGGCTATATTTAAGAAGTTATGACCCATTTATTAATTTGGAAATATTCTGGATTTTTGGATGATCACAAGATAACCTTCTTTTAGCTCTCAGGGCTATATTTAAGAAGTTATGACCCATTTATTAATTTGGAAATCTTCTGGATTTTTGGATGATCACAAATTTAGCTTCTTTTAGCTCTCAGGGCTATGTTTAAGAAGTTATGGCCCATTTATTAATTTGGAAATATTCTGAATTTTTGGATGATCACAAATTAACCTTCTTTTAGGTCTCAGGGCTATATTTAAGAAGTTACGACCCATTTATTAATTTGGAAATATTCTAGATTTTTGGATGATCACAAATTAGCATTCTTTTAGATCTCAGGGCTATATTTAAGAAGTTATGGCCCATTTATTAATTTGGAAATATTCTGGATTTTTGGATAATCGCAAATTGACCTTCTTTTAGCCCTCAGGGCTATATTTAAGAAGCAATGGCCCATTTATTAATTTGGAAATATTCTGGATTTTTGGATAATCACAAATTATCCTTCTTTTAGCTCTCAGGGCTATATTTAACCTTATTTTAGCTCTCAGGGCTATATTTAAGAAGTTATGGCCCATTTATTAATTTGGAAATATTCTGGATTTCTGGATGGTCACAAATTATCTTTCTTTTAGCTCTCATGGTTATGACCCATTTATTAATTTGGAAATATTCTGGATTTTTGGATGATCACAACTTAACCTTCTTTTAGCTCTCAGGGCTATATTTCAGAAGTTATGGCCCATTTATTAATTTGGAAATATTCTGGATTTTTTGATGATCACAAATTTAGCTTCTTTTAGCTCTCAGGGCTATATTTAAGAAGTTATGACCCATTTATTAATTTGGAAATATTCTGGATTTTTGGATGATCACAACTTAACCTTCTTTTAGCTCTCAGGGCTATATTTAAGAAGTTATGGCCCATTTATTAATTTGGAAATATTCTAGATTTTCGGATGATCACAAATTTAGCTTCATTTAGCTCTCAGGGCTATATTTAAGAAGTTATGACCCATTTATTAATTTGGAAATATTCTGGATTTTTTGATGATCACAAATTTACCTTCTTTTAGCTCTCAGAGCTATATTTAAGAAGTTATGACCCATTTATTAATTTGGAAATATTCTGGATTTTTAATTACAAAGTATCCTTCTTTTAGCTCTCAGGGCTATATTTAAGAAGTTATGGCCCATTTATTAATTTGGAAATATTCTGGATTTTTGGATGATCACAACATAACCTTCTTTTAGCTCTCAGGGCTATATTTCACAAGTTATGGCCCATTTATTAATTTGGAAATATTCTGGAAGTTTGGATGATCACAAATTTAGCTTCTTTTAGCTCTCAGGGCTATATTTAAGAAGTTATGACCCATTTATTAATTTGGAAATATTCTTGATTTTTGGATGATCACAAATTAACCTTCTTTTAGCTCTCAGGGCTATATTTAAGAAGTTATGGCCCATTTATTAATTTGGAAATATTCTAGATTTTCGGATGATCACAAATTTAGCTTCTTTTAGCTCTCAGGGCTATATTTAAGAAGTTATGACCCATTTATTTAATTTGGAAATATTCTAGATTTTCGGATGATCACAAATTTAGCTTCTTTTAGCTCTCAGGGCTATATTTAAGAAGTTATGGCCCATTTATTAATTTGGAAATATTCTAGATTTTCGGATGATCACAAATTTAGCTTCTTTTAGCTCTCAGGGCTATATTTAAGAAGTTATGACCCATTTATTAATTTGGAAATATTCTAGATTTTCGGATGATCACAAATTTACATTCTTTTAGCTAGCTCCCAGGGCTATATTTAAGAATATTTCCAAATTATTAAATGGGCCATAACTTCTTAAATATAACCCTGAGAGCTAAAAGAGGAATTGTGATCAAACAAAAATCACCCAAAAATTCTGAATATTTCCAAATTCTTAAATGGGCCATAACTTCTTAAATATAACCCTGAGAGAGCTAAAAGAAGGGATTTTTGTGTGATCAAAAATTATTCCTCTTTTAGCTCTCAGGACTTTACTTAAGATGTTATGGACCATTTAAGATTTCCAACTAATTCTGAATTTTTTTGTGATCTCAAATTATCCTTCTTTTAGCTCTCAGGGCTATATTTAACTTGCTGAATATTTAAATCTACCAATAAAACCACAAACATTTCATTTGATATTGTATAAAAGTTATTTATTGACTGTTCTTGTTCTTTGGTGCAACAAGATTTTAGTGAACTTCCAATAAAGCATTCCAAGCATTTACATTTTTCGGATGCAAAAATATTGCCCTTTGTATGAGTTTCAATGAACGATTTTTATCAACCGGTTGTAAAGCTTTGCTGGCCACCAATAATGTTTCCGAATCTTCAATGGAATTACTTCTGTAAAGAGGCAAGAAGAAACAAAATTATTATATATCTCAGAATAATCGAATAATTCTGTAAACCTACTTCTTCGTTTTACTACCATGCACCAGTGCTATCGCACTCAATGCTATCTGGCCGGTAGCACTCTGATATTGACGCTTATGACCGTAATTGTCCAATAGGAAATTAGCCAGCACCTTGCGCAATTGAGCACAATTTGGAAAAATGTGGACACGCGTCATCAGATACGACAAGGCCTTGCGAGGTTGTTTCTGTAAGAATGAAAAAGGTTAAAGGTTTTGGAGTAATAGTGGTTATTGTTTAAATAAGAGCAAACATACATTGACCAGGTAGTATTGGGCTGTCAAATAGGCAATGTCTGCAACATGCTTTTCGGAATTCTCACGCTTCTTCAACTCAGATAATATAGTTTCGGACAATTGATTGTCTTTGTGTAGTATGCCCAAGGCACAGGCGGAAAATAGCGCTTGTATGGGGGAATCTTTCAAGAGGATGCTGAAAAGAAGCCATAAAAGAAATTAAATGCGAATGTCTAGGTATATTCCCACTTACCACTGATACAATATGGTCTTTGTATCATCTTCGCCCTGAAAAGCATAGACCATTGAAGCCATGGCCACTAAAATCCTAGAGGCCTTGTCATCTTCAATGCCAGCAACACTTTTCAGCACCGAGTTATAGACCGAATAAGATTCTTGATGTTGCCCCGCTTTGTAGTAGGCCAAAGCTAAACCAATCAGAGGCTTAAATGAAGCATGAGCAATTTTATTGAACGCCACAATGGCCTCATTAGGTTCGTTCAGTCTGAGGTGACTATAGCCCAGATTTGTAAACATAAGATCACGTTCCTCGCCACTAGCCTTTTCGGCCGCTTTTGTATAAGCTTTGGTGGCATGCCGATAAAGCCTTTGACGATCGCAAAGGAAGCCCAAGAAGGACCAGGCACACGAAGGCGCTTCATTTTCCTCATTTATTGTATACCAGTTGATGGCATCGTAAGCCACTACATCGGCGTACATTGAGTCAATGGAATGCCTATAATGCGGCAATTTACATTTCTCAGCATCCGACAGAATATTACAAACCCAATGGGCATAGCCCAACGAAGATTCCGCATGATATTCAAATTGTTGGCAATGACGGAATAAATCCACAGCCTCTTCCTCCTCATTTATGCATTCGGCAATCATAGCCTGGCCAATCCAGGCATTCTGATAAACGGGCGAAGATTGTTGGGCTCGCTGAAAAGCCTGATTGGCCATTTTGATTTCGTTAAGTTTCAAATACAGGACACCCAGATTAGTCCAGGTGGTATAGGATTTACGTTCGAATGTCAAAGCCTGTACAAAACAATGCTGAGCCACGGGTAAATTGTTAATAGCTGTAATAAAGGAAAATTAAATTAATAGTTCAATAATTACAAAAAAATATGTAACAAATCAATCACCTGCATGCAAGTTTATAACGCCTAATAAATTCCAGTTTTGCCATCTATTTGGCTCTTCCTTAATGGCCATTTGACAGGCCTTTGTGGCCATATCCAAATGAGATTTAGCCTCCTCGCTTAAAATATCCGCACAGTAGTACGAGCACAAAGCCAGTTCGTACCAAAGAAATGTGTTTTGCTTTATTTTCAAAGCACAGGTATAGAATCTGAAAAATTTTGTTTTTTTAAATGAACAGAGACCAAACAGCTAGTTTATTGCATTACCTTGTGGCTAGACTTAACAAATCTTTGCGTGTCAGAAAGGCTATATCGGTTTCACGCTTGGCCAGCTTACCACTGACATCCAAATTGGCCAATGATTCCGGCATTTGGGCTGTCAACACGAAAACATTCGCTGCCAGGCGCCACAACCAAACCATATTGAGATTTTCCGCATTCAAAAAACATCTGCAAAATTCTCAATTTTTATACTTCTTCACAACTTCTTATCGAAAATTTACCTCTGTAGCATATTGATGGCCATTTGAAAATGATCCTTGGCGCGACCATAACGATATTCCTGATTTAGATAGTTTGCCAAACCAATGTGGGCTTCTGCTGCTCCTTTTAGGGCGGGCAAATAATCTTCATGTTCTGCTAGCAAATTATCGAAATCAGCTATAGCTTCCGAGTACATGCGTATGGTTGTTTTCATTATGGCTATTTGCAGTTTAGCATAGATATTATGGGGTTCCATTTCCAAAATTTTCTGAAATACTCTTATGGCAGAATTGTACGAACCACGGACGGCATAAGCATCGCCCAAAGACTCCCAGTAGATCATGCAGGAAACGTCATGTTTAATGGCGGTGCGGAAGCATTGTATGGCCTACAAATATTTATAATTATATTATGATTATTTTTAGTTCATAATATTTATGTAGAAAACTACACCATTTCCAACATCATATTGATACAAATTGAAATTGAGAAATGCAAAATGAAATAGAGAAAATATAAATTAAAATTCAGAAATGTGAATTGAAATTTAGAAAAACCGTATTGAAATTGAGAAATAACAAATTGAAATTCGGAAATTTTTATTGAAATTAAGAAAATACAAACTGAAATTAAGAATATACAAATTAAAATTCAGAAAAGTAAATTGAATTTGAAAAAAAAAAATTGAAAATCAGAAATGTAAATTGAAATTAAGAAAATAAAAATTTAAATTCAAAAAAGGTAAATTGAAATTGTGAAATGGAATTTGAAACTGAGAAAATTAAAATTGAAATTGAGAAAATACAAATTGAAATTTAGAAAAAACGAATTGAAATTGAGAAAACACAAATTGAAACTCGGAAATTTAAATTGAAATAAAGAATATACAAATTATAATTCAGAAAAGTAAATTGATAAAAAATGAAGTTAAGAAAATAAAAATGGAAATACATAAAAGTAAACTGAATTTTAAAATTTAAATTCAGAAATGTCAATTGAAATTCAGAAATGTGAATTGAAATTCAGAAATGTGAATTGAAATGTAGAAAAAACGAATTGAAATTGAGAAAACACAAATTGAAATTCGGAAATTTAAATTGAAATTAAGAAAATACAAATTGAAATTAAGGAAATACAAATTAAAATTCAGAAAAGTAAATTGAAAAAATTGAAGTTAAGAAAATACAATTTGAAATTCAGAAAAGTAAATTAATATTTAGAAATGAAATTGAGAAAATACAAATTGAAATTCAGAAATGTAAATTGAAATTAAAAAAAAAAAAAAAACAAAATGAAATTCAGAAATGTAAATTGAAATTAAGAAATGCAATTAGAATTTGAGAAAAAAAAACAAATTGAAATTCAGAAATGGAAATTGAAATTGAGAAAATCCAAATTGAAGTTGAAAAATAAAATTGAAATTGAGAAAAAAACAAATTTAAATTCAGAAATGAAATTGAAATGGAGAAAAAACAAATTGAAATTCATAAATGGAAATTGAAGTTGAGAAAATACAGATTGAAAATCAGAAATACAAATTGAAATTGAGAAAATACAAATTGAAATTAAGAAATGTAAATTGAAATTAAGAAAATACAATTTGAAATTCAGAAAAAACAAATTGAAATTTAGAAATGCAAAATGAAATTGAGAAATGCTAAATGAAGTTAAGAAAAGCAAATAGAATTTAATAAAAAACAAATTGAAATTCAGAAATGTAAATTGAAATTGAGAAAATACAATTTGAAATTGAGAAATGAAATTTGAAATTAAGAAAATTCAAATTGAAATTCGTAAATGTAAATCGAAATTGATGATATACAATTTGATATTGAGAAATAAACAATTGAAAAATGATAAATAAAAAAAATTGAGATTTCTGAATATTAAATTGTTTATTCTCAATTTCCACTTCTGAATTTCAATTTGAGAAAATGAATTTCAATTTTCATTTGCATTTTCTCGATTTCAAATTTTATTTCTCTATTTCAAATTGTATTTTCTGAATTTCTCATTTTCAATTTGTATTTTCTCAATTTTCATTTCTGAATTTTGTTTTCATTTTCTCAATTTCCATTTCCATTTTGGAATTTCAATTTGAATTTTCTCAATTTCAAATTGTATTTTCTGAATTTCAAATTTCATTTCTCAATTTCAAATTGTATTTTCAGAATTCCTCATTTTCAATTTTCATTTTCTCAATTTCAATATTAATTTGAATTTTCTCAATTTCAATTTTCATTTCAAAATTTATTTCTCAATTTCAAATTGTATTTTCCTAATTTCATTTCTGAATTTCAAATTGTATTTTCTAAATTTCAGTTTCCATATATCAATTTCAACTTGTATTTTCTCAATTTCAACTGTTACCATTTTCATATCGATATTAAACTGAAAGTAAAGCACAAACGAATTAAAAAAAAATTACCCAGACTTACCTCATCACAGTTGTTGACATTCTGATAATGTAAGCCCAGCTTGTAATAAATGTTCTTGAATTTGGATGGCATTCTCAGACGTTTTAAGGTATTCAAGAGCAGGGCACCATTCAACTCCTAAAAATGAGCATATTGTGAATTTCAAAATATTTTTTACAATTTCAAAAAAATACCTCTTCTCCTTGTTGTTGGTATATAGCCGAAAGATTTTCTACAGCATTCTCATTTAAGGGATTCAAGCTAACGCATTTCTCAAAACATTTACGTGAACGCACCATATCATTGGTGGCAAAATAGATTTTGCCCAAATAATAAAAGCATTCGGAGCTATAGGGACGCAGACGGGTGGCTTTCATAACACACGTTAGAGCGGTACTATAATCCTCCAATTGATAGTAAAAGTGGCCTCTTACAACTAGAGCGGTAAATGTTTCCAAGTCTTCCCAGGTAGAAGCTAAAAATTGAATTGCCTCCGAAGGAGAGTCATAACTGGAGAGAAAGGGGGAATATGAATAATAATATAACCCATGACTTCTTAAAAAAAAAACTTACTACAAGAATTCCGCCTTGCAAAGATCACTCAATTTCAGGCGATTGAGATTCCTAGCATCGCTTAACTTGAAATAACATCTGAGGATTGATTTATTATTATTAATAATAAGATATTTCGTAATTATAGCATTAAAATCTATGCTCTACCTTGCTAAAGCTCTATCAATCTCTTCGGATTTCTCTTGAGCCGCTAAAACATTGACAGCTTCATTTAATTTCACCTGATCCTCACCATACGACACACACAGGGCATATTCCACACTTGCAATTTTCTCATTCAATTGCTGCCACAATGGCTCCGCTAAGCCGTAGGCTTCCAAATGCATTTCCGTGCGAGCCAATAATCCTATAGCTACCGAGTAATTCGGCTGTATAATTTGCACTTTGTACAGTGTATCTCGTGCGACCACATATTGTTCGGCTTTGTATTGCTCAATGGCCTTGATCAATAAAGCCAAACCAGATTGTGGGTTTAACTCTGAAAGTTGTGTGGCATAGATATCGATGGGCTGTTTTAAACTCTCCAAACAGGCAACATTTGAAGAGTCATAATTTTCACAATAGATTTTACATATCCATTCGTAAGCATAAATATCTTCTGGATACAGTTCAACTAATTTACAGGCATAATCTAAGCAAGCCGTTAGCTCTTGTTGTTTGTACAAAAGTTTGAGGTAACGCTTAAAAGCGGCTAAATATACATCCAGAGTATTGTCGTTCAGAATCACCTCCAAGCTGGATTTATACTGGAAATTTGTATTTGTATTAAGGAAATCATTATAAGAAATTAATATTTAAATTTGAACTTGCCACTTCTTCGTCTTCTACATCGACCGGTAAATCCCTTTGTATTAATATTCTTCCAAAGTATTTCAATAGGACATCCTTGTGTTTTTCGTTGTCTGCTTTTACAACGAGACGTTTAAATATATTGAAACATTCGGGTGCTATCTTGGAGTTTGATGACGACACATTGTATAATTTTTCAAAGTAATCCAATTGTTTTTCTCTAAATTAGAATAAAGTATAATTGTTCACATTCAGTTGAAAAATGTCCACACAATTCCTATACTTACGGCACCAGCTGTATTAACTGCTCATAGATTTTTGGCAACTCCTCAGTGGGTGCACAATTCGAGAGACCTTGTAGCGCAACAGTTGGTGGTTGGGGCGATGAGTATTCGACAGCTTTACGCAAATACTTTGCAGCTTCTGGTTTATTAGAATTTTGATAAGCTGCGCCAATCAAAAGATGTCCCATGTAACTGGTGGGTTCAGCCTTTAAAACTTCCTAATTTAGGGAGAACAAAACAAAGGAAAGCTCAAAATAATGCAAAACCGAGTCCTTTTTAATTCGACAACATTTACTTGGATTCGTGTCTGAAAATTTGGATTCAAATCTTTCTGTTGCTACCATTAAATGTACAAATGAACATGGTTTTAGGTGGAAAACAAATTTCGAGTATATTTTGTCGGATTCAAATCGGCTCGAATATCCGAACTTGAACAACAATTGAAATTTAAATAAAAAATAACTCAAGAGACGAAAATGAAGTCAAAAACAAGGTAAGGACCCATGTGAAATGAAATTTCTTGTAGATTCAAAATATGTAGGAAATAATATGGAAGCACAGTGTAACGCAAAATGCGCCAGAGCCCAGATATTTTAGGTTGGGAACTTAAATTAAAGATAACTTGCAAGAAATGCAAATACACAATTGTTTTCAAGAAATTGGTTTTAACTGGGTAACGTCCAAATGTTGATCAGATAGTCAACAGGCCAACATCTTTATTAGAGAATACTTAAATTTCTTATAGATTCAAAATATCTAGAAAATAATATGGAAGCACAGGGTAACTCGAAATGGTCCAGAGCCCACATATTTTAGGGTGCACACTTAAATTAAAGATAATTTCGCAGGAAATGCAAATACACAATTGTTTGGGAATTGTTTATAATCTTTGAAAAATAGCTGGGTAACGTCAAATGTTGCACAGACCGTCAACAGACCTATGCCGGACTCTTTACTGGAATATCTGTAGAAAATGGGTTTTATTGAAAAGTCAGTAACTCGCGTAGTATTAAAGAATTCTTCCGACGACAGCCAAGAGCTCATACAAATCAATGGGTCGATGCCCTGGGTGGGCTAAGGGCTACCCACCTTATTTGTCAACGTCATTTTCTGAAGCTTTGTTGAGTCTTCAACCCATACACCATTCTTACCTCACACTTTTTAATGGCATCTTCATACTTCTCTGTTTTAATAGCTTCTCGTATTTCTTTTAATAAATTTTTAATTTCTTTTGAAGACATATTGACTTGTTTTGCTTCGGGAATCTCAATCTCAATCCCGGCAGGTTAAATGCAATAATAATAACAAAAAATGCAAAAAAACAGCTGTTGAGCATTCACAATGGAGGAAGAGCGCAATTCACAATTACCATTAACACAGTGTTTTAATTTGGAAAATATGCATTGATTAAATTGCGAATATGCATGAAAATTTAAGAACGACAAATTTATTTCGATTAATTTAATACGAATATAAACGCTATTGTAGGTAAAGGCTTGCCTACACCGAAACTGATTTTTCGTGCTACGTTGTAACACATTAGGGGTGTTTAAACTCTAGATTTTACAGCTATAAAATAGATTTTAACCAAAAACAATTAGCTTTTTTCGATGGAAACAAGTTTTATTTGCAACTTCAGGCTTAGATCTACTATTTAATACAATATTTGTATCTAAAAAGCCATCACAGAACTCGAATTGAATTCCAATTTGTACAATAAATCTTTATATGTTAACAGCTCTCAACCCATTGGGGGAGTTTACACATGAAAACTGGTTTTTGTTCACGCACAACTAGTTGTTGGATGTTTTCTTTTTTACAAAATGTCGATAAATTAAAAACAACGGCTGAAGTACTTGGCAGCTGTTGTGGAAGCTGCATTAATTAAAACCAAATGATTTATGTTTTTTACAACCTCAATTTGAGAAACTATATTTTTCTTTTTGCATTATGGCCTTTTCAGACTGCACTGTTTACACATTAAGCCTCTTCTCGGGACAACAACGGAAGAAACACTTGATGACAGCTGTTCTGAACATTGTTGTGTGTTTATAGAAATTGATGAAACATCATTAAATAAAATCAAACTATTTTTTTCTTTTTCGCTTATATCTAGTTTACCACAAGATGATTAATTTGCTAAAAATGCATACCACAGATATAACTGTTTCAGAAGTCCTGTTCGATTGGGGTTACTAACTTCTAATTAAGAGACTCGATAAGGTAACATTTTTATCCATTGTTTTTATTTAAATAAATGTTAAAGCTGGCCATAGACGAACGATAAATTCGAGCAATTTGTTGGCTTTGTGGTCGCTTTTTTACGTCTGTGGGGTAGTTTGCGAACAAATTGCAAGTAAAAAAGCAACACAAACCCAACAAATTGCTCGAATTTATCGTTCGTCTATGGCCAGCTTAAGCGAAGTAAGCCCTGTAATTTCATTTCCAGTGATTTCATATGAGACCACAATTTAATGAAAATTTTTCAGTGCCACGCACAATGCCGACATAAAAATTTTAGTTTTTTAAAATTTTATAAATTTCTGATAGAAACTATTTTTTCCTTTTATCTATAGCTCTTATAACTTAATAAAAAATTAATATTAGTATATCAGCTCAACATTTACATGCCATAAAACCTTACCTTTAGGTAAAGTATGCTTTAAAAATGTTCCAAGAGAACAGCGAAGAGAGTATTTCTTTATTTTTGGCTTAGAAGGTTTTACCATTTCTGTAATTAAATCTATTTTTGCAGCCATAAGCAGAATTATTTTAAATGAATGTATGACCATATTTGTAAGTGCCGACGAATCGGCCGACCTCGCGAATATAGTTTTATACTGTACAAAATTAGCCATAGTAAATAAATACAACCTTCAGGCAAACCCGTGTGCGAATATATAAGTACACTTTTTTGTAGTTTTTTACACTACATACATGCTACCAAATTCATAATGTTTAAAATGTAAAACCTATTTTTTGAATTATTCTGTAATATGCTAACAACATAATCACATCGTATTATTCCCGATTTCATGATTTGGAACTTAGTTCCCTTTTTATTAATGTTATTAAATGGAGTAGTTTTTTAGCTCTACAAAATAATTTCTGTATATGCATTTATTTAATTTATTATTTACATTATCTAAGATCTTTATTTAGTTTTTAATTGAACATACTGCAATATTGTTGAGTAGTTTTTTTTAGCCATGTTAAAAAAAAGTATTATATATGCATTTTGTAATTTGTTTTAAATTGGCCCGATGGCTTTGAATTACAAGTTGAAATAAATAAATCAAATCAAATCAAATGCTAAAGAACACATCAAGAGCTCCTGCTTTCCACGAACTAAACGAAATTCCAATACGTCTCATGTTTTCATAGATACATCCCAATAGATAACCTCCATTATGATGATCTTTTCAACTATTTTAACATTTATGAACTTTAAATGCATCCACAGCATGTTTGTTTCTTTCAGAATATGCTTAATTGAAATAATAAAGTCGATATTTGGGATTTTTGCCCCTGATAATACACTTTTTACAATAATAATAAAACAGACTTTAAAACTAACTTTTAAGTTTTATATTCCTGCAGGATAAATGGTTCTAAGCGATACACACCACAAAATACCTCAATATCACCCATTATTTCAGATATTGTCGAATTTACAAAAAAATCCTGGTCAAAATGCTCTCAATGGGTTATTAAAATAATTCCCAAAGTAATAAATCTGAAACTTTTGGGACCCATATATAGGAAGTTGGACTCTTCGAATTTGTTTCTTTTAATTTTAACAGTCTATGAGATTTATATATGACGAACATATTTTGAAAGGTATCGTGATATTCATGTTGACCCAATATCACGATAAACATAGTATATATAACATATATATCACAAATACTTTTTTATTTTTTTTTCTAAAATATGCCCTCTACATCATATTTTGTATCTACTCTTGATAATAAAGGAAAATAACCACCCCACAAGTGGGCATTAGTCTCGTTGCTGCAAATATATCAGGCCATCCAATTTGAATTAGGTAACACAATTTGATTTAGTTACTCCAGAGTAGGACCTTCTAGCGATAATCATGACTTCCAATTTTCTGTAAATGTTGAAAATTTAACTTTTACAAGTACATCTCTTGGTCCTACGTAATACGCACATGTAGGGCCTTTTTGGCGAGGGCAGTACATCAGAATCATTTCAACTATCTATCTATCATATCATTATTATGAATTGCAATTACAAACGCCAAAGCAATGCCAATGGGAATAATCCATAATAAATTTAATTTGTGAGTTTGATGATAGTCCCCTGCCGTGATGCGAAAAGATTTCCGAAAAGGCCCAACCTTATGTACATATATGCAAGACAAAAAAGCCTGGGGCCTAATCAAGTCATTCGATATCGAGATCGTTTCGATCGAAATCTTATTTTGTTTATTGTAAAAATATTATAAATTTCGACCAATATTATCCAAACCTATCTAGAATAGCCCCAAAATACGTTATCTCCATATCCTATTGGGATCTTTGGAAAATTGTACTTCTTAAGCGATAAATAATAATTGATTTCAATCCCCCTGGTTTTCGTGGATTCACGCTAGATGATCAAAGCCAAAGCAAATAAATCCAGCTTTTCCAAACAATCGTGATTATTTCAAAACATCTTTGTCTTTTGTAATTGTCAAAGAAACAAAAACGACTTTTCCGTGCAAATTTTCTCTTTGATTGTGTATTTAGTTAGGGGTAAATTAAATTAAGGATACTTGAAGGTTTCAGATTATATACTACGCTAGTACACATTGTATATATGTATGTAAATAATATAATTTAATTCACTGTTTTTTAAACCATTTAATGTTAACATTTTTCAAAAATATTAGTGTTGAGCTGTGCTTGTTTCACTTCAAATGAATGAAGTGCCATTTATCGACTGAAATGAGAAACGAGAAATAAAATCAATTCGAATTGACATAGAGAATATGCGTGTGTAACGAAAAGCAACTACATACGTACATACTTTATTTATAAAGAGAATATTATTTACAAGAAATTTTTAAGCAATAATTTAGATAAAACAAAATTGGTGCTGTTAAAAATTAAGAAAGCAAATCTTTACGGGGTTTAATAGCATGTCGTGTGATTGTTTAAGTGTGCACAAGTGTATGTTACAGTAGGTAGTTAGGTAGGTAGGGTACAATAGGTAGGTGCGATAGTACTACAGCAGTTTAGTTTACAAAGCTACAATTTAGAATAGATGTTAGAGTTGAGATAGCAAATCTTACCTATATCGGTTACATCCTCAACGTCGCCGCCCTCGGCAGCTTCGGTGATGATTTTTTCAGCCTCTTCGGGAGTTGTAAGGAATGATGAATCGGTAACTGTGGTGTTGACACTAGAAGCAAACAGTTAACAAACACAAAAACATTAATTTTATTAAAACATTTGCAATGATGTTAAGTGAGTTTACCGTGAAATGGAGCCGGCATCCAATTTGTTGCCGATCAAACCCTGCCAGAATTCATGAGTTTCGGTAATGACATTGGTGGTGAAGGGAGCATTCTTGGCATCGCCATTGAAGGCAAATTGATTTTCAGGCTTGCCATCGGGAATCTTATAGATTTTGAACCATTCCACGGTGGCTCTCATCAAACCGGGGAAATATTTGTCAACGTCGGCGATTTCATTCATTTTCTCAGCCAAGGGATCCTTGACATCAATGGCAATTACTTTCCAATCGGTTTCGCCCTCATCAATCAAAGCAATGGAGCCCAAAACCTTAACTTGCACCACCTCACCACGGCTGGCGACACGATAGCCAATTTCCAAGACATCGATGGGGTCATTGTCACCCTTGCAACCAGTGCAGGGTTCAATGTGGTTGGGATTCTCCCAGGTCTGGGGCAAAGCGCCATAATTCCAAATGTAACCCTTGTGGGGGAAACAATTGGCCACGAAACGCAATTTACCCTTTTTGACATCTTGTTTAATGGGGTTCAAGGGATTCTTCAAACTAATCTATAAGAGAAAGTTAAGTTAACACAAAACAATCACGCAATGAGGTCATTTTGTTTTAATCCAGCCAGTGGCGGGGGAGAATTTTTCAAATAAATATTACCTCCATTTTGGCATTTGTCCAGCGTGGCACTTCGACCACCATATTGTATACGGTCTTCTCTTCATTGGCGTACAAGGGAATGTCGTGCAATGGTGAGATTGGCTTTCCACAGGCAGTTTCTGTAAAGATAAAGAACGTAGTACAGTACATACATATATTATTATCGGGTAAGTAAGGGTGGTGGCAGCTAGACACAGACATTAATTATGTTTTCAAATGGGGTCAAGGTATTACTAACAAATGCACTTCAATTAAAAATAATCGATGTAAGACATAACATGACCTAAATACAATAGGTATTTACTTCAAATTGATAGTATTTGTAATGTCATTTCAATGTCTAACTTCTTCCTAGAAACAGTTTAAATGAGTTGTCACCCTTAGAACAAGTGCAGGGTTCAATGTGATTGGGATTCTCCCACGTCTGGGAAAATTCCATCGTAATAATTCATATAGTATAATTAACGCGATAATTAATTAGTTTTGTTAGATTGTCATTCACATTAACACGATAGGGCTATTGTGCCAATTTATAATATATTCTCCAGAGAATTATATATATAGTGTATATTGATTTTATCATTCGGTTTGCAACACCTTGAAATATTAATCCGCGACCCAATAAAGTAAAGTGAAAGCACGCTAGCCGGCGTACCAAATTTTCGCACGCATGCAGTCGGACCAGAGTGTAAGCACTTTTTTTCTGAGAAAAAAACTCAAAAGGTGTTTTTCAAAATTCATACTTTTAGGAAGAACAAGTAAGGGAAGGCTAAAGTAGGGCAGGACCGACTATATGATACCCTCCACTTTCTACCCCAATACAATTGAATGCGGGGAAAAAAGTGATATCCGGAACGATTTTTGTATGGTTCTATATATGTGGTCTCTAGAGCGAAAAAAGTCAAATCCGGAGCGAAATTTATATGGCTGCTATATATAAATCTGAACCGATCTGGCTCACTTTCAATATATGTTTCTAGTTGAAATATAATCTGCTATGGCAAATTTGAAGAAAATCGGTTAAAATATCTGGTTTCTAGAGCGGTAAAAGTTAAATCCGGAGCGAAATCTATAAGGGAGGTATATATAAATCTGAACCGATCTGACTCACATTCATCATAGACGTTGAAATATATAATATATGTGCTGAGGCAAATTTAAAGAAACTCAGTTAAATTATTTGATTTCTAGAGCGGAAGAAAGTCAAATCGGGAATGACATTTGTATGGGAGCTATATAAATGTGAACCGATCTGACTCACTTTAACCATAGATATTTCTAATTGAATTATAAGCAACTGTGCCAAATTGGAAACAAATCGAGTAAAATGTGTGGTTTCTGGGAGATATATCTAAATCTGAACCGTTTTCCTTCAAATTGCATAGCTTTCGCCCTTGGTCCACTAAACTTACTTGTGTCGATTCTTTTATAATAATTGTGACGGACGGACTCAGAAAGGGATTCTAAGCAGATCTGTATAATAAACGATAGGTCTACCTCGTTTCCTTTTGAGTGTTACAGACATTATACCCTAGTGGAGGGTATATAAATAGCACGAATCAAACGAAAACAGCTAGAAACATGCAATTTTGAGTTTTGGGTGTGCACTAACTGCGTAGACAAGTAAAAAACAAGGAGTTTTATTATTTTTATGTTCTATTAGTGCCAACATGGGAAAAAAGAGGGATAAAATGTTACCAACCAAACTGCTGAAGCTGAAATTATGAAAGTCGGTGAACACAATTTTTCGAATTTTGTTTTTTATGGTCAAAATGGGAAGAGGGATAATCGTGAAAATTGGGAAATGGGATAAAAATGTCAATCGATCAATGGTTGCAGCTAGAATCATTGACATTTGTTCTGCACATCAACTGTGACATCATTAATGCCATTTTTCGAAATTGGGCCAAAATGGGAAAAAGAGATAAAAATGGTACCAACCAAACGGCTTGATTGAGTAGACGCGAAACATAAGAGGTTTTCGACGTAAATTCTTTTGAGTTCCAAATGGGAAAAGAGGGATAAAACGGAATCAACCAAATGGCTGCATCTAGAATAATGAAATTCGGTGTATACATTCCTCTGCCCGCGTTGACGCACACAAACAAAAAATATTTCCAACTTCCTACCATTTGAGTCAAAATACGAAAAAGGGATACAAATTGTAGCAATCAAACGGCTGCAGCTACAATTATGAAATTAGTTAATTACTACATTTCAATATGATCGCGCAATATAAAAGATGTTTAATTTTCGTACTTTTAGGATCAAAATGTAGCGGAAATGGTACAATTAGAATCATGAACGAATCATTGCTATGTGGACGGTAAGAATTTAAAATAGCTGCCTGCTTGGACGAGTGAGAACTGCAAATATACCGGATGCTTTATTTTGCGATGTATGGTAGAGTAGTGAATCCACGAAGAAAGCAATATTATTGAGTAGTTTTTTTAGCCATGTTAAAAAAGTATTATATATGCATTTTGTAATTTGTTTTAAATTGGCCCGATGGTTTTGAATTACAAGTTGAAATAAATATATCAAATCAAATATCGCAAACAAATTCTAATTAGGTATTTCAAAAGTATAGCGAGAATAATTGATACATATTTCAGCATGAATTCGATTTATTTATAGCACACAAAGAAACCCACTACGATAAGCTTTCCAATGACATCCATATCGGCCCGATCCATCAAAGAACAAGGAAGATATGCTAGAGATTATATTATTGTTTGACCAATTGTGTGTCCACTTTTGTTATAAAAAACTTTCCATTTGGCGTTGGTTTGTTGTTGATATGATAGAATAGTTTTATCTTAATTTCGCTTTGAAGATAAGCCAACCCAACCTGCCACCTTGAGTTTGACCAATAAATTAATTCATATTTTATTTATATAATAAACAATAAATTTCCATTTCTTTGAATTAGAAATGGGTACATCTACATTTCAGGTGTCGACATGTGTGTGCAGGTGTATTCTATGCACAAATCAATCGTTGGCATTCGTAGCAAAGTCCACAAACAAGGCAGTTCACAAAGACGCCGAAAATAACACTTTCGTTTAAACATATATTAGCACTGCTGCAATGCCTACCCAGCCCTCAGGGAAACTGGGTGCTAAATGTCATAAATGCTACCATGACGATGACCGACTGGATAGACTAGTCGTCTCTTATCTCTTGTCACCGTTTACAAATTGCATAAGCTGGTGCTGGTGATTAGGGACAAGCGACAAGCACACACACGAGCCTCTATACCAGTTAATACGGAACAGAGATAACAATGAGCCGCCACTTCAACATTTAACAATCTCATTAAACAGAATTGGGAAATGTTACGGTCAATGTCATTTCAATTACCTTCGTGCTGGTCACACACTCAGATTCAAGAGAAATGGAAAATCATCATTTTCTTTGCGGTACTTACTGTAATAAATGCTATAATTGGTGGAATTGGGTGCACCCTTTTCGATGATCTCGTAGCTGGTCATTTTCTTTCGTTTTTCCTTATAGGCTGCTAACTTTTGGGCGGTTGTGCTGGTGAACAGACTCTTCTGTGGCTGATGGACGAGATTTGATGACGAGAACAGAAAACTTCTATGCAGAATAGAAGAAGAAGCCGGTTTGCCAAAACACGTTATGCGAATTGGTGGTTTTGTGAATAGAAACCGTGTTGCCGTAGTCATTGTTTAAACGTGTTGCCGTAGTGATTTTTTTGCTAAATCGATTTCGATTTTAATTGAAAATCGATTTGTGAGCTTTCCCAACATGCTTTTGATAATCGACTTTACATGTTTGTAAAACAATCAACGTCGATTTTTTAGTTGTCGATTTTTTGTTATAATTTATTTAATTAATAAATTTTAAACTAAAATTAATGTCCAATTTTTGGTGTGGTTATTCTTTAAGTTTATCTTTAAGTTAGATTTAAATCACTGGCAACATATGGAGCCCTTAGCGCGGAATGATCGCAAGCGCCAAAACACACATTTTACAGGAGAAGGTTTTTATTGATTATTTTGAAATATTAGAATAAAATGAAATATGTGTTTTAATGCAAAATGTTTTAATTCCGCCGTACCCAACGAATTTTTATTAAAAATTAATCATTTGTTTACATCATAGGTACTTTTGGCGCTTGCGATACAAATATTGTACATGCGGCTACAAATACAGAAAAAACTGTGGCGCTTACGATATAAGATTTTTTTTCGATTAAACCTCGAAATTTTAGTAAAAACACACTTTTTATTATAAAAAAATTATTAAAACAACATAATAAAATAGATAACAATACTTTTATAAAGGGAAAATGACTAACTATTTTTTAAACTATTTTAGACACATTTGAATTCCTGTTATTAATAGTTAAATTTCATATAAAAGTTTTTAGGTAATATCGATATTGAATTTTTCTTTGAACGAATAATAAAATTAATATTTTTCATCCACCCTACTATCTGCCAAATATTCATATTTAAATTTTGCGCAAATCACAGTTTTTCAAAATGTGCCGATCTCAAACAATTAAATTTTATTTTAATGTTTGGCGGTAGAAATACTGTAGAAAATGAATTCCAGTCCTTAAAATCTAAATGATTTAGTAAAATACTTTCATAACACTTCGGTATCGTGCGGGAATTTGTAATTACGGTCGGCCACTCTGAAGGGGCCAAAATTATTCTTCCTTTACAAAATGATTCTATGTTTAGAATCAACTGGCATCATTGTATGACCGGAAAGCAAAAATGTTATGTTAACGTTCTTAACGAAATCTGAAGTTTTTATACCCTCCACCTCCAGGATGGGGGTATACTAACGTTGTCATTCCGTCTGTAACACCTTGAAATATCGACCTGAGACCCTATATATATATTATTGATCGTCATAAAATTCTCAGACGATCTGACCATGTCTGTCCACCCGTCCGTCTATTGAAAGCACGCTAGCAACTAAACGAAAGGAGCTAGGAAGTTGGATGTATACATTTCTCTGATTGCGTAGACACGCAAAATAAAGGGATTTTTCGAAATTCGGACTTTTTGGGGTTAAAATGGTAAAAACGGATAAAAATAGTACCAACAAAATAACCGCAGCTGGAGTCATGAAATTCAGAGTATACATTCCTCTGACTGTGCAGACACGAAAATTTGTACAGAGGGATAAAAATAGTTCCAAACTTAACGGCTACAGCTAGAATGATGAAATTCGGTTTGTACATCCCCCTAATTGCGTAGACACGTAAAATAAAGAGATGTTATAAAGTCGTACTCTTAAGGGGGTAAAATACATAAAGGGGGATAAAAATGGTACCAACCAAATGACCTATGCTAGAATCATGGAATTCGGTGTATACATTGCTCTGCAAAATAAAAAGTTGGTTGAATCATTATTTTGCAACTGTAGCATCCACTAACAATATTTATGGTATGTAAGCTTTTTTGAAAATATAAATATTATATATTTATTTTTTAAATTGACTTGAAGTATTACTTCGTTATATATAGTGTAAACGTGTTGGTAGCCTTGTCTTATAAGCGTGGTTTGAAATAATAAAAATATTATATTTATTTCTAAAATTATTTTTTCTATATTTTTATTTGTTTTGGCTTGGCTATATTAAAAAATTATATTTTCCTGTAATATTACTACACTTCTACGAAAATCGAAAGCATCTGTGGAATGCAATCCATGGTGGAGGGTATATAAAGTTCGATCCGGCCAAACTTAACGCCGTTTTTACTTGTTTACTCTTTAACTCTATAGAATTGTGGGCAATGTGCCCATTTTGATCACTATTTTAAGCTAAATATTATGTTTCTTTTGTAAAATTTACCACTATTTAAACTAAATAAATGTTAACGTTTACCCACAATAATAGGAAAATGATACCAAAACCATCTATATAGTATTTGGCTTAATATACGAATAGTCCAAGAAGTATATTAAATTAGGGTAACTCTTTAACCGGTGTTTACCCGTATGCGCACCGGTCGTACTGGCACCTATAGAGCCCTAGTCACCTAGGGCTCACTTACATAGGTCCAGAACACACAAAAAAGCATACATAGGGAATTAAATGGGATGGAAAACAAAAATATTTCAAAATCGGAGGTGGTAATATACACCCCAACGTCGGAAGGAGCAGAGGCGGCGACTTCCGGCGGGCACGGTGGAGACACACAGTCTCCTCTACGTGTCGCCAGCGGCCTCAACAGATCAACCAGTATGACCACGGAACGCCCACTGACATATCTACATAATGACTTGGAACGGCAGGAAACGACTTGTAAGGGAACGGACAAACGGACGACTCTAGATCTCGGACGTATTACTGGCGCCAATTTGGAGCAGCAGAATGAACTCCAGCGCCAATTGGAGGCAGAAAGGGAGTCTTCACTGGGATCTTTCAGTGATCTGAGTGATACCATAGGGGACTTCGACAATCTATGGATTCTCTCTGACGAGCTTGATGTCACATTGACTCAATCTCCAAGAGAAATCCATGGTGAGTCGGAGCCTACTACTGGGGTCGCTGAGATCGCGGAGGACTCGCTGACGGCTCTGGTTCTGTCTCCAATCGATGAGTCGGCACACGTCGACCCGCCCCGGACGACAATGGCGGCCACTCTGCTGCGTCAGGTTGCAGTGGATAAAGAATTGGCTGAATCAAGTTCCAGTGAAGTCACCGGAGGTTCTCCCAAAGAGTCTAAGACTCTACCCGGGACAGAGCCTAAAGGTGATGAAACGAAGAACACCTCAGCTAACTCGGAATCCCGGAGCACATCAATGCAGAGCAAAGCCAGAGAGCAGAAGGCCAAAAGCGGCTATAGGCGCTCCTGCGGTATCCTGAAAAGGTTTGTAGGACGCGACTTCGCTCTGCTCTCAGACAAGGAAAAAACACTGCTCAGGAGACATCGACAAAGTGTGGCTAAGTTCGAAAGAAATTACCCGCATGAGTTTGTCGATCGTCTCCTGATCAGAAGTCTTCCTTCGCACAGGACGGACAAGGCAGACCACACAACAACACGCTTACCCAAAAACGACACCAACAAACACGCCTACAGGTACAAGAACGACAAAAAACAACAAATTAAACCTGCTTCTTCTTCCCCTCCGACTGAGACCAATAAAGCACGCAGCTCTTTTGATGGTCCTTCAACTAGCCAAGCGGCTCTTAAGTCCTCTGCTAGTGGTCAGACCCTCAAGAGAGCCAGATCGGGTGATGAGCCTCAGGTGGAGGTGTTGAAGAGGCATAAGCACGTCGGCAACTCCCAAGTTCCATCGGAACTAAGAGTGGCTGTCATCGACAGAGCGGATCCAGATGGCAGGATCAACTCTGAAAGATGGCTGCTACTGGAGTCATTGCTTATCGACGAGATGCTGGCGGATAAGTGGTGTGACGACGACATATCCTTCAAGGGAGCAGAGTGGAGCAAGGGTGCCAAGATTGTCAACTGTGGCAACAAAAGATCACTGGTCTTTTTGGAAACCACAATTGGCAGTCTTAAAACCCCGTGGCCAAACGCCGCCCTTGAAGTGGTACCGACGTCCACACTACCAATCCGCACAATAGTTGCAGTAGGGGCAACTCCGGTCCCGGAAGAGGTAAAAATACTGCGACTATTAGCGAAACAGAATAAAGGTCTCAAAACTGCATTATGGGAGGTTTTGCCCACCAACAGCAAGAGAGACTTTGGCAAAGATCTGCGTTTGATTGCTGACAAAGAATCGGTTGCATACTTACGAGAAAGGAAAGGTATCGTCAACTTTGGGCTTGGCACCATCAGGTTTCGTCTCCCTGGTGTCGATGGTAAAAGTGACGTGTAAAAAGTTTTTAAACGTGGTGCAGATTAATCTGCATCACTGCCAAGCCGCCGCTGCCGACCTTCTCCTGTATTTAACCGACAAACAAATCGATGTTGCCCTGGTCCAGGAGCCGTGGATAGTTCACAATAAAGTGAAAGGACTAGCGGCAAAAAAACTACACAGTCATCACACCGAGCACGGAGGATAAGGTAAGAACCTGTATAGTAGCCAAGAAGAGTTTAGGTCTAATCTTATCCACAAGTTTCAGTACTGGAGATACAACGGTGGCATGTTTGGAGGCAACCATCGGGGAAACCCTGACATTTGCCTCAATCTACATGCCATATGAGAAACCCAGTCCGCCTGGAACAAACACAGAACAGCTTATAGCATATGCGTCCGACAAAGGATGGAAACTTGTCGTGGGTTGTGACGCCAATGCTCACCATACACAATGGGGCAGCACAGACATTAACGAAAGAGGTGAGTCACTTTTTGAATTCATTACACTATCTAGCCTAAGAATTTGTAACGTGGGTAACACCCCCACTTTCAAAACTAGGGTTAGAGAAGAAGTATTAGATTTAACTTTGACCAATATGCCTAGTTCGTTTATCACAGAATGGAGAGTATCAAGTGATCACTCCTTCTCTGATCACAAGAGAATACTTTTTAAAATCAATTTAGAGCAAAAAAACATAGAACCGTATAGAAATCCCAAAAGAACGAACTGGTCAAAATTCCACCATCACGTGGAATCAGATCTTATGGGTCTCACGACCGATACGTTCACGGGAGATGATATTGACAAGTATGTCATCAACCTGACGTCGGCACTGTCAAACAGTTTCACTCGGTCATGTCCTAAAACTTTCCCAGGAAAGAGGACCCAACCGTACTGGTGGACCACTGAGCTAAGGAAGCAAAGAAAGTATACCAGGAAACTGTACAATAGGGCTCAGCGAACAGGTAGCAATGAAGATTGGGAAAACTACAAAGTTAGTTTTAACATCTACAAGGCAGAACTTAAAAAAGCAAAGAGAGCGTCCTGGGTTGCCTATTGCGAGACAATAGACAACACTAACGAGGGAGCTAGATTCAGAAGAGTACTGTCGAAGGACCCGAAACCTCTAGGACACATCCAGAAACTGGATGGCACATGGACGGCATCGGGCCTAGAGACACTTAGCCTCTTAGCAGAAACTCACTTCCCAAATTGTACAGAGGCTGTCGGTGAGGTCACTTTGGCCACAAGAGATAATCTCTCTCAATTTGATGAAGCCAGCATAGATAACATAGTCAATGAGAATAAGATAAAATGGGCAATTGATACCTTCCAGCCCTTCAAATCTCCGGGTATGGATGGTATCTTTCCAGCCATGCTGCAAGAAACGACGGATGTGATTATAAAACATCTCGTGCGTATATTTAAAGCATGCCTTCGCCTCAGATTTATACCAAAGAACTGGAGGGAGGTAAGGGTTGTTTTCATACCCAAAGCAGGCAAAACCAGTCACTCGTCCGCTAAGGACTTCAGACCAATCAGCCTCTCATCCTTCCTCCTTAAGACAATGGAACGAATCTTAGATGCGTATCTAAGGGATAGCATAGATAACAACCTAATAAGTGACGCACAGCATGCCTATCTCAAAGGCAAATCTACTGAGAGCGCACTTCATGAGGTTGTAAGTTACATAGAAAGAAATCTAGAATTGAAGGAGTATACCCTTGCAGCATTTCTAGACATAGAAGGAGCCTTTAATAACATTGAGTCCGAAACCATCAGTAGCGCCTTAAGGGATCTTCACGTTCCGAACTTCATCGTCGAGTGGATAGACTCGATGCTAAGGCATCGTATTATCAATTCGACTCTGGGGATCGGAATGATTCGGAAACTGGTGACAAGGGGAACACCACAGGGAGGGGTTCTATCCCCACTCTTGTGGCTACTCGCTGTGAACAGTATCCTCAGATCCTTTTCTGATGATGGCAACAAGGTGGTTGCATATGCCGATGATGTAGTTATTTTGGTAGGGGGGAAATTTTTACCAACTATCAGCGACTTAATGCAAGGAGCACTGAGGAAATTATCAGGATGGGCTAGTAGTAGTGGTCTAGGCATTAATCCTAGGAAAACAGAACTAGTTCTTTTTACAAGGAAATACAACATAGATCCATTCAGGAAACCAGTACTGGATGGTACCGAACTCCCACTTTCACAGGAGGCTAAATATCTCGGGGTGTTTTTAGATCGCAGGCTAAACTGGGTCAGGAACACTGAAGAGAGATATAAGAAAGGCCTAAATGCTCTTTACATGTGCAGGAACTCCATAGGCAAGAGCTGGGGTCTGAAACCGAAAGTCGTAGATTGGATCTACCGGTCGGTAGTCAGACCCATTACTACCTATGGCTGTTTAGTATGGTGGAGAGCCATGAGAAATGGGAAACTACTAGCGAAACTAACCAAGACACAGAGACTAGCTAGTCTGAGTATCACAGGAGCCCTCAAAAGCACACCGCAGTCAGCATTGGATGTATTGTTACACCAGCTACCTCTGGATCATTTCACGGAGATGGCTGCTGCAAAAAGCGCTTTTAGGCTCAGAGAATCAGGCTACTGGAAGAGTAGACCATACGGTCATGCGACCGTTTTTCAAAGAAATGGGGAAAACTTACAGCCAGAACACGTCTTCAACGACGGTACCGACTACATAGTACCGGTTCTGGACTTCTCAACAGTACCACAGATAATTATACCAAAAAGAGCAGATTGGGACAATGGCGAGCCCTTCACAGGCTTGGCTGTCTACACTGACGGCTCTAAGATGGATATAGGCACAGGTGCGGGTTTTTACATTGAATCGCTACAGATACGTAAATCTTTTAGACTCAACGATAACTGTAGCGTTTATCAAGCTGAAATCCTTGCAATAAAAAAAGCAGCAGAATTTCTAGTGGAGATAGATATTCCGGCTGAGACAGAGATAAACTTTTACATAGATAGTCAGGCAGCCATTAAATCAATCATGTCACATAACGTCAAATCAAAGCTTTTGCTGAGTTGCAAGCGCTCGCTAGATGACCTCAGAAACCATGTGGTCCGTCTCTGCTGGGTTCCCGGGCATAGCAATATCAGTGGGAACGAAATAGCAGACGAACTGGCCAGAAATGGTTCATCCATGGAAGTCTCGCAAGCCGAAAACTCAGTAAAACCACCGATAGGCGTTTTCTATAGACTGATTGAGGCACGCAAGTGGGCAATGATGAACTTAGCATGGACTAACTTACCGACCTGTAGGATTGCTAGGGCCACCTGGCCAAAGGCAGACAAGCAGAAAACCAGAACTTTATTAAAGTTAGGCAAAGTAGATTTGCGTACACTCATAGGAATCTACACAGGGCACTGTAACATTAGAAGCAGGCTCAGCAGATGGCACACAGATACTGTGGACTTTTGCCGACTGTGTGAGGACGAGGATGAGATTGAGACGATAGAGCACATTTTATGCATGTGCCCTTCTCTCTGCGTACGTAGGAAGAAATACCTAGGAGATTATTTAATTAGGAACATTGATGAAATCGCAACCCGCACCATCCAGGACCTGCTGAGATTCTCGAAGGGCTTGGATTGGATTAGGGGTGGTTTCTGATTTCTGAATCACACTGATGACAACATTGAATTCTGTACCTATCAGCAAAATGGGAACCATAAGGTATGCTAAAGTCAAGCTACCCAGAGGTATCCCCGCTTTACTCATAGGACATAATAATTACAAGGAAGAAAGAGTATTACCTGACAAATACACAGTCAAACTAAAACTCGGCTTCCTAGCTCCTTCACTTACTCCCATTCCATCACAACCCATATTCCCGCTTTCCCTCTACCCCACCCCCCCATCCCCCCCTCAGCCCGTATCCTCTCATCTAATTTATAATTTGTCTTCTATATATACTTATTTTTCAGGTACAAGGATATGTACAATGGATCCATTAGGGTCTCCGAGTGCACGGATTGCGTAAGCTTTCCGGTCCTTTAAACCAAACCAAACCAAACCATATTAAATTATTGTATATAAGGAACAAATCATACAAAAAGGCTTTGCGTTCTCCAAAAAGACAATAATTTAGGGCTACTTTCAGTTCTTGTGGGTAAACTTTTTTCTTCTGGATCGATAAAAAATATATAAAACAGATATCTGGGAAATTCGAACCTCTTAGCTTAGTTCAATCGTAACCTATTGCATTTTCAACCAACAGACGAACACTTCATTCTATGGCCGAGGGTATAAAAATACACTTATTATTGCATCAATATATTGATAGACCTATCTAAAACATTTATAAATAACTCTTACGTTATCTGACACTTTTTACCTAAATTCATAAACTGTCGCTTACGATAAAATTGCTTTCTTTGAAAATGTGAGCAGCGACTTACGACAAAATCTTAGCCCCGTTTTTTATATAAACGTTAACAATTTTGACATTTTGACAATTTTTATTTATGTATCAGCTGTTAAAATTTTATATTCAACAATAAAAAATATTTTCAGAAAATGTCGCTTACGATAATTCCGCGCTAAGGGCTCGATATGTAAAAATCAATGAAAAAATATTTGTTTTCAGCCATTTAACTAAATGAGGTATTTAAATACACACGCAATGGACAAAAATGGACGTAAATGGGCAAAAAATCCTATTTATATATATCTTCTATGATATCTTTAAGCTTGTATAACAAGCTGCGATAACAAACACGTTAATAAAAAAAAAATAATTTTTTGCTCAAAACAAAAAATTATTTTTTTACATTGTCGCCAACTACAATATTTGTATCAAAACAAATTTTGAAAAAAATATTTTGTATTGACTTTTTTAGACTTAGCCTCGATAACCATAAATTTAACTTACACTGGATAATTATCCAGGCTAAGTACCAAATTTTTAGCACAAAACTAAATTTGTTTTCACACATACATTGATATTGCTTTTGGCGACAATTTTAAAAAAGAATTTTTTATTTTGAGTGAAATTTTAATATTTTATTTAAATTTTTGTTATCGCAGATTAATTGTCCAGTCTTAAAGAAAAACAGGCCTATTATTGTGCATACCAGCAGGGTTTTAGGGCTGTTTTTCTTTAAGCCGGGATAACAAACTGCAATAACAAAAAAATTAATAAAATTGTATTTTTTTGCTCAAAATAAAAATTTCTTTAAGTCGGGATAACAAGCTGCGATAACAAAAACTTTAATAAAAATTTATTTTTTTTTTCGTTTGTATTTTTTGGTCTGTAATCAACATTTGATTTGAACTGGGATATTGTCCTGGCTCAAGACCATTTTGCATCTATATTTAATAGAATGCAAATTTATTTACAAAATGGCATGGTGACATTTATTACTTGGATGCACACTACCTACCACCCTGTCAAAGGTTTCCTCAGGTGGCTTCGCAGAGACTTTCAACAACATCCTCTTTAAGTAAATAATTCGCACAAACAAACGAGAAACACAACTCATTTGCCGAATAACCGTTTAAAAAAACGGTTTGCAAGATAGGAGCCTGAGAAAATGATCTCTTTTTTCAAAAATGACAACGAGGCCCCAAATCTTTGGGGCCCATAAAAAAGTGCATGATTTTGGGCAAAACTGAGAGGCACGGGTCTTTTTTGCCTTTTATCACGTAGTGGTGTCCGTAAATTGTTTATTTTTTTCGTGTTGCACTGTGTTATAGCACCGTGCTACAATTGTACATTTATTTTATTGGACCCGAGCAAGACAATATGTATATGGGCATCACCCAAAAAGGGTCTATCAAAAAAATGAAATCAGATCACACTAATGGATTTTAACTTTATTTTTTCCTTATTTCAACAACTTTTTTATTATGAAACTTGAAGTTAATTTGTTCTCTTTTTTATTAAAAGTTGAAGTGTTATAATGAAAATTACTACTTTTGTACTACGAGTGGAAATATTTGTAGCTTCCGTTTTGTCCCGTCCGTAATAAGATAATTCTCATATTTCATAAATCTACGAACAAAATATATTCTCTGACCTTCATTTACATTTATATATGGAAAAACGAAGTTCTCAAAAAATCTCTGAACTTTGTATATTTCTATAAGAGCTTCAAAGGTACTTCTGTTTTTTGTAGCATCCGTTTCAATGTAAAATTGTTTATAAATTTGCACTGGGCCACTGGGAGATGCCCATATGTGAAACTAGATATCGTATGTAGAAAAACTGTGTATTAAATTTTTTGGTGATCCTTTCTCCTTTTACGGGACTTTTAATTTCCAAAATTATTTTCATTTTTTGTTGCTTAACCAAACATGATCATTTCGAGGGCTTTTATTCAAAAGTGGCTATGAACCATTTTCTCGAAAATGTGTTTTTGATGTTAAACTATTCTTTGATTTGGCTGTCATCCGCCATATAAAATTGGAGAAGAAATTTTTTTCGAAAGCCGTTTTTTATCAAATATTTCTAATTTGGATATACATTCAATCGTTGCAAAAGTGGATATGAACATAAATATAAAATAAATAAAATAGTTCAAAAATGGAGCAGCATAAAACCGAAGCTTGTAATAAAACTTTTTTTATATGTATATATTTTTTAGCAGACTTAAAACAAGTTACATACAGGTTTTTTTGTCGTGCTTTTTAAATTGGACTTTGACTTCTTAAACCGAATTATTCTCAGATCGTGCAAATGTCACATCCCTAAAGTATGCTCTAAAAATATTCAATATATTGTAATATCGAGTAACGGAAGAGTAATAAGGCTGATTTTCTTTAAGCCGGGATAACAAGCTGCGATAACAAAAACGTTAATAAAAATTTTTTTTGCTCAAAACAAAAAATTATTTTTTCACATTGTCGCCGACTACAATATAAATATTTGTATCAAAACAAATTTAAAAAAAAATATTTTGTGTTGACTTTTTTGGACTTAGCCTCGATAATCATAAATTTGATTTATACTGGATAAGTCCAATATTTTTAATATAAAATATTTTTTTCAAAAATTGTTTTTATATTGCTGTTGGCGATAATTTAAAAAAATAAGTTTTTATTTGGAGAGAAATTTTACCTTTTTATTTAGGTTTTTCTTATCGCAGCTTAGTTATCCAGTCTTAAAGAAAAACAGCCTTAATATTGGGTTGGTTTTTGCTGGGTTTTACAATTTCTCTAATTAACTCGATGTTTCCAACTATAAACCGAATTTCCCTTTTGCAATGATTAAGAAAGGCTCCAGTTTATAATTGTCGAGATATTGGATGGCCTAACGGTTGTAGTTTTATACTGACAAAAAAACGAAACATTCTTAATTTTGATAACTTGCAGTAAAACGGAAAACGATACCAAATTTACAAATTATGTGTGCAAAATGGATTTTTTTTTAATATTTATTACGACTACAAACAATATTTGCAATATCACAAATACGTAAATATATATAATAAAAAATAAAATTTTACTTCTCTTTTAAATTGAATAATAATAATAATAATAAAGTAGCCAACTAATTTTGGACTATTTTCGAAAATATTTGCAATGTATATACCTCAAAACAATCCTTGGACCCGACCCTTGCCAAATTGCAGTTTTTTACAAAACTCAATAATATTTACCCCATCAAGTTCTTAAATTTGTCCCACACAATTTGATTGGGGACCACTGTGCGGTGTTGATAACCGAATGCAATGTAAATGGGACAAACAACTATTTAAATGAGCAATAAATGAGCATTTTTGGTTTTCTTTTGGAGTGTATTGTTTTCTTTTGTTATTATCTTTTTTGTTTATTATCAAATAACATTTCATAGTTTTACATACACATTATATAAAAAACTAACACTCTCTTTCTTATACAAATTATATATATTTTAATGTGGTTTATATAACGTAAACATTATTTTGCTTTTGTTTTGTTTTATTTTGTTCTAAACAAATTGAAATCACCATTTGTTGCAATGTATTGTATGCTGTGTCTGTGTTTGTTTGTCTGTCTGTTTGTTTCTAGCTATTTCAGAGTAATAACAAATAAAAAGAGAACTAATTATTGAACTAAAAAGAGTAAAGATAAAATTATACACAGGAATATAATCGGTTCAATATTAATGTTATAAATTCCTCATGTGAAGTCCATAATGATATTTTTACTTTTGTTTTAAACAAAGTAATGTGTTTTTAATAAAAAATAATAAAAAAATAAAATTGCAACTCTTAGTTAGAAAGCAAAACCGTACCGTAAAGCTTTGATCGATCGTTGAAGAACGGGATGGATAATTATACAAGTGCTGCTTGTTGCTTTGTTGTTAATTACAAGGGGACGTATTTAGAAAAATACATAAAAACATTTAAAATGAAAATCAATATCCATTTGTTGAGTTAAAGTCAGGAGGAAATAATTCTTGCATAGAATTATGATTAATAAAAAGAAAACTGGTATGCGCATATCGAAAACTTATTGATTTGATTTGATGTGTAAAAACATATTAAAGCGAATTTCTCCTTCCAATGTGTCAAAATCTTTGAAAATGCGATAGCCATCATTCATCATGTGTTTGTTTCTATCTATGCCTTGGTAATGGACTTGCGATTGCCGCTAAGCTCTGGAAAATTTTGCACAATTTCATGCATCTTAAGATGATCCCCCATATCGACGGGCAACAATACTTGTTTACAAGTCGAGCAAACATCCATTGTGGGCAGAGCTTTACGCTGAGCCGGTGGCATCGTATTCAAACGTTGTTGATGTACCAAATATAGACCCTGAAATTGAAAGTTTATTGTTCGTTTTAGTTATGATTTTTAGTTGGGTACGACGTGTGTATACATACCTGTTGTTTACTAATATCGGGCAATAGTACTACAAGTTCGGGAAAAACTCCATCAAATTTATCCTTTAAGGCAGCTTGGCAATGTTCATAATAGGAATCAGCTTTGACAACACTATCTCGATACATTTGAGAAATATAGCGAAATTCTTCTAAAGCTTCCATCGACTCTAGGATGTCTCTAAAGTATAAGATTAATCTCTGCAGAAAAAAGAGATATATTAAATGTAATTAATTAAAATTAAGAATAATAGGAGGAGGAAAACAGTAAAACTACCCCCAACATATAATACAGCGGTTCCATCGCTCTAATTTTCATAAAATGTCAATTGGCATTTAAATGTGAATTAGAATTTGGTATAATTTTACCCCAAACCAGACATCTCGGATATTGAGATTTCCTTCGTATCGGGAAGGAATAAACTAGGATTGATATTCTATTCCATTGTAACCATTAAAGCATTGTAATGGTTACGATTAAATGGTAAGCCTTGTAATATGCTTATCTATGGTGTAATATAGAAAGGGTGCAACTTTAAAGAAGAAAAAACTTAATAAAACCTTGGAAAATTACGGCAGAAGAAAATAAAAGTATTTTTAATAAAAACACAGCTGATCTAATTGTGCAACTATCTCGCTTTGTCAGCTATGTGAGAGTAGTCTAGTTTGGAAAAAAAATTGTTATCCGCATGTGTGGTACATACCTGATTACGTAGCATAGCATCGGTTGGTGGCGTAAATGTATGGGCTGGCAAAATGCTATAACTCTCTCCCAGCGAACTTGTAAATGTCAGATTGTTTGGCGACTTAGCCACCGAGTTAACGGTGACATTTGAGTGGTACTCCTCCGGCGGCGATTTGCTTGTCTGCGGAGAACGAGGTGGGGAAGCGGCGGCGGCTGGTTTTTGATTGTTGTTGCTGTTTGTTAAATTGTTATTCGTTGCTTTATTTTCGTTGTTGTTGTTGTTGCTAGTTTCTTTGACCTTTTTATCTTTAGGTTTCTTGTCCTTTTTATTGCTCGCATTACTATTAGACGCATTACTGTGGGCATTGCCATTGGTTATCACAGGAGCCGGTTTGGGTGCCGTGTAACTATTTGCTTTCGGTAGAACAGGGGCAGGAGCTACTTTGCTTTTACGATTTTCCAACTCCTTCTGTCGTTTCTCACTGATTCTTTCATTGACTACCGCCTTTACCCAGGTGTTTGTAGGCACCGACTGTCTTGCTGGACCTGAACCGCCCAATGAGGGAAAATCTTGTGTAGTTAATTTAGGAGCACTTCGAGCTGCGGCTTCTTTGCGTTGCTTCGCTTCCAGCTCTTCTTTTTGGACCATTTGTATTTTCTGGAAATTAGCAGGGTTGGCTACGGAAACATAATCGTCTACCAGAGTGCGGTGCTTGGCCGCCACCGAGGATACAGGCAACTGAACGCCCGAAGAAGGCATGTCTTCATTCAAAGCCGCCGCTTTACCCTTCTTCGATTTACCCGCTGGCAATGCTGGAAAGTCCATAGCACTGGCTTTTTTCGTTGTGCCAGCGCTGTTGGCATTATTTGCCGGTCGATTGGAAACATGTATAACCATTCCACTACCGCTCGTTGGTGTATTCTTGGGTGTGGCCGTCCGCGGTATAGCTCCGGTAGCCGAAGTGGGTTTCTTCTTCAGCATTGCTGAAATGGGCTGTTGTTGAGACGACGACTTTGTTGTGGTGACGCCACCGCCATCACCTACACCGCTAATACCACCACCTAATGCAGGGAAATTCTCTTTTGTACGCGCCAGACCGGAAACTCGATTGTGATTGATGATCGTTGGTGGCGGTGGTCTTGTTAAAGACAAACTCGGCCCACTTGACCCACCGGCCAGCGATGGAAATTCTTGTTCGCTGCCTGGATTAATATTCTGACGAGCTTGCATATGACTTGGCTGATTATAGGTGGATTCTTCAATTTCAGGCTCGACCTCATTGTTGTTATTGTTGCTATGGAGGAAAGTTTTTTATTGTTAATCGAACAATTTTGATCTTGAGGACAAATTTCATGAAGAAAAGGCATCAGTTGTACATTGAAGATTATAATATAATTTTATATAGAATGACTTGACCCAGATTCTTAGAAAATCTTCATATTATTAATTGTTTCTTTTTACGTTTTTAAAACTGTCAATCCTTTCCTTTCAAAATATTGTAAATTGTATTGCACATCTTTAAGAATTTCAATCGCTCAACAACTACGACCTATAATAACTGAGAATTTGCAGTCTCTTAGCCTGCATTTGTTGAGATTGTTTGGTGCTCTGACAGAATTCATACAATATAATTTATAGTCTGCGGTGAAGCACGTTTTACTACTGTATACTAATCACCAGTTTCCCGGTCGTTTTCGTATGGAAATTTGCTGATACAGTTTCTGTATAGAAGAAAGATTTTTATCACAAAGCTACTTCTAACATTTAACGAGACATTCAGTCTCGAAATAAACACAAACACTGTATTCGAATGAGGCAATCTAATTCTATAATTAAATTTATCGCAAAATGACCTAGAACTCAACTCGTCTGTGGAATTTGCTTAAGCAAACAAATAAATCATCCGATACCATCCAATAAATCTTGTTAATTTTCCTAGTGGAAATGGTGTCATGTCAACTTGGTATGGATCTAATCTACTTTTTTTTTCCTGTGGAAAATTGGAGATTAACTGAAGTATAATATGCGAATCACTTGTACTTACCCTCCTCTGGACCTCATATTGGCCACTCCTTGTTCTGTCTGGCCCGAACGACCTCTTGGGCCCAGTGTAATCTCTAGTTGCAGTGTACGCGTCTGCTTGGCCTGCTGCTTGTTCATGCCTCTGCCATGCACACTAGCCACATGAGCTTTGAAATCTATCTCCGAACGGAATGCCCCAGTAAACTCCTCGGTGGCACACTTGCCTTCTTCGCACAAGAAATGGTCTTGACGGAAATGATCCGCCAAGGCCGAGTAGTCCCGATAGAATTCATTACAACCATCCGCATCGCAGAAGTGACAATAGTAATGTTCACGTCTCAAATGACGGAATAGCTCATCTCGATCTAGATAACGCTTGTTGCAGTACTCACACAAGGGATGACCACGATGCGAACGATTGTCTGGATCGCCTTTAGTCCGATGTATACCCAACTCGGCCTGCGTATAGCAACGCCGCTCAAAGGTGAATATCTTCAAGTTTTCAACGCACAAGTCGCAATAGTGGTGGTCATGTTCTTTGCGAACATGATTGCGCAGACCTTGAAAAGTTCGATAGGGGGGGCAACTGCATCTGTAAGTGACAAGAGCAGGATGTAATAAGAAAAAGTGTCAAAGATTGTCTGTAATAAAGAGATCGAACAGAAAAATGCTCTTACTTGGGACATGGATGATCGAGTAACTCGAAGAATTTCTGCTGTATGTCACTGGTGTAGAAACAGACTTTATACTTTTTACTATAATATTCTGAACGATTTTTGGCCTCCAATTCACGGTATGACAGTTTATCGTAAGTGAATATAACCTAGAAATTATCAATTATTCGAAAGATTTCTTATTGGAATTCGTAATTTACACGTTGTCGGTCGTTCACGATGATGATTACCTTCGATAAGACCTGTCTGCAGATAGGACATTCATTTTGCTCGCACAACACTCTCATACGTGTGGAGCACTCATAGCAAACGGGATGGTCGCACTCTCCAATGGAAAATATGTCGACGGTTTTGAAACAAACCACACAGGCATTGTCGTCGACAGTGGCGGCGATGGACGCAGATGATGCTTGCAAGGCAGCTGCACGTTCAGCTTTAGTCAAACCTTGGGATTTTTTTGTGGATTTCTTGTCAGCACTCATTATGTTCAGATAAACTTTAAGGAAACTTGTTTCAGTGACTTTTTAGATTTCCCGTAACAAACGTGTACAAATTGTTTTTCTTTCGATCTTTATGACGTGAACTTGTCTGTCTGTCACTCTGAAACTCACGCACACACACGCACGCAACTCTCGTGTCAGCTAAAAATTTCTCGAAAAGGGGCTAAGTTTGATATATGATTTGTTGTTTGTCGATTGACCTTGTCTAGTAGCTACGAAGGGGGTTTCCGTTTCAATTGATTCTATTGTATTCACTTGGAAAAACTTTAATTTTTTATTTTATTTTATGACAATTTTATTTTATGGCTATGACAAAACAAAACAACTGTCAAACTAGAAAAATCGATTTTTGGTTAATCAGCTTAGGCTGTGTTCAGACTGTCACATTGAAACGAACGATTTTTGAAGAGCGAAATCGAAAGGAATTTTCTCGAGCTTGAGAAAGATGCAGCGTTCGGATATGCACCCAATATCCAGCTTGAACGGATTTGTCTGTTAAACTCCACACGCCCAGAAAAAATGTGAGAAATCGTACATTTTGGGTCTGCTAATTTTTTTTAAGTGAATGGAGTTTTGTTGCTTTCGGATACACACCCAAAATCCACTTTTCCCGATTTTAGAATTTGTTATACGAGGTCTATTCGAATTTTGTATGGAATTGAATTTACTCGCTTAACAATAAAGTAGCTTACTGCTCTCTTAGTTAACGTGTAAGGTGATGCCAGATTTGTATCTTTGATTTATTTAAATAAAACCAATGGATGAAACTGTTGCCACCTTATCAAGTCTCTTAATTATAAGCTAGTAAGCCCAATCGAACAGAACAATTTGTACAAAATGTAAAAATTTAATAAAACTTCTTATTAACTTCGCCGAATTGTAAACCAAGCAAATATATTCCAAATCATTAAAAAAAGTTTTATTAAAAAAGTCCGACGTAATTCGCACTGCTGTGCGTTTTTATAAAGAATAAAACAATTGGCTTTTATTTTTATCACGTCACGGTCTTTAGTAGCTTATATTTTAGGATAATACAGTTCAATAGTTTTCTTCTTTTTAGTAATTATAGAGGTACTTAATCTATGACCTATTATTACTGAAGAAACTGATTTCTATTTTTTCAGAAGTAAAAATAATTTTAAGTTTCTCCTTGTTTTTCACCCCTTTGAAACCTACGAAAGCTATAAGATAGATTTAAAGTTTCTATAAATTCGCAAATTATGGCTAAAGCAACAGCGAAGTGCCTTTTATTATATTTATTTACATTTTATTAGAAATGAAATTGACAAAAGCCGATTTTTGTTATCGATTTTTTGCTACAATCATAGTTGTACAATAATTCTGCAAGTGTAAACAGTACTTGTGTCTTAAACATGCTCTTTTTAATACCGAAAATTTTTTTGGATTACTTATTAAGGCTGTTTTTCTTTAAGACTGGATAACTAAGCTGCGATAAGAAAAACCTAAATAAAAAGTTAAAATTTCACTCAAAATAAAAATTTATTTTTTAAAATTATCGCCAACAGCTATATAAATGTGTGTATGAAAACAAATTTTGGAAAAAATATTTTATATTAAAAATATTGGACTTAGCCTGGATAATTTTATCCAGTGTAAGTCAAATTTGCTGTTATCGAGGCTAAGTCCAAAAAAGTCAACACAAACTAATTTTTTTGAAAATTTGTTTTGATACAAATATTTATATTGTAGTTGGCGACAATGTGAAAAAATGTTTTTTTTTAGTTTGAGCAAAAAATTAAATTTTTATTAACGTTTTTGTTATCGCAGCTTGTTATCCCGGCTTAAAGAAAAACAGCCTTACTATTTGGAGGCAACGAAATGCTACCATAGACGAACACCACTGTTTTCATGTAGCACCGTTAATAGCGTGGCATGTGGGCTTTATTCTTGGTGCGATTTTTGAAACCGTTATTCATTCATTTGTGAGAATCATTTACTTAAAGAGAACCTAACGAAGCCTTTCACAGAGTGGAAATCATGATAGTGGTAGTATGCAACCAAGTAATAAATGTCACCATGCCATTTGTAAATAAATTTTCCTTCTATAAAATATAGATGCAAAATGGAGCCTTGTAACACTACATGCGAAATCAAGCAGAAATGACATAAGGTCCATTTTCAAATGCCAGATCTCATACAAATTTGACATTTGTAAATTGACCTTATGTAATTTCTGCTAGATTTGTTTTTCTTTAAAGCCTTGTCACACTGCATGAAATCAAGTTGATTTCTTCTGAAATCGACTCTGTCACACTGCAATTTTTTGACATTTGATCGATTTAGTTTGACAAACGATTGTTTGTAAACAAAGCAAAATGTCAACAGCAGCCGCAATGGAATAAATAAAAAATAAATTTAATACTAAAGTGTGTGTTAATTTCCATTCGAATAATAGGCTTGTCTCACTGCATGTGAAATCTAGCAGAAATGACATAAGGTCGATTTTCAAATGTCAATTTTGTATGGGATCTGACATTTGAAAATCGACATTATGTCATTTCAGCTTGATTTCGCATGCATTGTGACAAGGCTGTTATGTGATTTCAGCTAAATTTCGCACGCAGTATAACAAGGCTATTAGCCTCGATAACCATACATTTTTGTTACAACAGTTTAGTTATCCAGTCTTAAAAAAGCATCACCATTGTGTTTAAAAAAATAATATCAATTTTTTATTTAATGATGTTTCAGGAGCCAAAGAACAGGACTAACATTTCATTTTATTGTTATTACACGCAGAAAAAAACTTGTGTAAAAATACCTAATTCCAGTTTATAAATATTTTTTATATAGAATTGACAGAAGTCATACAAGTACACATGTACGAGGGAAATTTAGCATTTACTTGTATGACTTCTGCCAACTCAATATAAAAAAGATTTACAAAGTTGAATTCGGTATTTTTACAGAAGTATTTTTCTACGTGTATAAATGACTGTTTTTAGAATTAAACTTTTTGTTGCAATGATAATGCAGCACAGACAATTTATGAATTCAGTACAAATTGTCTAGAATTAGAATGTTAATTTTTAACTTTCACAGCTGGGACTCAAATATTAATATGTAAAGGGTGGTTAAATTTTAAGGGGCGATGTTGATTTTCAATAAAACACAAACTATTTAGGAAATTGTTGTCATTTCTTTTTATTATGATAATATTGGTATGGTTCAATTATGTATGGAACAAAATATCGGCCAAATGGCGCCGCGACCTCGTCAGGCACACCTGCATCAGATGGTCCAAATTTTCGATGACGCTGAGGCATAATTGGTGTTCTATGCCGTTAATCTGCCGAATTATCTCAACCTTTAGCTCTTGAATTGTTGCTGACTTATCGATGTACACCATTTCTTTCAAATAACCCCAAAGAAAGAAGTCCAACGGTGTCAAATCACATGATCTTGGCGGTCAATTGACATCGCCACCACGTGAGATAACATGGCCATTGAATTTGTCGCGCAAAAGAGCCATTGTTTCGTTAGCTGTGTGGCAAGTGGCACCGTCCTGTTGAAACCACATATCGTCCTCATCCATATCTTCCAATTCGGGCCATAAAAAGTTCGTTATCATCTTACAATAGCGAAGGCAATTCACAGTAACTGCCTGACCGGCCTCATTTTTGAAAAAAAGGCCCGATGATGCCGCCAGCCCATAAACCGCCCAAACAGTCACTCTTTGTGGGTGCATTGGTATTTCGACAATCACTCTTGCATTATCATTCGCCCAAATACGGCAATTCTGCTTATTGACGAATCCACTGAGGTGAAAATGTGCCTCATCACTGAAGATGATTTTGAAATTGATCATCATGCATTTTGATTTGAACGCCCATTTTCATAATAAGCCTGAATAACTTTAACGCGTTGCTCGATTGTGTATCTTTCCATGGTTCAAATTGAGTTAGTCTGAAATTGAGAAATGTCAAATGAAATGCAGAAAAAACTTTACGTTTAGGTGTGGTTCACATTCAACATCCACCCGTACAATTTAACCACCCTTTATAAGGTTATAAGGATATTCGGTCGCAGCATAGCACAGCGTCTTTAGCAAATATTCCACATTTTTCAAAGTTATCAGTAAACACTTCAACCAGGCGTTGTTAAGTTAGTTCTATCCGTCTGTAAGTTTACACCAACTTGACGTAATTTCATGTATTTAGTGGAGTGAGTACGCAGGTATAATTTGATTAATATTGCTGTTTTTCTATAAGACTGGATAACTAAGCTGCGATAACAAAAATCTAAAAAAAAAGTTAAAATTTCACTGAAAATAAAAAGCTCTTTTGTAATCTGTAGCTAAAAGCAATATCAATTTTGTATTAAAAATTTTGGACTGGATAATTATCCAGTGTAAGTCAAAATTATGGTTATCGAGGCTAAGTCCAATAAAGTCAACACAAAATAGCCCTAATGACAAATAATTATAATTTATACTATACTAATTAAAAATAAAAGTTGGATATATGTTTATTTGTAAAAAAGGAGAGTAATATGTCTTTGTGCTTTTGTTTGTAACACCCAAAAGGAAGCGAGATATACACATTATTAATTATACCGATCGACTTTGAATCGATTTAGCAATATCCGTATGTCTGTCTGCCTGTCAATGTATTCTTGTAATCAAAGTACAGGTCGCAATTGTAGCCAGAACCAAATGAAACTTTGCACAACAAAGTTTTACGGGATAAGGACAAACGCTATTTAATTTGAAGAATATAGGTTCAGATTTAAATATAGTCCCCATATGAATTTCATATATATAAAATTCTAAGACGATCCGTTATTAATATTTATTAATAAATTTATAAATTAATAAATTGTGTCGTGATGTCCAGTTTTTATAATAGTATATAAGTGATTTACCTATGATATAAAATTAATCGTAAGTCTAAATGCAATACTATTTAATAATTCAAATAACATAAACATTTTTGTCGACAGGAATTTCATTAAATACAAATTTTTCTCCTGATGATGTTGGAAAAAAACAACCTACGAAACGTTGAGAAGTGAAATGATACGAAATAGTTTTATTTAAATCATAAGGATAACACAATCAACAACATTAGCCCAACAACAATCAATAATTAAACATAATTTTTTATTTTGAGTGAAATTTTAACTTTTTATTTACGTTACTGTTATCGCAGTTTAGTTATACAATCATAAGTAAAAACAGCCCTATTATATCCCACAAAATTGCTAATTAAATTTAAACTCGATCTCTAGCAGAAAATGAAAATATTTTGAAAATGAAATGTTTGATGTCTACTTTAGACATCTACAAAGAAATTTGAAATGTTCATGCTTTCAACACTTTAGTAATTAGGCATTCTGAAAGTCGATTCACTGGGCACCCTGCTATAACACAGGATACATGCTTGTGTAAAGGTCGAACAAATATTATTATTTAGAAAATTATATCAAAATATTTGTTGTCTATTATCACCTTGAGATTTTTTGTCTTTAGATAGTAATTCTATTCTTTTGAACACTGAATTAAAAATAACAAGTAAAAAAGGCCTTTATATACCCTCCGCATGGATTGCATTCCATAGAGGCTGTCGACTTTCGATATTTGTAATATAGCCTAAAAAAAACATAAAAATAATTTTATAAATAAATATAAAATTTTAATCATTTTAAACCACTATAATATAATATATATATCGAAATAATACTTCAAATCAGTTCAAAAATTACATATAACAAAGATAATGGAGTGAACTGGATTCAACAAAATTCTCAGAGAAATGCGTAGTACGGGGGAAATTATTTAGATGGTTCTAAATGCTATTTTGGAGAGGAAATTTCCCTTATTTTCTAAAAACTGCAATAAATGGAAAATAAAAGCGAAATAAATCAACTAAAGTTTGTGGTATTTGATGTATAATCATAAAAATCATTGGAATTAACTTTTACTTCATTCGTTTTCGTTAAATTTTCAGTATAATAAGCGATAGAGAGAACAAAATTGAGTGAAATAGAATGTACTTTTTACACATTCGCCACTAGAACTATTTTATCTATATATTTCCATTATCTTTGATATAAGGCAGCAATTTTTAAAAAAAGCTTATACAAATAAGTAAAGAGGATAATACGTTTGTTCGGACATTTCACAGTATCGCCGACCGATTAGGTGAGGTGATTGAAAGTCATAATTGATAATTTTTGTCAAGCTCTCATTTTATCATCGATGCTGTATAGATATATTAACCCTTATATGCCCAATGTTGCCTATTGGCAACATTGCGAGTTAGTCATATAAAATGTTTAAAATCACATATTTTGCTGAATTAATAAATTTTATTTTTGTGTACATAGGTAACAAAGATTATTCAAAAGAGAACCAACAAATTCAGTAACTTGGGTCTGCGTAGGAAGACGAAAACAAAAGTGAAGTCTCAAATTTCAATATAATATAATAATTAAAGTTGTTTAGAAATTGTTCTTATTTTTATAGGATTTCTTCGAGTACAAGAAAAACTCTATTTGTTATTCGAAGTGACACATAATAAAGATTTTTTAAATGGAGAAACAATTCAAAATATGATTTTTATTTAACCGATATATAAATATATATCTATATAAATCATATTTAGACCCATATATAATTAAAAAACATTTCAAATTTTATATATTTATTAAGAAGAAAATTCGGCCATGAGAGGGTTAACCGGTTTACATATGTATGTAGTTGTTGTAAACAGCCAGTTTCTATTATTCAATAGTTCATAATTGCACGAAACTGCAATTATTTTTAGATTGGACTGTATGACGTTGACGAGCTAGTGCTAACCTACGGTTATAAAGGGTGGTTAAATTGTGAGGACCGATGTTTAATGTGAACCACACCTTAACCGTCAATTTTTTTTCTGCACCTCATTTGACATTTCTCAATTTCAGACTAACTCAATTTGACCCATGGAAAGATACACAATCGAGCAACGCTTTAAAGTTATTCAGGCTTAATATGAAAATGGGTGTTCGAATCAAAATGCATATCGTGCATTTCGTGATTTTTACGGTCAATTTGATAAGGCACATTTTCTCCTCAGTGGATTCGTCAATAAGCAGAATTGCCTCATTTGGGCGAATGATAATCCAAGAGTGATTGTCGAAAAACCAATGCACCCACAAAGATTGAGTATGTTTTTCAAAATGAGGCCGGCCAGGCAGTTACTGTGAATGGTCTTCGCTATCGTGAGATGATAACGAACTTTTTATGGCCCGTATTGGAAAATATGGATGTGGACGATATGTGGTTTCAACAGGACGGTGGCACTTGCCTCACAGCTAACGAAACAATGGCTCTTTTGCGCGACAAATTCAATGGTCGTGCTATCTCATGTGGTGGCGATGTCAATTGGCCGCCAAGATCATGTGATTTGACACCGTTGGACTAGGGATGTATAGTTGGAGCAAAAAGTCGATTTTTCGACTTTTGAAAACTCGACTTTTGAAAGTTCGACTTTTGGACTGTTGCAAATAAATAAAAAGACGACAGAGCAAATGAATGAAAAGACGAATAGGCCAAATCAAAACCAAATCGAGAGACATTTGTATTGGATATATAAATTTGAACCGATCTTACCCACTTTTTGCATAGAGGTTTCTAGTTGTTATGCCAAATTTGAAGAAAATCGTATAAATAATGTGTTTTCTAGAGCGAAAAAAGTAAAATCGGGATTCAATAACTTAAATTCATTGATGCACAAAGTCGAAAACAAAAGTCGACTTTCGACTTTTGGCAATGGTAAAGTTGATTTCGACTTTTTCCTCCCAAAAGTCGATTAATCGATTAGTCGAAAGTCGACTTATAGATTCCTTCGTTGGACTTCTTTCTTTGGGGTTATTTGAAAGAAAAGGTGTACGTCGATAAGCCAGCAACAATTCAAGAGCTAAAGGATGAGATAATTCGGCACATTAACGGCATAGAACCTCAATTATGCCTCAGCGTCATCGAAAATTTGGACCATCGTATGGAGGTGTGTATTTTGAGCCATACCAATATTATCATAATAAAAATAAATGACAATGATTTCCTAACTAATTTGTGTTTTATTCAAAATCAACAACGGCCCTTAAAATTTAACCACCCTTTATAAAAGGAAATTCGAGTTAAACTCGTTTAAGCTGTTAATCGGAAATGCGTTTAAATTATGAACACATATTTTTAACTATTTACATTTAATTATATTATATTATATTTAATTAATATATTTTAATTAGCAACAGCCAATTTTGGCATACTACAAACTCTTTGGCCGTACGAATGCTTATGCGAGATTGCAGAAAAACTACTGTTATGGCAGAAAAACTGCTGTAATAGCAGAAAGTTGCCTGCTGTTAGGTATTAAAGAATCGATGTTGATAATAGCAGACTTTTTCTCTAAGTGTAGTTATTATTAAAACTAAAAGGTTTTATAATGTAAAGATGGACATGTTTTTCTTTCACATCTCATTACATTAGCCTCTGAGAGTCTCGGAGGTTCCCCTGGTCGTAGGCATATTTTCAGCTAATTTAAAAATATGAAGGACTTTCAATCTCTGAACCTCTTTTTGATCAAATAGCAAATGAATCAATCAAAATTAATTAAGAGGAGCCATCTGAAAGACAATAAAAAAAACAAGAACACAAAGTTTTTGTAATCAGTTCAGCATCCCATTCATTTTGATAGGATCAGCACTTGACTCTAAAAACTGACTAACTCTATTAGTAAACATGTAAGTCGGTTCAACTCACTAAAACTACCTGTTATTATTTTCTATTTGTATTAATTTATTCTTATTACAATATATGTAGTTTTCCTTCGATCTTTACTCAATTTAAATACGCATTGGAAAGAAATCGTAATTATATGGCAAATGTCAGGAATCAGCAGTTTTCTTTCGAGCGTACGCGACGACAGACCGATCACACAATGGCTTGTGTAAATGACATACTATTTCGAATAGTCCTGGCATTAGCTATCGTTCGTTTTTGCCAAGGCGATATCGACTGTAAGTAAATGTGATAAAGTGTAAGTTAATGAGCCTGAAGAGATGACGAGTCTGCTTCCCACTATACATTAGATAAACTCGAAAAATATGAATGGATTTAGTTTAGCTACTTCGATTCGTAACGATTTACACCCGGATACCACATTACAATTTTCTCAATATCAATTTAAAGCATTGGCGTAGGAGAGATATTCTTCTGGGGGTGGCTATAGCCACAATTTCTCTGTTAAAAAGTCAAAAAAAAAGATAATAAGGCTGTTTTTCTTTAAGGCTGGATACTTCACCTGCGATAACAAAAATCTAAACAAAATGTTAAAAATTTATCCAAACTAAAAAATATATAATATTAATGTGTGTATGTTAAAAACTTCCGACTTAGCCTGGATAATTATCCAGTGCAAGTCAAATTTATTGTTATCGAGGCTAAGTCCAAAAAATGCAATTAAAATATTTATATTGTAGTTGGCGACAATGAAAACAAGTAAGGAAAGGCTAAAGTCGGGCGGGGCCGACTATATGATACACTCCACTTTCCAACCGAATACAGTCCAACTCGCTATCCGAAAAGTGGAATCGATCTATTCACAAGCTTGGTGAGAGTAAGGTCGTTGCTCTAGATATCTCCAAGGCCTTTGATAGAGTTTGGCACGGCGCACTCATATCAAAGCTTATCGCTTTTGGTGTTGGTAGTGACTTCTCTCGATTTATATCGAGCTTTCTCAGAGATCGCACTATACGTGTTGTTGTAGATGGGTTCTCATCCGACGAGCATAGGTTAACCGCAGGAGTACCACAGGGCTCTGTCCTTTCCCCCTCCCTTTTTCTTATTTTCATCGACGACCTCTTGGATCGGACTTTGAATCCAATATACTCATTCGCGGATGACAGCAACCTCTGTCATTCATACTCATTCGAACATAGACCAAGTCGTCAAGAAATTGAGGATAAAAGGCGATTGATGGATGAGTCACTTAGCCAGGATTTGATGGCCATTTCTGAATGGGGTCGTGAGAATAGAGTAGATTTTAATGCACGTAAGACCCAGTGCTCCTTGTTGTCTCACAAACGATTCACTGATCCAACGGTGTCGTCGATTTTAATGAAAGGTGTAGATATTGAGCAATCAGATGCTCTCGATGTTCTCGGCATGAAAATACAACGTGATGTTCGATGGACAAAGCATGTATTTGATGTGTCGAAAGATGCCTTCAAATGTTTAGGCTTTCTAAAAAGATGTAAAAAATATTTCACACCCTCTGATCTTCTCAATATCTACACTACCTACATCAGACCAAAGATGGAATACAACTCCCATATATGGTCGGGAGCTCCAGCTTCATCACTGGAGCTACTTGACCGTGTCCAGAGGAGGGCGATGGTGTTGATAGGTGATGGTAGGATATCCAATTCTATTGTCTCCCTTGAACACCGTTGTAATGTTGGTTGTGTGTCATTGTTCTATCGATACTTTCATGGTGTTTGTTCTTCGGAAATTCGTGATCTTATACCGCCCGTGAGAACGTTCGGTAGAGATACGCGACTTTCCAGGAACGCTCACCCATTTGCTGTCGATTGGACAACCGGCCGCACTAAACATTACAGAATAAATTCGTTCTTCGCCCGTACTATCCGTATGTGGAATCGACTTCCGGCAAATATCTTTCCCTCCAATTACGACATTCAGAGATTCAAAACAGATGTCAACAGACACTACTCCCTCTTTCCTCCTTCCAATACCTTATCTTCCTTCTACCAACGCAATGCACTGCATTTATAGGGGACATCCCCTGAGTGTTGGTTCAGTGAAAAAAAAAAATATGACCTGGTGCGATTTGTCAAATCGATACGAATATTTGTATCGTGGCTATATCCAAACATGGAAAAATGTGACTAACATTCACAATAAGTTCTTCCAGTTCAAATATAAGGTGTTACGGAGAAAATTCGTGGTTTCTGGGGCGGAAAAAGTTAAATCGGGAGCGAAATTTGTATGGGAGCTATATATAAATCTGAAGCGATCTAACTCATTTTTACCACAGGTGTTTCTAGTTGAAATATAAGATGTTTTGCCAATTTTGAAGAAAATCTCTTGTAATATATGGTATCTAGAGTGAAAAGATTAAAATCGGGAGTGAAATTCGTATGGGAGCTATATGTAAATCTGAACCGATCTGCCCCATTTTTACCACAGGTGTTTCTAGTTGAAATATAAGATGTTTTGCCAAATTTGAAGACAATCTGATACAATATGTGGTTTCTAGAGCGGAAAAAGTCAAATCGGGAGCGAAATTTGTATGGGAGCTATATATAACTCTGAACCGATCCGACCCATTTTTACCACTAGTGTTTCTAGTTGAAATATAATATGTTTTGCCAAATCTGAAGACAATCTGATACAATATGTGGTTTCTAGAGCGGAAAAAGTCAAATCGGGAGCGAAATTTGTATGGGAGCTATATAAAAATCTGAACCGATCTGCCCTATTTTTACCACTGGTGTTTCTAGATGAAATATAAGATGTTTTGCCAAATCTGAAGACAATCTGATACAATATGTGGTTTCTAGAGCGGAAAAAGTCAAATTGGGAGCGAAATTTGTATGGGAGCTATATATAAATCTGAACCGATCTAACACATTTTTACCACAGGTGTTTCTAGTTTGAATATAAGATGTTTTGCCAATTTTGAAGAAAATCTGTTGTAATATGTGGTATCTAGAGTGAAAAGGGTCAAATCGGGAGTGAAATTCGTATGGGGGCTATATCTAAATCAGAACCGATTTTCTTCAAATTAACCCATTAACACCCAAAGAAAATTGTGGTTTGGTTGTTTTGGCCGTTTTTCTGTACCCAGGCGAGTACAGTGGGAACGAATGGGTTAAATAGCGTTCGTTCTTATCCCGAAAAACTTCGTTGTGCAAAGTTTCATTAGGTTCTGTCTACAATTGCGACCTGTATCGTGATTACAAGAATAGATGGACAGACAGACAGACGGACATTGCTAAATCGATTCGAAAAGTGATTCTAAGTCGATCGGTATAATTAACAATGGGTCTATCTCTCTTCCTTTTGGGTGTTACAAACAAATGCACAATGACATAATACTCTCGTGGTGTGTATAAAAATTATTTTTATATTTTGAGCAAAAAATTAAATTTTTATTAACGTTTTTGCTATCGCATCCTGGTTATCCCGACTTAAAGAAAAAGTCCTAATCTAACACTGTACCCCTGTTCTGATCAGTACACTGAAGACGGTTTTTAGTTGTTTGTGTAAATATTACAGCTAAAGAAATCATGATTTGAAACATTAGGCGTGCTTACACATGAATATGTTATGAAAATTACATTTTTAATAAAATTTTGGTAAATAAACAACAATGCTAAAATAACTTAGCAGCGGCTGTAGCCCTTATTTGCGAAATTGTAAAAACTGATGAAACAACTTTAATTAAATCCAACCTTTTTTATACACTCCACGAGAGTATCATGTCTTTGTGCATTTGTTTGTGACACCCAAAAGGAAACGAATTAGACCCATCGGTTATTATACAGATCGGCTTAAAATCACTTTTTGATTCGATTTAGCAATGTCCGTCTGTCTGTCTGCCCATCTATTGTTGTAATCAAATTACAGGTTGAAATTACAGTCCGATCTTAACAAAAATTGGCACAAGTAAGTTTTGTGGATCAAGGACGAACGCTATTTAATTTGAGGCAAATTTAGATATAGCCCCCATACAAATTTCGCTCCGAATTTGACTTTTTCCGCTCTATACCCCACATATATAGTACCCATACAAAAATCGTTTCCGATATCACTTTTTCTTCAAATTCAATTTTAATGGGGTAGAAAAAGGAGGACAATGATTTTTACTTTTTCCAAAACTGGAAACAGTAAGTACTTAAAAAATAAGATTTTTGTGTGACGCCGACAAATAGTACAAATTTTATTATACTAATTTAAAATTCTGGGGGTCTAATTTTTTTCTGGTGTGAGCTTAGCCCCTGCCCAGAACCACCCGTCCTACGCCAATGATTTAAATTTGATACGATCGTCAAATGCTGCCAAAGACATTGTAATTGACCTTAATGGCTTCCTTATATTACTTTGGAAGACTAAAATGAAATGCATTTTTTATTAAACTTTTTGCAACATGGCAACATGAGAGCGCAGATCATTCTACATTCGTCAACGAATATTGCAATGATTTAAACACTTTAATCTTTAAAACAATTTCGTCGTCTCTCTAGTCGAAGCATATCAGCTAATGCCGCCTTTGTATGCGGCGGATAATTACAATGACTGCCTCCAACAACCATCGGCGTCATATTGCATGGTTTATACGGAAATTGAAGCGGATAAGACTTCTGCGTTGTGGCAACAAATTTCGAATTTTCACAAATCCTACAAATATCGTTATCGTCACGATCAATTGTATCGCGGCGTCTGTACGTCGAGATGTAAAGAATATCAGCCAAAATCTGGAAGTAATTCGTGGGATGTACGTACAGTGCAGCCGACAAGTGATAACGTCCAAATGGCTAAGATACAATTTGAAATATCCCGGAAGCAGAAATCAATTTCGCAGCATCAACAACAGTTGCACGAATGTGTTAATGCCGAAATGCAAGAGAAATATAATCTCAGTGTCAAAACTTTTGTAACATACTGTGACAATCCGCGGGAGCCAATACGAAAAGGTAAGTATGAATGAGGGCGTATATGTTTCTTTGGAATGAAAAACGGTTTAAAAGTTGTAGAAACAAATTGTTTTTTCTATTACGATATTTATGCCGATAACACTATACAAAAAAAATTTGCCGATGTATGACATTATCTTATTTATTTTGGCTTTCTGAAATCGAAAATTATACTAAAAACAAGTAAGGAAAGGCTAAATTCGGGCAGGGCCGAATTTATCGGAATACAATTCAATTCGGAATACAATTCAATTCAGTAAAAAAGTGAAAACGGGAAATTTTTTTTTATGTTTCCTAATCACAGGCTATATGGCCTGACCCAACTTATCAAATCGAGTATAATATTTGTATCGGGGCTATATCCAAACATGGAATGAAGTGACTAACTTTCACAATAACTTCTTCCAGTTGAAGTATAACGTGTTATGCTCAATTTTAAGAAATTCTCTGAAAATACGCGGTTTCTGGGGGAACAAAATTTGTATGAGAGCTATATGTAAATTTGAACCGATGTGACCCATTTTCACTATAGGTGTTCCTAGTTTAAATATAAGATGTTTTGCCAATTTTGAAGAAAATCTGTTAAAATATGTGGACTCTAGAGCGGAAAAAATCAAATCGGGAGCGAAATTTGTATGGGAGCTATATATAAATCTGAACCGATCTAACACATATTTACCGTAGGTGTTTCCAGTTGAAATATAGGGTGTTTTGCGAATTTTGAAGAAAATCTGTTAAAATATGTGGATTCTAGAGCGGAAAAATTCAAATCGGGAACGAAATTTGTATGGGAGCTATATATAAATCTGAACCGATCTAACACATTTTAACCTTAGGTGTTCCTAGTTTAAATCTAACATGTTTTGTCAATTTTGAAGAAAATCTGTTAAAATATGTGGATCCTAGAGCGGAAAAATTCAAATCGGGAACGAAATTTGTATGGGAGCTATATATAAATCTGAACCGATCTAACAAATATTTACCGCAGGTGTTTCCAGTTGAAATATAAGGTGTTTTGCGAATTTTGAAGAAAATCTGTTAAAATATGTGGACTCTAGAGCGGAAAAATTCAAATCGGGAACGAAATTTTTATGGGAGCTATATAAATCTGAACCGATCTAACACATATTTACCGCAGGTGTTTCCAGTTGAAATATAAGGTGTTTTGCGAATTTAGAGGGAAATCTGTTAAAATATGTGGATTCTAAAGCGGAAAAATTCAAATTGGGAACGAAATTTGTATGGGAGCTATATATAAATCTGAACCGATCTAACACAGCTTACCACAGGTGTTTCTAGTTGCACTATAAGATGTTTTGCCAATTTTGTAGAAAATCTGTTGAAATATGTGGTATCTAGAGTGAAAAGGGTCAAATCGGGAGTGAAATTCGTATAGGGGCTATATCTATATCTGAACCGATTTTCTTCAAATTAAATAGCGTTCGTCCTTGTCCCGAAAAACTTCGTTGTGCAAAGTTTCGTTTGGTTCTGGTTACAATTGCGACCTGTATCGTGATTACAACAATAGATGGACAGACGGACAGACAGACGGACAGGCGGACATTGCTAAATCGACTCAGAAAGTGATTCTAAGCCGGTCGGTATAATTGGTATAATTAACAATGGGTCTATCTCCCTTCCTTTTGGGTGTTACAAACAAATACACAAAGACATAATACTCTCGTGGAGTGTATAAAAATTATGGTTAAATTTTCTTTTAATTGTTCACTAAAATTACAAATTTTACCGGAAGTACTTTTTATATCCTCCACCCTAGGAAGGAGGTATATTCACTTTGTCAGTATCTTTGTAATACCTTGAAATATTCGTCGGAGACCCCATAAAGTATATATATTTTGTGTCGTGGTAAAATTCTAAGAAGATCTAGCCATGCCCGTCTGTCTGTTGAAAACACTATAGCTGCCGAACAAAATGAGCTAAGAGGTTAAAAATTTCCGTAAATGTGTCTTATGGTTACAGATCGCTGGGGATTGAAAGTGGAGCAAATCGGCCCAGAGGGAAATTTTTTCCCTAAACAGGACGGAAAATACCCCCTAATATTTAGATTATTTAAGCAAATTTTTTGAAAATTACTGCTTTTTATACAATTGAAATTTGTTGCGTACCTTTCTTTAGTAACGTGAAAACACCAAAAAGTACAAAAAACATTTAGCGGGCGAAACGGGGCAAAAAGGTATAAAAATGAAACATGAAATTTGGTGTGTACATTAGAGCGTACCAGGTTACAAGTAAAAAAAAAAAAGTTCGCCGTACACCTTCGAATATGAAGTATTATTGAAAGGTAGTTTCAAAAAAATTTTTTTTTATTTTTTTTATGCCGAACGTAGGGGTCGCGCTTTTACATTTTCTATATAACTTCTGCATTTATAAACGGATTTTAAAGTGTGATACATCGATGTTTTTGTCCGATTTTTTTGTCTTTGAAGTCATTGAGTTCAAACATGATTCATGATTTTATGCGAGCTTTAATTTTCGATTATTAGAGTGGTACATTAGGGTAGTAGCAACTGAGAAATGATGGGTAAGTACCAGAAGGGGGTGCTTGAGCTCAATGACTTCAAAGACAAAAAAATCGGCCTCGTCGAGACAAAAACATCGATGTATCACACTTTAAAATCCGTTTATAAATACAAGTTATATAGAAAAATGTAAAAGCGCGACCCCTACGTTCGGCATAAAAAAATAAAATTTTTTTTTTTGAAACTACCTTTCAATAATACTTCATATTCGAAGGTGTACGGCGAACTTTTTTTTTTTACTTGTAACCTGGTACGCTCTATTGTACATTGCTCTGACTGTGTAGATGCGAAGAATAAAGATATATTTCACTATTAGTACCTTTAGAATAGAGATGGGCGCCACTCACGTGAATTGCGTGAATCACGTGATTCACGCGTGAATCACGCGTGAACGTGAGCAAAATTTATTCTACTCACGTGAGCGTGCGTGAACGTGAGGAACGAAAAAATGTTCGTGCGTGAATGTGCGTGAGTCTAATTTCTGCGTGAATCACGTGATTTTTTCGTGAGTCGCACATATTTATTAATTCTTTTATTTTCATTTAATTTCGTTTAAAAATGTGAAATTTTCCATTCAAAATAAAAGTCATAGACATATTTAATTCTAAAGCAGAGTGCTTCAGTGTAGGTATAATATCTATTTTTTTCTATTATTTAAGTAAGCATTCCCTGCACCAACACTAGGCACTGAATTTATATCCTTAGTGTTAATTCAATTAAAAAACCACACAACTGGTATCGGGGTATATGCTGTGTTTATTTTTACTTGGATTTTATGTCAGTGTCCGATTTCTAACTTATTTTGCGTTAACTATACGGTATACCACCGTAATATTGTATACAATTTTAAAAATATGAATTTAGAACAAACAACGCAAACGTAGAGTGTTTTAAATAATTAAATTAATAATTTTCGGATTTGCGGTGTGTTACTCATTTCGATTTAAAATGTATATCTTTGTGGAAATTGTTTGCGTGATTTACGTGAATCACGTGATTCACGCGTGAATCACGCGTGATCGTGAGCAAAATTTATTTTACTCACGTGAGCGTGCGTGAACGTGAGTAGCGAAAAAATCTTCGTGCGTGAACGTGCGTGATTAAATTTTTTTCCTTCGTGAGCGTGCGTGAACGTGAGCCAATAATCACTCACGCGCACATCTCTACTTTAGAATCAAAACGGGTCAAAATTCGTACCAAACAAACGGCTAGAATCATGAAATTCAGAGTTTCCACTCTGTGTCTGTGTGTCTTCGTAGACACGCATAATATGAGTATTTCTTCAAATTCGTACTTTTAGGGTCAAAATAAAAAAGAATAAAACTGGTACCAGACTCATGTACATGGAAACATGTACATCACACAGACCTAAGAACAATTCTTCAATATTTCGGATAGATGATTTAATGAAATCATTTCGAAAATCAACGCATTGTAGACGCAAAATATTAAAAAAAAATCATAATTAATTAAATAATTGGTTAAATATCTCGAAAACCCACTTTACAAATTTGATAATACAATATTTTATTTTATAATAGCTGTAATCTTAATGAAGAAAATAAGGTCTATTTGAAGAAAATCTATGGATAAATGTAGAAGTTATGGGTCTTCTTGTACATATCTCCTTCACGTATGACTAAATCAATTTTTGCAAAAACTTTTTGAAATTCACTTACTTCTACACTTGGTAAGCACATCTCATTACCATTTACATTACCTCGTAATGAGATCTCATTACTCTTACGATTACGTTCCACTAATAAATAATGACCTATATAAATAGCTATTGTTAATGCTACAGACTTCAAAATTATCCCAAAGGAACGGAAAGTACTTTGAAATTATGATTTGAGTTCATTGGGTCCCAGTAATAGTCATATTACATAGTTGTACTTATTTTTTGTGATATTTGTAATAGTGGGTGTAAGTAGTTATTCATGGTATGGCTGTGAGTAAGTCCTTTCCCCCAATGACATCCCCATGTAAAAGTAATTCGATAGGTATGTGATGAGTACATTTCGATTTGGCTTGCCACCAATGCCACTTGGTAATGAGTTTTTGTTGGGTAATGACACAAAAGGGCAATTTAGTGAGTTTTGATAAAAATTTTCAGGTCGCAGGCGAATTAGAGCTCAACTCAATTTCAAGACATTAGAAATATGAAAATGCTATTAGCGAGCATTGGTACAACATGTAATTGGTATTTCAATTTAGCATGTCTTCAAGTGATATGTAATTTGTTTCTGTTTTAACTTGTTAATGTAAATTTTTTAATAATTTTGTTTTTTTTTTTTTGTTTGTTTCAGGATCTTGGTTCACCTACACTATCATTATTTTTGTCGCCATTGGACTTTTAAATGTACTCTCAACACTTTATGACGTTTTCCTAAAGACAAAGCAAAGTGAAAAGGAAATAAATATCAATTATTACGATGTAAATCATAAGAATGCAGGTAATTATAATGAGTATGCGAAGGTGTATGATCAGTCAATAACACTGTGCTACAATTAAGAATGAAGTGGAAAACTGTGGAAATTGATATTATTTTTAAGACACCACCAAAATCTTGAGTTGCGGGTAAAACACCTGTTTTTCGTACCTTTGCATACTTTTAAGTCTGTAACTTAGTTGGTTATCATCCGATTTTCACTTGCACATCCGATTTGAAAAGAAGAAACTTGGAGCTTTCAATCGATATATAGAAAATTGTGTGCTTTTGTCCACCAAACACATTAAACAGCTGTTAATCATTTGACAATATTTTTGCACATTCTTTTTATACCCTCCACCTCCAGAATGGGGGTATATTCACTTTGTCATTCCGTTTGTAACACCTTGAAATATTCATCGGAGACCCCATAAAGTATATATATTCTGGGTCGTGGTAAAATTCTAAAACGATATAGCCATGTCCGTCTGTCTGTCTGTCTGTTGAAAACACGATAGCGGCCGAACGAAATGAGCTAGGAGGTTCAAATTTTTCCTAAATGTGTCTTATGGTTGTAGATCGGTTGGGATTGAAAGTGGACGAAATCGGCCCAGAGGGAAAAATTTTTCCCTCACAAGGACTGAAAATACTCCTAATATTTAGAGTATTTCAGCATGTTTTTTGAACATATTAGTTTGTATTTAGTTGATATTTGCGATGCGCATTCCCTCTATAGCATAAAAGGGCACCATAGAGTGATTTTTATTTGTAGGGGGCGAAATGGGACAAAAAGGGATAAAAATGGTACCTATCAAACGACAACAGATAGAAACACGAAATTCGGTGTGGACATTCCTCTAATAGAGTAGATACATAATATAAAAGTATTTTTTTTAAATTCCTACTTTTAAGGGGTTAAATGGGGATAGAGGGATAAAAATAGTACCAACCTAACGGCTGCACCTAGAATAATGAAATTCGATGAAGAAATTAAGAGATTTTAGATAGTCGTACTCTTTAGGGGGCAAAATTGGAAAATGGGGATAAAAATGGTACCAACAAAATGGCCGCTGATAAAATCATGGAATTCGGTGTATACATTCCTCTGACGTAAAATATTTTTTTCCAAGTTCGTACTTTATTTTGTTGCTTTTACGACAAAAAATGGTAGAATCATGAAGTTGTCTTGTACTGCGTACGTAAGGTATAAGGTATTTTCAAAATCTATACTTTTGAATTTAAAATAGGATGGAAATACAACCAACCAAACGACTGTAGCTGAAAATACACTCTCTATCCCCCAATATTTAGGGTATTTATGATTGCTCCCTTATATTTACTTTATGAATTGAAGTATTATATCCATTATATATATATAGTATACAAATATTGGTAGCCTTGGCTTATTAATTAAATTTCTTATTTTCATACAGTTAAAATTTGTTGCGGACATTTTTCTTGTAGCTTGGAAGCACCACAAAATAAAATAAATGTTTTAGCGGGCGAAATGGGACAAAAAGGGATAAAATATGGTACCAATGATACGACAACAGCTGGAATCATGAAATTCGGTGTGTACATCCCTCTAATTGCATAGACACGTAAAATAGTGGGACTTTTCGAAATTCGTACTTTTAAGGGATATAATTAAAAAGGGGGATAAAAATGGGACCTACCAAACCGCTGAAGTTGAAATCATGAAATTCGGTGAATACATTCTGACTATGAAGGCTCGAAAAAGGTTTTTTTTCAAAATTTGTACATTTGGGCGGAGAATGGGGCGAATGGGTATATCTTTAAAATTTATACTTTTCTTATCACTTTGTCTGTATCTGAAAATGCTTCTTTCTAATGGCGACTGACAATCGCCTAATATTTAGGCATGTTCACTTTCACAATTTCAGCATTTTATTTATATATAGTAGTCGATTTTAAACAGTGCGCCTATGTATACATTATAGTTTGAAATAGTTAACAAATATAGTAATGCGCATAAAAATATCACAATTTTCGTAATATGGTACTGTGCTTCTATGTAAAGTCGACATCCTTTAATCTGCCGGTAATACTGTGGAATGCACTCCGTGATGGAGGTTATATAAGATTCGGCCCGACCGAACTTAACGCCTTCTTACTTGTTTTTTTGTAACCGTACCCCTTGTTAATTTATTTAAATAACACATTTAGTATGGTTTTAGCTTTGGTTTTAAAAAGCCGTCAATAATTGACTGAGTTATTGAAGTTTTCGCTAAAACAAAATTGTTTCAAAAATACAAGTTTTGGTCATTCCAGTTGAAATCTTTCACAATTTTACGAAATGAAGTACAATAAAAATATTTAAAATTCATAAAAGCAGATAAAAGTGGTAAAAAAATGCTTGACGACCATTTTAATAAAAAAATCCAAAATTTTGGAACTCATTTTCCCCATTTTGGGAATTCGGGTTTTTTTTTGAAAAAATTGAAAATCTAGCAATTTTATCACCATTTTTATCTTTTTGTCGAATTTTTATTGGAATTCAATTCTTAAAATTATGAAAGATTTGAACTGGAATGGCTTCAATAACTCGTTCTATTACACTAGTCAACAGTCAAAATGTACTCGGGATGCGATAATTTTTTCTGTGTAGATAACCTTGACATGAGCTCGAAAAACGCAATAAAATTTTTTTTTTTCGTTTGGTTTTTGTTTTTTTTTTTTTTTTTTAATTTTAAAAATTTTTTTTTGGTTAATTTGTTTCGTCCGGCATAACTCGGGAACCACTATCCCGATTTAATTGAATTAAATTTTAAAAAATTTAAAATTACAATTCCCTTAATCTGTTCATATATTGTTTTCCTATACAAGCAACAGTTTCCAAGTTAAAAATGAATATATAAAGGAAAAAACTTATTTTTTGCCTAAAGATTTAAAATTTTTTTTTTTAAATCCATAAAAAATCCAAAATGAAAAAAATGTCAAATCTTATTACTTTTACGTAAAGTCACCTAACCTATGAGCAAAATGAGACAAAGATCATGAAAATCGATGCACGCGTTTCGCTTTTATTCGCAATTGAGTAAAGGTATGAATTTCAAAAATTTGCTCGACATATGCACAACTTTGTCTATGGTAAGGTTTTTTCTTTTTTTTATTCTCAGAATTAACAAAACGGAATAAACAAAGGGTTATTTAATTTTTATGATTGCGTAAGCAAAGTAATAAACGCTAATAAATGTGCGTGAACAATTAAAAGGAAAAAAGGAAAGGGGACTTTTTTAATTATTTGGGTTTTCCGTTGGCTACCTGTATGATTTTTTTACAGAAATGCAACCCACATTTAAGGGTGGTCATTATTCGGAAAATTTAAGACTCACACATGGTGAAACAGGTATGTAGCCACCGTAAAAAAATATACACCCATTTATAAGTACCTGTCAGTAAAATACTAAACAATACACAGTATAAATAGGTCTTCATTGATCGATTTTACTCATTCAACAAGTGTCGACGAACGCGATAGTTAAAATGAGCAAACGTTCGCGAGGATTTGAATGCAATACCAATCCAAGTAATTTTTGTTACATGTGCGGAGAATACGTTTCTGAAAAAAACAAGCGTTGTTTTTCACCTAAATTGAGAGATTCATTTGAAGAGAGCTTCAATTTAAAGGTCTCAAACATAGATGAGCGGTGGACACCAAGTGCTCTATGTCCAAGGTGCTACGTACAGCTAGCTGACTCAAGGTAAGTGTAGATTACGAAATTCAAGAACATATATAACTTATTATTGAAATTCTTTCAGACGACAGCCGAGAATCATCATGCCAATGCTTTGGAGAGCTCCGCTTTGCCATGTAACAGATTGCTACTTCTGTCTTAGCAAAAAAACAGGCGTGGGAAAAAATATACGATGGACTTACGCTGCTGTTTCAACAGTGAATTTTCCAGTGCCATTTTCCGAAGAACCAGTGGACCCGCAACCGTCCGTTTCAAGATGGGCATCTAATAATGAGGCGATACATCCAACATCAGATCCGGAGACAGTAGAAACCACATCAGAATGCGAGTCAACATATACATTGCATGGAGGTCAACGCTTATGTTCCCAAGCAGAACTGAACGATTGGGTTAGAGAATTGAAACTCTCCAAGGAAGATGCAGAGTTGCATGCATCGCGCATGCAACTGTTCGGTTTCTTGGCTCCTGGTGTGGTGACAACAATCTACAGGAAGCGTCATGAACCATACGCAAGGTACTACACAAAAAAAGACAACTTCTGTTTTTGTAAGGACATTTCCGGATTATTTGGTGAACTCGGGTACTCTTACGATCCAGGAGAGTGGCGTCTTTTCATCGACAGCAACAAGCAGAGCCTTAAAGCAATTTTACTGCACAACGGCAACGAGAAACCTTCGATTCCGATTGCTCATGCCGTTGACACCAAGGAAACATACGAAGTCATGGACAATCTACTAAAGTGCCTTAACTATGAGAGGCACGATTGGAAAGTTTGTGCCGACCTTAAGGTTATCGGTATCCTTTGTGGATTACAAGGTGGATTCACAAAGTACTGTTGTTTTCTCTGCCTTTGGGACAGCCGCGATCGTCAACATCATTACACCAGGAGGAGTTGGACAGAAAGAGTTAACTTCATCCCCGGCAGCGACAACGTGAAATATACACCACTCATAAAAAAGGAAAATGTTTTTCTCCCACCTCTTCACATAAAGCTCGGACTCATAAAAAACTTCGTGAAAGCTATCAACAAAGATGGCGAAGCGTTCGCCTATTTAAAAACCATTTTTCCTCACCTTTCATCGGCAAAGATTAAGAAAGGCGTTTTCGACGGTCCGCAAATTAAAAAGTTGTTGCAAGACCAACAGTTTGAGCACATTTTATCACCAAATGAAGCTGCAGCTTGGAAATCATTTCGGCAAATTGTTTCCGGATTTCTTGGAAACAACAAAAGCTCAAATTACAGAGAGATCGTCGAACAACTACTCCAAAATTATAAAAAAATTAGAGCAAATATGTCGCTTAAGATACATTTTCTACACTCGCACTTGGACTTCTTTCCGGACAACCTGGGCGATGTGAGTGACGAGCATGGCGCACATGTAACAAAAATTACTTGGATTGGTATTGCATTCAAATCCTCGCGAACGTTTGCTCATTTTAACTATCGCGTTCGTCGACACTTTTTGAATGAGTAAAATCGATCAATGAAGACCTATTTATACTGTGTATTGTTTAGTATTTTACTGACAGGTACTTATAAATGGGTGTATATTTTTTACGGTGGCTACATACCTGTTTCACCATGTGTGAGTCTTAAATTTTCCGAATAATGACCACCCTTAAATGTGGGTTGCATTTCTGTAAAAAAATCATACAGGTAGCCAACGGAAAACCCAAATAATTAAAAAAGTCCCCTTTCCTTTTTTCCTTTTAATTGTTCACGCACATTTATTAGCGTTTATTACTTTGCTTACGCAATCATAAAAATTAAATAACCCTTTGTTTATTCCGTTTTGTTAATTCTGAGAATCAAAAAAAAGAAAAAACCTTACCATAGACAAAGTTGTGCATATGTCGAGCAAATTTTTGAAATTCATACCTTTACTCAATTGCGAATAAAAGCGAAACGCGTGCATCGATTTTCATGATCTTTGTCTCATTTTGCTCATAGGTTATGTGACTTTACGTAAAAGTAATAAGATTTGACATTTTTTTCATTTTGGATTTTTTATGGATTTAAAAAAAAAAAATTTTAAATCTTTAGGCAAAAAATAAGTTTTTTCCTTTATATATTCATTTTTAACTTGGAAACTGTTGCTTGTATAGGAAAACAATAAAATTAAAAAAAAAATAAAACAAAAACCAAACGAAAAAAAAATTTTTATTGCGTTTTTCGAGCTCATGTCAAGGTTATCTACACAGAAAAAATTATCGCATCCGGAGTACATGAAATTTTTTTCATTTTGTTGAGTAGTGTTATTGACGGATCAATAACTCAAGATTTTGGGGTGTCTGGCAAATTTCAAATACAGATTCTTTTTCTACTCAACAATACGTACAAAATAATAATAATAACATCATTTCCCAGAGTTTTTCTACTGTCGTACAGTGTAATGTTTGATTCTGGCACTGGGGCTGGCTGTATCTACTAAAATTTTTAAATCATTGAAAACGTTCATATTATTATCGGAAAAATGGTTATATTGTCGGAAGTTTTTTTTATTAAAAAACCTTATTATGATGTTTGCTTGAATTATGAAAATGCTTTTGGTCAGTTTATGTGGACATTTATTGTGTATTACACCCATTTTATGTAATTTCAGCCAATAAATATTTAACATCATTTTCCTGGTATCGCAATTATCGTCGTTTGCTAGTCGCCAACAACAGTACCACTGGCAAAGATCTAGCATTCGTCGACGGCTTCCGCACCCTCTTGTCGTTCACAATTGTCTGCGAACATGGCGTGGGGGTGCAATATATTCAGCTAGAAAATTCGATTTTTATCGAAAATCTATATTTGAAAACAATCATATTGTCCTTGGCTCATATCTATGTATGTATTGAATTATTTTTCGTCTTGAGTGGTCTCATGTTGCTCATCAAATTCGACAAAAGCGAATATATAACAGCGACATCTAGTCTCAGAGAGTGTGCAACTGTCTATGTTCGAATGTTGATCTCGAGATATTTAAGGTATGTACGAAGCCAAGGAAACTCTTATTAAATGTCTTCTTATAATATAGAATATACATACATATTTGTTTTTTTTTTCTTGCAGATATTTGCCATCTCTGTTATTCATGATATTATTCTCTGCCAACATTTTAATACATCTTGGGAATGCGCCGTACTGGAGACACATTATCGAACCACATGTCATGATGTGTCGCAACGACTGGTGGTCAAATGTGTTCATGACATCGAATATAGGTTTAAATAAAGGCGTAAGTTTACCATAGGGCTGTTTTTCTTTAAGCCGGGATAACAAAAATCCAAATAAAATGTTAAATTTTCACTCAAAATAAAAAAATATTTTTTAAAATTGTCGCCAATAATGTGTGTGAAAACAAATTTTGAAAAATTAATTTTATGTTAAAAACTTTGGACTTAGCCTGTATAATTTTCCAATGTAAGTCAAATTTATGGTTATGGAATTTTTTGGATTGAGCCAAATTTTAAATTTTTAAAAAATTAAATTTTTATTAATATTTTTGTTATCGCAGCTTGTTATACTGACTTAAAGAAAAACAGCCCTAATACCAAATAGGTTAGCTGTGCCTGTAGCGATTGATTAATGGCCATTGTAACACCTTGAAATATCGACCTGAGACCCTATAAAGTATATATGTATATTCTAGATCGTCATAAAATTCTAAGACGATCTAGCCATGTCCACCCTCTGTCAGTCTGTTGAAAGCACGTTCGGATTGCAACTGGGCGAAATCGGCCCAAAGGGAAAAATTTTTCCCGCACAAGGACTGAATATACCCGTAATAACCCCTAATATTTTAGAGCATTTAAGCATGTTTTTTCAATATGTCTGCTTGTACTTACTTGCTATTGAGTAAAAAAACGTGCACCATAAAGTGATTCTTATTCGGATGGGCTGAAATGGGACAAAAAGGTATACAAATGGCACCTATCAAACGACAACAGCTAGATACACGAAATTCGGTTTGTATATTTCTTTAATTGAGTTGATACATAATTAAAAGTATTTGTACAAATTTGTACTTTTAAGGGGTAAAATGGGAATAGAGGGATACAAATGGTACCAACCAAACGGCTGCACCTAAAATAATGAAATTCGATTTTTCAAAATTCCTACTTTTTGGGTTCAAAATGGAAAAAGGGGATAAAAATTGTACCATCCAAATGACCGCAGCTAGTATCATGAAATTCGGATGATACATTCCGCTGACTGTGTAGACACGAAAAACAAAAAGGTTTTTCCAAATTCGTACTTTCAAGGGATACAGTGCGAACAGAGTGATAAAAATAGTACCAACTAAACGGCTACAGCTAGAATCATGGAATTCGGTGTATACATTCCTCTAATTGCGTAGACACGTAAAATAAAGAGATTTTAAAAGGTCGTACATTTAAGGGGATAAATTGGAAAACGGGGATACAAATGGTACCAACCAAATAGCCGCAGCTAGAATCATGGAATTCGATGTATACATTCCTCAGGCTGCATATACACTCGAAAGATTTTTCCAAATTCGTATTTTTTTGCTCTTACGGCAAAAATTGGTTGAACACAACCAACTGTAGTAACCAATTTAAGCTCTTTTGAAGATTGCTGTCTTATATTTACTTTTTGAATTGACTTGAAGTATTATTCCGATATATATATGTGTACATATATATATAGTGTTTTGTTTATATTATTTTATCAATATGTTTATTTGTTTTGGCTATATTAATAAATTAAATTTTAATGTTACTACAAAATCGACAGCCTCTGTGGAATGCAATCCATGGTGGAGGGGATTATAAAGTTCAGCCCGGCCGTTTTTACTTGTTTTCTAGTAACAAATTATCTCTGCTCTAAGCATGTGCGTCACATCCGAGCAGCAAGCATATGCCTCAAATTATTTTCAAACCCTAATGACATAATATTATATTAAATTACAATTAAAATTTTAAATTAGAATCGGCTATAAAAAATTACTGATTATTTTTTCAAATTTCTGGTTTTAATGGAAAGGTTGAACTTTGCCATTTAATAATGGAACACAATATCATTCATATGACTATCACGACTGGCTCGGCAGTACCTCATCCAAAATCCGCACCAAGCAGTGACTAGTTGTGGATGCATTGGCTTCTTAATGGTCACGTGTGGGTTCTCTAAACCCCATATGCGGCAATTTTGCTTATTGAAATAGCCACCGAGATGAAAATGAGCTTCAGCGAAAATTTTTCACGTAAATTTCTTACAGTTTGCGTTAAAGACTCACTACTTTAGAAGTAAGTTTTTAATATTTCCCAATTATTCGAGCGTATTGCGTCCCATTTTGCGAATTTCAAACATAAAGCTGAAAATAAAAACAAGTTAACAAGCCGGGCCGAACTTTATATACCCTCCACCATGGATTGCATTTGACAGGGTCTGTCGATTTTCGCAGAAGTGCCCTAACATTACAGGAAAATGTATTTTTTTAATATAGCCAAACCAAAACAAATAAAAATCCTGTAAAAATAATTTTATAAATAAATATAAAATTTTTATTATTTCAAACCACGCTTATAAGGCAAGGATACCAATATGTTTTTTCTATATACATCGAAATAATACTCAATTCAATTCATAAAGTATATATAAGGCAGCAATCTTCAAAAAAGCTTAAATATCATTAATTTCATTATTTTAGGTGCTGCCGTTTAGTTGATACCATTTGTAGCCCTCTATTCCCATTTTACCCCTTAAAAGTGGGAATTAGAGGAATATACACACCGAATTTCGTGTTTCTAGCTGTTGTCGTTTGATAGGTACCATTGTTATCCCTTTTTTGCCCCATTCCACCCCTTATGAGAAAGAATCATTTTATGGTGCATATTTTTAGTACAATATCAAGTAAGTACAGGAAGACCTATTGACAAATGCTGAAATACTCTAAAGTATTAGCTGTTGTCGTTGGATAGGCACCATTTTTATTTATTTTTGCCCCATTTCACCCCCTACGAGTAAGAATCACTTTATGGTGCATGTTTTTAGTACAGGGGGAATACACATACCCAATATCAAGTAAGTACAAGCAGACATATTGAAAAACATGCTTAAATAATCTAAAATATTAGAGTTTATTATGGGCATTTTCAGTCGTTGTGAGGGAACAAATTTTCCCTGTGGATCCCAACCGATCAACAACTATAAGACGCCTGCTTTCAACAGGCGGACGGACGGACATGGTTAGATCGTCTTAGAATTTTATGACGATGAAGAAGATATATAATTTATAGGGTCTCAGGTCGATATTTCAAGGTGTTACAAACGGAATGACAATGATAATATACCCACATACTGGAGGTGGAGGGTATAATAAAATTGAATGTTTTTCTACCTTTCAAAGTCAAAGTAATCGATAGTTCAAATTTAAAATGGCTCACCCTATAAAATCAATTTTTAGATGATAGATATTTTAATTCACACTTCTACATGTCTAAAAACCAAAGACCAAAAAGATACAAAAGGAAAAACTAAAGCAAATGAGCGTTGGCACGGCAGAATTATTGCTGCGTATACACATACTTACATATGCAACTCAATGATGCTTGTAAGATGGCATGTGTACTTTATAACTTGGTGCGATTTTTTGAACGCAAATTCGGCAAGTGGGTTGTGCTTCTCGTTCGTTTGTGAAAATCATCTCCTTATAGAGGCCGGGTTTGATGTTGAAAAGCCGCTGCGAAGCCACTTGAAAAGACTTTTGACATGGTCGAAATCATGATCGTGGTAGTCTGCAGCCAAGTAATAAATGTCACCATGCCATTTGTAAATAAATTAGCATTCTATTAAATATAGATGCAAAATGGTCTTGAGCCTGGACAATATCCCAGTTCAAATCACATCCTTCTTTATATTGTTACACATTCAAATCATTTCAGTGTTGGGCATATACCTGGTATATTTCAGCAGATTTCCAGTTATACGCATTTTTTCTGGCCATCTTGGTTTTGGCAGCAAAGTAAGTTCAAATTTAATCAAGACTCACATGGTGACCTACATACTATTCCATTTTTGTCCAATTTCAGATTCCCCCAATACAAACGTTGCATATACGCCTCAGTTGGCATCGTTGGCCTAACACTGCCCAGTATTGTCAGTTATATCAATAAATTTTCATCAATTTGTACCATGGGCTTAGAGTAAGTTATTGTTGGCCCAAAATTGTCCATTTTTCGTGATATTTGTATTTTTTTTCTTTTTTTCTTACAGATCATATCGTCACATGTATATGAAAGAATTTGAGAACGGCGAATTCTTATACTATAGTTTTTATTCTTATATAAATGCATTTTTCGTTGGCATTATCTGCGGTGAATTGTATTCGAAATATCTGAGACAGGAAAAGTATCGCCAAATCCTGAGACGCTATTTGTTTAAGTCATTACCCCTGTTCGGTTGGTTAACCATATTTGCCATCTGGTATTTGGGCTCTAAACTAATGTTTATGGAACATTCCATTTGGACGGCACTATATCCCATGCTGCACAAACATTTGTCCATGGCGATTGTGGCCACGATTGTGATACTATTCAAGATGTGTCATGGTGGAGGTAAGTCAAAGAAAGATTTAAATCGTGTACACAAATCTTGCTAAGAGGTAGAAACAATTGCTGTATGCAAAGAATATGGGCTCCATAAAACAACACCCAAAATCTGTAATAAAATTATTTTGTTGCAGTAATAAGATTAGAAACTCATCTGAGGAAACGCTCAAAATTTGTTGTGAAATAAATTGGCCGATGGAACATTTTTGTTCACAATGAAGTTGTCCAAATTTGTAAAATATCAAATCTTCTTATTTGAGACTGACTAACCTTTGGTCGACTTAAAGATTTCTTACTTTTCATTCAAGAAATACCCAGCAAGAAACAAGTAAAAAGGCGTTAAGTTCGGGCGGGCCGAATCTTATATACCCTCCATCACGGGGTGTATTCCACAGTATTATCGGCAGATTAGAGACTGTCGACATTACATAGAAGTGCACTACCATGTTAGGAAAATTGTGATTATTCACTAAAATATTATTAATAGTCCTCCACTATATATAAATATTAATATAATTATTAGTCAGAAATCTTCAAAAATATGCACTGTATATCATTAGGTAGAAACAATTTCCCTCAAGCACGATTTTCCCCATTTGCAATTTCTTGATTCCATCTACAACCTAAATTTAATTTTATAGGAAAAGTTGTAATATTGAAGACCCAATATGTTTCAGAGTGGAATGTACACTAGAGCGTACCAGGTTACAAGTAAAAAAAAAGTTCGCCGTACACCTTCGAATATGAAGTATTATTGAAAGGTAGTTTCAAAAAAAATTTTTTTATTTTTTTATGCCGAACGTAGGGGTCGCGCTTTTACATTTTTCTATATAACTTCTGCATTTATAAACGGATTTTAAAGTGTGATACATCGATGTTTTTGTCTCGACGAGGCCGATTTTTTTGACTTTGAAGTCATTGAGCTCAAGCATGATTCATGATTTTATGCGAGCTTTAATTTTCTGATATTAGAGTGGTACATTAGGGTAGTAGCAACTGAGATATGATGGGTAAGTACCAGAAGGGGGTGCTTGAGCTCAATGATGTATCGATGTATCACACTTTAAAATCCGTTTATAAATGCAGAAGTTATATAGAAAAATGTAAAAGCGCGACCCCTACGTTCGGCATAAAAAAATAAAAAATTTTTTTTGAAACTACCTTTCAATAATACTTCATATTCGAAGGTGTACGGCGAACTTTTTTTTGAGGTACGCCCTAATGTACACACCTAATTTCATGATTTTAGCTACAGCCGTTTTATTGGTACCAGTTTCACTCCGTTTTCCACTATGATCCTAAAAGTACGAATTTAGAGTAGACACACGAGTGCAAATACTGAATATCACGATTCTAGCACGATTCAAACGGTTGTAGATTGTAGCCAAATTTAATTCCATTTAGATCCTGATGCTACGAATATCGGAAGATTTCTTTATTATTCGCGTCACCGCAGTCAGAGAAGTGTACACACCGAATTTCAGCCTTTTGGTTGGACCTTTTGTATCCCCATTCGCCCCATTTTCCGGCTAAAAGTACAAATTTCGACAAAATCCTTCTTACTTCGCATATTCACCGTTAGATGAAAGTACACACCGAATTTAATTATTATAGCTGCAGCCGTTTGGTTGGTACCATTTTTATCCCCATTTGCCCCATTTTCCGACTAAAAGTACACATTTCGACAAAATCTTTTTCATTTCGCATCTTCACAGTCAGATGAAAGTACGCACCGAATTTCATTATTATAGCTGCAGTCGTTTGGTTGGTATCACTTTTATCCCCATTCGCCCCATTTTCCGGCTAAAAGTACAAAATTCGACAAAATCCTTGTTACTTCGCATCTTCACAGTCAAGTGAAAGTACACACCGAATTTCATGATTTCAACTTCAGCGGTTTGGTAGGTACCATTTTTATCCCTCTTTTCCAATTGTATCCCTTAAAAGTACGAATTTTAAAACATCCCTCTATTTTAGGCATCCACGCAATTAGAAGAATGCACATTCCAAATTTCATATTTCTAGCTGTTATCGTATCATTGATACCATTTTTATCCCTTTTTGTCCCATTTCGTCCGTTAAAACGTGTATGCTTTTACGCTACAAGACGAATGTACGCAATAAATTTCAAGTGCATATAAAGCAGAACAAAATTGCTTAAATATTCTAAATATTATGGAGTACTTTCAGTCCTTGTTAGGGAATTTTTTTTCCTCTGGGCCGATTTCTTCCACTTTCGATCCCAACGATCTGCAACCATAAGACACATTTAGGGAAAATTTTAACCTCCTAGCTCATTTCGTTCGACCGCTATCGTGCTTTCAACAGACAGGCAGACGGACATGGCTAGATCGTCTTAGAATTGTACCACAAATCACAATATATATACTTGATTGAGTATCCGATTAATATTTTAAGGTTTTACAAACGGAATGACAAATTGTTAAAAATGTACTAATGTCACCATCATTTTATATTCTGAAAATGTTCTCAATTCATAACAATCGTTCCTTCTTCATTTACGAAAAATGGTCCCATTAGTACAGTATTTTTATGACACTCCAACATTAGTCATTCAAAAAATATTTGAGATCGAAATTGAACAAATAAATATTTTCATCCTACCCATAAGACCCATATTAAAATCGATTACACAAACCACAATTAATCATTTAATATACAACGCAAAAGAATTTTTTCTTTTTCGATATTTGATTATTATTATTGATTCTATAATGAAGATATGAAGTAAAAAAAGTTAACTTAATTCTATTGAAATTTATTTAAAATTTAAATTTTAATTTATTTATTCGTATTTGAGAATCTATTTAGAATGAATTATCTTGGATGTATGATTGATTAGCAATGAAAGTGTCTTGTATTTGGAAATACTTCCATTTTTTTGTTAAATAGTGTTGTTAATAAGTGTTAAACTGCATTTTTATACCTTCCACCTCCAGGGTCCTTGTGAGGGAAAATTTTTTCCCTCTGGGCCGATTTCGCCCACTTTCAATCCCAACCGATCTACAACCATAAGACACATTTAGGAAAAATTTGAACCTCCTAGGCCGAACGACCGCTATCGTGCTTTCAACAGACAGACGGACATGGCTATATCGTCTTAGAATTTTACCACGACCCAGAATATATATACTTTATGGGGTCTCCGATGAATATTTCAAGGTGTTACAAATGGAATGACAAAGTGAATATACCCCCATCCTGGAGGTGGAGGGTATAAAAATGGTACATATAAAACGACAACAGTTAGAAACACGAAATTGCGGTGAGTACACGTACGTACGGTGTAATTGAGTAGATACATAATATAAAAGTATTTTTTCCAAATTCGTACTTTTAAGGGGTAAAATAGGAATAGGGGGATAAAAATGGTACCAACCAAACGGCTGTACCTAGAATAATGAAATTCGGTGTATACATTCCTCTGATTGCATAGATAAGTAAAATACACGGATTTTTCAAAATTCGTACTTTTTGGGTTAAAATGAAAAAAGGGGATACAAATAGTACCAATCTAATGAAATTCGGAGTATACATTCCTCTGAGTATGTAGACACGGAAAATAAACTGATTTTTAGAAATTCGTACTTTTTGGGGTTAAAATGAAAAAAGGGGATACAAATAGTACCAACCAAATGACCGCAGCTAGACTCATGAAATTCGGAGTATACATCCCTCTGACTGCGTAGACACGGAAAATAAACGGATTTTTCGAAATTCGTACTTTCATGGGATACAATGGTACAGAGGGATAAAAATAGTACCAACTAAACGACTACAGCAAGAATGATGAAATTCTAACTGCGTAGAAACGTCAAGGGAGTAAAAATGGTACCAACCAAATGGGCGCAGCTGGAATCATGGAATTCGGTGTATACATTCCTCTGACTGCATAAACACGTAAAATAAAAAGTTTTTTTTCCAAATTCGTACTTTTTCTTTTACGGCAAAAATTGGTTGAATCATAAAGTTAGGTTATTTTGCACTACGTACGTAATAATGGATTTTCAAAATTTGTACTTTTGGAATTAAAATAGAATGGAAATACAACCAACTGTAGCACCAATACCAATATTTATGGCTTTGAAAATATAAATATAAGAATATTTATTTTTTGAATTGACGTATTGGTAGCATTACCTTATAAACGTGGTTTGAAATACAAAATGTTGTTTCTAGAGCGGAAAATGTCAAGTCGGGAGCGACATTTGTATGGGGGCTATATCTAAATCTGAATCGATTTTCCTCAAATTAAATAGCGTTCGTCCTTGATCCACAATACTTAGTTGTGCCAATTTTAGTTAAGATCGGACTGTAATTGCGACCTGTAATTTGATTACAACAATAGATGGACGGGTGGGTGTTACAAACAAATGCACAAAGACATAATACTCTCGTGGAGTGTATAATTAATTTTTCAATATTTGTATTTGTTTTGGTTTGGCTATATTAAAAAAATTATATTTTCCTGTAATATTACTGCACTTCTACGAAAACCGACAACCTCTGTGGAATGCAATCCATGGTGGAGGGTATAAAAAGTTCGGCCCGGCCGAACTTAACGCCGTTTTTACTTGTTGGGAGTGCTTTTGAAAGACTTTATTAGATGACAAATGTATTTGGATATGAGAAACTATTTATAATGAATTTGTTTGGTTGCATAATTTAGGAGTAATGATAATGTTGTTCATTTTGAACTACTCCCAAGTTTATTGGTACCCAGCAAAAAAAATTGGAAGTACTTTCGTAGGAAGCACATTTTAATCGCATCTCAAAATCCAAATGTGAATTTTTCCCGCTTTTGAGGAAGTTATTTTAAGCAACAACCAAAAAAGTAGATAATATGTTATTATCCCCCAACATTTCACAAGTGAATGGGAGTCACAGAGATATGGTGTCCGCTTTGCACCCACAAGGTCCCGGGTTTGAATCGAGGCTCGTGAATTTTTTGTTTGTTTTTTTATTACTTTTATAAATAAACAATGTTTAATTTTATATGATTTTAACAATTTAAAAATTTTAATTTTTAATTATTAATACTACATAATATCAGTAAAATTAAGTACATAGAAAAAAGTCTGTTATTAACAGCAGCTATTGTCTGCTGCCTATCAGCAGACATTTTTCTGCCATAACAGCAGTTTTTCTGCATCAGCATTCACACTGCTAAAGTGTTTGCAGTCTGCTAAAAATACCTGCTGTTAATTAAATTAGAAAAAATGAGAAAAAATAAGTGTTTATAATTTAAATGCCTTTCAGATTGATGGCGAAAACGAATTTAGCTCGAATTTCGTTTTATAAAGGGTGATTTTTTAACAGCTATAAGAAAGTTTTTCAAAAAAAAACACATAAAATTCAGAAAAATGCATGAAATCTTTATTTGAAGCGACAGTACGGTCCATATAATTTAATGTTTGAAGATTATTTCATGCAAATGTTGACCCTGACTGCGCCTCAACAACGACTCCAACATTTCGGCCGGTATCTCACGAATAAATGCTTCAATGTTGTCTTCCAATGTGTCAATTGAAGCGGGCTTGTCTGTATAGACATGAGCTTCAACATAGCCCCACAAAAATAGTCTAAAGGCATTAAATCGCACGATCTAGGCGGCCAATTGACCGAACGTCCCGAACGAGAAATAAAATGTTCACCGAACTCGCCTCTCAATAAGTCCATTTTTGCGCGTGCTGTGTGGCATGTGGCACCGTCTTGTTGAAACCACATGTCATGCAAGTCAAGCTCTTGCATTTTGGGGGAAAAAATGATGCCACCAGCCTATAAACCGCACCAAACTGTGACTTTTTCTGGATGCATTGGTAGCTCTTGCAATGCTTCTGGCAGATATTCACTCCAAAATCGACAATTCTGCCTATTTACGTACCCATTGAGCCAAAAATTAGCTTCGTCATTGAACATAATTTTTCGGTAAAAAAGTGGATCTTCGGCTTTCTTGAACTTTCTTGACAGAGCACGCATTTTGATAATAAAATGCAATAATTTGCAAGCGTTGTTCGCTTGTAAGACGATTCATGGTTAAATTATAGACCAAAGTGAAGATGTTTGACAGTGAAACAAAACACGAAACGTGTGTCAGCTGTTTAAACCGGTGTTGCCAAAAAGATAATAGCTAAAAAACACCCCTTTATTACAACCGCAGAGCCTTTTATATCCTCGACCTCATGTTTCTAAATTTATTCTAAAAGGTGTTGTTAATAAAATTGTTAACTGGCTACATTGTTCTGTACATATGCTACATAGTTTCAAGAAAGCGTTTTTTTTTCTTTATTGTTGTTTGCTATTTCAGCAGATACAAGTCTGCTATTTCTTTTTCAGCAGAAAATCTGCTCTTACTGCTCAGACTTTCTGCTTTCTTTTACTGACAAATTCCTTTTCAGTGTAGTGTTAATTTATGTAATACTAAATTAAATTATTATTTATTATATTTATTTGCGTTTTATATTAGTTCACATTATATATGTACATAAATATTTTGTTAAGTTTCCTATTGCCAGTTCTAACGAACAAAATTATTTGCTTTAGTTATTCACCACTCACAACAGAGGATAGCTAAGATGGTTAGAGTGTCGTAGTAGCAACCAGAAGGTTTGCTATTTTAGCCCCGGTAGCGGCGGATTTTTTAAAAATGAAATGGAACTAGTGAAAAAATAAAATATAACTTTTAAGTCTTTCAAAATAAAGGACATCCCTCCTATGACAACTCCATGCTAAATTCAAGTTTCACTGCTTCCGAATCACAAGATGATCATCTTTTCACTTCTTTCTCTTTTTGCTGGGTAACAATACTGTCATCTTATCAAGTCTCATAGTAGCCTAGCAGGTAAACCTATCAAACGTAGCAATACAGAGTGTCCTAATGGTTTTCTAAATAAATTTAAGAAATGAGTTGGTAACATCTGCCAAAAACGCCTTTTGCCTTGACCAATTTTCAGTCTAATTCTGAATTCTTAAGTGTTTCGTCTTCTATTTTCAGGATTCCTAACATCTCCGATTTTCCGACTTTTGGCAAGAATATCGTATCAGACTTATATGTGGCATTATATCATACTTTTTACGATATTTGGGAATATTCGACAACCTCTGCATATGTCACATGTAGTGGTGGTATGTATCTGAAATCAATAATTTTATATGTATGAATACGAGAACTAATGTCCTACATCCCCACACAGCCTTTTCTAATTATTAGCGCTTACACATTATCGATAGTTCCATCATTACTTATAACCACAATGGTGGAATATCCGATATCTGAGCTATTGAGCTACTTCGATTTGAAAAGTAAGTAAAAACGGGCAGATTTTTGAAACTACTTGGCAGATAGTTGGATTTTAGAATATTAAATCTGTATTTAATTTGTTCACTAAACTGCTTCTTTAGTGAGTTTGTCGGCTACAATCTCCACCATTTTCAATTGAAATACAAAGAACAACACTTGAAATTCAAAAATATCAATTGGAATCCAAAAATTTCATTCAAAAATAAATTCAAGACTCATCAATTGAAATTCAAAAATGTAAACAATGCAAAATGTATATTAAATATAATTCCCTTCTGGTACCACCAAATATAAATTGGATACGCTTTGGTTAAAATAAAATTGTTATAACTTTAATACGATATTTATGTTTTTGCCATTCCTTATCCTTGGTAAAATTAAATTTTGTAAAACGAATTTTGAATTTTAAATGGTATCTTTTGAATGTGTTGTCATTTATTTTGGTTTAAGGCCAAAGGTTGTGCTGAAGTCTTCAGCAGAGCCCGAAATTGGCAAAAAAGCAAAGTGAGACGTTTATTGTTTGCAGCTAAAAGTTGATTGCGCAGTTTCAATGGGCGCTACCCCATCTCGTCAGAACTTTCGCAACGAATGTATGTCTTTGACTTAAATCAAGGTTCATATTAGTACCAGAGGTCACATATGACAAATGAGAAGCGCTGATAAACAAAATATTCCACCGAACTAAGTCGACACACTAAAAGTCTCACTTTGCCAATTCAATGTTATGCATGTGCTCGCAACAATGCAAAAGTTATCCGTCTACACTGTACCTCGTGTGTATTGTTGTTGTTTGTATTTATAGTTGGTCTATTATGTTATATGTGTTGTCATTTATTTTGGTTTAAGACCAAAGATTGTGCTGAAGTCTTCAGCAGAACACAAAATTAGCAAAAAGGCAAAGTGAGACCTTTATTGTTGCAGTTAAAAGTTGACTGCGCAGTTTCGTTTTCAAATGACGAGTTTTGAATTTCAATTGATATTTTTTAAATTTCAATTGATATTTTTCGAATTTCAAATGAAACTTTTGAATTCCAACTGATATTTTTAATTTAAAATGGAATTTTTGAATTTCAAATTTTGTCTTTTGAATTACAATTGAAAGTGGTGTAGATAATTCTATATTTGTTCAACGCTTTGGCTTAATAGTATGTATATTAAGGAAATCTATTTCCTTGTAATGATCCTTACTGACATTTCAACGTTCGTGGAAATTCTTTTTTGTGCCAAATCTCACAAAAAAAACACAGTATATTCGTTCTTTCGCAAGCAATAGAGCGAAAGATCGCACTTTATATTAATATGCATATCTTTTTCTCATTACAGATAAGCCCAAAAACGTAAAAACATCTTAAAAGTTTACAAATCTAGCTAATATGCCCAATAGCAGTTGTGTGCCAAGTGAAAAGTTATTTTTGTTAAATATTTGAAATAAGTTATATATTTACCTATAATTGACAAATAAAACATTAAATATTAATTTTTCACATTTTTATTTACTCGAAATAACGCAGAATATAATATCAACTTTTTGGAATTTTGAGGAAAATACTTTGTGAGGAATTTTTTTTTTTCAACTTTTAAGAAGTTCCTAAACAATTCAAAAATGAAACAAGTAAGGAAAGGCTAAAGTCGGGCGGGGCTGACTCTATGATACACTCCACTTTCTATCCGAATACAATTTAATTCGGTGAAAAAGTGAAAACGTTTGACAAAAAAATTTAAATCGGAAAGGACATTTGTATGGGGGTATATTGAAATCTGGAACGAAAGAGGTGAAATATAATATGTATAGTTTGGCCAAAATCGGTTAAACATTTGGGAGCAACATTTGTATTTGGGCTATATCTAAATCTGAACCGATCTTACCCACTTTCACCATAGGTTTTTTTACTTGGATTATAAACTGTTGTGCCAAATTTAAAGAAAATAGGGTACAATTAGGGTTTGGGGTTTCCCGGACTTTTTTCATTCCCGGGAAAACGGGAATGAAAAATTTCATTCCCGGGAATCCCGGGAATTCCCGGGAAAAAGTAATTTATTTATAGGTATGTCCAATATGGTTTAAAATATCAATATTTAATAACTGGTGTATTTTTTTCAATACTGTCATATTACAAATTAAAAACGAATGTTATTGTCAAAATATTTTACAAATTATTTTTCATTTTACAAATATTTTACTGTACACCTTTTCAAGGTTATATTCGGAACATACAAATTTATATTGAGAAATGTAAATTCATATAGGGACATATAAATTCATAATGTGTAATGTGAATTTATAATAGGAACATGTTAAATCATAATGAGAAATATAAATTCATAATGAGAATTGTTAATTTATATTGAGAACAATTTATTCATAATAGGAACATACCATTTAATAATGAAATATACAAGTTTGTTATCAGAAAATCCAATTTCATAATCAGAAAATACGTTTTCATATTCAGAAAATATGAATTCAATATATATATTCAAATATAAAATCATATTGAGAAAATGTAAATTTATAATGAGTACATTGATCAAATATGTGTTTCAATGAAAATATCCATAGAAGAACGTACATACATAGCTTCGATTATAAATTTTACTGTTTCTGATTATGAATTTATATTTTATGAATATATATGAATAAGAATTTATTTTTTTTATTTTTATTTATTAATTATGAATCACAATACAAAGTAAATTTATATTCCAATTTTGGGTCCAGGGATTGAGCCGGGGTGACTAAGACCATTGTAGCTAGTTATTGCAGCGACAGACCAGAGCCTCTGGTGGGAATCGAACCCACAACCCCCACGCTGATAGCCGATCGACTCGACTACCGGGGCGCTCCTAAGAATTTATATTTTCTCATTATCAATTAGGATTTTTCATTTTGAATTTATATATCTCATTATCAATTTGTATGTTCTTATTATGATTTTATATTTCTCAATATGAATTTACATTTCACATTACGAATTTACAGTGCTGATTGTGAATTATCATGCTCCTATTATGAATTTACATTTCTCATCGTGAACTTACATATTCTGATTATAAATTACATTTTCTCATTATAAACTTGAAAAGGTGTAGACTAATCGTCAGAATTGGACATTTATATCGCTGGTAGAAGTGACTGACACCTACATTAGATTCAAAATTGAAAACGATTAAGGAAACAAATAACTCATATGACGAAGAATGTTATGACACATTTAATTTAGAATATTCATTCGTCTGGAGACAAAAATATATATACATACATGGGGGAATATTATAAACTGTAAAAACTATAGAAACATAAGAAATTAATATTAATTTAATAAATTCATAAAAAAAATAAAAATATTGAAATAGTGCAGTCATTAATTCTTACAAATGGCCATTGAAATACTCTTGAAAATTTCCAGGCGAACAAGTTTTATTGTATTCCTATTTTTAGATCTTTTCTTTCTGGCTACATATGTAAAGTAAATTGTTCTTGAAGAATATGTTCACCTCGATTCTTCTAGAAAAACAAGAAAATTTACATTATATAAGCCATAGTATTGTCGGAATGATATTTTTATTTCAGAATAAAGATCCTGCAAATAGCCTCACAAAAAGGTTTTATTCCCCCAGCTGGGTTTCGCATAAAATGGCTATTTAGCGAATTTAAAAAGTTTTGTTTGTAGTAATATAATATAAACAAATACTCAACAATGTCAAATTGTCAGTAATGTAAATACATATATGAATTTGAAATACATCTAAAAAATCCAATTTATATAGTAACATTCAATTATTGATCAACATAATAAATAAATTATTTTTTTAATATTTCCCGTATTCCCGGGAAATTGAAAATTGTTTCCCGGGAATTCCCGTCCAAATTTTTCCGGGAATTCCCGGGAAAAACGATTCGGGAATTCCCGGACCCCAAACCCTAGGTACAATATGTCGTTTCTACAGCGGAAAATTTCAAATCGGGAGCGACATTTGTATGGGGGCTATATCTAAATCTGAACCGATTTGCCTCAAATTAAATAGTCCTTGATCCACAAAACTTATTTGTGCTAATTTTGCTACGATCGGACTATAATTGCGACCTGTAATATGATTACAACAATAGATGGACAGACGGACATTGCTAAATCGACTCAGAAAGTGATTCTAAGTCGATCGGTATACTTAACAATGGGTCTATCTCGTTTCCTTTTGGGTGTTACAAACAAATGCACAAACACATAATACCCTCGTGGAGTGTATACAAATAAAGTAAGTAATTTTACTGTGATCTGGAAATTGCCAATGTCATAACATCACTTTACAAAACCCAAATTAAGTTTGTCATATTTACAAATATAAAATTAAGTATGTCAACATTTTAGAATGTTATAGGTTAATGCCTACCTTTTTCCACTTTAAAACCACAATGCAATGCTTAAATTGGTACCATTTTGATCCCTTTCCATCCATCCTTTATCCCTCCTTTAAAGTACAAGTTTCGAACAATCTAATTTTACTGCGCTTTTACATGGTTAGAGGAGTTTACATACCAACTTTCACTATTCTAGCTGTAATACTTTAGTTGGTACCATATTTATCCCTTTTTGCCCCACTCACCCCTTAAATGTACAAAATTCGAAAATCCATTTATGTTGCGCGTCTGCGTGGTCGGTGGAATGTACACGCCGAATTTCACGATTCTAGCTCCAATACTTTAGTTGGTACCATTTTTATCCCTTTTTGTCCCGCTCACCCCTTAAAAGTACAAATTTCAAAAAAATCCATTTAGATTGCGCTTCTACGTTGTCAGATGAATTTACGCACCAAATTTCACGACTATAGCTGCAATACTTAAATTGGTACCATTTTTATCCCTTTTTGTCTCGCGCACCCCTTAAAGGTACAAATTTCAAAAAATCCAATTTTACTGCTCTTCTACATGGTCATGGAATTTACGTACCAAATTTCACGATTCTAGCTGTAATAATTTGGTTGGTACCATTTTTATCCCTTTTTGCCCCGTTCGCCTCTAAAAAGTACTAATTTCGAAAAATCCATTTATGTTGTAAGTCTACGTTGTCAGAGAAATGTAAATACCGATTTTGACGAAAATACTGCAATACTTAAAATGGTACCAATTGTATCTCCTTTTGTCTCTTTCCTCCCTTAAAAGTACAAATACCAAAAGTCCCTATTTGTCGCTCGTCTGCATGGTCTTTGCACGGAACATACCGAATTTCATGTTTCTAATTTCTACTGCCAGGACGAAGGTTCGATGTTTGTCCCGTTTTACTCCCCAAAAGTACGAATTTCTTAAAACCCTTTCTTAGTCGGCTCGGCGTTTACGTCATATTTGGGAACTACCCTGAACATTTCATGACCCTGGCTTCAGCCGTTTGTCAATTATAAGTCAGTAACGCAACTCTTTTATATAAAGGGTGATTTTTTAAGAGCTTGATAACTTTTTTTTTTAAAAAACGCATAAAATTTGCAAAATCTCATCGGTTCTTTATTTGAAACGTTAGATTGGTCCATGACATTTACTTTTTGAAGATAATTTCATTTAAATGTTGACCGCGGCTGCGTCTTAGGTGGTCCATCCGCTTAGTCCAATTTTGGCATTTCCACGTTTTTGAGTAACAGAGACCCAATTGGTGCGAACGGCCACGAATCGAAAATTGGTGGTCATCATTAACACTGGCCGATACAGCTGCGATATTTTCTTCAGTTCGCACTCTACGTAAGCGTGTTGGTGGTTTAATGTCCAACAATGTAAATTTGGTGCGAAATTTAGTCACAATAGCCCGAATAGCCGCTTCAGTGGGTCGATTAAACTGACCATAAAATGGAAGCGCGCAATGAACTTTCTTAACAGAGCACGCATTTTGATAATAAAATTCAATAATTTGCAAGCGTTGTTCGTTTGTAAGACGATTCATGATGAAATGTCAAAGCATACTGAGCATCTTTCTCTTTGACACCATGTCTGAAATCCCACGTGATCTGTCAAATACTAATGCATGAAAATCCTAACCTCAAAAAATCACTCTTTATATAGATTTCATAAAAGATTTTCCATAAATTTAGTGAATTTATTCTTAATATGTATGAAAAGTTCATAAATAAAATGAAATGTTTCATACAATTTTTTTATAAACATTTCATAAAATAAATAAATTAGTTTCATGCGATCAAAGGAAAATTTCATAGTATGAATTAAAAATATCTTAAAGATTATGAAATATGTCATAACCATTAAAGAATTTGTCTTATGTGTCATAAATATAATGAAGTATTTTGTAGTTTTTATGAAACGTTTCATAACTTACAAATAGATTTTTAGCGTGTAGACTTTATTCGGTTGAATGCAATACTCATTTCTCCTATGTTAACTCTGAAATAAGCATGTACCCTAATTTAGGCCAAAGACATATTTTTGCAAAGATTCTTGTTAGGCTTTTTTGTTTATATTAGAATCTTCAGTATAACTTAAATTAATATTTATGAAACCTTTTCATAAAATTAATGAAGTTTCTTTACAAAATCTATGAACATTTTCATAAATTACATTATGAAAAATAATGGCGCTGCATGAAAAAAGTGCATTGAATGAAGGGCTGCATTTCATAGTTTCTATGAATTTTGTTCAGAAATTCCTGTTCATTGATTTGTGCTTTATGAAACATGTTTCATACATTTCATGAAGAGCTTCTTTGACGACTTTTTAATGCAATTTTTCACTGAGATTATGACTAAATCCTAAATATATTGGAGATAATTCTTTCATTGTGGCCGATGTAATAAAAAATTGCATTCCAACAATATTTCTGTCTTGTATTGTCATTGTAAGTTCTCAAGCTCTTAAAAAAACACCCTTTACAAAGAGCTTCGGTAAAATGCTTGTGAACTAGAGTAATTTAAAATGTGAATTGATATTTTTTGTCAAGCTCTCATTCTATCATCGATGCTGTATTGATATATTAACCAGTTTACATATACTATATGTATGCATGTAATTGTTGTAAACTGCAAGGTTCAATGATTCAAGAGTTCATAATGAAACTGCAATTATTTTTAATTAGACTGTGTGACGGTGGCAAGTTACTGCTAACCTACGGTTATAGATGTCAAACAATTTTGTAATTTAAATTGATTGAGGCTTTATCAAAAATCACTTATGTTATATGGAACATATATGTTATATGATTTAATTGCAGTTAACAAATTTCAGCATCTTTCTTTATCTTATAAATATAAGTTAAGCCAAGGATGCATTTCTTCAATATTACTCTATGTGTTTGTCAAATATAATTTAGGTTTATTTTCAAATTCTAACTATTTTTATCTTTAGATTCGCACTAACTTTAGCTTATTTTGTTAATTATTAATTTTGTTAGCTCATCACCCTTATTATTTTATATTTCTCATACCTCCTCGCCTTTCGTATAGCACTAAAATATAAATGAACTAAATAATAAAATATATATATTCCACTTAAACCTTTAGGGAGCCGCTTATTACCTGCTAAGTGTTTAAGCGGCATAGCAATAACTGGCTTACGAAATGTTAATATGACTAAACAGGGCCGTGCGCAGGGGGGGGGGGGGTTCAAACCCCCCCCCAGAGAGGTTTCGAACATATATTTTTTTAAAACCTTCTTGACTTTCTGAAGCAATAAAATATATAATTTTTAAGGTCTTTTTAAAATAACTCGTCTGAAATGGTAATTGCAGTAAAATCATGAAAATTACATAAAAAATCTTGGATACTTTCTTCAACCTCGGACAAAGGTTAGGAAATTTCGAAAACTTTTTAATCGTAGCAATTAGTAATCCTTTTTAGATTAAACTGTAGAAGAATGATTAATAATTTCTCTTCAAATTAAGTGGGAAAACAGTTTTTTCGCTCTCCTGAAAAGTTATGTTTTTGTTCATAGCCACTTATGAATATGAGCCCTCGATATGTATGTATGTAAGCAACTAATATTTAAAAAAAGTTCTACACTTAGAGAACAAGTCTGTTAATAAAAGCGATTGTCTGCTGCCTATCAGCAGACACTTTTCTCCTATTACAGCTGTTTTTTGACATAACAACAGTTTTCTCCTACTAAAGAGTTTGCAGTCTGCTAAAATTGGCTGTTGTCAATTAAAATATAAAAATAGATAAGCGTTCATAAGCGAGTTTAGCCCGAATTTTCTTTTATATTAGCTTAGGACAATATGCGTATCACATATATTGCTAAAAACAGCAAACAGCTGTTTACCATCTCAGCAGATACAAATCTGCTGTCTCTTTTTTAACAGCAGAAAATCTGCTCTTTCAGTATCTTGCTTTCTTTTACTGACATATTCCTTTCAGTGTACTGATAGATGGATTACTGAAATGCAATTTTGCCGACAATGTCTGTCGGACGAATGTCTCAAAATATTTCTCGAAGATCCTGGCAATAAAATGTGAGGTGTTTCCAAACGCTCCAGTAAAAATTTCCTAAAAAGTTGGAAAATTAACTAAGTATGTGTAAAGTTTCCTTCTTTCAAAGCAATAGTAAATAGTTCATTTACTAGAAAAAGGGCAGTAGATTTACTTAAAAACATTTCTTTGGATCTGATAAAAAATTCTTACAATTGAGTAAATTCAAACTTATGTTTTAAGTGAGAAAAAAATCTGAAATTTTTTGTATGGAAAAAAATCCATTTAGGAAATTTTAACTTAAAAATTAGTTTTTTTCTAAAATGGAGTTAAAATGTTTACTGAAATTTATGCCGAGTTCTTCATACATTTAAATATTAATGAACTTATAAAAAACATTTGAAATTGTTTAAAAAAATAGTGAATATTAATCAAAGAAGCAATTCTCGTTTGTTTGCAGAGACTTATTTCTTAAATAAAGAGTGATTTTTTTGAGGTTAGGATTTTCATGCATTAGTATTTGACAGATCACGTGGGATTTCAGACATGGTGTCAAAGAGAAAGATGCTCAGTATGCTTTGACATTTCATCATGAATCGTCTTACAAACGAACAACGCTTGCAAATTATTGAATTTTATTATCAAAATGCGTGCTCTGTTAAGAAAGTTCATTGCGCGCTTCCATTTTATGGTCAGTTTAATCGACCCACTGAAGCGGCTATTCGGGCTATTGTGACTAAATTTCGCACCAAATTTACATTGTTGGACATTAAACCACCAACACGCTTACGTAGAGTGCGAACTGAAGAAAATATCGCAGCTGTATCGGCCAGTGTTAATGATGACCACCAATTTTCGATTCGTCGCCGTTCGCACCAATTGGGTCTCTGTTACTCAAAAACGTGGAAATGCCAAAATTGGACTAAGCGGATGGACCACCTAAGACGCAGCCGCGGTCAACATTTAAATGAAATTATCTTCAAAAAGTAAATGTCATGGACCAATCTAACGTTTCAAATAAAGAACCGATGAGATTTTGCAAATTTTATGCGTTTTTTTAAAAAAAAAGTTATCAAGCTCATAAAAAATCACCCTTTACTTTATGAATTATTCTAAACAACCACTGCGAAGGCGCCTATCTTGCCTTCGCAACAATCATGGAGTAATAGCTCAACTCCTTATGGCAGAGATATCATGAAACTTTTGAGAAATATTTCATGTTGTCATTTTTTGTATCAGTTTTGCATACACTGATGCAAAACTATTTGTTTGATTTTTTTAGTTAAATTGAACTTATTTTAATTTCACCTTTTTCCTTGTATAAAATAAAATTTTCCTCAGTTTAAGTAAAAATTTACTCGTTTTGAGGAAACAAATCAGCAAAATTGTCCTCAGTTTGAGTAAATATTTACTTGATTTGAGTAAAAAATTACTAGGTTTTAGGAAAAATTTACTTAGATTTAGGAACATTTCAGAAAAAATTTTACTTATATTTAGTAAAAATGTACTTGGTTTCCTAAATTTTAGTTAATTTGAACTCATTATAGGGTTAACTTTTTTATGAGTGTAGATGAAAACCCCCTCCCCCCCCCAGGGGAAAATCCTGCGCACGGGCCTGTGACTAAATTAACTGCTCCAGGTGTAAGTGGTTAGACTAGAGATGGGCGCGTGAGAGATTAATGGCTCACGTTCACGCAGGCTCACGATGGAAAAAATTTAATAAATGCAGTGCATAGTGTTGGTACAGGTAATACTTGCTTAAATAATAGAAAAATTATAAATTATTCGTCCATTGCGGCACTTTGGTTTAGAAATAAATATATGTATATTAATAGTTGAATTCCACCCGCTTCGCCAGGCAAAAAAAAATAAAAAAAATGGTAAAATTAAAATCAGGTTTCTTATTGATTTTTATCGTGGTCAGTAATATATACGTTCCTATTTTCAGCCTTCTAGTTCAAAAAACTCTTTTGCCACGCCCACACCGCCCGTGAAACGATAATTCAAAATCCGGAATCATATTTATCTTTCTCATGATCAGTAATATATACGCTCCAATTTTCAGCCTTCTAGCTAAAAAAAAAAACACTATCGCCACTCCGCCCACAAAATGAAAATCTAAATTTCGGCATCATATTTATCATTCTCGTGGTCAGTAATATATATGTACCAATTTTCAGCCTGCTAGCCCTCAAAAACTTTTGCCACGCCCACTCCGCCCACAAAACGAAAATCCAAATTTCGGCATCTTATTTTTCTTTCTCGTGGTCAGTAATTTATATACCAATTTTCAGCCTTCTAGCTCTCAAAAAACACTATTGCCACACCTCCACCGCCCACGAAACGAAAATCCAAATTTCGGCATCAAATTGATCTTTCTCGTGGTCAGTAATATATATTTACCAATTTTCAGCCTTCTAGGTATCAAAAACACTTTTGCCACGCCCCTTCCGCCCACAGAGAAAATTCTATTCTATCTGTACTGAAAAATTTAACAACATCGGTTCAGCCGTTTACGCGTGATTGTGCAACGAACAAACAGACAGACGTACACTAAGTTTTTATAATATTTATAGGGATATGACTTTAATTTTGAATGGAAATTTCACATTTTTAAATGAAATAAAATGAAAAAAGAATAAATAAATATATGCGACTCACAACAATATCACGTGACTCACTTTTTTCGTTGCTCAAGTGAGTAAAATAAATTTAGCTTTTCACGCAATTCACGTGAGTCGCGCCCTCTCTAATCTGGAGGATCAAATGCATTTTTTTAAATTCTAAAATCTTGACTTTTTATCGAACAAATACTGTTCGAAGCGGGGAAATACCATTGTTTCAAATAAAACACTTTTAAGATCTGGTATTTTTGACGATATAAAATAATATGTCATAACAAAAACCAAAATAAAAAATTATTTTTTTTGAAATTGCCGCCAACAGCAATATCAATGTGAGTGAAAACACATTTTGAAAGAAATAATTAAATGTTAAGCAATTTTGGACTTAGCCTGATTTTGGTTATCGATGCTAAGTCAGCACAAAATATTTATTTTGAAAATTTGTTTTTGATACAAATATTTATATTGTTGTTGGCGACAATGTTTATTTTAAGAAAAAAATTAAATGTTTATTAACGTTTTTGTTGTTTGTTCGCTAATCAAGAAAATAGCTTGTTAAACTCAAAGTGGTGCTGCCAGATTTTTGTTGTTGATTCATTTAAGAAATGTCAATGGGCAACAACGCTGCAGTCTTTGACATTACTTACCTGTCTTCATATATATATATATATATATAGACAACCTACTACTGTGAAATATATTGACCATTCTTTGAATTTGGTATCCCACATATGATGACGTCTATAGAAAGTTGAATGATTGTATTTTGATTTGAAAGTCGCATTTATATAAGTCAATTTCAGTACGCGTGGCCATGTATTCCTATAAGTAAAAATAAGGCTGTTTTTCTTTAAGACTGGATAACTAAGCTGTGGTAAGAAAAAACCAAATAAAAAGTTAAGATTTAACTCAAAATAAAAATTTATTTTTTAAAATTATCACCAACAGCAATACCAATGTATGTATAAAAACAAATTTTGACAAAAATATTTTATGTTAAAAATATTGGACTTAGCTTAATTATCCAGTGTAGGTCAAATTTATAGTTATCGACCATAAGTCCGAAAAAGTCAACAGAAAATATTTTTTTTTAATTTGTTTTGATACAAATATTTATATTGTTGTTGCCGACAATGTGAAAGAATAATTTTTTATTTTGAGTAAAAAATTAAATTTTTATTAACGTTTGTGTTATCGCAGCTTCTTATCCCGGCTTAAAGAAAAACAGCCTTAATAAACAACAGTTTCTCTATTATGCTTCTTTAGTGTGCCAAGTAGGTAGAGTATTATCATTCAGTGGAAAGGTTATGATATTCAAGATGTCTGGTCAAATATGCATCACATGAAAAGCTGTAATTGCAAAAACCTTTGGACAATGAATTCTCCAAAATGTAAAGCAGGGATTAGAAAAGTACACTTAAAGAAAAAAGTCTGTTACTAACAGCAGTGATTGTATGCTGCCTATCAGCAGGCAATTTTCTGCTATTACAGCAGTTTTTCTGCCACAACAGCAGTTTTTCTGCAATCTTGCATAAGCATTCACATTGCTAAATTGTTTGCAGTCTGCTAAAAATGACTGCTGTTAGTTAAATTAGAAAAATTGAGAAAAAATAAGCGTTCATAATTTAAAAGCCTTTCAGATTGACGGCGAAAACGGATTTAGCTCGAATTTCGTTTTATATTAGCTTGGGACAAAATGCTTATCTTTAAAAAGACAATCACAATATCTTTCAGTGGTAATAAATTCCCTTATAATAACATTTATTCTAAAAAGTGTTGTTAATAAAAAAATTAAAGTTTCAAGATAGCGTTTATTCTTTATTGCTGAAAACAGCAAACAGCTGTTTGCTATTTCTGCTATCTCTTTTTCAGCAGAAAATCTGTTCTTACAACAGACTTTCTGCTTTCTTTTACTCACAAATTCCTTTGAGTGTAATAATTGAATTTTATCCAACAACTAATAATGTAATAAAATTTTCTTCTAATCCACAATCGAAATTAAGAAATGGCGATATATTTTCTAGAAAAAATACATTTTTGGGATTTATTTTCCCCGTTTTTGGAATTGTGGGATTTTTATATGAGGTATCGTAATACACTTAAAGGGAAAAATTTGTTATTAATATTGTCTGGTGCCTATCAGCAGACATTTTTCTGCTTTTGCATCAGTTTTTCTGCAATATTGCACCAGCATTCACTTTGCTAAAGTGTTTGCAGTCTGCTAAAAATAGCTGCTGATAATTAAAATATAAAAATAGATAAAAAATAAGCGTTCATAATTTAAAAGCTTCTCAGATTAAAGGCGTTTCCTTCATAGAATTTCCTTTTATATTAGCTTGCGACAATAGGCCTGTTCGATTAGGCTTACTAGCTTATGATTAAGAGACTTGATAAGGTGGCATCATTGTTGCCCATTGGCTGACATATCTTAAATGGATCAACAAGAAAGATTTGGTAGCAACGCTAAGAGAGTAGTAAGCTACTTTCTTGTTAAGCGAGTAAATTCCATACAAAAATTAAGCTAGAAAGCCCAATCGGACAGGCCTAATATGCTTATCATTAAAAATACAACCACAATATCTTTCAGTAGTACTAAATTGCCTTTATTCTAAAAAGTGTTGTTAATACGTACATTCAACCGGCCATACTGCTGAAAGTTTCATTATAACGTTTTATCTTTATTGCTAAAAACCGCAAACATATGTTTGCTATTTCAGCAGATACCAATCTGCTCTCAGCATACTTTCTGCTTTCTTCTACTGACAAATTCCAAATTAAGTGTACGATTGCAAATTCTTGAATTGTTTTCAAAAATATTCTTGTGATACCTCATATAAAAATTCACAAATTTGGGATATATTGAATAAACCTCCCATGCAAGCTGCTAGAGCGGACATATTTTGGGAGCAACCATAACCATATCAACTCTTTCTCTTTCAGACGGGTAATATAGGTAATAAAACACTTAATCGATATACTTTATTAATCTCTCGATTAATACGAAAATCAAAAATATTGTATAAAAGCGAAGTCGTGAAAAACAGACTAATGTAAATCGAGGGATAGGTGTAATTGCACTTTGGCTATGATCTATTAAATCATTAAACCTGGTCTCAAGTTTTACAGTTATTACATAAACTAATGACAATTAAGAAAGGTTGACAACATTTCTTTACCCTAGTCCGATTAAGGTTTGCCTAAACGCATTAACCGCTGTCTTAATTTCTGGGCACAAAGTACAACTATGAGTATTTTCATAGCCTACATACATCGAAATATATTCACTTTGACACTGCATTTGTAACACTTTTACAAATGAAGGGGGTCTTTTTTGAGAGTCGTTATAAAAGACTAAGACGCTGCGAGTCATGACTGTCTGCGGCTGCCATGCTATACTCAATCGGCAATAAATACGTTTTAGTGTTAGTACTGGACCAATATCTGACAAGTGTTTCTTTTTTGCCATTTAAAACTTCAAATTATAATCGGTTATCAAAATAGTACTGATTATTTTTCCAAATTTCTCGTTTTATTGGAATGGTTCAACTTAAATGGAACACAATATCATTCATATGACTACCACGACTGGCGCGGCAGTACCTCATCCGATCAAGCCAATTTTTCAGTACATGGTCCAATGATGCCGCCAGCCCAAAACCACACCAAACAGTGACTCGTTGTATTGGCTTCTCAATAGTCTCGTGTGTGTTCTCTGAACCTCATATGCGGCAATCTTGCTTATTGATATACACTGAAAGAATTATCTTCATAATATTTATGATTTTGTCTTAAACTCAGTGCAAATTTTCATTAAAAAGTCGCCAAAGAAACATTTCATAAAATATATGAAACATGTTTCATAAAGCACAAATCAATGAAAAGTGTCATAGAATTTATGAAACATTTCTGAGAAACTATAAAATGCAGTTCTTCATTCGAAGAACTTTTGCCATAAAAATTCATTATTTTTCATAATATGATTTATGAAAATTTTCATAGATTTTATGAAGAAACATGAAAGAGTTTCATAAAAAGTAATAATTTATACTGGAGTTTCTAATATAAAGAAAAGAGCAAAAAAGGTCTAACTCGTTGATTAAACAATCAACACACACCACCATTGGAGAGTCTTTGCAATGAACATGTCTTTCACCTAAATCACGGTTCATACTTATGTCAGAGTTAACAGAGTACAAATGAGAATTGCTAGCATGCAACGAATAAAGTCGACACATTAAAAGTGTAGTTGTATGTTATGAAACATTTCATAAAAACTATTTTTTTTTCACTGAACCAACACTCAGGGGATGTCCCCTATAAATGCAGCGCATGGCGTTGGTGGAAGGAAAATACGGTATTGGAAGGAGGAAAGAGGGAGTAGTGTTTGTTGACTTTTGTTTTAAACTTCTGAACATCATAATTAGCTGGGAAGATATCTGCCGGAAGTCGATTCCACATACGGATAGTGCGGGCGAAGAACGAATTCATTCTGTAATGTGTGGTGCGGTCGGTTGTCAAATTTACAACAAATGGGTGAGAATTCCTGGAAAGTCGCGTATCTCTACCGAACGTTCTCACGGACGGTACAAGCTCACGAATATCGGAGGAACAAACACCATGAAAGTAACGATAGAACAGGGACACACAACCCACATTACGACGATGTTCAAGGGAGACAATAGAATTGGATATCCTACCATCACCTATCAACACCATCGCCCTCCTCTGGACACGGTCAAGTAGCTCCAGTGATGAAGCTGGAGCACCCGACCATATATGGGAGTTGTATTCCATCTTTGGTCTGATGTAAGTAGTGTAGATATTGAGAAGATCAGGGGGAGTGAAGTATTTCTTACACTGGTTTAAGAAGCCTAGACACTTGAATGCTTCTTTCGACATTTCAAATACATGTTTTGTCCAACGATATTTCATAATATTTAAGAATTGTTTCTTTAATACTATGAAATCTTTCTTTGATCTTAAGTTTCACTAACTTAACAATATTGTTTTATGAAATATGAAATTTTTATGATAAAATTGTATGAAACATTTCATGTTATTTATGAATTATATTACGTATAATACGTATTAAGAAAAAATTCACCAATGAAAAGCCTTTTATGAAATTGCTTCATAAATATTATGAAGGAAAATTCTTTCAGTGTAGCCAACAATATCTTCACGAAACTTTTCCACGTAAATTTCTTACAGTTTGCGTTAAAGACTCACTACTTTGGAAGTATTTTTTTAATATTTCCCAATTTTGGTCGAGCGTAAAATAAAAATAAAAATGAATTGTATTCTACCTTACAAAGTACTACGGGAAGAAGTTCAGCATTATTTTGATAATCATGTCGATTATGCACGCCGACGGATTTGCTGCGGATCGGATTGACTCGATCCGCACTCGACTCACTTTGTGAGGAAAATTGTATTATGTAATCCGTCGGATGACTGCATTACCAACATAAAGTCGATATTACATTACAGGTGTCAAATTGACATTTATAAGCAAATGACAAACAAAAATAACCAATAAAGTGCGCTGACATATTCTTAGATTTGAAATTAAATAAAATAATTGAAATTCTAACATTTTATAATGTATTCATCAATAGGTTTTTTATAAATTTGGAAGAAAAAAGTGGCAATAGAAAACAGGTACGGAACAGGGCCGTAAGTGTTTTCAAGTTAACCGATGTAATGTAAGTAGAAAAATTCCTTAAGTGAAAAGTGAATAAATTTTATATATTTCCACAGGTTTGTGAAGCAATTTCGGTTAAAACAAATAAAAAAACAACCAAAAAGTACTTTATCCACATCAAATCAGCGATGATTTTCTGTCGGATATTTTTGTATGTGAAGTGAGTCGCATGAGGAATACATAGTCCCCTTTTCCACAGGCAAATTTTTATTTGGCAAATTTTTTGTTTTCTCTTTTGAAATTTTCGCTTGCCTTTCCACTAGCAAATTTTTCTTTGCCAAATTTGCGAATCAAAATACAAAAGAAAGAAAGAAACGTCAAAAGTGTTTACATTTTAAAGAATTTTTCGAAGAAGTGTATACATAATTTAAAATAAAAAATATAATAATAATATAATATAATAATAATATAATATAATAATAATTTAAAATATACATAAAATTAAAAATTAAATTTCACTTGCACAAATTAAAGCAACAGGTTTGTAAACAAAAGCCGGCTGTGTGTCAGTAAAACGAATAGGTTAAAAAGGAAATGTCAACAAAATTGTTTTCAACGAACAGAGCAAAGCAGAATTTGCGTGTACCGCAAATTCTGAACAGGCAAAGTTTTGTTTCTCTTCCTCGCACCTCTCTCGCCAACAAACTCAGAATTTGCCAAATAAAAATTTGCCTGTGGAAAAGGGGACATAATACGAATTTTTCCGCAACGGCATTACCATCGGCTTATATAATACCAAAATACTCAACTGCGGAAAAAATCCGATCCGCAGCCATCCGTCGGCGTACGTAATCGACATGAATATATATATATATTTAAAACCTGACCTCTTTTTATTTGTATACCTTGCTAAGTTTATAGTCCTCTGTGTATTTTTTAGCTTTTTCAGGCATTTGAACTTTCCGCATAGGACTTGGAGAACTTTCAATCTCTGAACCTCTTTTTGAACAAATAACAGATCAATCTATCAAAATTAATAAAGAGGCGATAATTAAAAGATAAAAAAATAACGAAAAAAAAGTAAAAAAAATAAAAACGGCGCTATACACCTATTTTCAATTTACATTTTTGTAATATAGCCAAAGCAAAACAAATAAAAATATTGCAATGCAATTTTATAAATAAATATAAAATTTTAATTATTTAAAAAAAACGCTTATAAGGCAAGACTACCAATATGTTGATATTATCGAAAATAATCGAAATAATACTTCAAGTCAGCTCAAAAAAATAAATATAAGGCAGCAATCTTCAAAAAAGTTTAAAAGCCTAAATATTGGGGATAGTAGATGAATTTTCAGCTATTCTATTTGGTTGGTTGTATTTCCATCCTATTTTAATTCCAAAAGTACAAATTTTGAAAATCAATTATCTCTCACGTACACAGTGCAAGATAATCTAATTTCATGATACTACCGATTTTTGCCGTAAAAGTTAAAAAAGTACGAATTTAGAAAAATCTTTATATTTTGTGAGTCTATGCAGTCAGAGGAATGTATACACCGAATTCCATGATTCTAGCTGCGACCATTTAGTTGGTACCATTTTTATCCCCTTTTTTCCTATTTTACCCCCTTAAGAGTACGACTTTCTAAAATCTATTTATTTTACGTGTCTACACAATTAGAGGGATGTACACACCGAATTTCATCATTTTAGCTGTAGTCGTTTAGTTGGTACTATTTTTATCCCTCTGTACCCATTGTATCTCTTGAAAGTACGAATTTGAACAAAACCTTATTTGATAGGTACCATTTTTATTCCTACAAATAAAAATCACTCCATTGTGCACGTTTTTGCCATAGGAATGCGCATAGCAAATGAAGGTAAGCAGACATATTCAAGAAACATGCTTAAATACTCGAAATATTAGGGATATTTTCAGTCCATGTGAGGCAAATTTTTTCCCTGTTGAACGATTTTGCCCATTTGCTATACCAACCGATCTACAACTATAAGACGTATTCCTGCAAAATTTGGACATCCTAGCTCCTTTCGTTTGGATGTTAGAGTGCTTTCAACAGATGGACGGACATGGCTAGATCGTCTTAGAGTTTTATGCCGATCAAGAATTTATATAATACTAGCTGAACCCCCGCCCGCTTCGCCAGGCAAAAAAACAAATTGTAAAATTAAAATCAGGTTTCATATTGATCTTATCTTATTGGTATTATCGTGGTTTGTAATATAAACGTTCCAATTTTCAGCCTTCTAGCTAAAAAACACTTTTTTCCCGTGGTCAGTAATATATACGTTCCAATTTTCAGCCTTCTAGCTTAAAAAACACTATAGCCACGCCCACTAAACGAAAATCCAAATTTCGGCATCAAATTGATCTTTCTCGTGGTCAGTAAATATATATGTACCAAATTTCAGCCTACTACCTCTCAAAAACACTTTTGCCATGCTCCCACCGCCCACGAAACGAAAATCCAAATTTCGGCATCAAATTGATATTTATTGTGGTCAGTAATATATATGTACCAATTTTCAGCCGACTACCTCTCAAAAACACTTTTGCCACGCCCACTCCGCCCAAAAAGCGAACATCCAAATTTCGGCATCATATTTATCATTCTCGTTGTCAGTAATATATATCTACCAATTTTCAGCCTTCTAGCTCTCCAAAACACTTTTGCCACGCCCCAAAGCCCACGAAACGTAAATCCAAATTTCGGCATCAAATTGATCTTTCTCGTGGCCAGTAATATATACATTCCAATTTTCAGCCTTCTAGCTCAAAGAACACTATTGCCACGCCCAATCCGCCCACAAAAAGAAAATCAGAATTTCGGCATCAAATTTATCTTTCTCGTGGTCAGTAATATATATGTACCAATTTTCAGACTACTACCTCTCAAAAACACTTTTGCCACGCCCACTCCGCCCACAAAATGAAAATCCAAATTTCGGCATCATATTTATCATTCTCGTGGTCAGTAATATATACGTTCCAATTTTCACCCTTCTAGCTCAAAAAAACACCATTGCCACGCCCCCTCCGCCCACAGAGCAAATTTTTAAAAATTCTATAGCCTATAGTTCCTTCCAAACCTACATCTATCTGTACTGAAAATTTCAACAACATCGGTTCAGCCGTTTACACGCGATTGCGGAACAAACAAACAGACAGACTTACACTAAGGTTTTATAATATTAATAGGGATATCGAGGGCTTATATTCATGAACAAAAACGCAACTTTTCAGGAGAGCAATGCAATTGCTTATATTTACACTTTCTCTGTTCAGGATTCTGAAACTTTTCTGACACAAATATTCCGAATGAAGTCAACAATCATATGCTATAAAAATATATTGATATTCTCAATATGATAAAAAGTTACGCGGGTTTTTCTAAAGATACTTTTCACAATTTTTGACTTTACAGCCACTATTTATCCTATTTTTGCCTGATAACTTGGGAAGCAAAATGCTATTAACCGCGTAATGATGGAATTTGATAGTACGATATGCCCTAAATCTAGAAAAAGGTTTTAAACAAAATCGTTGTAACGAATTACAACCTTCGGTTATATGCTACTCCATTTTTGAACTATGTATATTATTTATATTATTTGTATGTTCATAGCCAATTTTGCAGTCACAAATTAACGTGTGAGTAGATAGCCAAATCAGAAAAATTTGAAAAAAATGGCTTTAGAACAAAATTCTTCTCCAAATTTATATGACAGATGACATCCAAATCTGAGAATAGTTTGGCATCAAAAACTCATTTTCGAGAAAATGGTCCATAGCCACTTATGAATACTTTATAGGGTCTCAGGTCGATATTTCAAGGTGTTACAAACGGAATGTAGATGTTAGTATACCTCCATCCATGAGGTGGAGGTTATAAAAACTATTTTCCAACCAGTTCCCAGCATCCCCATCATTCTGGTGGTATCAGCACTTGCCACAAAAAAAAAAACAATTAATACTAGTAAACATGTAAGTCGGTTCAATCCACTAAAATTACCTGTTATTATCGTCTATTATTTCCTTATTCTTATTATAATAAATGCAGTTTTTCTTTGATATTGCTCCTTAAATACACCATGGGAAGAAATCGTAATTATATGGTAAATATCAGCGACAATCAGTTTTCTTTCAAACGTACGCGACTACGGATCATACAATGGCTTGTGTAAATGACATATTTCGTATAGTCCTGGCATTAGCCATCGTTGGTCTCGGCCAAGGCCATATCGACTGTAAGTAAATGTGATTGAGAGTGTATGTGTTAAATGATCCACACAAAAGCAGTAATATTAATGATTCTAAAGCAGGGCTGTCAGGTGAGGCGATATCGCGGCAATTTTTTAACATGATGGGCAACATAAATTTTGATTTGGCGATGTGGCTATTTTGATGACTCTCGACATTTCTGGCGATTTTGGTTGCGGATTTAAAGATTCTATGAAACGACATATGAATAGTTTTTAGTGCACAAACTTTATAACAATATTAGCACAAACAGGTGCTTTATAAATAAAGGCAGTCCTAGACAAAATCCAATGTCGTCAGTAGTAATGTGTGATTTCTGGAGCAGTAGGAAGGCTAATAGGGAGACATATTTGTACAGAGCCAATGTGTTATCCTATACATTAGGATGGGTGGCGAAAATAAATTGATGGGGTCACCACTCAAAAATGAAAATTCGATTGTTTAATGATGATTTTCAAAATATTTCATCCCTAGGTCCAGCTATCTGTGAGCTAAAGACCTTTCGAATGATGCCCACAAACACAATACAAAAATTACTATAAACGTCCAATGAATTGGACATTAAGTTTCTAAGACAAGAAACAAAAAAAAAAACAATTTAAATAGTTCATTTACTATTTACTACATTTACCCGAAAACATTTCTTTGGATTTAATAAAAAATTCTTAGAATTGAGTAAATTTATACTTGGTTGGCAGAAAATTTCCAAGGTTTTAAGTAAGAAATTTTTCGTATTGAAAAAAGTCCATTTAGGAAATTTTAACTAAAAATTTTTATTTTTCTTAAAATTAAGGTAATAAATGTCACCATGCCATTTGTAAATAAATTTGCATTCTATTAAATATAGAAGCAAAATGGTCTTGAGCCAGGACAATATCCCAGTTCAAATCAAATATTGATTACAGTCCAAAAAATACAAACGAAAAAAAGTAAAGCAAATGAGCGTAACTATACCTGCATATACACTTATGCAACTAAATGAGATGCTTGTAAGATGGCATGCGTGCTTTATTACTTGGTGCGATTTTTTAAAAACGGATATTCGGCAAGTGAGTTGTGCTTCTCGTTTCGTTTGTGAGAATCATTAACTTAAAGAGGCCGGGTATGTTGATGAAAAGTCGCTGCGAAGCCACCTGAACGAAACCTGTGACAGGGTGGAAATCATGATAGTGATAGTCTGCAGCCAAGTAATAAATGTCCCCATGCCATTTGTAAATAAATTTGCATTCTTTTAAATATAGATGCAAAATGGTCTTGTGGCAGGACAATATCCCAGTTCAAAATAAGGTAATATAGTTATACTGAAATTTATGCCGAGTTCTTCATACATTTAGGTATTAACGAACCTTATAAAAAATCACTTAAAATTGTTTAGAAAATTCTTGAACATTTATCAAAGAAGCAATTCTCGTTCGTTCTCTTCGTTTATTTCTTAAATATAGGGTCCGCCATCAAACGTTTTTTTTTCAACTATTCAAACGTTGGACAGTTATTTGTGGGGTGCCCGAGGCAGCCATTTGAATGAAATTATTTTCCATTATTAACCGGAAGGATTGTACTTTCAAATAAGAAAGAAATTTCAGCCAGGATAATATCCCAGTTCAAATCAAATATTGATTACAGTCCAAAAAAATCAAACGAAAAATAGTAAAACAAATGAGCGTTGGCGTGGCAGAACTATTGCTGGGTAACTATACCTGCATATACACATGCTTACATATGCAACTAAATGAGATGCTTGTAAGATGGCATGCGTGCTTTATTACTTGGTGCGATTTTTTTACAAACGGATATTCGTCAAGTGAGTTGTGCTTCTCGTTTCGTTTGTGAGAATCATTAACTTAAAGAGGCCGTGTATGTTGTATGTTGATGAAAAGTCGCTGCGAAGCCACCTGAACGAAACCTTTGACAGGGTGGAAACCGTGATACTGATAGTCTGCAGCCAAGTAATAAATGTCCCCATGCCATTTGCAAATAAATTTGCATTCTATTAAATACAGATGCAAAATGGTCTTGAGCCAGGACAATATCCCAGTTCAAATTAAGGTAATATAGTTATACTGAAATTTATGTCGAGTTCTTCATACATTTAGGTATTAACGGAAAAAATCACTTAAAATTGTTTAGAAAATTCTGAATATTTATTTCTTTTCGTTTATTTCTTAAATACTTCAAGTATTAATCTAAACAACCACTGCGAATGTGTCTAGCTTGCCTTCGCAGCAATCAACTCTTTGTGGCAGAGGTATCATGAAACTTTTGAGAAATATTTCATGTTGTCATTATACACTCCATGAGAGTATTATGTCTTTGTGCGTTTGTTTGTAACACCCAAAAGGAAGGGAGATAGACCCATTGTTAATTATACCGACCGACTTAGAATCACTTTTTAAATCGATTGAGCAATGTCCGTCTGTCTGTCTGTCCATCTATTCTTGTAATCACGACACAGGTCGCAATTGTAGACAGAACCAAATGAAACTTTGCACAACAAAGTTTTTCGGTACAAGGACGAACGCTATTTAATTTGAAGAAAATCGGTTCAGATTTAGATATAGCTCCCATACGAATTTCACTTCAAACATCTTATATTTGAACTAGAAACACCTGTGGCAAAAAATGTGTTAGATCTGTTCAGATTTATATATAGCTCCCATACAAATTTCGCTCCCGATTTGACTTTTTCCGCTCTGTATCAGATTGTCTTCAGATTTGGCAAAACATCCTATATTTAAACTAGGAACATCTGTGGTGAAAATAGATCAGATTGGTTCAGATTTACATATAGCTCCCATACAAATTTCGCTCCCAATATGTCGTTTTCCGCTCTAGAAACCACATATTTTATCAGATTGTCTTCAAAATCGGCAAAACATCTTATATTTCAACTAGAAACACCTGTGGTGAAAATGTGTTAAATCGGTTCAGATTTATATATGTCTCCCATTCAAATTTCAATCCCGATTTGGCTTTTCTGCTCTAGAAACCACATATTTTAACAGATCTTCCTCAAATTTAGCAAAATATCTTATGTTTCCACTAGAAACACCATGGGTAAAATGGGTCAGATCGGTTCAGATTTTTATATAGCTCCCATAAAAAATTTCGCTCCCGGATTGACTTTTTCCGCCCCAGAAACTACGTATTTTCAGAGAATTTCTTCAAATTGAGCATAACACGTTGTACTTGAACTGGTAGAACCTATCATTCCATATTTGGATATAACCCCGATACAAATATTCTTCTCGATTTGACAAATTTGGTCAGGTCATAATCATAATCATCATAACCTAATCATAGGCTAAGATTAGGAAACATACAAAAATCCTTCCCGTTCTCAATTTTTTACCGAATTGAATTGCAGTCGGTTAGAAAGTGGAGAGTATCATATAGTCGGCCCCGCCCGACTTTAGCCTTTCCTTACTTGTTTTTGAATTAGTTTTGCATACTCTGAAGCAAAACCATTTGCTTGATTTGTTTGTTCCTTGTATCAATTACATTTTGTCCTCAGTTTAAGTAAAAAAATACTTGTTTTAAGGAAAAAAAGATCAGCAAAATTGTCCTCAGTTTGAGTAAATATTTACTTAAATTTAGTAAAAAATTTACTTACCTTTAGAAAATTTTCAGAAAAATTTTACTAAGATTTAGTAAAAATTTACTTGGTTTGAGTAGAAATTTACTTAGTTTTAGGAAAATTTTACTTAAATTTAGTAAAAATTTACTTAGATTTTGGGAAAATTTCAGCAAAATTTTATTTAGATTTAGTAAAAATGTAATTGGTTTGAGGAAAACTTACAGGAATTTTCCTCAGTTTGAGTAAATATTTACTTGGTTTGAGGAAAATTGAACTAGAATCAAGTTCAAAGCATGCACTATTTTCAAAGAAGAGTTTGAACTTGATATGAGGAAATTTTGTTTTAGCACTACACGAAGTTCAATTTTCGTAAATTTTAGTTCATTTAACTCGATGTAGGGTTCACTCTTTTCTGAGTGCAGGGAATGACTTTATTGCATTTAACTATCGAACTCAAAATGCTCTCGTCCACAATGTTGTGCACGAGGATATAATTTGATTGGCCTACTCATAGAACTTTGGAAATAAATATTAAAATTAAATCCAACATTAATTCCTAAATAAGATGAAAAAATGCGAATTCATGCATAGAATTTTTTTTCATAAAATTCTATGACGATCTAGCCATGTCCGTCCGTCCGTCTGTTGAAAGCACCCTAACATCTAAACGAAAGGATCTAGGAAGTCCAAATTTCCCTTAAATGCGTCTTATAGTCTAGATTGACTGTACCTTAATATTTAAAATAATTTCGTTGTCTCTCTAGTGGCAGCACATCAACTAATGCCCCCATTGTATGTGACGGATGATTACAATGAGTGCCTCCAACAACCATCGGCGTCATATTGCATGGTTTATACGGAAATTGAAGCGGATAACACTTCTGCATTGTGGCAACAAATTGCGGATTATCACAAATCCTACAAATATCTGTATCGTCACGATCAATTGTATCGCGGCGTCTGTACGTCGAGATGTAAAGAATATCAGCCAAAACCTGGGAATCATTCGTGGGATGTACGTAAAGTGCAGCCGACAAGTGATAACGTCCAAATGGCTAAGAGACTGTTTGAAATATCCCGGAAGCAGAAATCAATTTCGGAGCATCAGCAACAGTTGCACGAATGTGTTAATGCCGAAATGCAGGAGAAATATAATCTCAGTGTCAAGACATTTGTGACCTACTGTGATAATCCCCGGGAGCTAATACGAAAAGGTAAGTGTACGTACATGTTTCTTAAGAAAGAAATTTGTTGTAGACAAATTGCGTTTTCTATTACTTCCAAACATGTATATTGTGTATGTATTCTTCTCATAAAAATGTAGTATACATATTTTTCGAAAAAAAATAGAAATTTTTTTTTCACGAGTTATGACCAATTTAAGAGTGAAAAAAATAAAAAATGCAAAAGGTGTGTTCCCAGCAGAAACTCTAATTACCAAGTAATGAGGGGAATAAGGCGAAACCAAAAAAAAAATATAAAGGAAATGTTAAAAAAATAAATACTTCCACGCACGCTTACGAAAAATTGAGAAGTAAATACTTCCACGCACGCTTACGAAAAGTTAATAAATAAGTACTTCTAAACGATACAAAATAAGTTATTATTGATAACTAGCCAAATAATGTATTATCAATAATGGGCTTAATAAGTAATGAAAACAACATTTTTATTAAATTATATATTTTGTATCGACTTGTTAACAATCTGAATACAGAATTTGGGGCTGTTTTTCTTTAAGCCTGTATAACTTAGCTGCGATAACAACAGCACTGCTATTCTTTGACTTACCACAAAAATGTAGAAAATTAAATTAACTTAACTACTTACTTAAACCATTATAAGGAAGTAATTATTTCATACTTCAATATAATGCAGGGCATAACGAGCTGTCATTACTAGGGAATGCTAAAACTAATGAGGTCTTATTACCAAGTTTTGCTGTGTTCATTCAATCGGCTGTAACTCCTGAAATACTTGACCGATTTTAATGTACTATACCTTGTTTTGAAGACAATTTCAATTATTTTTCGATTTTTTTTTTTTGCAAAATCAAACAGAATTTCAGTGAAAAATCTTCAGAATGATAATTTATAGAATGCTAGATTATTAACGTCAGGTTTAAAAACAATGAAAAATCTAAGAAAAAGTATTTGATCAAAATTTTAATTTTTTTTTATACGTACACTAAGAAAAAATGCCTGCTATTAACAGCAGAAATTGTTTGCTACCTATCAGCAAGCACTTTTTCTGCTATTAAAGCAGGTCTTCTGTCACACCAACAGTATATCTGCAGTTTTGCGTCAGCATTCAAACTGCTGATGAGCTTGTAGTCTGCTAAAAATTGCTGCTGTAAATTAAAATATATAAATAGGATATAGAATGAGCGTTCAGGAGTTAAAAGCCACGGAACTTCAATTTATATTAGCTCGTGACAATATGCCTATAATAAAAAATATCTTTCAAGTAATATTAGTTACATGTAATAACTTTCTTTCCAAAATATTGTTAATATATCTAATTGGTTGCAGTGGGTTAATGTGTGCAGAATAGACCGAAGATGATCACATTGATACGATACGTTAAAAAAATACGAGATATGATAGACATTTCTGAAAAAAAAAATATTTTTATAATCGTTAATATTGTATAAAACTTATATTTTGTAAAAAAGATTGTAGAATTTTTAAGTGTTCGAGATAATTTATATTATATGTACAATAAATCTTAAAATGTTAACTCTTTTAAGAGTTATTTGAATGCGTAATTTTGTTAAATACTGCTATGATAATGTTGGTTATGGGGAAGAATAGGAATATTTAATTAAAAAATAAACATAACAATTTATATACCATACTGTTCTATACATATGCTTAAAGTTATAATTTTCTTTTCAACAATCAACTATTTGCTATTTTAGCAGGGACAATCTGCTGTCACTTTTTCAGCAGAAAATCTGCTTTTTCAGCACTATTTTTGCTTTCTTTCACTAACAAATTCTTCTGAATATATATATATATATATTCTGTTACCTATTTTTTCTTAGATTCTAAGAACACTACTTCAAAGTTTCAAAAACATTAATAAATGTAATCATTTCGAAAAACAAAATAAAATTATAAAAACTTTAAAAAATATAACGCAGCTATAACATGCCACAATATTTTAAAAGTAATTATACACTCCACGAGAGTATTATGTCTTTGTGCATTTGTTTGTAACACCCAAAAGGAAGGGAGATAGACCCATTGTATGTATGGCAATGTCCGTCTGTCCATCTATTGTTGTAATAGCTCCCATACAAATTTCGCTCCCAATTTGATTTTTTCGGCTCTATAATCCACATATTTCAAAAGATTTTCTTCAAAATTGGCAAAACACCTTATATTTCAACTGGAAACACCTGTGGGAAAAATTTGTTGTATCGGTTCAGATTTATATAGAGCTCCCATACAAATTTCGTTCCCAATTTGAATTTTTCAGCTCTAGAATCCACATATTTCAACAGATTTTCTACAAAAATTGGCGAAACACCTTATATTTCAACTGGAAACACCTGTGGTAAAAATGTGTTATATCGGTTCAGATTTATATAGAGCTCCCATACAAATTTCGTTCCCAATTTGAATTTTTCAGCTCTATAATCCACATATTTCAACAGATTTTCTTCAAAATTTGCAAAACACCTTATATTTCAACTGGAAACACCTGTGGTAAAAATGTGTTATATCGGTTCAGATTTATATAGCTCCCATACAAATTTCGCTCCCAATTTGAATTTTTCCGCTCTAGGATCCACATATTTCAACAGATTTTCTTCAAAATTGGCAAAACACCTTATATTTCAACGGGAAACACCTGTGGTAAAAATATGTTAGATCGGTTCAGATTTGTATATAGCTCCCATACAAAATTCGTTACCAATTTGAATTTTTCCGCTCTAGAATCCACATATTTTAACAGATTTTCTTAAAAATTGGCAAAACACCTTATATTTTAACTGGAGATACGTGTTCTAAAAATGTGTTACATCGGTTCAGATTTATATATAGCTCCAATACAAATTTCGTTCCCAATTTGAATTTTTCCGTTCTAGAATCCACATATTTTAACAGATTTTCTTCTAAATTTGCAACAAAACTTATATTTCAACTGGAAACACCTGTGGTAAAAATGTGTTATATCGGTTCAGATTTATATATAGATCCCATACAAATTCCGTTCTCAATTTGAATTTTTCGGCTCTAGAATCCACATATTTTAACAGATTTTCTTCTAAATTTGCAAAAAAAAAACACTTATATTTCAACTGGAAACACCTGTGGTAAAAAAATCGGTTCAGATTTATATATAACTCCCATACAAATTTCGCTCCCAATTTGAATTTTTCCGCTCCAGAATCCACATTTTTATATTTAAAGTAGGTACACCTATTGTGAAAATGGGTCACATCGGTTCAGATTTACATATAGCTCTCATACAAATTTCGTTCCCCCAGGAACAGCGTATTTTCAGAGAATTTCTTAAAATTGAGCATAACACGTTAGTTAGTCACTTCATTCCATGTTTGGATATAGCCCCGATACAAATATTATTCTCGATTTGACAAATTAGGAAACATACAAAAATTTTTCCCATTTTCACTTTTTTACTGAATTGTATTGTATTCCGATAGAAAGTGGAGTGTATCATATAGTCGGCCCCGACCGACTTTAGCCTTTCCTTTCTTGTTGAAATTTCCTTCCGAACATGGTATAATACACTAAAATCGATCAAGTTTTTCAGGAGTTACAGGCGATTGAATGAACATACCTTTTTGGAAAAATTGTATTTTTTTCACTGTTAAATTGTTCATAACTCGTGAAAAACAAATTAATATTTTTTCAAAAATATGTATACATTATTTTTATGTGAAGAATATATACACAAACTTTCAAAACAATCGCAACTTCGAGGTCAAAAATCGTAAAAATCGTACCGGAATGACTCATATCGAAGTAATAAATACAATTTCTAATTTAAATTTCAAATTTAAACTTATTAATGTACATTTCCATGTTTTTGTTTTTTTTTTTCAGGATCTTGGTACACTTACACTATCATTATTTTTGTCCTCATTGGAATTCTAAATGTACTTTCAACACTTTATGACCTTTTCTTAAAAACAAAGCAAAGCGAAATGGCAACAAATACCAACTATTACGATACAAATCATAAAAATGCAGGTAATTATAAAAAGTATGCGGTAGAGTAGTTTCTTACTGACCTGGGACAACTGTCATTGCAATTAGTTGGTTCAACAGACAGAAAGTCTGCTTGAAACAGCCGAGAAATGAACTACTAAAATCCAATGCACAGTGATTTCGACAGGGAACGGAAAGATACAAATATTTTTAGATCTTATTGCTTACATTTAAATTTTTGTAAATTTTTTGTAGTTTTTCTGTTCTTTTGAGTTATGAAAATGTTTTTGACCAGTTTTTCCCATATATCAAGGACATTATATATAATATATGTATTACTTCCATTTTATGACATTTCAGCCAATAGATATCTAACATCATTTTCCTGGTATCGCAATTATCGTCGGTTGGTAGTCGCCAACAACAGCCCTACTGGCAAAGATCTAACATTCGTCGACGGCCTCCGCACCCTTTTGTCATTCACAATTGTCTACGAGCATGGCTTTATGCTTCAATTTATACAGCTAGAAAATTCGATTTTTTTCGAAAATCTATTCAGGAAAACCATCTTACTGGCTTCCTTGAATATATATGTATGTATTGAATTATTTTTCGTCTTGAGTGGTCTCATGTTGTACATTAAATTCAACAAAAGCGAATATATAACAGCGACATCTAGTCTCAAAGAGTGTGTAGCTGTCTATGTTCGAATGTCCATCTTGAGATATTTAAGGTATGTACGAAGCTCTTATTAAATGTGTTCTTATAATAAAGATAATATAGAATATATATTTTTTTGTGCAGATATTTGCCATCTCTGTTATTTCTGATATTATTCTCCGCCAACATTTTCCTACATCTTCAAAATGCGCCATACTGGAGACACGTTATCGAACCAAATGTCATGATGTGTCGCAACGACTGGTGGTCAAATGTGTTTATGACATCGAATTTAGGTCCAAATAAAGGAGTAAGTTCACAATATCAAATATGTTTCCTACACTCAGAGGAATTTGTCACTAAAAGAAAGCAGAAAGTCTGCTGAAAAAGCAGCTCTAGAAACTGCATCTTACAACGGATTATGACATATTTCAACTAGGAACACCTACCGTGAATGGGAAATATATAGGCCCATGTTTTGGCACAGGCCCCGAGTGCTGTTATAGGCCCCCTTCAAATATCCGTCCGATTCATCCAATTACCGCTGCATAATCAGTACTTGTCATTGGATCTTAATCAACTCTTCCCGATCATGTTATATTTACTTTGCTCGGAATATTGAATCAATTACCATATTCGTTAAATTTGGCCAAAGATGAATTTAATTTATAAAATTGCTCCCATGAAACATCTGGGTTTAGTAATCAAAGCGAGTTATATACGCAGTGAGTGGTGTAGGGTACTATATAGTCGGCCCCGGCCGACTTTAGCCTTTCCTTACTTGTTAAATCGATTTTTCTTTTGACGATTTACCGAGTTAAACTAAATTTTATCACAAAAATAACCAGTAAGGAAAGGCTAAAGTCGGGCGGGGCCGACTCTATGATACACTCCACTTTCAATCCGAATACAATTCAATTCGTAGAAAAGTGAAAACGGGAAGGTTTTTTGTATCCTGTAAATGTATGTTTTTTACAAAAAATTTTATATCGGAAAGGACATTTGTATGAGGATATATTGAAACCTGGAACGAAATAGGTGAAATATAAAATATATAGTTTGGCCAAAATCGGTTAAACTTATGGGAGCAACATTTGAATTTCGGCTATATTTAAATCTGAACCGATCTTACCCACTTTCACCATAGTTTTGTTTAGTTAGATTATAAGATGTTGTGCGAAATTTAAAGAAAATCGGGTACAATATATGGTTTTTAGAGCGCAAAATTCAAATCGGGAGCGACATTTGTATGGGGGCTATATCTAAATCTGAACCGATCTAGCCCGCTTTAGCCACAGGTGTTTCTAGTTAGATTATAAGATGTTGTGCGAAATTTAAAGAAAATCGAGCACAATATGTGGCATTTAAAGCGGAAAAAGTCAAATCGGGAGCGACATTTATATGGGGGCTATATCCAAATCTGAACCGATCTTACCCAATTTCTGCATAGGTGCTTCTAGTAAGATTATAAGATGTTGTGCCAAATTTAAAGAAAATTGAGTACAATATGTGGTTTCTACAGAGGAAAATGTCAAATCGGGAACGACATTTGTATGGGGGCTATATCTAAATCTGAACCGATTTAACCTATTTTCACCATAGATGTTCTTAGTTTAAATATAAGATGTTTTGCCAAATCTGAAGACAATCTGATACATTATGTGGTTTCTAGAGCGGAAAAAGTCAAATCGGGAGCGAAATTTGTATGGGAGCTATATATAAATCTGAACCGATCTGTTTCTAGTGGAAATATAAGATGTTTTACCAAATCTGAAGACAATCTGATACAATATGTGCTTTCTAGGGCGGAAAAAGTCAAATAGGGAGCGAAATTTGTATGGGAGCTATATATAAATCTGAACCGATCTGGCCGATATTCACCATGGGTGTTTCTGGAGGAAATATAAGATGTTTTACCAAATCTGAAGACAATCTGATACATTATGTGGTCTCTAGAGCGGAAAAAGTCAAATCGGGAGAGAAATTTGTATGGGAGCTATATATAAATCTGAACCGATCTAACACATTTTTACCACAGGTGTTTCTAGTTACAATATAAGATGTTTTGCCAATTTTAAAGAAAATATGTTGTAATATGTGGTATCTAGAGTGAAAAAAGTCAAATCGGGAGTGAAATTCGTATGGGGGCTATATCTAAATCTGAAACGATTTTCTTCAAATTAAATAGCGTTCGTCCTTATCCCGAAAAACATTGTTGTGCAAAGTTTCATTTGGTTCTGTCTACAATTGCGACCTGTATCGTGATTACAAGAATAGATGGACGGACGGACGGACAGACAGACGGACATTGCTAAATCGACTCAGAAATTGATTCTAAGACGATCGATATAATTAACAATGGGTCTATCTCGTTTCCTTTTGGGTGTTACAAACAAATGCACAAAGACATAATACTCTCGTGGAGTGTATAAAAATATACAGTGGCCTACAAAAGTCAACATACGACCCACATTTTTGCGATTTAGCGAGTTCCAAAACATATTTGAAAAAAGTAATGATGCGGTTTTGTTTGAAATCGTGTTTTATTCATATAACAATAACAAAATGCATTACTTCAATATAAACACAAAAGATATTAACAGAATACGCAGAAAAAACCTTGACAAAAGTCTACATACGGTTTGAGATGAGACATAAAAAAATGCAATTTAACGTGACAAAATGATACTATTATATAATTTAATATTTTGTTGGTCCACCATGAGCATCTACAACAGCCAGCAATCGTCTGGGCATTGATGCAACTAAGTTTTCCAATTCCGCAGGTGATATTTGTCGTCATTCCTCTTCCAGCTTGTTTTTAGCGTTTGGGCGTTAGTTATGTGATGTTTTCGGATCCTGCGTTGCAGAATCTCCCACACATGTTCAATAATATTCAGGTCGGGGCTTTGTGGCGGCGAATAAAGTTGTCTTGGAGCATGGTAAATCAGCCAATCTTTAACAAATTGGGCTGTGTGCTTCGGATCGTTATCTTGTTGGAAAATCCAGCGCTCTCCGAGGTTTAAATTATCGACCGATGCCTTCAGATTTTGTTCCAATATGGATTTATATTGATAGCGATCCATGTTACCCTCAATAAACGCAAGATTTCCAACTCCAGACGCGGCGACGGCACCCCAAACCATTACGTTGCCACCACCATGCTTTACCGTAGCAAGTAAATTCTTCGAAATCATTGCCGTATTCGCTTTTCTCCATACTTTGGCTCTCCCGTCACTTCCAAATATATTATACTTCGACTCGTCCGTAAATAAAACCCGCTTCCAGAAGTCTAATCCCTTGTCCAAGTGTTGCTGAGCGAATTCAAGGCGAAGCTTACGATTCTTTTCACTTATAAGAGGTTTTTTGCGTGGCGATCTGCTTCGGAAACCATTATTATTCAGACTTCTTTGAATTGTTCTTGGATGTACAATTGTATCCGACCTTTCTGCGAGTTGTTTGGACAACATTATAGCATTCACTTTCGGGTTTTCATTCTTCTTCTTTTAAAATAAAGCTTTCATCTCGTCGACTAAGTTTTTTTGGACGCCCACTTCTGGGCTTTTTTTCAACAGTACCCGTATTTTCGAAGTTTTTGCATATAGTTTGGACAGTTGATTTACTTAAATTAACCATTTTAGCTATTTCGCCTAAAGATTTCCTTTCGTTTCTGCATTTTATTACTAAATTTCGAATATCAGTTGCAATTTCTTTACGAGGAGCCATTTTCGCGGACTAATGTTTCTTGAATTATATTTATTTAAAGAAGAGCAAGCACAAGACTAATGACAATACAAATTTCGTCAATTCTCCTATAAAGTACATTATAAAAAATGACGTAAAGCATGGTGATGCTATGTCGTATGTAGACTTTTGTCAAGGTGTTTTTTGTTTATTTTGCCAATATCTTTTAAGTTTATATTGAAGTAAAGCATTTTGTTATTGTTTTATGAATAAAAAACGATTTCAAACAAAACCGCATCATTACTTTTTTCAAATATTTTTTGGAACTCGCTAAAACGCAAAAATGTGGGTCGTATGTTGACTTTTGTCGGCCACTGTATTTGAGAATGGCAGAGCATTCCACCACCTTTTTAACTACACGTTTTTGATCGGATATTGTCTAAAATCAACACAACTTTCCGGATACTTATTCTAATATCATATTCAAACACTAATGACATAAAATTATCTTTCTAATAAAGTCAATTATAAATGTTATTTCAATTTAAAGTTCTACACGTCTAAAAACACCCTTTATATTGTTCCAAATATTTCATTTCAGTGTTGGGTGCATACCTGGTATATTTCAGCTGATTGTCAGTTATACGTATTTTTTCTGGCCATCTTGGTTTTGGCAGCAAAGTAAGTTTACATCTAAAATACTCTATACTGGGTGGCCCCTGTCCTGTCGATCCCAGTTAGAACCTACACGATGATATTTATACTATTCCATTTTTGTTCAATTTCAGATTCCCCCAATACAAACGTTGCATATACGCCACAGTTGGCATCGTTGGTCTAACACTGCCCAGTATTGTCAGTTATATCGAAAAATTGCCAGCAGTTTGCACTATGAACTTTGAGTACGTTTTATTGTTCCGAAAGTTCCGAAATTGTTGATTTTTTACTAACGTTTGTTTTTTTTCTTTGGCTAACAGAGACTATCGTCACATGTATCTGAAACAAATAGAGGCTGGGGAAGTCTTGTACTTGAGTTTCTATTCCAATATGAATGCATTTTTCGTTGGCATTATCTGCGGTGAATTGTATTTGAAATATCTGAAAGTGGAAAAGCACCGCCAAATCGTGGAACGCTATTTGCTTAAATCATTGCCCCTGTTCGGATGGTCAGTTATATTTGCGATCTGGTATTTGGGTTCTAAACTGATGTTTATGGAACATACCATTTGGACGGCACTATATCCCATGCTGCACAAACACTTGTCCGTGGCGATTGTGGCCACGATTGTGATACTATTCAAGATGTGTCATGGTGGAGGTAAGTCAAAGAAAGATTAAAAGTTTGCTATGACTCAGGATAAATGTTAGACTGAAGAAAAACGCAATTGCTGCACGCGAACACGTAGAAAAAAGTCTGATATTAAAAACAGAGATTGTTTGCTACCTACACTCAGAAAAATAGCATTCCTAAATCTGAGTAAAATCCATACTCCAATTTAGTGCAATAATTTTACTCCAGTTTTGTAAAAATGTCCTTAAATGTAGGAAAATGAATTAAGTAGGAAATTAACTATGAATATAGTTTCCTTATTTCAAAGCCATAGTAAATAGTTTATTTACTAGAAATAGGGAAGTAATTTAACTTAAAAACATTTCATTGGATCTAATAAAAAATTCTTACAATTGAGTAAATTCATACTTGTGTGGAAGATAATTTCCAAGGTTTTAAGTAAGAAAATTATTAAGAAATTTTAACTAAAAAATGTGCTTTTTCTTAAAAGTAGCTTAATGTGTTTACTGAAATTTATGCCGAGTTCTTTATACATGTAAGTATTAATGAACTTATAAAAAATCACTTGAAAGTGTTTCGAAAAATTTTGAATATTAATTTAAGAAGCAATTCTCGTTCGTTTGCACAGACTTATTTCTTAAATACTTCAAGTATTTTTCTAAACAACCACTGCAAAGACGCCTATCTTGCCTTCGCAGGAATCCTGGAGTAATAGCTCAGCTCTTTATGGCAGAGCTATCATAAAACTTTTGAGAAATATTTCATGTTGTCATGTTTTGTATCAGTTTTGCATACTCTGAAGCAAAACCATTTGTTTATTTTTTTAGTTAAATTGAATTTATTTTAAGTTCAGTTTTTTCCTTGTATCAAGTAAAATTTTCCTCAGTTTAAGTAAAAAATTACTTGTTTTAAGGAAAAAATCAGCAAAATTGTCCTTAGTTTAAGTAAATATTTACTTTACTTTAGTAAAAAATTTACTTAGTTTTAGGAAATTTTACTAAGATTTTGTAAAAATTTTCTTGGTTTGAGTAAAAATTTACTTAGTTTTAGGAAAATATTACTTAAATTTAGTAAAAATTTACTTGGTTTTAGGAAAAAAATTACTTAGATTTAGGAAAATTTCTGCAAAAATTTACTTAGATTTAGTAAAAATGTACTTGGTTTGAGGAGAAACTTACTGGAATTTTCCTTAGTTTGAGTAAATATTTACTTGGTTTGAGGAAAATTTAACTATTATCTAGTTGAACTAGAGAAAAGCGAAGAGGATATATTGCTGTAGCGCTATACGAAGTTCAATTTTCCTAAAATTTAGTTCATTTTTACTCATTATAAGGTTTACTTTTTTCTGAGTGTATATAGAGTTCGATTTATTTTCTTTTTTTCAGGATTCCTAACATGGCCCATTTTCCGATTTTTGGCAAGAATATCGTATCAGATTTATCTCTGGCATTTTATTGTACTTTTTACGATATTTGGGAGTATTCAACAACCCCTGCATATGACAAACGCTCTGCTGGTAAGCATCTTAAATCAATCATTATAGTGTGTGCGATAACTAATGTTCTACTTGTCCACACAGCCCTTTGTAGTCATCTGCACTTACGTATTGGCGATAGTGCCTGCATTATTTATAACCACAATGGTGGAATATCCCATATCTGAGCTATTGAGCTACTTCGATTTGAAAAGTAAGTTACATTTTGAATTTGCTTGACAGGTAATTGGATTATAGAATATTAAAACTTTATTTGTGTCGCTAACCCGCTTCTACAGCGAGTTTATCGAAGATTTGAACTTTTAAGAAATAGAAAATGTCCTTGGAATGTCATTTATTAAACATTTCTCATTTGCTTTTCATTCCAGAGAAACCTAAAAACGTGAAAAAATCTTAAAATTTGTAAATCTAGTGAATATGCCCAATAGGATGGGCCACGAAAATAAATTGCTGCGGTCACCCCCAGAAATGAAGATTGGATTGTTTAATGAGGTTCTGCAAAATATTTCGTTCCTAGATCAAGTCGCCTCTGAAAACACCTCTAAAAATGATTTTTTCCCATGTTATTTTTTTACGTTGCATTTTTGTAAATATAAATTTTTACCCAATCAAATTTAACTAGTGAAAAAAATTACATTTATTCATATCCCATCTTGTGATATTCGAATGCAAAGTCAAGCAAGTGCAACATTACTCGTTTGAATATTTCTCTTGCACATTTTGTTTTGATAAACATTTTTGAATAGAGACATAAAGCTTTGGCTTTTGCTGTCTAAAATCTTTTAGAGATTACAGAAAGTCAAAAAATAAAGGATACGAAGCTATACGACTGCAATTTACTGTAACTTTTGGTATTGCATTATCGCATATTTCAATGTCACGTTCGACATTGAAACACAACATTTGTTGTTACTGCGTCCAAAGTACATGCAGAAAGATCATCAACTTTTGAGTACAAACAGAGATTTTTATACAATTTAAATAAAATAAACCTTACTGGAAAATAAGAAAATTTGTGACCTTGGCACTTCTTTAAAGTTGGTCACGTTCGACATCTTAAGTGTGAAAATTAAAAATAAAATCTTGCATAAATAATTTATTTATGTAAAAATAAAACTTGTAAGCCTAATCGCAAAGACTAAAGGTGAATTTATGCTGTGTACGGATATTAACCCAAAATCCATTTTTATTTTGTTTTTTATACCCTCCACCTCCAGGATGGGGTATACTAACTTTGTCATTCCGTATGTAATACCTTGAAATACATACCTGTAACCCTATAAAGTATATATATTCTTCATCGCGATAAAATTCTAAGACCATCTAGCCATGTCACTTTGTTGAAAGACACTAGAATCTAAACGAAAGGAGCTAGGACGTCCAAATTTTCCATAAATGCGAAATCGGCCCAAAGGGAAAATATTTTCTCTCACAAGGACTAAAGATTAGAGTATTTAAGCATATTTTTTCAATATGTCTTACTTACTTGATATTAGGTATGTGCATTCCCCTAAAACAAAAACGTGCACAATAAAGCGACTTTATTCATAGGGGGTTAAATGGGGCAAAGAGGGATAAAAATTGTACATATTAAACCGACAACAGCTAGAAACACGAAATTCGGTATGTACATTCTTCTAATTGAGTAGATAATATAAAATATTTTTTTCCAAATTCGTACTTTTAAGGGGTAAAATGGGAATAGAGGGATAAAAATAGTACCAACCAAACGGCTGCACCTAGAATAATGAAATTCGGTGTATAAAGTCTTCTGATTGCGTAGACACGTAAAATAGACGGAATTTTTGAAATTTGTACTTTTTGGGGTTAAAATAGAAAGAGGGGGTAAAATAGTACCAACCAAATGAACGCAGCAAGTGCCATGGAACTCCGAGTATATATTCATCTGACTGCGTAGACATGAAAAATAAAAGATTTCTTCCAAATTTGTACTCTCAAGGGATACAATGGGAACAGAGGGATACAAAGTCGTACTCTTAAGGGGAGAAACTAGGAAAAAGGGGATAAAAATGGTACCAACCAAATGGTCGCAGCTAGAATCATGCAATTCGGTGTATACATTCCTCTGACTGCATAGATACGCAAAATAAGAAGATTTTTCCAAATTCGTAATTTTTACTTTCACAGAAAAATTGGTTGAATCATGAAGTTAGGTTATTTTGCACTATTTACGTGAGATAATGGATTTTCAAAATTTGTACTTTTGGAATTAAAATAGAATGGAAATACAACCAACTGTTGCACCCACTATATACCAATATTTATGGTATTTAAGCTTTTTGAAAATATAAATATAAGAATCAGTAGATTATTGCTTATTTATTCGAGCTTTATTTAAATTATTATAATTTTTATTAAATTAAAAACGAGCTCGAGGTTTTTGTTTTTGTAGTTGTACAACATTAGAATGCAATAAAGTCACGTCTGTACTCAGTTTTTATTTGTATTTTTTCGAATCCTGAAGATGTCTTTCGACGAAAGACGAAATATTGATTGCTCGTTTTTAATTTTAAAAATTATAATAAATATAAGAATTTTGAATTGACTATTATATCGATATGTAAACGTATTGGTTGCCTTATAAGCGTGGTTTGAAATAATAAAAATATTATATTTATTTATAAAATTATTTTTTCAATATTTGTATTTGTTTTGGTATTAAAAAATATACGAAAATCGACAGCCTTAGTCGAATGCAATCCATAGTGGAGGGTATATAAAGTTCGAACCGGCCGAACTTAACTCCGTTTTTACTTTTTTCATCTGGAGTTTGATAGGTATAAGTGGAATGTAACGGTGACAACTTACATTTTCCCGTGTTATTTCTCTATCCCCTTTCTTTGAGTGTAAATATGTATTCACAATAATTTCAGCATAAATCACTGTGAATGTTGCTGTAAACAAATTAAAATTTCCTTAATTTGTATTTCCTCCCATATTCCCAAAAAGAAAAAAATACCTTTACTTAAATTGTTATTGTTAAATATTTTTTATAATTTATTTTCTCATGAATTTTTTGTTTTTAGTTTACTTGAGCAGCTCTGCGTTATTGTGATTTGTTGTTTATTTTCATACAACAGCGCCCTCTGCTATTGGCTTGGTTTACGAGTTTGACAATTGAAGTATGGTCATCCACCACATAATTCATTCATTCATTGAAGAAAAAAGAAAGAGAAGTGTCGTAAATTTACAATAAATACAATTTATAAATATTAATAATTATTAAACTATCAAGTGTAATAAGTGTGTGTGTGTATTTATAAGCAATTATGGCAGCATTGGACCAGAAACAAGAAGCATTGCAGCAGGAAATGAAAAGACGCAAAATCTGTCGATTTTGCCTGTCTCAATCACTACCAAAGCTGTCCAATATTTACCAGAGAGACACACGTATTAAAACTTCTGCCCCAATGCCAATACAAATAATGGCCATCGCTTCTATTGAGGTAAGTGGTAGTGATTTATATACAAACAAACAAGCAAACTATTGTATTAAATATTTCACGAATATTTTCCTTAGTTTTTATATTGTGAGGGCGTCGCTTAGCAGAGATCCACCGCAATGCAACTTCCCGCCATTAGTGTGTGTGGTGTGTTTATTGACTAAAATGATGAAAAACTTTGGTTCACTAGTGAGCATTAAAGAAAATCTAATGCCTAGGCATGAAATGAAGGAGATGAGCCTTCCAATATACGTAAAAGTACGCTATGGTTGGTTTACGTGGCCGCTCTCACGGGAGCGTCAGATAGTGCTTCAAGGCAGCGTTTCGAAGTACGCTATATGTTTTCCATCGTGGGTGGTGGTCAAAGAATTTCGGAGCTTGGCGCGAGTCGTAGATTCTTTTGACTCAACACAGCTTTTGATGCAAATACAATTATAGAGTAGCCCACTATGATTCCTTTCGTCGAGCCATACATTAGTCATTAGTGATATTTACCGGCCGGAACCACTGTGATAGAACATTCGTTGTTTCTTCTATCACATGATTCGATTTGTTAGAAGTTTCTGCATTAATTGTCAAAAATGCTTCAAATTGGGTGAAACCGCAAATTCTCGTGATATTGTGTTTTACCTTTGTATTATTGGGAAAAACTAGTGCATCTTGTCCATTCCATCTGCCTCTGTATTGAAGCCAAACATGCCTGCTCAAGATAATCAAGAAAGTAAACAATGCAAACATTGGTATTTATGAAAAAGTGTTTGATTCTGTTTCAATCCAACCAAAATGTTTCTACATTTAACCCACTTCAGCAATTCATGCCAAGAATATCAAGATTATCTTCTAAGAATTCGAAAGAAAATAATGGCTTGAGAAGAACAAATGAATTGTTCAGTCCACAAACGGGAAGTATGAATCTATAACAACCACATGAATCTATAACAACCAAGTAATTATTTTTGGATCATATTTAAATTAATTAACCTTTTGCGAAATGTCGAATATAAATATACATATGTAGATGTAAATGCAAATAAACCTACAGACATCCCAGAAAGAACAAAAGGGAATTTCTTCCAATCAGTGAAATACTATTTATTAGAGGATTTTTAGAAGGCTATTTAGTTATAAGCGTCGGCAGCCTTGATAAATTTCTCAGTATGGCCGAATCTAGAAGCGCATAGACAGATACACATACAGAAGATGGGTGGAAAAACTCCTTTCACTTCACTGCTGACTGCAAACTGCAACTAATACATTAATTCCCATTTTAGGTCTTCAGCAACGATGGTATGCCCAGCTTTGTCTGTTCTGATTGCACAGCAATTTTCGAATTTAGCTATCAGTTTAAACAAATGTGCAAAAAAGCCGATAATCTATTGCGACAATATCCATTGACTGGACAATGGCCAAAACAGTTGCCACAACCCGTGTTGCCGCAGCCACTGCAAGCACAATCACCAAATGTATATAATAAACAACGTACGCAAACTACACAGATACGTGTACAGCAGGCGGCGACAAAGCAGATTACTATACCGGAACAACCCCCCTTACAAGCGAAGAAAATCTTGAATTCAACTCCAGCGCCAGACCCAGTACCGCCACAACCCATACGGGCAAAAATAGAAAAAACCGATGAAGATTCCACTTCAAGTTTTTTGGCAAAAATCGAAAACAACGATGAACTGTCCATAGACGATATACATCAATTGGTGGCCTCAGAAGATGTGGGAGAAACAGAATTCGTTGATATGGACAATCTGCCCGTGGTGGTGGTGGATTCTGGCAACAAAACAAAACCGAAATTGCTGAATAAGTCATCGGTGCGCATACTGAATAAAGAAGCCAGTCGCGACAAGGAGCCACGTTTGAGTTTACCCAAGATTAAGAAAGATCAGGATGGCAACATGGAAATCGTGGCAGAAATTTTAGACTTTGACGAGCCATATGAAAACGAATCAGATCCCAAAAATGCTGAAGTTATCGAGACAAATGTCTATCCGTGTCCGCATTGCGAGAGATCGTTCCCTTTGGTACAGCTACGGGACATCCATTTAAAGAATCACACCCGGGACAGAAAGTTCGACTGCGAGGAATGCGATAAATCGTTCTTCTCCAAATACGATTTGCAAAGACATTCGTTTACGCACAATGGCGAAAAGCCATTCAAATGCTCGGCTTGCGACCAGGCATTCTCCCGTTCGAGCCTGTTGCAGAGACACGAGAAATCACACACCGACATACCAAAGTATATATGCGTCACGTGCGAACGGCCCTTCATATCGAAGGAGGCAATGGAAAAGCATGCTGAACGTCATAAAATTAATCGCCCATTCCAGTGTAAGTTGTGCAACAAAGTGTTCGCATTCAAACAGGGCCTGGAACGTCATGAGGTCATACATTCGCGCCAACAACCGTATCCCTGTCAATACTGCAGCCAGAGCTTTTCCACCACCACCAAATTGGCTCGCCATTTGACCGCCCACGCCGGCGAGAGGCCATATCCTTGTAAATTCTGCAAGAAATCATATTTGCTGTCTCATCATTTGACACGGCATTTAAGATCGCACAAGAATGTCTTCGATAACAACACCGCTGTATCCTTCATGTGTAGCAGATGTGATGCCAATTTCCAGTCTCGCGACGAATTGATTCGCCATTCCACAACGCATGCCAATGCCCAGAATCTGTCGTGCCCTCTGTGCAAGGAAGCATTTGATAGCATTGAAGCTCTCACCGCTCACATCAGCGATCACTCCGATGGTGAGGCGTATGCCTGCGAATTTTGTGATTTGATCTTTATGACAGCCGACAAATTGCAATTGCACACTGATGGCGAGCATGCCCAGGAAATGGAGGCATATCATGAGGACGATCGAGTACAAGCCGACTTGAAGAATAAGGAAGACAACGCATCGGAGGCCAGCGATGAACATTTGCAAACTACGGTCGATGAAATGCTATTGGAGGATTTGACCGAATCTGCAGTGGACACTAACACGACGCAAGTGACTATCAAGAAAGGTACGTGCAATGTTATAAAATCACAAGTTCAGAGAATGTCCACAATTGTAGAGACTTTCTGATGGCATTTGTTTTTGAAAGCTAATCTCAAATAACAACTCATAATTAATTTTACTTTCACAGAAAAAGTATCACCTGCAATAATTAACCAAATTATAATACAGAGTGCTCCGGCAACAACGAACGATGCCAGCAACGACGAAGCTGATGATAACAGCCTTTTAATGCCATTGAAACAACGCAAAGTTCAGACGGTCGCCAAGAAAATTATGGTTCAACCAACGATGACCCCAAAACCCACGGTTCCTTCTCCACAATTACGCCGTAAAGTAGCGACGACACCCCAGGCACGAGAGAAAAATCAACCTTCAATTCAAGCTTCTTTGCTGAAAATGCCGAGAGGTGTTACACTCAAGAAGGCGACAACAAATACAAATAACACAACTGTCGTCAAACCAGCAATATCATCGAATACATCGCCAAAACGTGCTGTTATCCCCACAAGTCCAAGTGCCGCAGAATCGGCCTCCCCAAGCAGCGGCAACCAAGGTATTGTCAAAATGAAAATAGGCGACAAAAATGTAAAGGTTCAGAGGAGACGCGTTACAAAGGTCCAAGCGGAAGCCTTGGCTAAAGAAGGACGTATTCAAATGAGAGATGGTCAAATGATTTTAAAATGAGACAACCATATATAAGTTATGCAATTGCAACATATATCTATTTTAAGTTTGATGATACATACATATATATATTAGTGTGGCTCCTTTTGAGTGGGGAGCAAAACAAATTGTCACAGTTTCCGACTAAAATGGAACTTTGGTTTATTAAATGTCACAAACATTTTCCATCAATCCATATCAAAAAGTTGCAATGTGACCCAGTATAAGTCTAGTATTTAAAGATTTTAGTGCTACCTTTGATAATTTTATTTGTAAAATTCGAAATAACTTCCACATTGTTAGACCGATCTACTTGTTAATGTTAAATGTGAATTTAGAAATAAATGGTTAAGAAGTTCTACAAAACATCATACATAGCGACAACAATTCCCAACGAGCAATAGAATTAGGACAGAGTTATTGCGTATTTTATGAAAAATATATCCAAAATAGTAATTTTTTGATATGGCTTGATTTTAATCGCTCGTGATTGTTTCATGAACCACGAACCAGAAAAAATGCGTTTAGTTTTATAAAAGGGAAATATTTTTCACATGAAACAAAACAAATTGTCATTGTAGTAGGAACATCGATAACTTTTTTCAGCCGCTTTTCAATTTTATTAAAGTTGAAAAGTTTCTTACATTTATTGCTAAATTTACTTTACTTTATTTATACATAGTATTTGGATAATACACTTATGTATGTACGTTTATATTTTATTGTTAAAATATTGTACAAAGAAACGATCATAATAAAGAGAAATATTTTTATTTGTCCGAAAAAGCAAACGAGGTTTTGATGTTGTATAATTCGTAATAAATCAGTTTGTCGCGCTATCTAATTAACCAAAAGTCTTGATTTCTGAAATCATGAAAATTCTTTCTAAAACAACATATTTGTTTACCCTCCACCTTTGTCATTCAGTTTGTAACAGCTTGAATGTCGACCTGAGACTCTATAAAGTATATATATTCTTGATCGCCATAAAATTCTAAGACGATCTAGCCATGTCCGTCCGAAAGCACGCTAGCATCTAAACGAAAGGAGCTAAGACGTCCAAATTTTCCATAAATGCGTCTTATAGTCGTAGATCAGTTCCCTATAACAAAAACGTGCTCCATAAAGTGATCCTTATTCGTAGGGGTTGAAATGGGATAAAAATGAAATGAAAAGGGATAAAAATGGTACCTATTAAACGACAACAACTAGAATCATGAAATTCGGTGTTGATATTCCTCTAATAGAGTAGATGCATACATAATATAAAAGTATTATTCCAAATTCGTGCTTTAAGGGATAAAATGGGAATATAGGGATAAAAGTGGTACCAACCAAACAGCTGCACCTAAAATAATGTCGGTGTAGACATTCCTCTGAATGCGTAGATGCGTACAATAAAGGGATTTTTCGAAAATCGTACTTTTAGAGTGTAAAATGGAAAAAGGGGATAAAATTGTACCAACGAAATCATGAATTTCGGAGTATACATTCCTCTGACTACGTATACACGAAACATCAAAAGTTTTTCCAAATTCCTATTTTCAAGGGATACACAGGGAACAGATAACAATGGTACCAACTAAACGGCTACAGCTAGAATGATGAAATTCGGTGTGTACATCCCTAAAATAAAAAGATTTTCGAAAGTCCAACTTTTAAGGGGGTAAAGGGATAAAAATTGTACCAACCAATGGTCGCAAATTCGGAGTATACATTCATCTACCTGCGTAGACACGAAAAATAAAAATGTTTTTCCAAATTAGTACCATCTAAACGGCTACAGCTAGAATGATGAAATTCGGTGACATTTTTCCAAATTCGAACTTTTTTACTTTTACGGCATAAATGGGTAGAATTATGAAGTTAGTGTACGTGAGTGAAAATATATTATCAAAATTTATACTTTTGGAAATTAAATAGGATGAAAGTACAACCAACCAAACGGCTTTAGCTGAAAATGCACCCACTATCCCTCAAAAGTAAAGTAAAAAAAGTAATTAAACTGTTTTGAAGATTGCTGCCTTATATTTACCTTTTGAATTGAAGAATTGAAGTATTATTACGGTGTATATAGTATAAACATATTGGTAGAATTGTCTTAAAAATGTGTTTTAAAATAATTAAAATTTATAATTTTTTTTTTTTTCATTTTTTGTAATTCTTTTGGTTTGGCTATATAAACAAATTAACATTTTCCTGTATTGTTCTGTACTTCAACGAAAATCGACAGCCTCTGTGGGATTTTTCGTGTCATCAAAAAAATCCATTTTGTCTCAATTCTTTGGAGACTGTTCCTAAACCACTGTTTGTATGTGAAAGTGAAATTAGCAACATTTGTAGTCGTCGGTATAAGTACCTTTTATTAAACATATAAATGGATATTATCAGACTTCTATTTCTAAAATGAGAGTACAGATATTAAAGTTAGATTATGTTAGGTTATAAGAACACCCGAAGACCCGCTTAGATCCATTGTGTACATCCTTTGTGCCTAGAAATAAATAAGAGAAGGGAATAGGAATAGGGAATAACGGAAGGAAATTGGAATTTTAGTTGAAAAAATAGATTATTTTATATTTAATAGCAAAATAACCATTAGAAATACATACCGATATTGGCTGGCTAATGTACGTTGATTTAGATATTATTTTATTAAGATTTAGCCGAAAAGCGTAAAATTCTCGTTAACATAGACGTAAAACAAGGCATCTGTTTTTTTAAATCCTGTTTCGGTTCATCGGGACACCACGATTCAAATCCGATTGCCATGTGTTGATTAACAAAAGTCAATAAGGTTAACAGATCATAGAAATCAGCATTTTCGTTTAATTCTTTCACCAAATACTTTATAAACCACGAACCCGATGTGGGATTGTGCCAGGATACATAATCTGAAATGAATTTAAAATCACAAACTCTCAATAAACTAATAGCAAAGATTAACAAAGGTGTCGAACTGTGTCGTCTGTATGAGGACACGAGATTTGCCTTCACGAGATTTGCCTTCAAAACTTGTGTTTTTATATCCTCCAGGTTGGGCGTATACTAACTTTGTCATTCCGTTTGTAACACCTTGAAATATCGACCTGAGACCCTATAAAGTATATATATTCTTGATCGTCATAAAATTCTAAGACGATCTAGCCCGTCTGTTGAAAGCACGCTAGCATCTAAACGAAAGGAGCTAGGACGTCCAAATTTTCCATAAATGTGTCTTATAGTCGTAGATCGGTTGGGATTGAAACTGGGCGAAATCGGACCAAAGTGAAAAAATTTTCCCTCACAAGGACTGAAAAAACCCATAATAACCCCTAATATTTTAGAGTATTTAAGCATATTTTTTTTCAATATGTCTACTTGTACTTACTTGATATTTGGTATCAGTGATGCCAGAAGTAGGGGAATTTCCCTTTTGTAGGTATTTTTTGAGCTAAAATGAGGGCGTAGGGAAAAAGGGGCCGATTTTTTAATATTTGCTAAATGTAGGTACTTTTTCAGAAAAAATAAATTATAAAGAAAATTGTTGTTATTGTGTTCTTTTTTTGAAAAATGATCGATGCTTTCGTACCCATGATAAAATTGTTGCCTTTCCACCAATTGGTTTGATCGTATGCAATCCCCAAACTGGCGATTTTTAAGCGTAAGACAACTCTTTTGTTTCTCATCTAATGGCGGACAATCCACAGGTAGTTACAATCAATTGTATTTGCCACTCGGCTGCTCTTATTGCTAGCAAGGCATGCATGCAACTGTCGCGTGCTCCAGAGGAACTACTTCGTCAAATTGGATGTGCGGAATTAGAAGAATTCCAGGTTGTTTTCAATGAAGAAAAAAAACAAATTTTGAATACGTCGAAAACCCGCTGGTGTCTCGTCAAAAGTGTATAGAACGTATTCTAGAAAATTGGGAAGCTTTAAAAGAATATTTTAAATATACGTATAATTGCGATAAATTGAAGTCAGCTGAATGGATTTGTAACGAATTCAATAACGAGTGCAACAAAGCGTACCTTCTCTTTTTAGAATACGTTTTAAATTTTTTAAACGCAATAAATGCCATGTTTCAGTCCAAAAACATATTGGTTCATGTTCTTCATTCTGAATCTCTAAATTTTTTTTTAAAATTGGCCAAAATTTTATTAAAAAAGCTGAATTGCGCCCAAACTGTGCGGTTCGATCACCTCACATATCATTGCCAATAAAAGATGTATTTTTAGGCTGTGAATGCGAAGAATTTTTAAAAAAGATGCCAGAAAAAGCCATGCTTCAAATAAAATCGGACTGCCTAAACTTTTACATTGTTGCAACAGAGGAGATTCAAGCAAGGCTACCACTAAAATCGGGAACTATTTATAAAGAACTCGAGTTTTTAAAACCTTCAGATGCTATAGGGGACAAGAAAGATGCGTTTAAATTTGAATTATTATGCCGAAAATACGATATAAATTTAAAAGGTCTTACCCAAGAGTGGAGAACCTTAGAATACAATTTTTCAAAAAATGAAATCAAATCGTTTGAAAAAATGGACGTACTTGAATTTTGGTGCAAAATAATTAAAGCCAATGATTATGCCGATAAATTATTGTTTCCTTATTTATCCAAATTAATAAAAATTGCATTTTCACTACCTCACTCTAATGCGGATGCGGAAAGAATTTTTTCAGTTATAACTGATATAAAAACAAAAAAAAAACTTAGTCATGACATTGTGAATGCAATCTGCATAAATCGATCCTCAATGCAAAGCGAGGGAGTTGACTGCGTAAATTTTAAATGTAGTGATAAAAATTTTGAAATGTGTAATTCTAAAAATATTTATAGTTAGGATACCAAATGTATCGAAATACATATTTTCATAAAATAACATAATTCTTATACAATTAAAAGAATTTTGTAAAATATTTGTGGACTTTAAGACAGCTGAAGTCTTATTTAAAAACGTTATATAAAAAATATGTCATTTTCACAATTTTTTATTGTGCGATTTGACGTTCATAACTGCTAATTAGCTCCCAACCGGAGATTGTGAAAATGACAGATACTTTTTTTAATATTACGTTTTTAAATAAGACTTCAGTTGTTTTGTCAAAAGGTCACATATTTAACTTAATAATACCAAAATTATTTTTTTTTGTTAATTTTTTGTACCTGAATTATTATTTTTTGTTTATAAAAAACATATAAAATGTATCTTTAAAGTACATCATATTTTAATTTAATTAAATAAATCGCATACCATTTTTTTCATTTTTTTTGTCATCATTTTTTGTTAAATTAGTAGGGAAAAATGTAGGGATATAATTAGAGAGGCGTAGGGGAAAAAGGGAATTTTTTTGGAGCGCGTAGGTACTTTCAAAAATAAAATCTGGCATCACTGTTTGGTATGCGCATCCCCCCATAACAAAAACGTGAACCGTAAAGTGATTCTTATTCGTAGGGGGTGAAATGGGGCAAAAGGGATAAAAATGGTACCTATCATACGACAGCAGCTAGAAACACGAAATTCGTTATGTACATACCTCTAATTGAGTAGATACATAATATAAAAGTATTTTTTCCAAATTCGTACTTTTATGGGGTAAAATGGGAATAGAGGGATAAAAATGGTACCACCCAAACGGCTGCACCTACATAGAATAATGAAATTCGGTGTATACATTCCTCTGATTGTGTAAAATAAACGATTTTTTCGAAATTCGTACTTTTTGGGGTTAAAATGGAAAAAGGGGATAAAAATAGTACCAACCAAATGACCGCAGCTAGAGCCATGAACTTCGGAGTATACATTCCTCTGACTGCGTAGACACGAAAAATAAAGTTTTTTTTTAATTCAAATTCGTACTTTCAATGCATACAATGGGAACAGAGGGATAAAAATAGTACCAACTAAACGGCTATATTTAGAATGATGAAATTCGGTGTGTACATTAGGACGTACCTCAAAAAAAAGTTCGCCGTACACCTTCGAATATGAAGTATTATTGAAAGGTAGTTTCAAAATTTTTTTTTTATTTTTTTATGCCGAACGTAGGGGTCGCACTTTTACATTTTTCTATATAACTTCTGCATTTATAAACGGATTTTAAAGTGTGATACATCGATGTCTCGACGAGGCCGATTTTTTTGTCTTTGAAGTCATTGAGTTCAAGCACCCCCTTCTGGTACTTACCCATCATATCTCAGTTGCTACTACCCTAATGTACCACTCTAATATCAGAAAATTAAAGCTCGCATAAAATCATGAATCATGCTTGAGCTCAATGACTTCAAAGACAAAAGAATCGGCCTCGTCGAGACAAAAACATCGATGTATCACACTTTAAAATCCGTTTATAAATGCAGAAGTTATATAGAAAAATGTAAAAGCGCGACCCTACGTTCGGCATAAAAAAATAAAAAAAAAATTTTTGAAACTACATTTCAATAATACTTCATATTCGAAGGTGTACGGCGAACTTTTTTTTTTTACTTGTAACCTGGTACGCTCTAGTGTACATCCCTCTAATTGCGTAGACACGTAAATTAAATAGATTTTAGAAAGTCATACTCTTAAGGGGGTGAAATAGCAAACAAATAGCAGAAAACGAATCTCTTCATTTGCACTATCTAAGAGTAGTACGATTTAAAAAGACTAATTTTAAGAATATAAATTCACGAAAAAACAGTGGAAGTATTTACAGGGAGTGGCCTTCATTGCTTAGTGGAAGTGTGTGCGTCTTGCAATCTGAATGTGCTGGGTTCGATGCCCGGCCGGCGCATTGGTAAAATTCAACATCAAAAAATTTTCACTTTTCATCATAAAATAAGAGTTTCTGCAGCCAATTTTCTCATCCGAACACACTTTCACATAAAAATTGTCATTTCGATTGCTCCAAGCTCCTGGGAAGAAACTAATAGCCATTAGCAATCCATATATCATGGCTGTTAACATAAAATGCAGCGCCCCTAATGGAGGATAGTGGTACAACTCGATTACCATCCCATTCCCTTAACATTAACATCAACCTTGAAGAAGATGCAAATAATAGCCGGACAACATGAGAACGATGATGAAGAAAGGTTCCCGCGATAATCGGATACATGCCGGAACGAAGTCTAGTACAATTCAGACTTAAGGATTATCACCTCAGCTCCCTCTAAAGCTGCTACAACAACAACAACCACAGGGATATGCGGTTACGTCAATTTCCTTATGAACAATCAACAGTTAGAACTTGTACTTTTATAACAAGGTTTGCGTGGACGGCTTAGGCTGTGTTTATTAATCGAACACTATAAAATGTAGATTATATTCTATCTAGCGATCCGGTCGTAATTTGTATTAGGACATAAAATAAAATTACCGTTATGCTCAGTTTTTCCAAATCGAATTTTTAATTAATTCTGTAACTTTTGAACGAAAAAAATGCACATGCTTAGAACAGAAGTGTTTTCGAGTTGATTTGCAAAATTGTTGTTCCCTAGGGGGTAGGCAGTGTGTCAAATCCTACAGCTGTGTATGTGATAGTCAGACTACACTTCGGAAAAGACGTTTTTTAAATGTTCGATTGTAAATCTATTGTCAAACTTACCTGGTATAGTTGAATAGGATATTAGGAAATCTGCGTGCAGAGGTATGCGATAGCTCATGTCGGAATACGATGGTCGACCATCTGTGCCAATTGGTTTCTTTTGAAGATGAATGCCATCATCGAACTTTCCACCACGACAGGCTTGTATAAAAAATAATTTCGGTTTACCGGCCAATGTAGTACATTTATCGGCAGTGAACATTTGGAAAATACTATCCAGACAATAGGTTCCATTACGAGCATGTAAATAACCGCCACCATCGCCATGGGTTGATATAATAATGGCTATGCAATCGTTGTCGGTGTGATCGCGTTCGGCAGCTAGTTGTGGTCGATGGAATATAATGAAATGAAATAATAATGTGTAATTAAATTGTATTTTTAAAAAGAATAGTTCCCCTCTTTTTAATTATAATTCCCTTATTGGCTTAAAAGCTATCTAAGGAAAATAGTTAATATGTTTTATAGGGCGAATAAAGATAATTCCCCAAGGCATGAAACACATTTGAAACCAACGATTGTTAATCGATGTTCTTTTTTTGCTCTTTGACAAATGAAAGTTAATTCAAATTCAAGAACATAGGAGAAATTAACAATCGAATTCTTCAGTATTTCACGTATTCTTTGAAACTTCAGCGCACAACAAAACATAAATGTCACAAATTAAGAAATATCAATTCGTCAAAAATTTCTACATCGCCCAGAAAACGGGAATTATATTATATTTGTTTTTTTTTTGCATTTTTGCAAACAAATGTTCTGTTTTTGTAGCACATCTTCCCTTCCAACTTGAAAGTACCAAAGAAAAAAAAAAATACTTTTCATACTCCGAATATATTGCATTTTTAAACGTATTTTCGTGTTTTATATAAAAAATTTAACTATCTTCAAACTTTTTCTTGGGAATATTGTAACATTTTTTGCGTTGTTAGTAGCTGGTTGTTGGTAGTTATGGAAAAAAATATATTTTTCCTGCTTATAAAAGCTATTTTTTTAAAATCAGTATTTTTCGATTTTCTCAAAATTTGACAGCCGATAAATCGATTATTTAATTTAATTTTTCATTTTTTAATTGAGTTCATTTCACAAAAAAAGGAATATTTTTTTTTGATTTTTTAAAACTTAACGGGTGATAACTCGATAACTTATATAATTTTTTTTTCGATACGAAAGTTATCAAAATTGTTAAGATCTTTTCGCTTTTTTCATTCAAATGAGTTCAAAATAATGAAAATAAAACATATTTTTTATTTCGATAACTAAGATAGTTATCGAAAAAATTATTTTTTTTTATTGAGATAGTTATTGTAAAAGTTTATTTCATGTTTCTGTTTTTTTTGTTGAGTTCATTTCACAAAAAAGGAATATTGTTTTTGATTTTTTAAAACTTTTACTTTACTTTTTTCCCGATACGAAAGTTATCGAAATTTTTAGGATCTTATCGCTTTTTTCACTCAAATGAGTTCAAGATAATGAAAATTATTTTTTTTTTAATTTCGATTACTATGATAGTTGTCGAAAAAATATTTATTTTTGTTTTTTTTTTTATTGGGATAGTTGTCGACAAAGTATATTTCATGTTTATGTTTCTATTGAGTACATTTCTAAAAAAAAAAAAACAATATTTTTTCAACTTTTTTAAAACTTTAACTTTAACGGGTGATAACTCGATAAAATGTATATAAAAATAGTTTTTTTCCGATGCGAAAGTTATCGGAAATTTTTAAGATCTTTTCGCTATTTTCATTCAAATGAACTCAAAATAATACAAATTAAAAAATATATTTTTATTTATTTATTTTATTTCAATAACTAAGATAGTTATCGAAAAAGTTTATGTTTTTATTGAGTTCATATCTAAAAAACAATTTTTTTCGACTTTTTAAAACTTTAACGGATGATAACTCGTATAAAACGGATGATATCATACGTATAAAAGATAATTTTTCTCCCGATATGAAAGTTATCGAAATTTTTCGCCTTTTTCATTCACAGTTTATCGGATGATAACTCGATAACATACATATAAAACATAATTTTTCTTTTTTTAGATCTTTTCGCTTTCTTCATTCAAATGAGTTCAAAATAATGAAAATAATGATTTTTTTTAATTTCGATAACTAAGATAGTTATCGAAAAAAATATTTATTTTTTCTGTTTTTTATTGAGTTTATTTTATGTTTCTGTTTTTTATTGAGTTCATTTCACAAAAAAATAACATTTTTTCAACTTTTTTAAAACTTTTAACGGGTGATACATAACTCGATAACCTGTGTACAAAAAATTGTTTTTCTCCCGATAGAAGGTTATCGAAATTTTTATGATCTTTTCGCTTTTTCATTCAAATGAGTGATAATGAAAAATCTTTTTTTTTTATTTCGATCATAGTTATCGAAAAAAATATTTATTTTTATTTATTGAGATAGTTATCGAAAAAGTTTATTTCATGTTTCGGTTTTTTATTGAGTTCAAAAATAAAAAACAATATTTTTTCGACTTGTTTAAAACTTTAACGGATGATAACTCGATAACATACTTACAAAGATAATTTTTCTGTCCATTCGAAAGTTATCGGAAATTTTTAAGATCTTTTCACTATTTTCATTCTAATGAACTCAAAATAATAAAAATTAAAAAATCTTTTTTTAATTGAGATTTTTTATTGAGATATTTATCAAAAAAGTTTATTTCATGTTTATGTTTTTATTGAGTTAATTTCTCAAAAAAAAAAAACAATTTTTTCGACGTTTTTAAAACTTTAACGGATGATAACTCAATAACATACGTATAAAAGATAATTTTTCTCTCATATCGCTTCTTTCATTCGAACGAAATCAAAATAATAAAAATTAAAAAAATCGATGTTTTTCAATTTCGATAACTAATATAGTTATCGAAAAATATTATTTAATTATACTGTTTGCTATTGAACTCATTTCACAAAAAAAACAATATTTTTTGATTTTTGTTTCTAACCTTAACTCGTTAACATTGAATGATGATTTTTCCCGATACCAAAGTTATCGAAAATGTTAAGATCGTTTCGCTTTTTTTTTCATTCAAATGAGTAACTAAGGTAGTTATCGAAAAATGTGTCTTTTTTAAATTTCAACGGGCGATAACCCGATATATTTATATTTTTTCTCCCGATACGAAAAATATCGGAAATTTTTAAGATTTTCACTCAAATAAACTCAAAATAAAAAATTAAAAAAATATTTTTTCAAATTCGATAACTCAGATAGTTATCGAAAAATATTATTTAATTTTTTCTGTGTTTTTATTGAACTCATTTCACAAAAAAACATTTTTTTTAATTTTGTTTCCAACTTTAGCTTGCGATAAAAAATGTTTTTTTTTTTTAAGATCTTTTCGCTCTTTTTTCATTCAAATGAGCACAAAATAATAAAAAGTAAACATGCCTATAAAAGATAGTTTTTCTTCCGACACAAATTTTTTTTATTTTGTTTCCAACTTTAGCTTGCGATAAAAAATGTTTTTTTTTTTTTTAAGATCTTTTCGCTCTTTTTTCATTCAAATGAGCACAAAATAATAAAAAGTAAACATGCCTATAAAAGATAGTTTTTCTTCCGACACAAATGAGCTCAAAAAGATAGTTATAGAAAAATTTTATTTCAATTTTTCATTTTCGATATCATGCCTACGAAAGATAGTTTTTCTTCCGATGCGAAAGTTATCGAAAAAATTTCATTCAAATGAGCTCAGAATAATAAAAATAAAAAATCGATTTTTTGCAATATCGATAACTGATATAGTTATCGAAAAATTGGCTTTGTTTTTCACATTTTCATTTTTTAAAACACTATCCCAAAACTATAGATCGTGGTATTAATTTTAATGACGTAAAGTTAATTTTTCTATTGAATTAAACAAAACCTTGTTTTGGTTCATTATTTTCATCTTACATTCAGAAAAATAGCATTCCTAAATTTTAGTAAAATCCATACTCCAATTTAGTACAACAATTTTACTCCAGTTTAGTAAAAATGTCCTTGAAAATAGGAAAATTAACTAAGTATGAATAAAGTTTCCTTATTTCAAAGTCATAGCAAATAGTTCATTTACTAGAAATAGGGTAGTTTCATTGGATTTAATAAAAAATTCTTACGATTTTGTGAATTCATACTTGTGTGGAAGAAAAGTAAGAAAAATATTAAGATTTTTCTGTATGGAAAAAATTCCATTTAGGAAATTTTAACTAAAAAATGAGTTTTTTCTTAAAATTAAGTTAATGTGTTTACTGAACTATATGCCGAGTTTTTCATACATTTAAGAATTAATGAACTTATAAAAAATCACTTCAATTTGTTTAGAAAAATCTTGAATATTAATCTAAGAAGCAATTCTCATTCGTTTGCCGAGACTTGTTTCTTAAATATTTCAAATATTATTCTAAACAACCACGGCGCCTATCTTGCCTTCGCAGCAATTATGGAATAATAGCTCATCTATTTATGGCAGAGGTATAATGATTTTTTTGAGAAATATTTCATGTTGCCAATTTTTGTATCAGTTTTGCATACTCTGAAGCAAAATCATTTATTTAAATTATTTATAGATAAGTTGAACTTATTTTAATTTCTTTTTTTTTTTCCTTGTATCAAATCAAGTAAAATTTTCCTCAGTTTAAGTAGAAATTTACTCGTTTTGAGGAAAAAATCAGCAAAATTGCCCTCAGTTTAAGTACATATTATAATTTTTAGGAAAATTTCAGCAAAATTGTACCTAGATTTAGTAAAAATTTACTTGGTATTAGGAAAAATTTACTTGAATTTAGTAAAAATTTACTTGGTTCTAGGAAAAATTACTTAGATTTAGCAAAATTTTGTTTAGATTTAGTAAAAATGTACTTGATTTGAGGAAAAACTTACTGGAATTTTCCTTAGTTTGACTAAATATTTACTTGGTTTGAGGAAAATTGAACTAGAATCAAGTTCAAAGCATGTACTACTTTGTACTTGATATGAGGAAATATTACTTTAGCGCTATACGAAGTTCAATTTTCCTAAAGCTTAGTTCATTTTAACTTGTTAAAGGGTTCACTTTTTTCTGAGTGTACTTACCTTCTCTTGTGCGTTCAACAATTTCATTTATTGTACTATCCCAATATGCGGAAATTTCAAATCCTAAACGTCCAAATGCCTCTTTAATGCCTTCAAGATCTTTTCCAGCCCCTGGTCGTTCGGCCAACTGCTGCTGATCAAACTGCTGCTCAAATTTCTCGTGCATGAAGACCAAGGCTAAACCCCTCTTCTTATGATTCATATTGTATTCGACTGCATTTCGTGCTGCCGGCATGCGAGCCACACTGAAAACAAAAAACACTTTTTTTGTAATATTACTACTACATGACGCTGAACAAAGAAGGTTTTCTCATAGAACAGATCAAGGATACGATGAATGCGTTTTTGTGATTATCAGGAATTATCGTATATCTCGAAATTTCTCGATTTTAAGATTTAAATGCAAAAGTATTCACTATCTATTTATATATATTAGAAATTATTTGAAAATAAGCTCTTTTAATTGCTTTTTCCTATAATACGAACTGTACAAGAAAGCCACATATTTTAGTTCTCCTGGACATTTTGATTTTTCGAGATACGAGATTGTTCCTTAAAATCACTGATTTATACTCGTCGTCTAATTTTCGCTTTTCACTTTGAAATGTCACAACCGTTCCAATAAGTAGAACGACAATAGAAAATCATTTCGTAGTCCCTTCTTTGTCCATAGAAACAATTGAATCGTATTCTTACGGAACGCCGGAGTCACATTTGTTTATCAACGAATTCCCAATACCATCCATAATAATATCCGTGCGTTTTCTTAAATTGTTTTTTTTTTCTTTTCGCCGTACAAACGACTATGAATTGGTTGAGCTCTTAATGATGACTGACTCACTGACTCAGCTCTGTTTGATATTCTCACAAATGGACATATCGACAATGTATAAATGCAGGCCGGACAAAATCCATACATATGTATGTGCATACATGGAAGTGGATCACTTGTCAAACCGATTAACTCCGTTGTGTATTATATTAAGCGATAACCACTTTTGAATACATTACCGGTACGATTAATTCTTATTAATAGAGCTCATTTCTCAAAAAATGTTATATTGCCACCAACAAACAATTGCTGTGCTTTATTTTACCCACCAATAAATAAGATAACATTAAATTTAACCATTTTGTATGAACATTTTTTACAAATACGCGATAGTCTAAAGCATAGCTTATTAAGCAGGAAAATATCAAATATTTTTATATTTTTTTTTCATATATATTTCATAGTCCTTTTCCCACCTTATAACCAAGTTTGGAACCGTCTGTGTAAAATTTGAAAATCGGTTAAATTTTTTGGATAACTTTCGACTTATCGAAAATAAAATATCGAAAAAATATCAGAAAAAAGTAACGTAAAATTTTTCGATATCGTGCGTAGTTATCGAAAATGTACAATGCTCCCGAAAAAGGTGGGAAATTGTTTGATTTTTTATAGAAAACTCAAAAACATAAGAGAAACAAGCAAAAGGGACGTCAAGTTGGATTGCTAAACTATGGATTGCATTACACAGAGCCTGCCGATTGTACAGAAGTGCAGTAATATTACAGCGAAACCAAACCAAAAGAAATAAAAATAATAATAAAAAACAAGCAAGAAAACGTCAGTCGGCTAAGCCGACTTAAACAGGGTAGCGCAGAATGAGCTATATGTTTTAAATGGTTTATAACTTTTTTATTTATGTGATTATTATATATTTTTTTAAATACAGTATATTATTGGGGAATTTTTTGCAATTAGCTTTGTAAAATTATATCCTGTAAGTGATGCCCATATTCTGTTTCGCACATATGTACTCTTTTTAGCATATTTTCCATAACATAATTTTGTAATATAGCCAAACCAAAACAAATACAAATATTGAAAAAATAATTATATAAATAAATATAATATTTTAATAATATCAAACCATTATCTATTTCAAAATAAAAAATAAATATTCTTATATTTATATTTTCAAAAAGCTTAAATACCATAAAGTACAAATTTTGAAAATCCATTATCAGACGTACATGTGCAAAGTGCAAAATAACCTAACTTCATGATTCAACCAATTGTTGCCGTAAAAGAAAAAGTACGAATTTCGAAAAATCAGTTTATTTTCCGTGTCTACACAGTCAGAGGAATGTATACTCCGAATTTCATGACTCTAGCTACGGTCATTTGATTGGTACTACTTTTATCCCCTTTTTTCAGTTTAACCCCAAAAAGTACTAATTTTAAAAAATCCGTTTATTTTACTTGTCTATGCAATCAGTGGAATGTATACACCGAATTTCATTATTCTAGGTACAGCCATTTGGTTGGTACCACTTTTATCCCTCTATTCCCATTTTACTCCTTAAAAGTACGAATTTGGAAAAAATGCTTTTATATTATGTCTCTACTCAGTTAGAGGAATGTACACACCGAATTTCGTGTTTCTAGCTGTTGTCGTTTAATATGTACCATTTTTATCCCTTTTTTGCCCCATTTCATCCCCTACAAATAATAATAACTTTATGGTGCACGTTTTTGCTGTAGGGGGAATGCTTATACCAAATATAAACAGACATATTCAAAAAACATGCTTAAATGCGCTAAAATATTAGGGATTATTATGGGTATTTTTAGTCCTTGTGAGGGAAAAATTTTTCCCTTTGGGCCGATTTCGCCCCATTTCAATCCCAACCGATCTACGACTATAAGACGCATTTATTGAAATTTTGAAAGTTCTAGCTCCTTTCGTTTAGATGCTAGCGTGCTTTCAACAGACGGACGGACGGACATGGCTAGATCGTCTTAGAATTTTATTACGATCAAGATTATATATACTTTATAGGGTCTCAGGTCGATATTTCAAGGTGTTACAAACGGAATGACAAAGTTAGTATACCCCCATTCTGGAGGTGGAGGGTATAAAAAATATGGGTCAATTATCCTTGTGATTGTCGCTGATAAACTGCTCTTGGATTTTGCGTAGCCCAAATCCTGCAGTTTTGCTTGTTGACATACCCATTTAATAGGAAATGGGCTTCATCGCTCAAATTACCAAATTGTGAATATTGTGAATTGTGACTGTTGGTTTGAAAAATAAAATTCAATTATTTTTGTACGTTGTTGGATCGTGTAATGATTCATAATTAATTCCACAAGTCTCCTTCACAAAATGCTGAAAAAAAAAAAACAATTAAAAAAGTTATAAAGACTTCAAACCATATATGTAGCTCATTCTGTGCCACCACATGAGAACATATAAGTTATAAGTAATTAAATTTTACTTAGGGTAGGATAATTTGTGTCGAAGGTAGGAGAAGGTTCGTGACACATGGTCCAGCTTCCACATTTATAAAACAATTGTAAAATCATGATCCATATATCCATATAGATTCCCTGCACAAGTATAGAAGTTGCAGAAGAAGGATTTCATTTTACCCAGAATAGGACAATTGTGTGGGAGGTACAAGAAGGGGTGTGACTAAAGCGTAAATATTTTTTGAGTATAAAAACATTTTCTAATATCAAATTGCAAATTATTTTGACTACCCGAATGGATGTTATGTCGGTTTTATTGTAACCAAAGTTTATGCCACTTTGTATGGGAGATACCAGAAGGGGTGTGGCAATATCGCCCATATTCCATGCGAATGTATCTTCTATAAAAGCATTGTCAAATATCAAATTTCACAGGTACTAGAAGGGACGTGACAAAACCCATAATATAAAATATTATCAAATACCAAAGTATAGCTGATTCTGAATATCAGCGTGGAAGTTACATTAGTTTTAATTTAACATAGAAATATTGGTCATTTGTGTGGGAGGTACCAGAAGGGCCGTGGCAATTTCGCCCATCTTCGAACTTAAACTAATTTTAGAAAAATATTACCATGTGTAAAGTTTGAATTGATTCCTTAGCTCCTTTCGAGAGTTTTCGTGTACACCAGCCAGCCAGATGGACAGACGGACATGGCTCAAACATCTTAAAAAGTCGTGAAACGAATTTGGTCCAAACATACTTAGGGTCTTAAGCCACTCCTTCAATGCGTTACACTTTTTTTCTGTCTCAAATATACCCTCCTACTCTGTAGAGTGAGGGTATAATAATTTTTGAAATAAATATAAAATTTTAATTGTTATAATAGGGGGATATGTTTATACTATATTTATCGAAATAATACTTCAAGTCAGCTCAAAAAGTATATATGTATATATGTATGGTTGATAGTAGTAGGATATAATCCTATTTTAATTCCAAAAGTACAAATTTTGAAAATCCATTATTTCTTACGTACACAGTTCGCTACCGGTTTTATCACTTTTTCATTTTGCCCGTAAAAGTAAAAAAAAAATAAGTACAAATTTGGAAAATCTTTTTTATTTTGCGTGTCTATGCCATCAGATCATTCTAGCCCTTTGGTTGGTACCATTTTTTTCCCTCTGAACCGATTTCGCCCACTTTCAATCCCCACCGACCTGCAACCATAAGACACATTTAGAGAAAATTTTAACCTCCTAGCTCGTTTCGTTCGGCGGCTAGCGTGTTTTCAACCGACAGACGGATATGGCTAGATCGTCTTAGAATTTTACCACGACCCAGAATATATATATTCTTTATGGAGTCTCCAATAAATATTTTAAGGTGTTACCCCCCATCCTTAGGTGGAGGGTATAAAAATGTATGATCCTTTGATTTTTCGTTATTAAATTTACCCCAATCAGTTATCATAAAAAAAGTTGTCGAAATTGTAATCGATTTATTTTCTCCAATTTTCCATTTTAATGTTTTAATTTTGAAATATTAAAAAAGTGTACTTAATCAATTTTGAATTTGATTGGACGATGTATAAGCTCGATCAACAAACGTGTTTATCATACATATACATGAATCGCCGAACATTATTAAAAGCTGCAGATACACTCAGAGAACAAATACTTTATCAATTTTGTGAAATGTTGTCGTTTCATTAATTTTAAGTGAAGTTTCCTCACTTATGTGACACTTCCACTGATACGAGAAAATCTATATATATGTAAATCAATGTGTGTCTGTGTGTTGCGTATAGGCCGCCAAACCGGTGGACCGATTCGCCAGTAAATTTTACTGTATCTATCTTCTGGACAGAGGATGGAAAAATAAAGTATTTAAAGTTTTTGAAGCGACAGGACAAAGAACAAACATTTCATTTAATGCTATACTCACTATTGATGTGAACGATCGTTCCCCGTCGCGTTCACATTTTCCAATAAAATTAGAAATATCTGATCTTTAATTAATTTTGAAACTTGAAAAGATGTTTGAATTGATCTCACATTGCGCTTTATTATATGAATTCTGTAAAAGTTTATTTGTGAAATATATATTTAGTTTACTTTAATAAAATGTGAATGTTTCATTGGAAAAAAAAGCTTAACTCATGAAAAACAGTATGTTGGCGATTTCCCGTGCTGTCCCGGGATCCCAGGAAATTGAAAAAATAATTCCCGTTTCCCGGGAAATTGAAAGTACGGGAAAATGCAAACCCTCGCTTTGATTACTAAACCCAGGTGTTTCATGGGTATAATTTTACGTAGTTCTTATAAATTATACAGTATACTATAAATTTATCTTTAATCATATTTAACAAATAGTAATTGATCCAATTATCCGACAGACAAATACAAATTATACAGTAGTAATAGGATGAATCGGACCGACATTTCAAAAGGGAGCCTATAACAACATTTTGGGCCTGGTCCAAAACATGGGCCTATATATTTCTCATTCCTAGTTGAATAAATATCAAATATAAAAATATCAAATAAAAAATATCATGATCTGCAAAATTGAAGATCCGATGTAAGATGTCGTTTCTAGAGCTGCAATAGATCAGAATGGGCCCCATTTGGGTTATACCAAAGTATGAACATATGGGCATCTCCCAAACAAGTAAGGAAAGCCTAAAGACGGGCGGACTTTCTATCTCATTACAATTCAATTCGGTAAAAAGTGAAATCGGGAAGGATTTTTGCATCCTGTAAATGTATGTGTTTGACAAAAAATGTTAACTCGGAAAGGACATTTGTATGGGGGTATATTGAAACCTAGAACGATGTGACCCGCTTTCACCATGTATGTTGACGAAATATAATATGTAAAGTTTGGCCAAAATCGGTTTAACAATCGGGAGCGATATTTGTATGGGGGCTATATCTAAATCTGAACCGATCTTACCCACTTTCACCATAGGGGTTTTAAGTTGGATTATAAGATGTTGTGCCAATTTTAAAGAAAAACGGGTACAATATGTGGATTTTAGAGCGGAAAAAGTGAAATCGGGAGCGACATTTGTATGGGGGCTATATCTAAATCTGAACCGATCTTACCCAATTTCTGCATGGGTGTTTCTAGTTGGATTATAAAACGTTGTGCCAATTTTAAAGAAAATCGGGTACAATATGCGGTTTCTAAAGCGGAAAAAGTGAAATAGGGAGCGACATTTGTATGGGGCTATATCTAAATCTGAACCGATCTTATCCACATTCAGCATAGTTATTTCTAGTTTGATTATAAGGTGTTATATGTGCTTTATAGGGCGGAAAAAGTCAAATCGGGAGCGACATTTGTATGGGGGCTATATCTAAATCTGAACCGATTTCCTCCAAATTCAATACCAATGGTCCTTGGCCAGAAAAAATAACTTCTGACAAGTATCATGACAATCGGACAACAATTGCGACCTGTAGAGTGCGAACAAGCTTAGATGGACAGCAGACGGACGGACGGACAGGCGGACAGACAGACATCGTTAAATCGACTCAGCTGGTGATTCTAAGCCAATCGGTATACTTAAAGGTCGGTCTAGCTCGATTATTTCTTGGTGTTACAAACATTTGGCGCGAAACTAACTTATAATACCCTAGTCCACGAAGTGGTGTAGGGTATAAAAATGTAAATGTAAATAAATAAGTATTAATTTAAACAAATTTGCAGAAGGAAAAATATACAAAACAAAAATTGTGAGCTTACAAAGTTATATACATAAGGAAGGCGAAAACCCGTGCAACGCCGGGTACAAAAAGCTAGTATTTCATAAAATCTAATGAAATTCTTAATCAATTTGCAACAAAGTTCGTCAAATCCCAGCAAAAAATTGGAAGCACATTTTAATTGCATCTCAAAAATCTTATGTGAATTTTTCCCGCTGTTCAGGAAGTTCTTTCAAAAGTTCAATCGGTGTTCGGAAAAAAAAACTTTTTTGTTTACTTTTATATATAAAAATATATTTAATTTTGTATCATTTTAACAATTTAAACATTTTGCTTAAAAAATACAAATAATAATACATAATATAACATAAGTAAAATTAATTTATTTAGTACTAATTTAATTTAATTTTTATTTGCATTACATATTAGTTAACTAAATAATAAATAACTAATTAATAAATAATAACTTTCCCAATGTCAGTTTTATCGAACAAAATGGTTTGCTTTAGTTCTTCACTACTCACAACAGAGTATAGCTGAGATGGTTGGATTGCTGTAATAGCAACCAGAAGGTCCGCTGTTCTACCATTACATTCGATGATTATCTTTTTCACTTCTTCGGGTGCTCTCTTTTTTGTGTTGTAATGTTAATTGCCTCGTAAAAACATTTATCTATATTTCCATTAATTGTTTGTCTGTCTTCTTCTTAATAGGATATGAAATCCTTCATTAAAAGTTCATCAATTTTATTCATTGTTTCGTTGTTAAAGGTTTCTTCTGGTTCATGGAATGATCATTAATGTGATCATGTTTATGGTAAATACTGATGAATAATTTCATATAAATATATCCAAAGTTTCTTCATTTCTACAATTTTTTTATAAAAATTTCGTAACAATTTCATGATAATGTTCATCTTGAGCAAAAGAGTTAGATGTTGAAAGAATTATATTTTAAATAGACTCCACGAAATTACCTCCAAGCGACGAAATCAAATAATCCCCATCGAAATAAGCCCCAAAATCAAATAAAATAATGACAAGTAAGAGGGAGCTAAGTTCGGCCGGTCCGAACTTAATATACCCTCCACCAGGGATTGCATTCCCACAGAGGCTGTCCATTTTCGTAAAAGTGCAGTAACATTACAAGAAAATGTTATTTTTTTAATATAATCAAAACAAATAAAAATATTGAAAACATATTTTTATAAATAAATATAATATTTTTATTATTTCAAACCACGCTTATAAGGCAAGGCTACCGATACGTTCATACTATATATATCGAAATAATACTTCAAGACAATTAAAAACAAGCAAGGAAAGGCTAAAGTCGGGCGGTGCCGTAAAAAGTGAAATAAGGAGCAAGATTTGTATGAGGGCTATATCTAAATCTGAACCGATCTTACCCACTTTCAGCATAGGTGTTTCTAGTTGGATTATAAGATGTTGTATCAAATTTAAAGAAAATCGGGTTCAATATGTGGATTTTAGAGCGGAAAAAGTCAAATCGGGAGCGACATTTGTATGGGGGCTATATCTAAATCTGAACCGATCTTACCCACTTTCAGCATAGGTGTTTCTAGTTCGTGATTTCATGATAATGTTCATCTTGAGCAAAAGAGTTAGATGTTGAAAGAATTATATTTTAAATAGACTCCACGAAATTACCTCCAAGCGACGAAATCAAATAATCCCCATCGAAATAAGCCCCAAAATCAAATAAAATAATGACAAGTAAGAGGGAGCTAAGTTCGGCCGGTCCGAACTTAATATACCCTCCACCAGGGATTGCATTCCCACAGAGGCTGTCCATTTTCGTAAAAGTGCAGTAACATTACAAGAAAATGTTATTTTTTTAATATAATCAAAACAAATAAAAATATTGAAAACATATTTTTATAAATAAATATAATATTTTTATTATTTCAAACCACGCTTATAAGGCAAGGCTACCGATACGTTCATACTATATATATCGAAATAATACTTCAAGACAATTAAAAACAAGCAAGGAAAGGCTAAAGTCGGGCGGTGCCGACTCTATGATACACTCCACTTTCTATCCGAATACAATTTAATTCGGGAAAAAGTGAAAACGGGAAGGATTTTTGTATCCTGTAAATGTATGTGTCTGACAAAAAATGTTAAATCGGAAAGGACATTTGTATGGGGTATATTGAAATCTGGAATGAAATAGGTGAAATATAATATGTATACTTTGGTATGTAAATCGGTTAAACATTTGGGACCAAAATATGTATTTGGGCTATATCTAAATCTGAACCGATCTTACCCACTTTCACCATAGGTTTTTTACTTGGGTTATAAGATGTTGTTCCAAATTTAAAGAAAATCGGGTACAATATGTGGATTCTAAAGCGGCAAAAGGCAAATCGGGAGCGACATTTGTATGGGGGCTATATCTAAATCTGAACCGATCTTTCCCAATTTCTGCATAGGTGTTTCTAGTTGGATTATAAGATGTTGTGCCAAAGTTAAAGAAAATCGAGTGCAATATCGGGTTTCTAGAGCGGAAAATATCAAATCGGGAGCGACATTTGTATGGGGGCTATACCTAAATCTGAACCGATCTTACCAAATTTCTGCATAGGTGTTTCTAGTTGGATTATAAAATGTTGTGCCAAATTTAAAGATATTCTGGTACAATATGTGGTTTCTAGAACGGAAAAAGTCAAATCGGGAGCGACATTTTTATGGGGGCTATATCTAAATCTGAACCGATCTGATCGATTTTCACCATAGCTGTTTTCAGTTCAATTATAGGCTTCTGTGTCAAATTCGAAGCAAATAGCGTCAAATATGTGGTTTCTAGAGCGGAAAATGTCAAATCGGGAGCGACATTTGTATGGGAGCTATATCTAAATCTGAACCGATCTGACCGATTTCACCATAGCTGTTTCTAGTTCAAACATAGGGTACTGTGCCAAATTTGAAGCAAATCGAGTGAAACATGTGGTTTCTAGAGTTGAAAAAGTCAAATCGGGAGCGACATTTGTATGGGGGCTATATATAAATCTGAACCGATTTGCTTCAAATTAAATAGCGTTCGTCCTTGATCCACAAAACTTACTTCTGCCAATTTTTGTTAAGATCGGACTATAATTGCGACCTGTAATTTGATTACAACAATAGATGGACAGACGGACATTGCTAAATCGATTCAAAAAGTGATTCTAAGTCGATCGGTATAATTAACAATGGGCCTATCTCGCTTCCTTTTGGGTGTTACAAACAAATGTACAAAGACATAATACTCTCGTAGAGTGTATAAAGAATATAAGACAACAATCTTCAAAAAAGCTTAAATACCATAAATATATGTAGGATCGGACCAAGTCGGACAGACTACGTACGGGAGAACTACACGGAGTGGACTAATGTACTAAGGAATACAACTCTGTTAGGTCTACTTAGTATACGACAAGGACGGCAGAATGGCATTTGAAGAAGAGAAAGGGACAACGAATATCTAAGACGTGACGATCATGACGATGAACGAGTTAGTCTATTACCAACAATCGAACTAACAACACGTAAAACATTAATTTTACTATGTAATCATTTACTCTTACAAAATACTAATTTTGTAATATATTTTAAGAATCTCTATTTTAATTAATAAACACTAAGATAATAATAAATTTGACGCGTTTCAATTATAAGATCCTACATATATGATAGTTAGTGGGTGCTACAGTTGGTTGTATTTCCATCCTATTTTAATTCCAAGTGTACAAATTTTGAAAATCCATTATCTCACGTAAAAGTAAAAAACTACGAATTTGGAAAAATATTTTTATTTTATTTTATTTTATTTACGAATTTAGAAAAACCCTTTTTATTTTTCGTGCATACGCAATTAGATGGATATACACACCGATTTTCATCATTATAGCTGTAGCCGTTCAGTTGGTACCATTTTTATCCCTATGTTCCCAATGTATCCCATGAAAGTATGAATTTGGAAAAACCATTTATTTTTCGTGTCTACGGAGTCAGAGCAAAGTGTACTTCGAATTTCATGACTTTAGCAGCGGCGATTTCAAAAATCTCTTTATGAGACATGTATACATTATCATTATTTTAGGTACAGCCTTTTGGTTGGTACCATTTTTATCCCTATATTCCCATTTTTTCCCTTAAAAGTACGAATTTGGAAAAAAACTTTTATATTATGTATCTACTCGATTAGTAAGTACACACCGAATTTTGTGTTTCTAGCTGGTTTCGTTTAATAGGTACCATTTTTATCCCTTGTTGACCCATTTCACCCCCTACGAATGTGCATACCCAATATGGTGTAAGTACAAACAGACGTATTGAAAAAACATTCTAAATACTCTAAAATATTAGGGGTTATTATGGCTATTTTCAGTCCTTGCGAGGGAAAATTTTTCCCTCTTTACCGATTTCGCCAATCCCAACCGATCTACGACTATAATACGTATTTATGGAAAATTTGGACGTCCTAACTGCTTTAGATGCTATCGTGCTTTCAACACACGGACATGGCTAGATTTTATGACGATCAAGAATATATATATAGGTCGATATTTCAAGGTGTTACAAATGGAATGACAAAGTGGAGGGTATAAAATTAATGAATGGAATTTTTTTATTATATTTATGAAGACATTTCATTACTCAAATATTTTTTTCTTGGTTATTACAGTGGATAGTGGGAGATTTATACTCCTGGAAATTTGAACTTATGTCTAAAAATTATGATTCCTAATATTTACGAACTTCCATACATATTAAGAAAATATTCTCTGAATTTATGAAAACCCACCCAATGCTGAAATTGACTCATAAATATTACGAAGGAAAATTCTTACAGTGTAGTTTTCAAAAGCAAAACACGCTATGGATCTCTGATCGACACTTAATGGTGATACAGATTTCTGGCGTTTTCCTTCCTGTAAAGTATGCTGCTCTCTGAGAGGGAAACATTTTGAGAACCTTTTTTTTTTCGTTGAGATTGCCTTTCAAACATTTTTAATCTTCACGAACAGGTAAGTTATGCCAAGGCTGGCCATCGTATATTTGCAATACATTTCAGTTCATTTAACTTTTTTTGTGAATGAAATTTTTGAATGAAATTTATATGCAGTGGGGTCGCTCCCTCTGTATATCAGTATCGACGCATTTGATTTTATTATCATTGAATATTACTGTGATTAGACACACACGGTGACGCAAAGCCTTTGTGTTTAATTTAACTATAATTAGATCACCATATTCAATATAGCAAAATTCTGAGAAAGTGGCACTCTTATCTCCAGTCCTTTCAGCTTCTGTGTTTCTTTTTGAGTGGATCGCCAAATGATTTCTGCAACGGCTGCAGAGTGGAGGAATTGGGAACATTCTTGGAAATAAATGAGGTGTTTCTAATTGACTGGTTGGATTTGAATGAATGGGCGTAAATGGTAAACAAAAAATATAATTGAATGATTAAACTGCTAAATGCAAAGTAGATTTCCAATCCAATCCAATATAAAATTATGCAAAAATACGAGTTCTAATTACACTATGCACCAAAAAAAAGAAACATTTTGTGCACATGCCAAACAAAAAATATTTTTTGTGTGCATTCATAAAATCACAATAATTTATTTCAATCTTTATACCCTCCACCTCCAGGATGGGGGTATAAGATAACTTTGTCATTCCGTTTGTAACACCTTGAAATATCGACCTGAGACCCTATAAATTCTTCTAAATTCATAAAATTCTAAGACGATCTAGCCATGTCCGTGCGTACGTCTGTTGAAAGCACGCTAGCATCTAAACGAAAGGAACTAGGACGTCCAAATTTTCCATAAATGCGTCTTATAGTCGTAGATCGGTTGGGATTGAAACTGGGTGGAATCGGTCCAAAGGGAAACATTTCTCCCTCACAAGGACTGAAAATACCCATAAAAAATCCCTAATATTTTAGAGTATCAATATGTCTGCTTGTACTTACTTGATATTGGGTATGCGCATTCCCCCTACAACAAAAACTTGCACCATAAAGTGATTATTATTCGTAGGGGGTGAAATGGGGCGAAAAGGGATACAAATGGTACCTATCAAACGACAACAGCTAGAAACACGAAATTCGGTTTGTGCATTCCTCTGATAGAGTAGATGCATGATATAAAAATATTTTATCCAAATTCGTACTTTTAGGGGATAAAATGGGAACAGAGGGATACAAATGGTACCATCCAAACGGCTGCACCTAAAATAATGAAATTCGGTATATACATTCCTTTGATTGTGTAGACTCGTAAAATAAAGGGATTTTTGAAAATTCGTACATTTTGGGGTCAAAAAGAAAAAAGGGGATAAGAAATGAGGGATAAAAATGGTACCAACTAAACGGTACATACACACGCAAAATAAGAAGACAAATTCTTACTCATTTACTTTTTCGGCAAAAATTTAATCATGAAGTTATTTTGCACTATGTACGTGACATAATGGACTTTTAAAAATGTGTACTTTTGGATTTAAAATAGAATGGAAATACAACCAACTGTAGCACCCACTATCTACCAATATACATTTCATTTAAGCTTTTTACTATATTTACTTTTGAATTGACTTGAAGTATTATTTCTATATATAAAGTGATAAACGTATTTGTAGCCTTGTCTTATATTTGTTTTGGTTTGGCTATATTAAAAAATTGTCATTTTCCTGCAATGTTACTGCACTTCTTCGAAAATCGACAGCCTCTGTGGAGTGTGTAATCCATGGTGGAGGGTATATAAAGTTCGGCCCGGCCGAACTCGTTTTTTTAATTTTGTTATTAAAATTTTCGTCGTAGGTATCTTTAACATTTGTACTCTCTTTTCGGAACAGGGGTTTAGGAACAGCCTCTCAAAATTTTGGAAAACATTTTTTTTCGAAAAATACCTATTTTTGCTGGCACGAAAAAATTCATAAAAATAGAAAAAAGTATTTTGTTTCATTTTTATGTCTAATATTCTAAATTAAAAAACAATACTTATATGTAAAAAATCTATGGACAAATGTACAAGTTATGATACTCTTTGTAGACGAAAACGATTTTTTCATCATTTTTAATTTTTGTTTAAATAGTGCGAAAAACTTCTTTATAAATTTAATATCCCTAGATTTTTTACATATAAACATTGTTTTTATTTTTTTCCGACTTTTTCATGATTCGACTAACTTCATGATTCAACCAATTTTTGTCGTAAAAGTAAAATGTACGAATTTGGAAAAACCTTTTTGTTTTTCGTGTCTACGCAGTTGGAGGAATGTATTCTCCGAATTTCATGACTCTAGTTGCGTTCATTTGGTTGGTACAATTGTTATCCCCTTTTTCCATTTTAACCCCAAAAAGTACGAATTTCAAAAAATCCTTTATTTTACTTGTCTACGCAATCAGAAGAATGTAAAACACCGAATTTCAATACTTTAGTTGCAACCGTTTGGTTGGTACCATTTTTATCCCTCTATTGCAAAAAAAGTACGAATTTTGAAAAAATACTTTTATATTTTGTATCTACTCAATTAGAGGAATGTACACACCGAATTTCGTGTCTCTAGCTGTTGTCGTTTGATAGGTACCATTTTTATCCCTTTTTGTCCCATTTCATCCCCTACGAATAAAAATCACTTTATAGTGCTCGTTTTTGTTACAGGGTGAATGCACATACCCAATATAGAGTAAGTACAAACAGACATGTTGATAAAACATGCTTAGTATTCTAAAATATTAGGAGTTATTATGGGCATTTTCAGTTCTTGTGATGGAAAAAATTTTCCCTTTGGTCCGATTTCGCCCATGTGCAATCCCAACCGATCTACGACTATAAGACGCATTTATGGAAAATGTGGACGTCCTAGCTCCTTTCGTTTATATGCTAGCGTGCTTTCAACAGACGGACGGACATGGCTAGATCGTCTTAGAATTTTATGAAGCCATTTGTTTGGTACCATTTTTATTCCTCTATTCCAATTGTACCCCTTAAGAGTACGCATTTGGAAAAATACTTTTATATTCTGTATCTAATCAATTAGAGTACACATCGTACAATTTCGTTTCTCTTGCTGTTGTCGTTTGATAGGTACCCTTATATCCCTTTTTGCCCCATTTCATCCCTACGAATAAGAATCACTTTATGGTGCACGTTTTTGTAACAGGGGGAATGCGCACACCCAATATAGAGTAAGTACAAACAGACATGTTGATAAAATATACTTAAAATATTGTTATATATTAGGGCTTATTATTGTTACTTTCAGTCCTTGTGAGGGGAAAAGAATACCCTTTGGACCAATTTCGCCCAGTTGCAATCCCAACTGATCTACGACTATAAGACGCATTTATGGAAATTTTTGACATCTTAGCTCATTTCGTTTATATATTAGGAATGCTATGAATGACAAAGTTAGTATACCCCCATACTGGAGATGGAGGGTATAAAAATAATAAGATAACACTATTGTAAATAAGCGAGTTTTCGCTCAACTATGTGAGTAAAATGTCAATTTCTAAAAAATGAAATCTATCCGAAAACATGTTTAAAAAAATCGAACAAGAAACTAATGAAGCACATCCCCTATCATAACCTTCTGAGGATCAGAAGAAGAACAAAACCATTTTGCTTTTTTATTCTTTTCTTTTTAATGTTTACAATTTTTGAAAAAAATTAAAATTAACTTAATCATAGAGTGTACAAAAATATTAAAAAATGCAATAACTAGTATTTATTTAAAGCGTAATAAGCGTGTTAACATAGAAGTAAAACAAGAGATCTGTTTTTTATGATCCTTTTCCGGGTCATTTGGACAACACGATTCGTACTCAAGAGCCATGCGTCGATTAACTAAAGTCAATATGGAGAATATGTCATACAATTTGGCATTTTCGTTTAACTCCTTGACCAATGACTGTATGAACCATGAACCATTCTTGGGGTTACGCCACGATGCAAAATCTGAAAGTATTCAAATAAAAAATGAATTATAAGGTTTTCAATTGATTACAAAAACAGAATTTGAATTTGTGATAATATTGTTATTTAATTAAAATAACTATTATTCCATTAACATTTCCAAATATACTGGAACAATCATATGGGCATCCCCACAAAAGGTCCACCAAAAAATCAGACCACACAAATAGCTTTTAATTTTATTGTACCCTCCACCATAGGTTGGTTACAATTCATCCCTTGAAATATCGACCTGAGACCATATAAAGTACTTTTCGATTTTCTCGAAAAAAATTTATTTAAACATCTATTTACTCTGTAAATTTTGAGGCTTGGTTGAAAGTGGGCCTATAAAAATTACTATTTTTTAATTTTTTGAAAATTTGAAAACCCGATTAACGATTTTTAAAAAAGCTATATGTTTTTTAACGAGTAATCAGAAAAAACTCAAAGTATACCAGGGGTGTTTTAAGGGGGTACTAAAAAATGTAAAAAATGGAGGAAATCAAAAATATTATTTTCGAACTGTACGATTTGTCGTGGAATGGACCATATATATTCTTGTGGACGTCCAAATTCTGCAAGAATTCGTCTAATAGTCGTAGATCGTTTGAGATTGAAAATGGGCGAAATCGGTCCAGAGGGAAACATTTTCCCTAACAAGGACAGAAAATACCCCAAAAAACTCCAAATATTTCGAGCATTTAAACATATTTTTGAAGATTTCCGGTTGTACATATGTAGGGGGTGAGATGGGACAAAAAGCGATAAAAATACAAATACAAATTTGATAGTACAAACGGCAAAAGCTAGAAACATGAAATTCGAGGTGTACATTAGGGCGTACCTCAAAAAAAAAGTTCGCCGTACACCTTCGAATATGAAGTATTATTGAAAGGTAGTTTCAAAAAAAAAATTTTTATTTTTTTATGCCGAACGTAGGGGTCGCGCTTTTACATTTTTCTATATAACTTGTATTTATAAACGGATTTTAAAGTGTGATACATCGATGTTTTTGTCTCGACGAGGCCGATTTTTTTGTCTTTGAAGTCATTGAGCTCAAGCACCCCCTTCTGGTACTTACCCATCATTTCTCAGTTGCTACTACCCTAATGTACCACTCTAATAATCGAAAATTAAAGCTCGCATAAAATCATGAATCATGTTTGAGCTCAATGACTTCAAAGACAAAAAAATCGGACAAAAACATCGATGTATCACACTTTAAAATCCGTTTATAAATGCAGAAGTTATATAGAAAAATGTAAAAGCGCGACCCCTACGTTCGGCATAAAAAAATAAAAAAAATTTTTTTGAAACTACCTTTCAATAATACTTCATATTCGAAGGTGTACGGCGAACTTTTTTTTTTTTACTTGTAACCTGGTACGCTCTAGTGTACATCCCTCTAATCGCATCTACACGTAAAATAAAGTGCTATTTTAAAAGGGAAAATGTGGAAAAAGGGATAAAATTGGTACCGACTTAATGACTGTAGCTAGAATAACGAAATTCGCTGCGTGCACGTCAAAAATCAAAAATCGTGCAAAATCAAGGACATTTTCGAAATTTGTACTTTTATGGAGAAACGGGGAGAAATGGGATAATGTTTTTTCTTTTCACTGAACCAACACTCAGATGATGCCCCTATAAATGCAGTGCATTGTGTTGGCGGACGGAAGATCAGGTATTTTATATTTCGCTCTGGTTGCATAGACTCGAAATATAATGCGATCTTTCGATACTCGTAATTTTAGGGCCAAATGGGCAAAAAGGGATAAAATTGGCTGCAGTTATGATTGTAACTGCAGCCAATGATTGTTTGGACGTGCAACAAGAGTTTTTTCTTTAATTTGAAGACTGATCGAAAGGGTATGAAAATGGAATCAATCAAACGGATACAGCTAGGATCATGAAGTTCGATTTATAGAGTTCTCCGACTTCGTAGACTCGCAATATAAAAGACTTTTTCCAAATTCGTACTTTTAGAGACTAATGGACTAAAATAGATAAAACTGGTAACAGACAAACACCTGTAGCTAGAATTGTAAAATTAGGTGTGTACATTCCATTGTGAATGCGAAAAATAATGGATTTTTGAAATTCGTACTATTAGGATAGGAAATGGAACGAAATTCGATATGTATGCAACCATGTGGAAGTTTGGAATTGAAAATGTGCGGAACCGGTTCGAAGAGAAAACTTTCTTCACTAGCAAACAACGTATGCAAATATGTATGTACATTTCTTTGAAGATTGCTGCCTTTCTGAAGAATTATTTTTAAATATATAGTCAAGGACTATTAAGTAATAAGAAAACATTTAAATTTTGTACTAAATCCTCTAAATATATTTCTAAAATTTAGTACTGTTTCAACGCTAAAATTTAGTACTGTCTCAAAGCCTTCACTCAAATATTCAAAAGTTTAAAAATATATTTTTTTGTTAAACATTTTGGACTTAGCTTGGATAATTATCCAGTGTAAGTCAAATTTTGTTTATTTGGAATTTTTTTTGATATATTCTGCAGTCGGCTTAAAGAAAAACAGCCATAATATTTAGACACTATATTCGTGTTTTCGTAACAAACTGGCGTTTTGTTAAAAATCCACTATGACTTGATATTTGATGATGTTTCTGACAATTGTTTTATAGATGTGGAAGCTGGCCTAAGTAAAATTTATTTCCTTATAACTTTCGTATATATATGTTCTCTGAGAGTAAGAGTATATAAAAGTCGGTTTAGCCGACTGAAGCTTATTTACTTGTTTTTACAAAGTTTTTGCAATTGATTTTGTCATACGTGAAGACGACATGTAGTTCTACAAGAATGACCACAACTTATACATTTATCCACACATTTTCTTTAACTACACTCAAAGGAATTTGTCAGTATATGAAAGCTGAAAGTATGCTGTAAGAGCCGATTTTCTGCTGAAAAAGAGATAGCAGACTTGTATCTGCTGAAATAGCAAACAGCTGTTGGCTGTTTTTAGCAATAAAGAAAAAACGCTTTCTTGAAACTTTAAGTATATGAACAGAACAATTTTATTAACAACACTTTTTAGTATAAATGTTATTATAAGGGAATTTATTACCACTGAAAGATATCGTGATTGTCTTTTTAATGATATGCATATTGCCCAAAGCTAATATAAAACGAAATTCGAACTAAATTCAACCGTCAATCTGAAAGGCTTTTAAATTGTAAACGCTTACTTTTTATCAATTTTTATAATTTAATTAACAGCAGCCATTTTTAGCAGACTGAAAACACTTTTGCAGTGTGAATGCTGATGCAAGCTTGCAGAAAAACTGCTGTTATGACAGAAAAACTGCTGTAATAACAGAAAATTGCCTGCTGATAGGCAGCAGACAATCGCTGATGTTAATAACAGACTTTTTTCTTTAAGTGTAGCCCTTATTTTCATCGATAATATGCCAGATATTACAATCTAAAATAAAATATTTTGTGATCTAATTTGTAAAGAGATTTTGTGCACTATTTAAACAAAAATTAAAAAATCTTTTGCGTCTGCATAAATTTTCAAATAAAAGCTTTCATCAGAATATTAGCTATTAAAATTAAAACTAATATTTTTTTCTATTTTTATGACTTTTTTCGTGCCACCATAAATAGATTTTTTTTTCGAAAAAAATATTTTTTTTAATTCGCTATAGTTGTAACCATCATGAGTACCTTTAAAAAAATTAGTGTGCACATATTTATTTAAGGTACCTCCGCGGAAAATTGGAATACAAAATTTTTAATGTCGTTTTCGAGTTTAGAAAACCAAAATACATCAGAAAATACATGACCCTTTGACAAATTTATAGTTTTTTGGGCCAGCAATTTTTCAAAAAAAAAATATAATTCTTCGTCTGTCATATATATAGAGCTCCTGCAGATTTTCGTTTTTCACAACAACTTTTCTTGGTGCTCCATATAAAAACAAAAAATTGTTTTCCTCCCACAAACTTACCAGGTATCGTCGAATAAGCCATTAGGAAATCAGCATTCAATGGTATGCGATAGCCAGTCATGGATTGTGTCGGCAGACCATCTCGAACAATAATCCTAGTTTTAACTGTGTGTCCAGAATCTAAACGTTCACCGCGACAGGCTTGTATAAAGAACAATTTGGGTTTACCGGCCAATGTTGGACACCGATCGGCGGTGAACATTTGAAAAAGTCCATCCAAACAATAGGGACCATTACTCGCCTGCACATAACCGTTGCCATCGCCATGACTCGATATAACGATGACTAAACAATCATTATCGGTATGATCGAGTTCAGCAACTGTGACGAAAAAAAAAACAAAAAACAGTCGATTAGATTAGATTTGGCTGATAAGTATTTTTGAAGTAGGTAGCAGCGATATTTACCATGTCTGGTGCGTTCCAAAACTTCACTTATGGTGCTATCCGAATGTGTGACAACCTCAAAACCCAAACGTCCAAATGAATCTGTAAGGCCTTCAACATCCTTGGCGGCACCAAGTCGAGTGGGTAGATTTTTGAAGTTCTCATGATTGAACACCAAAGCTATACCTCGATTCTTGTGCTGCATGTTATATTCAATGGAATCGCGTTCTGTGGGTATATATACCTCGCTGGAGGGATTTGGGAATAGAACATAAATTAAAACATTAATGAAGGACCACATATGTCACAAACAGGGGGCAAATCACGGCATTCGAAAGCGAGAAGTTAGGATCGTAATCAATTTTTATTTTCTGCGAAAGAAGTATAAATATCCAACAAAAAACACATAGGACGTTGAGATAAGATTTATTATAACCTCCACCTCCAGAATGGGGGTATACTAACTTTGTCATTCCGTTTGTAACACCTTGAAATATCGACCTGAGACCCTATAAAGTATATATATTCTTGATCGTCATAAAATTCTAAGACGATCTAGCCATGTCCGTCTGTCTGTTGAAAGCACGCTAGCATCTAAACGAAAGGAGCTAGAACGTTCAAAATTTTCATAAATGTGTCTTATAGTCGTAGATCGGTTGGGATTGAAACGGGGCGGAATTGGACCAAAGGGAAAAATTTTTCCCTCACAATGGCTAAAAATACCCATAATAATCCCTAATATTTTACCGTATTTAACCATGTTTTTTGAATATGTCTGTTTCTATTTGCTTGATATTTGGTATGCGTATTCCCCTTATAGCAAAAACGTGCACCATAAAGTGATTCTTATTTGTAGGGGGTGAAATGGGCAAAAAAGGGATAAAAATGGTACATATTAAACGATAACAGCTAGAAACACGAAATTCGGTGTGTACATTCCTCTAATTGAGTAGATAAATAATATAAAAGTATTTTTTCCAAATTCGTACTTTTAAGGGGTAAAATGGGAATAGAGGGATAAAAATGGTACCAACCAAACGGCTGCAGCTAGAATAATGAAATTCGGTGTATACATTCCTCTGATTGCATAGAAAGTGAAATACACGGATTTTTCAAAATTTGTACTTTTTGGGGTTAAAATGAAAAAAGGGGATAAAAATAGTACCAATCAAATGACCGCAGCTAGAGCCATGAAATTCGTAGTATACATTCCTCTGACTGTGTTGACACGGAAAATAAACTGATTTTTCGAAATTCGTACTTTTTGGGGTCAACATAGAAAAAGGGGATAAAAATAGTGCCAATCAAGTGACCGCAGCTAGAGTCAGGAAATTCGGAGTATACATTCCTCTAACTGCGTAGACACGTCAAATAGACGAAATTTTCGAAATTCGTACTTTCAAGGGATACAATGGGTACAGAGGGATAAAAATAGTACCAACTAAAGAATGATGAAATTCTAATTGCGTAGAAACGTCAAGGGGGTAGAAATGGTACCAACCAAATGGGCGCAGCTGGAATTATGGAATTCGGTGTATACATTCCTCTGACTGCATAAACACGCAAAATAAGAAGTTTTTTCCAAATTCGTACTTTTTCTTTTACGGCAATAATTGGTTGAATCATGAAGTTAGGTTATTTTGCACTATGTACGTCTGATAATGGATTTTCAAAATTTGTATTTTTGGAATTAAAATTGAATGGAAATAAAACCAACTGTAGCGCCCACTATCTACCAATATTTATGGAATTTAAGCTTTTTTGAAATAATAAAAATATTATATTTATTTATAAAATTATATTTTCAATATTTGTGTTTGTTTTGGCTATTTAAAAAAATATATATATTTTCCTGTAATATCACTGTACTTCTACGAAAATCGACAGCCTCTGTGGAATACAATCCATAGTGGAGGGTATATAAATATCGCCCGGCCGATCTTAACGCCGTTTTTACTTGTTTTTTACTCGCTTATTATTAATCTACCTAGTTGTCAAAGAAAACGATAGTAGCCTGGGTGACGATTAATTGGCAACACTGATGCGAAAAAAGTGAAACCAATTGGCAAGAATGACTGAAAGTGTTCGAGCATAATTGTAAAAAAGTTGATTTTTGCATATTTTATTGGGATGTATCTCGGAAACCATGCATCGTATTACTTCGTAGAAAATAGCAGCTCTTGAGGCGTTCTTTTGCATTTAAAAAGTGTAATTACGTTTATACTTTCACTTTTCAGACAGTGGTTTACCTGTGAAGGTTGTATTTATTTATTATTGTTAATTTTCTACAGTATAAAACTATATTCGCGAGACCGACTGATGTCTCGGCATTTACAAATACTGTTAAACTATTGTAATATTTATACATTTTAAAAAGAATATTCTGTTTATAGCTACAGACATCGATTTAATTACTGAAATGGTAAAACCTTATATGCCAAAAAAATTAAGCAATACTTTTTTCGTTGTTCTCTGTTAATGTATTTCGGAAAAAATATTTAAAGCATACTTTAGGGATGTACGGTTTTATGGCATCCGAGCGCATGTAAATATTGGACCGGTAATAATCTTAAGTTATTTATAAAGTTATAATAATATTAAATCGATAAATACGAAAAGTAGACAACTTTGGGCCGATTTATAAAAAATATATTTATAAAATATATCTTTATCCGATTTTAAATGTTAATATTTCAAAATAATCCTTGGGTCCTTGTCTAATTTTGTTTTTTTAGAACTCTAGAGAACAAAAGTTATTAAATTTTGGCCGATGGATTTTGTTTCTGAACCACTGTGCGTCGTATACGAATAAAGCAATTTCGAAGTCGGCTCACAGTTGATTCATTGCACAGTGCTACAAAAAATAATGAAGTAGCAAACTCTGGGAAGTGATAGTATTTTTCTGGTAGGTATTGTCGAGTAGAACAAGAATCTGTATTTGAAATTTGCCAGACATCCCCAAAATCTTGTAAAAAGACCGGGTTTTCGTACCTTTGAACACTTATATGCCTGTAACTTAGTTGGTTATCAACCGATTCTCACTTTCACATCGGATTTGAAAAGAGGAAAGCTGAAGCTTTCGAACAATATATAGGTTATTTAAGAAAACCTAAGAAATCTGTGTGCTTTTGTCCAGCAAATCGTACCACTTGTAAATTTATTTAAATAACACATTTAGTAAGGAGTAAAACGGCGCTTTGTTTTTAATAATCCCTCAGTAATTGACTGAGTTATTGAAGTTTCCGCTAAATCAAAAATACAAGTTTTGGTCATTCCAGTTCAAATCTCTCTTAATTTTACGAATTGAAGTCCAATAAAATACTTCAAATTCTTCAAAGCAGATGCAAGTGCTAAAAAAAGCATGGCGACCATTTTAATAAACAATCCCCACTTTTGGAAAACATTTTCTCCACTTTGGGAATTCGGGTATATCTTTTTTATATAAAAAAAATAAAATGTGGCAATTTTTCTCCGTTTTTATCTCTTTGTCGAATTTGAGTATTTTATTAGACTTCAATTCGAAAAATTATGAGGGATTTGAACTGGATAGTTACCCGGGGGGTAATAGGGTGCGTTGATTTTCAAAAACGTTTTTTACACTTACAAAGTTGTTTCTTCGCACCATATGCCCCTGGAGCCAACTTCATTTGTAGTTTTCTTTCCCATATCCGCCTGATCCGACATATTATTATTCGTTAAATAAAATGACTGAACACGTTGAATTGTTTATCACCACTGAGAAGTCTGTTTGAACGATCACTCCAATATATACGATCGATATGTACATTGGAATGGGTCGTGAAAAAAGTTCGTTTGTGTGCGAAGCCGTTGCGAAAGATAGTCAAAAATCGTGTCAAAAATGTCGTCAGTCATTGATTGATCACCAAATTCAATGAAATTTATATGATTTTTAGAGACAATTCAAATAAAAATTAGGCCAATGCCAGTATAAATATGATAACAATAAGATAGTTTTTTTTTGTGTATGTGGAGCACCACCCCGTTTAATGTACCTACTTAGGTGCAATAAATATCAACTCAAACACGCAGATAGTTATACAAGTTGAAGTATACTGCGAAGGGGGTACGCCCCAGTAATAGGGCAACAAATAAAGATAAAGCCAAATTGAAGACACAGGATTTACTGATTTCAGTTAGGGTTTGCATTTTCCCGTACTTTAAGAGGGCAACAAATAAAGATAAAGCCAAATTGAAGACACAGGATTTACTGATTTCAGTTAGGGTTTGCATTTTCCCGTACTTTTTATTTCCCCGGAAACGGGAATTATTTTGTTAATTTCCCGGGACAGCACGGGAAATCGTCAGCATGTCGTTTACCATTAGTTAAGCTTATTTTTCCAATGAAACTTTTACATTTTATTAAGGTTGCATGTGTTCTTTGTTATTTGGCGCGATTTTTTGAACGGATATTCGTCAAATAAGTTGTGCTTCTCATTAATTTATGAAAATCATTTACTTTAAGTCGGGTCGGGTATTGTGTTGAAAAATCGCTGCGAAGCTACCGGACAAAACCTTTCACAGGGTGGAAATCATGATAGTGGTAGTGTACATCAAAATAAAAAATATCACCTTGTCATTTGTAAATAAATTTGCATTCTAGTAAATATAGATGCAAAATAGTCTTGAGTCAGAGGAGTTTCCCAGTTCAGAAAAATAAATATTTATTTCACAACGAACTTGTTACAGAATTCAATTCAAACATCTTTTCAAGTTTCAAAATTAATTAAATGTATGCAATCAAAATATGCAAGTGTATATTTGAATATTTATTGAAATATTTATTATTATATTGGAAAATGTGGACGCTTAATAGTCATTAGTGCATTAAATAAAATGTTATCCTGTCGCTTCGAAAACTATAAATTCTTTTTATATTGTTACTTGCGTTTTCTATAGCATTGTTTAAAATATTTTCAAACGACTGACTTTATTTGTTTTGGGCGTTCGGATACACGCCCGAATTTAAAATTTTTTCATATGGACTTTGACAGGCAATCCCCAAAAAGTGGATTTTGGGTGTATATCCGAACGCAGCTTAAAAACATTTTGTCATCCAACTGCAATATTTGACTTACCTAATTAAAATCGATATGAGCTACATTATTGTACAACATTTTTATTGTGGAAATGATGGAAAAAATATGCGAAGAAATATGTAATAGAAATATTGAATTCCCGCGGGATTCCCGTACGAATATCCCGGGATACGGGAAATGAAATATATGTGAATTCCCGGGAATTTTCCCGCGGGAAATCCCGGGATTGAAACCCTAATTTCAGTGAAAAACCTCAATATATTTGTTTAGCGAAAAATGCATGCAAGAGAAATATAATGTAGGAAGAAAAATTAGATCTTATCTTATCTTTTTTAAATCTGAAAAATATTTTAGTTTTATGTATAGTTGACCTATTTTCTATTTTTCTGAATGGTCTGGCTCAGTGAAAAAACAGTGTTTTTTGAACTTCTTTTTCTCGAGGTATAGGGTACACTAACTTTGTATTATCGTTTGTAACACCTTGAAATATCGACCTGAGCCCCTATAAAGTATATATATATTCTTGATCGTCATAACATTCTAAGACGATCTAGCCATGTCCGTCTGTCTGTTGAAATCACGATTAATATAAAAAAAGTATTTTTTCCAAATTCGTACTTTTAAAGGGTAAAATGGACATAGAGAGATAAAAATAGTACCAACCAAACAGCTGCACCTAGAAAAATAAAATTCGGTATGTATAATATAATAAAATTTTAAAATTTAAATTTCGGAGTATATCGTCGTCGTCGTAGCAAAAGTAGCTATGTGTTTTTTCCCAATTGTTCAGGAGAGCATAAAAACTGTCTACTTTTTTCATTTAGCGATAATTTTGATGTAATTGATTTTTAGTTTTTTCCTACACCCATTTCTCATAAATTTATCAAAAAATATTTTCATTAATTTATGCCGTCTTAGCGTGATTAAATGTTTTTCTACAAAAAACTACACATAGCAACTTTTATTACGGAATTTATTTATTGAAATTTCAATATTTCATACACATAGCTATTTTTGCTGATTGAGATTTTGTGAATCAAGGAGATCGTAAGACATGGATGTTTAAACAATTCAATAATAATATCATAGCTAGAACGTTCAAATTTTCCATAAATGCGTCTTATAGTCGTAGATCGGTTGGGATTGAAATGGGGCGAAATCGGTCCAAAGGGAAAAAATTTTCCCTCACAAGCACTAAAAATACCCATAATAATTCCTAATATTTTAGCGTATTTAAGCATGTTTTTTGAATATGTCTGTTTATATTTGCTTGATATTTGGTATGCGCATTCCCCTTATAGCAAAAACGTGCACCATAAAGTGATTCTTATTTGTAGGGGGTGAAATGGGGCAGAAAAGGGATAAAAATGGTACATATTAAACGACAACAGCTAGAAACACGAAATTCGGTATGTACATTTTTCTAATTGAGTAGATACATAATATAAAAGTATTTTTTCCAAATTCGTACTTTTAAGGGGTAAAATAAGAATAGAGGGATAAAAATGGTACCAACCAAACGGCTGTATCTAGAATAATGAAATTCGGTGTATACATTCCTCTGAGTGCATAGATAAGTAAAATACACGGATTTTTCAAAATTCGAACTTTTTGGGGTTAACATGAAAAAAGGGGATAAAAATGGTACCAATCTAATGACCGCAGCTAGAGTCATGAAATTCGGAGTATACATTCCTCTGAGTGTGTAGACAAGGAAAATAGACGATTTTTTTAAAATTAGTACTTTCAAGTGATACAATGGTACAGAGGGATAAAAATAGTACCAACTATACGACTACAGCTAGAATGATGAAATTCTAATTGCGTAGAAACGTCAAGGGGGTAAAAATGGTACCAACCAAATGGGCGCAGCTGGAATCATGGAATTCGGTGTATACATTCCACTGACTGCATAGACACGCAAAATAAAATTTTTTTTTCCAAATTCGTACTTTTTCTTTTACGGCAAAAATTGGTTGAATCATGAAGTGAGGTTATTTTGCACTATGTACGTCTGATAATGGATTTTCAAAATTTGTACTTTTGGAATTAAAGTAGAATGGAAATACAACCAACTGTAGCACCCTAGATAGTGGGTGCTAATATTTTTGGCTTTGAAAATATTTTTGAAAATATAAATATAAGAATATTTATTTTTTGAATTGACGTATTGGTAACATTACCTTGTAAGCGTGGTTTGAAATAATTAAAATATTATATTTATTTATAAAATTAATTTTTCAATATTTGTATTTGTTTTGGTTTGGCTATATTAAAAAAATTATATTTTCCTGCAATATTACTGCACTTCTACGAAAACCGACAACCTCTTTGCAATGCAATCCATGGTGGAGGGTATATAAAGTTCGGCCCGGCCGAACTTAACGCCGTTTTTACTTGTTAACCTTCCGATCTCATTATTAGCCCTATTGTTCAATTATTAGGTTATATTGCTTCTAAAATTTTAAATAAACATGTTAAAAGATGGGTGTCTATGGTTTACTTCAATTAGAATTTACTCGATTACTTTACTTCTGAAAACAAAACTTCCAAGAAAGGTACAATTTTAAATCGTTGGTTTTCAAAAAGGCGACAACATTATTTCGCAGGTGCACATTGATTTTATTTTTCAGTAAAGATAATAATTTAGATATATTTATTTTCAATCATTCTGTGAGCTGACCTCCCCTGTAGGTCCTCTAAAATTTCCAACAACAAAAATATTTGCAAAAATTCTCAATTCAATTAGAAAATGAATACTTACGTTAACGATTTTCATTCAAAATAACATTTTCGACATAACTTTTTCCTGTGGATGGCATATATGGAAAAAATGTATTATTGTGAACCCAGTAGGCCCCCAGGGGCCCGTAAGAAGGGATTATGGAACTAAATTTTAGTGTGGGTACTCAAATGAAAGAAAATGTCTTATAGATGTCACACATGAAAAAAATGAATATTTTTGTGGACCCAGTAGGCCCCAGGGGCCCGGAATATGGGAATCTGAAGCAAAAATATTAATGTGGGAATTTAAATGAACGGAAATTGTCATATATGCAAATTATTGTGGACCCAATTGTCCTTAAAAAATGTGGAGAAAATTTGGTAAATTAATATTGTATAAAAAATCTATCTAGTTATGATTAGTATTATAAGATGACTTTGTAAGCAAAATTAAAAAAAAAAATAATAATTTTAGTTTAAACAAGTAAAAACGGTGCTAAGATCGGCCGGGCCGAACTTTATATACCCTCCACCATGGATTGCATTCCACAGAAAATGTCGATTTTCGTAGAAGTGTAGTAATATTACAGGAAAATATATTTTTTTTAATATATCCAAACCAAAACAAATACAAATATTGAAAAAATAATTTTATAAATAAATATAATACTTTTTGTTGTAACTCTAATAAATATAATATTTTAATTTCAAACCACGATTATAAGGCAATACGTCAATTCAAAAATTAAATATATATATTTTCAAAAAGCTTAAATACCATAAATATTGGTAGATAGTGGGTGCTACAGTTGGTTGTATTTCCGTTCTATTTTAATTCCAAAAGTACGAATTTGGAAAAAAAACTTTTTTATTTGCGTGTCTATGCAGTCAGAGGAATGTATACACCAAATTCCATGATTCCAGTTGCGGCCATTTGGTTGGTACCATTTTTACCCCCTTAAGAGTACGACTATCTAAAATCTCTTTATTTGGCGTTTCTACCCAATTAGAATTTCATCATTCTAGCTGTAGTCTTTTAGTTGGTACTATTTTTATCCCTCTGTACCATTGTATCCCTTGAAAGTACGAATTTGGAAAAAACCTTTTATTTTCCATGTCTACGTAGTCAAAGGAATGTATACTCCTAATTTCATGACTCTAGCTGCCGTCATTTGGATGGTACTATTTTTATCCACTTTTTCAATTTTGACCCCAAAAAGTACGAATTTCGAAAAATCCGTTTATTTTCCCTGTCTACACAGTCAGAAGAATGTATACTCCGAATTTTATGTCTCTAGCTGCGGTACTATTTTTATCCCCTTTTTTCATTTTAACCCCAAACAGTACGAATTTTGAAAAATCCGCGTATTTTACTTGTCTATGCAATCAGAGGAATGTATACACCGAATTTTGTTATTCTAGGTACATCCGTTTTGTTGGTACCATTTTTATCCCTCCGTACCCATTGTATCCCTTGAAAGTACGAATATGGAAAAAAACTTTTATTTTTCATGTCTACGTAGTCAAAGGAATGTATACTCCGAATTTCATGACTCTAGCTGCGGTCATTTGGTTGGTACTATTTTTATCCCCTTTTTCTATTTTGACCCCAAAAAGTACGAATGTAGTAAGAGGAATGTATACACCGAATTTCATTATTCTAGCTGCAGCCGTTTGGTTGGTACCATTTTTATCCCTCTATTCCCATTTTACCCCTTAAAAGTACGAATTTGGAAAAAATACTTTTCTATTGTGTATCTACTCAATTAGAGGAATGTACACTAGAGCGTACCAGGTTACAAGTAAAAAAAAAAAAGTTCGCCGTACACCTTCGAATATGAAGTATTATTGAAAGGTAGTTTCAAAAAAATTTTTTTTATTTTTTTATGCCGAACGTAGGGGTCGCGCTTTTACATTTTTCTATATAACTTCTGCATTTATAAACGGATTTTAAAGTGTGATACATCGATGTTTTTGTCCGATTTTTTTGTCTTTGAAGTCATTGAGCTCAAACATGATTCATGATTTTATGCGAGCTTTAATTTTCGATTATTAGAGTGGTACATTAGGGTAGTAGCAACTGAGAAATGATGGGTAAGTACCAGAAGGGGGTGCTTGAGCTCAATGACTTCAAAGACAAAAAAATCGGCCTCGTCGAGACAAAAACATCGATGTATCACACTTTAAAATCCGTTTATAAATACAAGTTATATAGAAAAATGTAAAAGCGCGACCCCTACGTTCGGCATAAAAAAATAAAATTTTTTTTTTTGAAACTACCTTTCAATAATACTTCATATTCGAAGGTGTACGGCGAACTTTTTTTTTGAGGTACGCCCTAATGTACACACCGAATTTCGTGTTTCTAGCTGTTATCGTTTAATATGTACCATTTTTATCCCTTTTTTGCCCATTTCACCCCCTACAAATAAGAATCACTTTATGGTGCACGTTTTTGCTATAAGGGGAATACGCATACCAAATATCAAGCAAATAGAAACAGGCATATTCAAAAAACATGGTTAAATACGGTAAAATATTAGGGATTATTATGGGTATTTTTAGCCATTGTGAGGGAAAAAATTTTCCCTTTGGTCCAATTCCGCCCCGTTTCAATCCCAACCGATCTACGACTATAAGACACATTTATGAAAATTTTGAACGTTCTAGCTCCTTTCGTTTAGATGCTAGCGTGCTTTCAACAGACGGGCGGACATGGCTAGATATAGAATAGAATTTTATGACGATCAAGAATATATATACTTTATAGGGTCTCAGGTCGATATTTCAAGGTGTTACAAACGGAATGACAAAGTTAGTATACCCCCATCCTGGAGGTAGAGGGTATAAAAATGATGTTATGTAAGGTGTATTATCAACGACAAAAACTCCCAAATTTCATGCTCCCAAATCTCAACTTTAATGATTGAATTTTACAAAGAACATATTGTAAAATTTTTTGCCAATATCGCGGTTAATTTTAGCTACGGATGCATTTAAAGTTCATAAATGCTAAAATAGTTGCAAATTTCATCATAAGAGAGTTTATTTAATTGTGATGTACCTCGGAAACTATGTATCGTATTGAAATTTCGTTTAGTTCGTAGAAAATAGGAGCTCTTGATGTGTTCTTTTGCATTTAAAAAAGTGTAATTAAGTTTATGTTTTCCGTTTGAGAGAGAGAGAGGTTTACCTGAAGGTTGTATTTATTTAGTATTGTTAATTTTCTACAGTATAAAACTATATTCGCGAGACCGACCGATGCCTCGGCATTTACAAATATTGTTAAACTATTGTCTTATTGATTCATTTTAAAAATTACAGAAATGGTAAAACCTTCTAAGCCATAAATGAAGCAATACTTTGAATACAATTTGTATTCATATATATATATATATATATATATATATATATATTAAAATAAGAAATTTATGGCGTTTTTTCATTTTAACTTACATGGGAGGTGGGCGTGGTTATGGGCGGATTTAAAAAAAAATTGTTTTTGATCTAATTGACGATATAAGGGATGTGTGCGAAATTTGAAGGTCCTAGTTCTATTCCTTCCAATTTTTGCCGCAGCTTGTATGAAAATATTCCATTGTGTGCCGTAGGCAAAAAATGTGGCGAATAAATCGCGCGATTTTTATGAAATTATTTTTCAATTTTGAAAAGTAGTTGAGGATATGGACTTTGTAAAATCATAAATATTTGCATTAAATTATTAATAAGTTGGAGTTACCCAGGGATTACCGCATGGATGTGATAGTACAATTTTGAATCCCCATCAGGTGTCTTTTAACGTGAGTTCTGTTTTTTTTAACCTGAATTCCCTTGCCTCTCACGGATGCGAGATAGCATCTAGCATCGCTCTCCTCTGAGTCAAAATCTTCTGGCTCAGGATTGGGTTTTACGGCTATGCATATTAAAGATTTCCTACGTCGTGTTGCAGCCTCGTTTTGAGTTTTGTTTAGCAGACACTTAGCCCACACTTAAATTAAGGTTCAAGGCTCGGTCCACAAAATTATCTTTTTCATGTATGACATCTATAAGAAATTTCCTTTCATTTGAGTACCCACACAAAAATTTAGGGAATATTTTTTTTGGCTTATATGCCATCTACAGAAAATTTCCTTTCATTTGAGTACCCACACTTGTATAAAAATGGGAGGGCCCGTTTTTCGGGTTCCTCATGGGACCTCATGGGCTCGAGCGCCTATTTTAGATTTTATTTCCGTGTTTTCTATTTTTTCTTTCTATTTTAACAGGATTGAATATATTTTTTAATTTGGAGGTGCGCCCCATAAACTGCACTTCAGCCAAAAAATGTACCAACCAAATGGCCGCAGCTAGAATCATGGAGTTCGGTGTATAGATTCATCTTATTGCTTTCTTATATTTACTTTTTTGAATTGACTTGAAATATTATTTGCTCTCACCGCTCCAACTGCCCCAAGGAGGTCCCTAGGGGAGTCAAATGTATGACCAACCGCGGTTTTTTCAGCCCCAATATTTTCTCGGAATTTACCTACCCTCTATTTTCAACTCTTAAGGTGGCCCCCATATTTATACCCTACACCACTTCGTGGGTTAGGGTATTATAAGTTAGTTTCGCGCCAAATGTTTGTAACACCAAGAAATAATCGAGCTAGACCCACCTTTAAGTATACCGATCGGCTTAGAATCACCAGCTGAATCGATTTCACGATGTCTGTCCGTCCGTCTGTCCGTCCGTCTGTCCGTCTGCTGTCCATCTAAGCTTGTTCGCACTCTACAGGTCGCAATTGTTGTCCGATTGTCATGAAACTTGGCAGAAGTTATTTTTTCTGGCCAAGGACCATCGGTATTGAATTTGGAGGAAATCGGTTCAGATTTAGATATAGCCCCCATACAAATGTCGCTCCCGATTTGACTTTTTCCGCCCTATAAAGCACATATAGTACCCGATTTTCTTCAAATTTGGCTTAACACCTTATAATCAAACTAGAAATACCTGTGGCGAAAGCGGGTTAGATCGGTTCAGATTTAGATATAGCCCCCATACAAATATCGCTCCCAATTTCACTTTTTCCGCTCCAGAAACCACATATTGTACCCGATTTTCTTTAAAATTATCACAACATTTTATAATCGAACTAGAAACACCTATGCTGAAAGTGGGTAAGATCGGTTCAGATTTAGATATAGCCCCCGTACAAATGTCGCTCCCTATTTCACTTTTTCCGCTTTAGGAACTACATTTGTACCCGATTTTCTTTCAAATTGGCACAACATTTTATAATCGAACTAGAAACACCAATGGTGAAAGTGGGTAAGATCTGTTCAGATTTAGATATAGCCCTCATACAAATGTTGCTCACGAATGTTTAACCGATTTTGGCCAAACTTTACATATTATATTTCACCAATAAACATACATGGTGAAAGCGGGTCACATCGTTCCAGGATTCAATACAAAATGTCCTTTCCGATTTAACATTTTTTGTCAAACACATACATTTACAGGATTCAAAAATCCTTCTTTAGCCTTTCCTTACTTATTAGAGAGATGCACATATGTCCATACTTTGGTATAACCCAAATGGGGCACCATTCTGATCTATTACAGCTCTAGAAACTACATCTTACATCCGATTTTCATCAAATTTTGCAGATCATTATATTTTTCAACTAGGAATACCTACTTTGAATGAGAAAAATATAGGCCCATGTTTTGGACGAGGCTCAAAATGTTGTTATAGGCCCCTTTTGAAATGTCGGTCCGATTCATCCTATTACTACTGTATAATGTGTATTTGTCTGTCGGATAATTGGATCAATTACCATATTATTAACCATATTCGTTAAATATGACTGAAGATGAATTTATAGTAACTGTATAATTTATATGAACTACATAAAATTGCTCCCATGAAATAACTGGGTTTAGTAATCAAAGCGAGGTACGTACGAAGGGAGTGGTGTAGGGTATTATATAGTCGGCCCCGCCCGACTTTACCCTTTTTTATTTTTTATAATAATGGTCACCTCTAGAGTGCAGACATGTAAGACTGACCCCTATTAGTTTTGCCTTCCCATTATTTTCCGTAAACATACATGTACTATACTCCTTGGGGGAGCAAATTAAGGAGTGAGGATAGAGGGTATGAGTGTTCGAAAAAAGTGTTGGGAGGGGGTCGGTCTTACATTTAATTCCTCTGTTGGCGACTCCGAGATAGTTTTTGGGATTTTTGTGTATTTTTACCCCTTTACCCTCACCTTTGACCCCCACTTGTGCCCACTCAACCTCCCCTTTTTCCCCCGTACATTTTTTACCAAACGTCACAGAATAGGAGATTCTAGTGTATCGAAATCGAATCACTAAAAATCCTATACAACACTACCCACCCCTATACATATACATACATATATTTTAGAGTAAAATTATTAAATATGAAAATATTCATTAAAACACCGTTTTTCGAGTTTTTTGGCCTTTCTGTGGAAATACCAGTATGTATATTTTGTAGCATACATACAATAAAAAAAATGCCTCCCATAAGTATGCATTAAAAAGTTGTTGATTATTTTTTATGTCGAAGCCATTAATAGGCCTGTTCGATTGGGCTTCCAAGCTTAATAATTTTATGGAATTTACCGTTTAACAAGAAAGTGCAGGGTTTTCCAACAAGAGGTGTTATTTTGAATCACCCGGTATTTCGGTAGCTGTCACTTTTGAAGCTTTCATTCTTTGACATTTGACAAGTAGAAACTACGCCATTACTAAAAATGGAACGATGCAGCCACTTTGCGATTTGGAAAATTTCATGAAAAGGATATGGTCCCGTAAGCGTGGTCGTGGTGGCCATTTGGCTGATATTGTTTTTCGTTATTAACGGCATACCTTCCTCTTTATTATGAAATAAACATCCGATCATTTATCTCGAAAAAAATTGAATACAAAAAAAACCCTGTAGCTTACAATCTTAGTTACCGAGTAAGGTGGTGCCACATTTTTACCTTTGATTTATTTAAATAAAACCAAAGAATACAAATGTTGCCACCTTATCAAGTCTCTTAATTGTAAACGAGTAAGCCAAATCGAACAGGCCTATTATTTACAGTCCTTTGAAATTATCTTGGATGTACAATCGTAAAATAACCGTTTTATGCTCTTCGGCCAACATTTTGGTATTCACTTTAAAATTTCAACTTCTTTTAGACTAAAGCTAACATCTCTGCAGCTTTGAGAATCACACCGGTCTTTATTTTCAGTAGTATCCGTATCCATAACATCATATATATTCACAAAAATATTTTCCGTGTCCTACAATTAAGCATCTATAATCCATTTGAATTACAGCCAACATTTATTCATTTTCACTTTTTTGTGAAGTGATCTTACGCCCTTTTGCATTGTGACTGTATGTTTTATACATTTGTTTATATAGTACTCTCAACAAAACACTTTAAGTATTCCATTCAAATTTCTAATTTAAACCCCACAATGCACTAAGCAAAAATCCAATCATTTCATGCCATCCAATGACTGCTGGAGATTCGTACCTATTAATAGCACTTTTTATTCTACTGTTTTTAATATTCTCTTCTCTATGTTCAGTAACAGGTTTTTTAGTAAAAAAAACATTTCTACTGCAAACGTGACTATTTTCTAAAATCATTCAACCCCCCATCCCCTGTATTTATTTTCACCTTTACCGTTTGATTAAAATAATTTGGCAAAAATAAAACAACCACTACTTATTTAGCTTGAATTCATATTCATATTTCTGTGTATTTGAGAAATTTTTTCTTACAAAAAAACTTAAAATTTAACAAATGGCAACCATTTTCGTGTGGAAGGCAATTAGGAAATGTTTTAAAATTAATAAGGGTATGTCAACATTGACTTATCTTACAGCAACAAAATAACACTAATATTTCGTTGAGATTTTGTAAATAAAGGAAAATTAATGTAGACGACAAGGTGACAGATAGATCATCATGACTGTAAGACAGACAATAATAGGGCAAGTTTTCAAAGAAACTGAATTTCAGTTTAAACATTAATACATTTTACAATTAAGTAAGTAGTTACATATGTATGTATGTATAAGAAGTCAATAATGAAATCTGTGAAAAAAAGAATTCTTCTAAATACAACACAAATGTGTATTATTATGTACTTATAAAATGCATGATTGTTGTTGTTGTGTATATTAGTGATATATATGTATATAGATTGATGTATGTATAAAAGAACTATTTATATTTTCTTATAAATTTTGTTCTAATGCAAAAATATTTTTAACAATTTTCGTTGTTAATTATTGTTTGATCTCAAAATAGAAATTTGTTCTTTTTTTCTAGAAATTTTGGTGTAAATTTGTACGCAACATTGTGACACTTTGTTAAATTACACTTTGTTAAAATATATTAATATATAAGAAGTGAGAATTCTTTAAGCAGTTTTAGGTTTGTCGGCGAAACGTAAAATACGCGTTAACATCGACGTGATGCAGGGTATTTGCTTTTGTTGGTCCATTATGGGGCGTGATGGTACACACGACTCAAAGTCCATTGCTACACGTTGATTGACAAATGTTAATAGTGTCAGTATGTCATATTTTTTGCCATTTTTATTCAGTTCCTCCACTAACGACTGTATGTACCAAGAGCCATCGGAAGTGTTACGCCACGAGTAGAAACCTACAATGGTACAAAATGTAGTAGAAGATAATGGCATAAGATTATATGTTGCTGACTTGTAACATACCTGGTATTGTTGAATAGGATATAAGGAAATCGGCATGTACCGGTATGCGATAAGTCATCTCGGAAAACGTTTCGCCATCTGTTTCAGTCTTTTGTAGTTTAATGCCGGGATCTAAGCGATCGCCACGGCAGGCTTGAATAAAGAACAGCTTTGGCTTACCAGCCAATGTCGGACAATCTTGGGCAGTGAAATAATGCCAAATTGTTTCCAATTTGTACATAACATCTTTGGCATATAGGTAACCATGTTCGCCGTGTGTTAGGATTGCAACGGCGATACAGTCATGATCACTGTGATCTTGTGAAGCAGCTGAAAAATATACGAAAAGAATATTAAATGGTGTCTAACTTTAGGTTAAATAGAAATGGCGAAAAAGGGTGATAGTATTTGAGTGAATATAGTATTAATCTGAGAAAAAAGCAGGAAATGTCAAACAGCATAAAAACATCTTCTAAAGAAACTTATTCGGATATGAAATCAATTTAAATAAACTATCGGTTTAAAGATGCATAATGTATTAGAGCGGAAACCTTTTTTAAAATCTACCACAAAGAAAGAGATAACGTGAATCGTTTTGAATATTTTGGCAGCATCCTTTCATACTGGCAGCCTGGTGGTACGACGGAGGATTTGGATTACATAATAAGGAAAACGCAAGTTGCCTTTCCGTCTCTTAGAAATATTTGTTCACCAGAAAATATAGTCCTAAAAAAGTAAACTCTACAATGCTTGCCTAGTCTACTTTATTATACAGTTCGGAAGCATGTTGGCACAATAACCAACAAACTGCAATTATTCATAATAGATGCCTTCGGACTATACAACAAATATGGTGGCGTAAAACTATATCAAACGAACGCCTATACGGACACACGCTCAGAAAAAAGAAAAAAAAACATGAATGAAATCTCACACTAGCCTCTTCAATGTAATTCTCGTAACTGAGGCAGACAAAGAAATACATGGAAAATATGTATTTTGCTATAAGGCGAATAAAGCTGAATTGCCCAATTTTAAAAAAATGTGGAATTGTAGATTGAAAAAGTATTTTTATTACAAGGTAATTTTATTTTTTTTTAGCTTTTTTGTGGTACATAGATAATCTAAAATTTCGGGTCATTGTCCTGTATTATTCACATTCAAATTGTATGACAAATTACCAGGGTATTGCCCAGCTCAAAATCAAAACGAATGCTTTATTAATCTATTTCGATTATTTACTGATCAACGACAAAAATCAAAAACAACAAAAACATTGTTTTCACAGAGATTAGATATGAATTTCATCAGTTGTACTATGTATGACACATATTCTTTGTTTCCACCAATTTGTCTACCGCCATTAAAGTTCCCACCAAAGCTTTCAGTTTTGTCTTGCGAGACATTTTGTCACCATTTACCTACTACTTACCCTTATCGATATGTTTAAGTAGTTCACGTAATTTACAATCTTTGTGAGCTGTTACATCAAAGTCCAAATCTTTGAGTGACTTCTTTAATTTCTCACAGTCGACATTGGTACCCTTGCGAGCCTCCAATGAGGGTATATCGTAAAATTCATGATTAAAGATCAGCGCTAGGCCCCTTTTCTTATGATTCATATTATATTCCATGGCATTGCGTTCGGTGGGCATACGGGCTAGCACCGTTTCAAAGCTGTAAAAGAAAAGAAAAAAACAAGGTTATTATTTTTCAATTCACTGCAATATGCCGAGTGTTGTATTGGCAAATATGGAGGGATACGCTCGATAGGTTTAAATCACATCCTTGTATAGGAATATATTTCTATGACCTGTTACGATCATATTCATAATCAATTATCACAGGTTAATAGAGGAATTTTCAAAGCAAAAGCATTATTTGAACATTTGATAATTTTTTATGAATATGACATAAAAATTTCTTGATTTATTAAATGTTGAAAAAATACGAATAGATATGACTTGATTTGTATTAATCCGTATTTTTTAACATTTTCAATAAAAAGCCTAGAAAAAAGACTAATCATACATAAATGCGAAATACATAAATGGAGAAATATATAATTTTGAATATTTTAACATTTTCAATAAAAACCCTACAATTAAAGGGGCCTCATATAAAAAGTGATTGAATATACATAAATAATAATAAAATTGTTTAACATTTTTAATAAAAAGCCTACAATTAAAGGGACCTCATATAAAAACTGACTGAATATACATAAATGCGAAAGGAAAAATATACAATCCCTATTATTAATATTATTAAACCTTAGTGTAAGTCTGTCTGTTTGTTTGTTCCGCAATCACGTGTAAACGGCTGAACCGATGTTGTTGAAATTTTCAGTACAGATAGATGCAGGTCTGGAAGGAGCTATATAATTTTTAAAAATTTGCTCTGTGGGCGGAGGGGGCGTGGCAATAGTGTTTTTGAGAGCTAGAAGGCTGAAAATTGGTACATATATATTACTGACCACGAGAAAGATAAATATGATGCTGGATTTTGAATTTTCGTTTGGTGGGCAGTGGGGCGTGGCAATAGTGTTTTTAGCTAGAAGGTTGAAAATTGGAACGTATATATTACTGACCACGATAATATCAATATGATAAGATCAATATGAAACCTGATTTTAATTTTATCATTTGTTTTTTTTTTTTTTTTTGCCTTGAGAAGCGGACGGGGTTCATCTAGTTTTGAATATAAATATGTAGGTAAAAAATAAATAATGATTCCATAAATAATAATTCCATGTGAAACGGAACAGATATTTTCCTTAGGTTCTCCGATTTTGATAAAATTGCAAACTTTTGTACATTTTCCGATTTTCATAAAATCTGAAATCATAGTTATAGCCAAGGCGTATTTATACAGGTGATAGCAGCAGAGCAAAAACAAATTCGGCAAAAACAAAATACAAGTAATTTTTTGAATGTCAAAGCAAAATATATGGGATTTGACAGTTTCGTTAACTTTTGAATGAAAAAAATTTCAGTTAGCCTGCTATCACCTTTATAAATACGCCTTGGTTATAGCGGATTTTATAAAAAATTAATTAAAAATAGCAAATCAAATGTGAGTTCATTATATATTTTTTTAATTATTTTTTCTTTGTTTCTTTTTTTTGAATTTTGTGAAGAAGACGTGGGGAATAATAAGAATAACTACACAATCGAACAACGTACCAAAACAATTAAATTTTAATTTTCTACCTGAAAAGTTATGGAAAATACAAAGTGGGGCAGAATGAACTATGCTATTTTTCCAATTTTTAAAATAACTTGTTTAAGATACACAAAGAATAATATAATTTTATTAAAAAGGTGTTCAATCTTCCTATATATACATATATGAATATTTTTGATATTACCATTAATTTGCAATAATATTTCTCTCACTCATTTATAGCTTATTCAGCGTGATGCTTAAGCAAGGGGATGTTTAGAATGGGGCTTTTCATGAGATTCTTTCACGCAGATGCGTCAGTTCTTCAAAAATGAGTCAAATTTTTCGTAGGAAAACTTTACATAAACAAGAAACGTAAAGAATAATGCAGATTCTTTCGAATTTTAGTGAAAAAAAAGATTTTCTAGTAAAGTTTTTGAATAATCATATCATTTTGGATAATGATATATAACTCCAAACAATAATTTTAAAAAATAAAATAACAGTAAAAGTGGAAAGAGAAATGCATTTTGGCAGGCTCTACCGGACCATATTACTTTTTGAGATAGGCGATTGATCCTGAAAACCAAAAGTTTCCTTTTTTGTACAGTATTTGTTGAAAAAACTTTTTCATATTCGGTATGCTAAAAGTGTTTCAAACTGGCAAATGTTGACAACGATGTTTTCCACATCTATCAAGGTTCCATTGTTGTATTCAAAGGTATGAAAACATAATCGAATGTTAGTAACGTCCCGCAACCGTGACACAATTTAAGTTGTGGAATGTATATTAACATAACAATAATCTTCGCTTCTGCAATTTGAATACATTGAATCGTTTAAAATATCAGGAACTATATAAAAATGTCACTGATGCGATAAGGAAACTGAATAACTGAAATACATGCCAACAAGTCCTGGTGCAAAATGAAATCATCTGCATAGCTCTTTAATTTTCTCAACCATTGAACAATTTGCCGCATTTTTGGAAAATTTACTCATCCATTAATGATATATAGTCTATTATTAAAAAATCTTATAAAACCCCCACATAAAACATCCCCTTTCATAAGCTACTATAAGTGGGTGAGAAAATGTTGTCAAATAATAAAAGAAAAATCAAAAATATGCAATGATAAGATTCTTTGCCTTTTTTATAATGATGCATTATATATTTTTGTACCTATTTATATTCAGAATTTTTGATTTTTCCTTTCGCATTTGTGTTTAGTCATGCCTCCAAGGTGTAAGCAAAGTCCACGTGAATAAATTCCCCTTTCGTCGGTCAGAGTAGTGAAGGAGGAAAAATTAAAAAAATCTATATTTGCTTTTCATGAGCTTATAAGGGCCCAGCAAAAAATATGAACCGTCCTACTAAATTTACATTAAATTGCGCATTGTTATTGTCTTTCAATTATCATTTTTATAAAACAAACATTCAAATTTAAACGCGGAATTTTTTTTTGCGCTTAATTGGTTATCCACTAAACTGTAAAGTACAATGTTTCTAGATAGAGAGGTGGTCAATTCCACAGATTTATATATTGCCATCTGAAAGTCAAAAAAAGAGGTAACAACATTCCCGTGACATTACGGGGAAAGGAAGAACGTTCCACATTGAAGTATTTGTTTTTTAAATATATATTTTTGGCCGTATAGATCTATAACTTGCTGAGGACATGGCTCAAATTTGTCTGCTAAAAATATAAATAAATATATTACATAGTAGACAAATAAAAATGCTATTTTATGCAGGACATTTTTTGGTTTAGTTAATAAAATCAATATTTTTGTGCGAAGAGAAGTCTACAATTTACAACATTTCTGCCAAATAGTGTATTTTAAATATAATTTATCATAATCAATCCCAAACTTTATTTGCATTTTTTGTTGTTACGTCTTTTGAATTTAATTAAGTTAACATATCGTCATCACACTTACTTCACTTTTCCGTTGGTTTGTATTCCATTTGCCTGCGCCTTATTTGCATTGGACTCTTCGCCACCAATGCCCATGCCTAGAGCATCTGGCCGATCACCTTCACAGTAATCCATACCGCCGCCTCGCGAGGCATTCATTTTCAATGTAGCTTTTGTTATATATTCAACTGTGGCTGATATGTACTCATCGGTCATTTTTGATGTGGACGACGACGACGATGATTACTGCACTGCACTGCTGCTGTTGTACTCTTTTTAATGCTTTTAAATAAATTGTATTCGAACAGTGATGATGATTAGTAGCAGTGTGTTTCACAATTTTCTTTCTTTTTTTAGGTTTTCAGATAAGAACACAAACGCAAAAAACAGCCACAACAAAACAATGAAATAAACTTCTACTTCTATTGCGTTCCTTTTGTTGTGAGTTTAGTGCGTTTGTGGAATGGAATAATAGAGTACAATTCTACTACTTCTTCTATATTACGGTCCTTTCCCACCTCCACTCTTCACTCACACCGTAACTTTCGCAACCAGACACGCCAACGCCAAGAACTTCAAAATAAACACTAATTGTCAAGGCCAAAATATAGAATATATTTCGTCGTACGGCATGAGAAAGCGGCTATTCTAATCGCGCGTTTAACACTCGGTGATTTGTGATTTGCTATTCTATTTGTCACCATTTGAAATGTTCTTTTTTCGATTTTTTTGTTACAAATTGTTTACAAATATGGTCAAAAACCGCTTTTATTGCAATTCAATTTTATGACGTTTGATTTTTTTGGAGGTTATGCATTGCATTTTCATTCAATCAGTAATCAGTGTTGTTGCAGTGCATCATCAAAACCAAAAAAATCAAAATCACTATCTTAGAACTCGATTTTTAAAGCACTTGAGCGAGCGGCGGCGTTTCGGTTTGCGCGTTGTTTTATTATTTTTCTATTAAACTATTAATGTTCCTCCACACTTGTCCGCACAAAAATAATTGTGCATTGCATTTAAGAGAAGAGAGCTGAGAACTAATGTGCAACAATGAATGCATTTCTCATTTCATATCAACTCGGAGAGATGTAAACAAATCAATGAGAACTGAGAAGGAACATAGTGTTTGGTATGTCATCGATTTGAGTCGAAAATCGACTTTTTATTCCAAAAATCGATTTTTTGCAGTCGATTTTGTATTTAAAGTAGCAATAATCCCGTAATAAACTATACAAGGTTGCAATTTACAATTCAATTTAAAGGTCTAAACTAGAGTTCGACCGAAGGTGGTTTTTTGGGCCGAAGCCGAATGTTTTTCAAAATATTAAGTATATGCTAAGAAAGCTCGTAACGATTCGATTTACTCTTTCCAATAGTTTTATCTTTCGAATACCAGGACATTTAAATAAGATGGATCCATGGGCAACCGAATATAAATAATTTTTGCCAAATAATACAAGTTTGAGAAACTAACAATTTATAATTTTCCCGAAAATAAAAAGAAGAAAAATGGATTTCATGCAGCTATGAAAAATTATTACTTTTCTTGATAACTCCTTGGATGAAATCAAGGAAAAAATTGATAATTTGCATGGCATGTAAGCAAAAACAAATACTATGGTTTATCGGTTTGAAAATTTTAAAATTGTCTCAAAATAACTCCCTTACATTGGGCATACAATATATTTCCAAACAGCTCCATGATTAAAAGAATGTTTGTGGTATTTGAACGGTTTGAACAATTATAATTATTTAAAATTTCTATATATATTTAGAATATGTTAAATAATACAGCAAAAGTGGCTATTACTCCATTCGCAGAACACATGGTCTATTTTGATTTTAATTTGTATACTAGTTTTCATTACGTAATATTTTTTAAGATTGCATTAGTGATTTTACAATAACTATGCAGTACAATTCGCAAAAAATACATGTGTAAAAAAGTACGTAAAGGAACAGAGCTAATATTGTGCAATATAAAAAAATACTCAATCGAAAAACCGTATATTCGTCACAATGTTCGAAGTAACTGCAGCATAAATTGAACTGGCTTCAATAAAAAGAGTATATTCATTATTAGCATCATTGTAAAAACTATAATGAATCTAATTTTATTTAATCATAATCCTAAATATTTGTTTAATCGGCTTTTTTCCGAAGGCTGATTACCGGATTTTGGCCGAATCGTTCGAACTCTAGTCCAAAACCAAAAACTCTCAATTTAGGAAGACAAAACTTGCTGTTTAAAGGGAAAAACGCAAATGCAATAGGAAAATTTAAAATTTTTGCATATAAAGAGGTAGAAAAATCAATTATAAAATAGATAAAAAACATATCATTCGCCAAAAGCTATTTTTGGTTGAAAATCCCAGACAGAAAATTTTAAATGAATTACTAATTTTCAAGCAGACTTTCGGAAGGCGTATCAATAAAACTGCAGTACATATTTTTTGATAGACCGATGATTTTTATATAACATATATCAGGGATTTTGATATCTCGCATCCATTCTGCAATATCACGATATTATGTGCGTTTTTGAAACCCTATGTCCCCTTTTTTATCCATGTGTCCCTATTATAATGTACATAGTTTTTGCTGTACATTTTCTCGTTTCCCGATTCATTGTACGTAAAAAGTCACACTCTAAACACAAATCGTTTGGTTGCTTATTTCAAAAAATTTTAATAACTATTATTTTTGTTTTAAAAATTAATAACTTAAAATTTAATAACTTTTTTGTGAAAACTTTGATTTTTGATTTGAGCACGAGCCCTTTTATTTCTGTTTTAGATTTAAACACTACAAATTTGTATATATCATGATATATGTTATCATTATATTATCAACGTATATATAGGCCTGTTTTTCTTTAAGCCGCTACGATAATACAATTTTAATTTTTTGCTCAAAATAAAAAAATATTTTTTCACATTGTCGCCAACTACAATATAAATATTGGTATCAAAACAAATTTTCAAAAATATTATTTTGTGTTGACTTTTTTGGACTTAGCTGAGAAACCCTAAATTTGACTTACACTAGGTAATTATCCAGACTAAAATTTTTAACACAAATTGCTTCTGGCGACAATTTTAATAAAGATTTTTTTATTTTGAGTGAAATATTAATTTTTTATTTAGGTTTTTGTAATTAACAAGAAAATATCGATTTCTCAAAAAATTATGAGGCAGGTCTTTTTATATATTAGGGTAACGATATGTTGTATAATTTAAATTGTTTGTTTGTTCTTTACATTTTAATTTGAATAAAGATCAAATGTATTTATTACTTTCACTGTTCTCTAAATAAATTTGCACGGCATTTTGGATTCCTTAATATATATCTTTTTTCTATTACATTCACTGTTACTTTTGAACACTTTTTAATTTTGAACGGCAAATGGACACTTTCCGTTGAAGTCTGATATCGATAATACTCTCGTCAAAAATTTTGCCACATTAAACAAGAGAAATTTCAAATATAATAAAACACAAAAATACAAATATATATGCATATATTTATTATACTATAAAACATACACCACGATATCATAAAGATATTCTCTGTATATATGTGTATGTTCATAAATATGTGTACAAAAATGTACCTACACCCATATGAGTGGCTTTTTTGGCAAAACGATTAACTCACCTTTAAAACAAAAGATATGAATGACATTTTATAATATACATACATAAATCATGTGAAAAGCAACGAGTTCTACATAGGGACTATGATTATTAAATATTAATAATATAATGTGAAAAACAAAACCAATTTACTTGATGCATATGTTCTCCAATGAATTGTATTATTATATATCGATCCCCTAATGAAAATCTAATTATATAGGAGGATAAAAGAACGTAATAAAGAACTCGAAATAATAGAAGGATAAATTTTTTAATATAATTTTTACTCAAAACAATAGTGGAACTCATAAACTTTTTTTGTTTTTACATGATTTGTATGAGCTATGTATTCCTTGTTTGTGTTTTCAGATTTCGAAAATTATGAGTTGGGTCTTTTTTATATTAGGGTAACGATATATGGCTTAAATCCACGGATAATCGTTTTCGTTGGTTTGTCATAAAAATGAAGTTTTTAACTTTTATACAAATCTTTAAAATAACATTCTCAAATACAATGAAATTCGTTGATACATTTTAAAAACCATTACAAGTATTTCATAAGAAAATATCTACGAAAATAAAACAAAAGAAAACAAAAGGAATACAGGAAGTTCTTCGTCTTAAATGTCTATACTAGAGGGAAATGGGAAATGTTTTGTACATTCGCAGAAATAAAGAACGTGCATGACACAACAACTCAATCAATTACTGTTTAAAATGCAATCACATTTTTATTATTATTTTTTTTTTTGAAGAGAAAATTAATGATCATTTACATATATCAAAAAGTATCACCTAAGCTAAGGGAGAAATTTCCCCTCTCATTATGTATAAGCTCTTTGATTTAAATATTTTTTAAATTACAAAATACAAAGAGTAAGGTGGCAAGTAACCCATATTTTTTTTTTTTAAAACAATGCTGTACATTTTTGTGTAGTTATTGGGATACATTACAAGCATAGACATATAAAGATATCGTCGGTGTGCACAAAAACATCTCAAGTTAACTTTTTTGTGAAAAGGACTTAGTGATGCAAAAGTGTCCCTAAAGTTCTAGTCTATGTCCTGTAAAAATCACATGTCTATGTAAAGAAGATATTCTATCAAAACAATTCATTCCCCCCATTTGAGTCCGGTTATCCTAAGTTACAGCTAACCAACAATTATAGTCGTCAGTTTGTGTGGTGTTAGACAAATAAAACTGCTGCAAAGACATAAAAATTTGGTTTCATGGAAATGAATTTAAATTTGCTACTCATTCCCTAAAAACTTATTAGTATATACATTAGACCAACTCATTTTTTGTAGAACCAAGTAAAGTAAAAAAAGTTACTCCTAGATAATGAAGACTGGTATGTTTTCTGATTATTGTAAGAATAGCCGGAAAACATATCAATCTTACAAATATGTGTTACGTATATGCACACCAAAGTTTTAATTGGTATTTATGTATGGAAAAATTTTCACTTAAAGATTGGAAACATAGTCACCAATATCGTAAACATGAGGTAATTTGTCAATACTAAGACATCTCCTCCAGTTCATATTGATTTTTTATAGCAACCCATACTGTTTTGGTTTTCATGCATTCAACTCTAGTTTATATCAGTAACATTTTTCCAAGGCAACACAATTAGTTTATGTGACCTGAGGTACGTTTTGCCTTTCGTAGAAGTACCTTCTTGATATACATCCATACAAACACTTACTGTCAATGTCATCCTTTTCCAAAAATCAAAATACGACTATTGTCACCGAATCGTTCTGGGTTTTGGATTTTCTCCAATGTGTATTATTGATTTTTCTTTAATTTCAAATCCAAAAACTTCATTTAAACACAATTAATGCTAACATCCACAATCTAACATCTCCTCGTCTTGTCATCGAATGTTTTAAGCTTCATAGCCATCGGGCAAAGCGTTGACATGGGGGTTGTGGAACAATGATTTGTTACCTTCTCCCCATGGGAAACGCTTATCACGCTTGGCCAAGTAATCGTACTTAACGAATTCAGGACGGGGTTTGTGATGGTCTTCTTGATGGCCCAAGTAGGCGTTCAACATGCACAGACCGACAGCGGGAATGGCAACGAAGAAAGTCATACGTTTCCACAATTTATAGCCACCTGAAAATATCATAAACATCAAAAGAATTAATTACAACGTCTTCTTTATACAAATTCATTATATATTTTCAAATCCTAGGACATTTTTCGTCTACATTACATAACCTCCTTAACCTTACATTGGCCCGATGCATGATGTGAAAATATATGTTAAATTTCGGATTTGGGACTCCTTTTAATTACCTGAGTGTTCGCCGGCGGTGGCAGCATGACCAGAGGATCTTTGGGCAGTAGTCGCAATATGGCGACGAAGAATTTGGGAAAGAATCGCAGACATTTTTCTTCAGATACAAATTTTTTACGATTCGATCAAATGAAATAAAATTATTCCAATGTTATCTGACACAAGAATAAAATTTGACAGCAACTTGGTGAATCGAAATGCAAATCGACGTATGTTTCCAAAACGATTTTTTCCAAATCGATTTTGTATTTTAGCAAATCGTTGGTAGTCGATTGATTTCATAGTCTTTTATGGGAAGTTTACACCTTAAGATGATTTACAGCACGATTTGTCTGCGCCAAAGAAAAATAGTGTTTACACTGCCGTACTATTGTACAATATAAATTTAGATTATTATAAAACCCTTATGGCCTTGTCACACTGCATGCGAAATCAATCGATTTCAGCTTGAAATGACATAAGGTCGATTTTAAAATGTCAAATCTGTATGGGATCTGACATTTGTAAATCGACCTTATGTCAATTCAGTTAGATTTCGCAAGCAGTGTGACAAGTTTGACATTTGTTCGATTTAGTTTTACAAACGATTGTTAGTAAACAAAGCAAAATTTCAACATGATGTCAATAGCCACAACACCCGCAATGGAAAACTCTAATAAAGAAAAAATAAATTTAATGCTAAAATGTGCGTTAATTTTTATTCGAATAAGAAAAAAACGACACCGCAGTGCAGACTATCCGCCTGAAAATGAATAAAATTCTTCAATTTATATTTTTGCAGAGAAAACCGCAATGCTATAATTATAGTTTGCTATTGTCCAACCGTTCGCTATGGACCCCTGTGCTTTCTTCTATCACTGAATCCATTCTGTTATATGTGAAGGATCCTATTATGGAATGCACTTTTTGATAATAACCTTGTCACACTGCATGCGAAATCTAGTGTAAATGACATAAATTCGATTTTGAAATGTCAAATTTGTATAGCATCTGACATTTGAAAATCGATCTTATGTCATTTATACTAGATTTCGCATGCAGTGTGGCAAGGCTATAACATTTCCATTCCCAATGGACCCTTTGCCCGTTTTTCATCCCTAGAAGACAAAAAACTAAGTTCGTACCTTTGTAATATGTGGACAGGAATTAATAAACCTATATTTATTGCTGAAATTGTGTAATTTAGTTTGTATGTAAAATGGGGAAAATACAAAGCAATTTTTCAGCATTTCGTCTGCAATTATTTTAAATATATGACCGCTTCGCCTGTTCGATCGCAGGCCGTTTATATTGTCCTCCCATAGAACTAACAGAACATATTCCTGGTCTGGAGTCCATTTTGTTTTTGTTCTAGATTTGAAGTCGATTTGGCTCGAAATCTAGTTAAACTAGTTTTCCCTGCAGTGTGACAAGGCTATTAAACGAGAAAAGCAACTCTGTCTGATGTATGTGACAGTTCATATTTATTCTGCAACATTACATTAGGCAGATTTGTCTTCGTGTGCAAATATTAAAATATTTTTAAAAATCCTAATAAAATAATAAATTTATATTAATGGTAAGTTTCTTTATATAGATATAGGTAGTATGGAGGTAGGAAATGTAGAAATATCAATAAGATACAAGTGCAGGAACCAAGAAGACCAGCATCACTGAGTGGAGTTGGACTTCTCCTGCTCTAGAAAATTAATTATTGTAATATATGTATGTTTTTACGTTCCCTTAATGCTAGCAAAGGATAATAATGAAGGTATAGATATAAGCTAGAATATGTTTCATATCTCGCCATGTGTCTATCAAACTATTGAATTATGTTTTATATCTTTCAAGCCCAAAACTAACAAAAAACGAAAACAACGTCAACAATCACGAAATACTACTATGAATCCTGGGGAAGTAACAACGACTGAAATTAACACAGAAATCAAGCTAGAAGTAAAAGTTGAGACGGAGTCCATTGTTAAAGTAGAAACCATTAAAAGTCCCAACAGCAAGGCGTTAAATGCAGCCAGCAACTCCCAGCCCATAGCTTCACAGGAAACAGAAAAGTCACGAGAAGAAATAAAAGCCGAACGAGAAGCAAAAAAGTTGGCCAAACAGGCAAAGAAAACTAAAAACTCATCAGCCGATGGAGCAGCGCTCCCGCCAGCTGTGACCACTGTAAAACCCACGGAAGCATCATCAAATAGCATGGAAGGAGGTGAGGACAAACCTCGTGATCAAGTAAAGGCTGAACGGGAAGCAAAAAAATTAGCCAAGCAAGCTGCTAAAGCGGCCAAAGCTGGAGGGGCCGTGGGTGCTGTTACCGGCCAAATGGCTGAAGTGAAACTAACAGAAAATGAGGCATCAAAGAGTACCGCATCTGCAGGCGAAGCTGCTGCTGTAGTCGATGGGGAAAAGGTAATATCAAATAAGAGAATAATGACTGACCAATTAAACATCTAATAAGAGAGGACTTAAAGCAAAATGTTAATGTTAATATTATATAAATATATTTGTTTTTAGAAAAAGCCAGCACTAACAAAGGCCGAACGGAGAGCAATCCAAGAAGCTCAGAGAGCGTCTAAGGCGCAAGCTCAAAAGACAGCCGTAGCAGCTAAAGGAGGAGCAAGTGCGACTAAGACTCCAACAAAGGCAGTTGGCAAGACTTTAGCAGTACCGGACAAAACATCGCCTGCACAAATCAGTGCCAGTCCCAAGAGGGTCTCTAGTACTTCACCTGTAAAATCTGTACGCTTTAACGACGGCAATGTCAAGCTTTTCAGTCATTTGGAGAGATCAACCACGAATGTCAACTTATTTGTAAACAACTCACAGATTCATCCTAGCGTAGCTCGATTGGGTGAACAATATGCCAAACGGACTATTGTGGGTTCGAATGCCAGATGTATGGCATTTTTGAATGCCATTAAAATGGTATGCACCACTACTCATAAAATGAACAAACAAATAAATAATATTTTCTTTAAGGTTGTACAAGACTTCGAGACACCTCCCAAAAAAGAATTTGCACGTAGTTTGGAGGCTCTTTTAAGTAATTCTGTGGACTATTTGCAAAAATGCCGAACACTGGCAGTATCTGTCATCAATGCTCACAAGAATCTGAAACAAGTTTTAATGCAACTGCCTACCGACCAACCAGAATCAGAAGTAATTTCACAATTATTTTTAACGGAAGAAAATTGTAATAGTTCTTATAGAATTATTCTGCGATGTAAAGGATTTCAGTTTCCTTTAAGAATTATTGAAATTTTCTTTTCTTTTGTTTTATTCACCAAGAAGCTTTAAATAATTCGTTTTCCCTTTCATTTTAGTTAAAGGAAAAACTATTTACGTTTATTGACACTTACATTGAGAATCAAATTGGCAAAGCTGCCCAGGCCATTAATTCCATGATGCAAAAGAAGATCAATAATGGTGATGTTATACTAACCTTTGGATGGTAAGATTGATTAAGATTTAGCCAAACTTTTTAATTGAAACTTTAATATTTTATTCTCTTTCAGTTCATCTCTAATAAATTACATTTGCGAAGAAGCCCAAGCGCGTAATATAGATTTTCGTGTCATTGTGGTTGATTCACGACCCTTCTGCGAAGGCCAAGAATTGTTACGCCGTCTTACTGCCAAAGAGATACCCTGCACGTATGTTTTAATTAATGCCATCAGCTTTGTTATGCCCGAGGTGACGAAAGTTCTGCTGGGCGCCCATGCCTTGCTAGCCAACGGCTATGTTATGGCCCGCACCGGTACGGCCCAAGTGGCTTTGGTGGCGCGTTCTTTCAATGTGCCCGTCTTGGTGTGCTGTGAAACACACAAGTTCAGCGAACGTTTCCAAACGGACGCTATAGTATACAATGAATTGGGTAATCCCGATGACATTGTGGTCGATGAAAAGTGTTGCCTATCAAATTGGCAGGCGAAGCATAAGATGTCACCGCTGAATTTGAATTACGACATAACCCCACCAGAGTTAGTTACAGCGGTGGTAACCGAAGTTTCCGTCTTACCATGTACCAGCGTACCGGTTATATTGCGCATGAAACCCGATTGGTTGGTTTATGCAACATAAGCAACAAAGCTTGAAGCTTGTTTCTTTTAAGATTTTGCCGGTTGTTAAGTGTATGCACATCGTGTTTTAATTAAATGCATCTCCTTTTTGTTACTTTTCTTTATATATAAAAAATAAAGTGAAAACCTTCCAACGACTTTTGACTATTTAAATATCCAAACATCAATTCAAAACGTCATCCACACTGCCACGATAGCCCCGCCTGAACCAATATATTCTTATGGTAAAGAAATATATAAAGTCGCACAAACTTAAAATACTCAATCCCAAGAATGCTGACATGACGTTGAATGAGGTAACTGAAATTATTGAATAGTTGCTATTAGTGAAAACTTATCAATAAAGTAAAAAAACTTACCGGCATAATCAAGATGTGAGTACATTACACTTCTCTCATATGATTCCAGTGGTGGATATTCGATGTTAAAGAAAAAGCTCGATTCGTTGGCTTGTGGATTGATTAATGGTATGTTAAAAGCCTGAAACGATCACAACACAAATTTGATCTCTTCTCTCCGATTATGATGCAATTTTCAAATATTTACCTTTGTCACCACAATCTGACTTATGCAATTCGGATAACATTGACACTTGAATAGCGTCGATTTGCAATTTATGTTGCGAAACAATTGAAGGTGTTGGGCATAGCAATTCAATCCCTGTGTATTGCAAACAGGGGCCTGTAGCACTCCTGACACAGCAATTCGATTACGATAGAAATGAGGCACGCAATGACAAATTCGGACAATGAGTTTGGCGCGACATTCCATCAAACACAGATTCTGTGAATAGGTGGTGGGAAACAAGGTGAGATTCGATTGAGTAGATGTGCGGCATCGTCTTTCATCGATGCTGGTTTCACTGTGGAAGGTAAGCAAATAATATAATATAATATAATTTATAATAATATAATATAATTTTTAATAATATAATATAATTTATAATAATAATTCATCTTATTTACGTTAACAAATTCTCCTGATACGTTATTTCTCTAATACCAGCTATTAATTTAATAGTGTGAGATGCCTCATTCACAATTGCAGTGGCTCTCGACCATGTGGTCGGCAACTCGTAAGGTGAATGGATGTAGATGGTCATGTTGCCGGTAATATTAAGATGGATTTCTCGTTCGAAGGGATAACTATAACTGAAATTGAATGTCTCCGATTGGGGCTTGAAACGATCCTTCACGTTGAGTGGAAGTGGATTGGAGTCATACCAGTTTCTAGCAAAGAAACGGGAATAGGACTTTGTATCAGTAAACAAATCAAAATACATTGTATGTACATACTTTGTATACATTTCATTGTGTAAAAAGTTACAAAACGTATAACAGATACCGACATCGGTCATTACTTTTACAGCGGGGCGCCCTTGTATACTAACGTTGTAAATCTGTGATAGACTAGGGAGGAGTGCATGGACATACATGAATTATATATCATGAAAACACACAAAAACAATATCAATCTTACTTAAATATAGTTTCCATATAATCCTCCGCCGGTAAATTGTCAAAACCCGAATCGAAATGATATGCTTTGCGACCATTGATGTTTGATATTTTTTCAAGAAATCCACCGAATTGTTGTCTTTCTTCGTCGTTTTGTAGGTAAGATTGATCTCTAAATTAAAAAGAATAAATAATCACAGCACACTTTTTCATCCGTCGCAATTTTTGGACCCTATTTAGGACCAGTGGCAAATTCTTATGTTTTACATGCTAATTACTTACCTTATAAAGGATTGAACCTTTGCAGGATTCAGTATTTGTTGGGGACATATTGTTACCGATGGATAAAAAGTATTTATTTGCATATAGTCAACATTATAGGTTATAGCCGAATTTCGAGATCTGTAGGTTATGATCAGTTCTAAACCGCATTTAAAGCCGAAAATAAGCATAAAGCTTATGGCCACAATCCAATAGGTACTATGTAGACATGATATAAAGATTAAACTGATTTAAAAGGTAACATTTTTAAAATAAAATGGGGGCCAATCAAGAAATTCGAAATCGAAAAGTTTGAATGGAAACCATTTTTTTATTTATTGCGAATTATAAATTTCCAATTGAAAACAAATAGAGGGCTTGGTCATGTCACAGAGTTAAATTCTTTTCGGAAGTGGAATGAAATTCTAATTTTGTTTCTACAGGAAACACTTTTCAACTAAAAAATAAAAATTTTGTGTCCGATACCTAAATATAATTATTTTTTGTGTGTATTGAGGCAGACTGATTCATAAAACAAAGAAAATATCGATAATTTTTTATTTTGTTTTTACTAAGATTTCAATTTTCGTCTATGGTACAATTTTGGCAGTATAAGTCCGACAATGCCCGGTTAAAAAGGAACGTATGGGTAAGGACTACAAATCTTCCGAATATTACCTTCACGTAGAAGCAGTGCACAGTAACTTACGGTCAAAACCATATAACTTTTTTTTTACCATCATAAAATTCTGAAATTTGACATTTTGATATGTTACATTATTTCTGATTTTAAAAAATGGGCGCCCACTTTTTAATAATGAGGAAATTTCCGTTTGTTATAGTATGGGCCGCTTAAAATGTGACTAATGAAAATATTGCAAAAAACTACAACTTAAGATTAATATAGTACTTACTTGTGATCCCCTGGACACTACAAAATGGTGTATAGTCACAACCTCTTCTCCCTCCTGCTCTTATAGTTTTACTCCAATTAATGTTGGATGTTATTTTTTCGAAAATGTTTTTTTTTTGGAACACTTAAAACACATGTAAATACGTAAAGCTAGCCATAGACGAACGATAAATTCGAGCAATTTGTTGGGTTTGTGGTCGCTTTTTTACGTCTGTGGGGTAGTTCGCGAACAAATCATACGTGTGTGGGCTACTGCGCAACTTTTAAGCCATTTCGCCATTTCAGTTGCTCTTCAACCATTGTAACGAAAGGTCGTGTAGTGCACACAAAAAATGGCAAGCAAAGACTTTATGATAGAATGCTTATTTCTTTCGAGCAGCCACTCTTCACTCCATTTTCTTTTTCTTTTTTTTCGATTTTTTTCTTTTCTAGTTTTTTATTTTCCATGTCGAAACATGTATATATAATTAAAAGCGCAGCTGCATCAGCCGCTGCTTCGTCGCACATGTTGTTTTTAAGTTTCCAGTCAACAGAAAAAACCAATTGTTAAATAAAAAATTTTCTACCACAAAATTCTGACAGAAGCACAAACCGAAGTTCAAACACAAAATGAACATGCGAGCGCGTCATCCGCTTCGTAGCATATGTTTACTCATCAACGTCGGCCGAATTATGATTTGTTCGAGCGTGTGTGGAGAAACGATATGCAATAAATTGCAGCAATAAATTTGCAAATCACACCAATAAATCGTTCGTCTATGGCTAGCTTAAGCGAGTTCCACAAATAAAGATTACAACCCAAATTTTCAGAAAATGCCTAATTTTGCATCAAAAAAGTTCACACAGAAATCATGGCCTACTATTTTTTCGAAGTTGTAAATAATTTTTTTACTTTTGGCCGTTTGTTACCTCTTTGCAGTTCTTTGAAAAAAAAAAAAAAACATTTTAAAAATCGATTTTTTTAATAGCCACCCTCCAAAAGAAGAAAGCCGTTCTTATTTCAAAATTATCTCTATAAGAAAATTTATAAAATGTTTTTTAATGTATCGTTTTTTTATGACACGTTAAAACCCCATTTAAAACCATTTTTTCATTTCTTAGTAGTTGGCATCCTGACGAAAAAACTACACCATTTTCAATTGAAATTGGGAAAATGCAAATTGGAATTGAAAATTTCTATTTAATTTTCCGTTTGAATTCAAGAAAATTCCAGTTTAAATTGGGAATTTTTATTTCGATTTTCCATTGAATTTGAGAAAATTCTACTTCCAACTTGGGAATTTCTATTTAAAATTGAGAAAATTCCAATTGAAATTGAGACTTTCCATTTATAATTGACAATTTCCAAATTAAGAAATTTCATTTTAATTGAAATAAAGAATTTAGAAAAAATTATGGATTAAGTATGAAAAATTCCAATTTTCGCCATTTTGGAAAAATCTAAAAAAAAAATAATAAAATATTTTTTAATAGCTAAAATTCTAAAGACGAAAACAATGTCTACTATATATAAAAGATCTGTGGATAAAATATAAAAGAAAAACGAAAAATCTACACCATTTCAAATTGAAGTTGGGAAAATGCCAATTGAAATTAAGAATTTCTATTTCAATTTTCCGTTTAAATTCAAGAAAATTTGAATTGAAATTGGGAATTTCTATTTAAAATTGAGAAAAATTTCAATTGAAATTAAGAATTTACGTTTCGTAATGAAAAAATTCAAATTAAGATTTTCCATTTCAATTTCCGAAAATTCCAATTGAAATAGAGAATTTCCATTACAATTGAAATAAAGAATTTCAAAAATTATCGATAATTTTTTTAATTGTTTAACAAAATTACAAAGTTGGTAATTTTAGTATTTGTAGTCTCATTTTCAAATATAATTTGGATTATATTTTTAATTAAAGGTACTTATGATGGCTATAAATGTTGTTGTTGCGAATTTCACTTTCACATCGAAACAGTGACTTAAGAACAGTTCAAATAATGAGAAAATTATTTTTTTTTCGAAAAAAAAAAACGTTTTGCTGAGGTTAAAAAATCTGAAAAAAATAATAAAATATTTTTAATAGCCAAAATTCGAAAGCAGAATGCAATGTCTACATATAAAAGATCTATGGATAAACGTAGAAGTTATGACACTCTTTATAGACTCAAAAAAAAATCATGAAAATACGTAAATAAAATTGAAGTCTCTCCGGAGAAAAGGCTTAAAAGGAATACGTTAGAAAAACATAGACGACAAATTAGAGACTAGCTGACAAAAGGTTGCAGAGAGTTTCTATTGTGGAAAAAACCTTTTTTAAAATGTAATTACTGTGATATTTTTCTGATTTTTATTGTTATTAAATTTATTATTACAAATTTTACAAATTATAGTATATTTTATTTTGTAACAGCTAGAATCTTAATGAAAAATCTATTGATAAATGTAGAAGTTATGATAAGATAAATTGTAGAAGTACGGGTTGTATTACGAATGTCTTCTTGTAGAACTACATATGAGTCATTCCATGCCAAAAAAATCGAAAAAAAAAATCGCAAAACATAGAATCCAACATTTCACCACTTTCAAACTCACACAGTCGCTTAAAAAGAGATCTAAGAACACTACTTCAAAATTTCAGAAAAATGGATAAATGTAATAATTTCGAAAATCAAAATAAAATAATTAAAATTGTAAAAACTTTAAAAAATCTAACCCGGCTATAATAGAGTGACTCACATGGTCTTCACAAATGTCTAAATCAATTTAAGCAAAATCTTTGTAAAAAACGACACGCCTTCTGCATTTATTTACAGATTTTTCTTGAATAGGTCTTATTTTCTACGTTAAGATCCCTGATATTAAAAAAACTCAAAATATTCTGTTATCTAATTTCAAAGAATTTTTCACGACATTTAACCAAAAATTTAAAAAATCACAAAAAATGTCACCATGCCATTTGTAAATAAATTTGCATTCTATTAAATATAGAGCCAGTACAATATCCCGGTTCAAATCAAATTTTGATTACAGACCAAAAAAATACAAACGAAAAAAAAAACTAAAACATTTGACATTTTTGTGATTTTTATTGTTTGTTAAGTGTAATTGAATAATTTGTGTTTTTTGTGCCGAAATATTGGGAAATAATAACATACTGTCTTTTATTTTATTATTACAAAGAACTGACCTCAAGTCGAACAAAAAAAAAACGCAAAAATCACGATTTTGCACAAATTTTACAAAATTGATGAAAATCTATTGATAAATGTAGAAGTTATATATGGCCTTTCTTGTAGAAGTACGGGTTGTATTACGAATGTCGTGTAGAAGTACATACATATCGTCTTCACAAATGTCTAAATCAATTTAAGCAAAATCTTTGTAAAAAATGACATGACTACATTTACCCACAGATTTTTTCTTGTTTTCTACGTTAAGATCCCTGATATTAAAAAAAAAAAAAACAAAATATTCTGTTATCTAATTGGAAAGAATTTTCACGATATTTAATCACATATTTAAAAAAATCACGATTTTCAATTCTTTGGTTTCTACGAAGGGTGCTTAAATTGTAAGGGCCGATGTTGAATGTGAACCACACCTAAACGTCAAGTTTTTTTCTGCATTTCATTTGACATTGCTCAATTTCAGACTAACTCAATTTGAACCATGGAAAGATACACGATCGAGCAACGCGTTAAAGTTATTGAGGCACTTCGTGATTTTTTCGGTCACTTTAATCGTCCAGATGTGCGTGCAATCGGAAAAATCGTGCAAAAATTTGAGCAAATCGGGTATGTAGGAGATGTGATAACACCAGTGCATACACGTTCAGCTCGTACTGCAGAAAATATTGCTGCTGTTCGGGATAGTGTGGCTGAAGAGCCGTCCACCTCAACTCGTCGTCGTGCCCAACAATTGCACCTCTCACGCTCGTCGTTGATGAACATTTTTCATAAAGACTTGTATTTACACACTTACAAGGTGCAATTGACTTAAGAACTAAAGCCTCTTGACCATTCCAAATGTCGTCAATGATCAGAATGGTGGCCAGAAATGCCAACAGTGGATGATCAATTTTCGAAGAAAATCATCTTCAGTGATGAGGTACATTTTCACCCCAGTTGATTCGTCAATAAGCAGAATTGCCGCATTTGGGCGAATGATAATCCAAGAGTTATTGTCGAAAAACCAATGCACCCACAAAGAGTGACTGTGCGTTGCGGTTTATACGCTGGCGGCATCATCGGTCCGTATTTTTTCCAAAACGAGACCGGTCAGAAAGTTACTGTGAATGGTATTCGCTATCGTGAGATGATAAGGAACTTTTTATGGGCCGAATTGGAAGATATGAATGTGGACGATATGTGGTTTCAAGAGGACGGTGCCACTTGCCACACAGCTAACGAAACAATGGCTGTTTGCGCGGCAAATTCAATCTCACGTGGTGGCAATATCAATTGGCCGCCAAGATCATGTGATTTGACACCGTTGGACTTCTTTTTTTGGGGTTATTTGAAAGAAAAGGTCTACGTCGATAAGCCAGCAACAATTCAAGAGCTAAAGGATGAAATAATTCGGCACATTAACGGCATAGAACCTCAATTATGCCTCAGCGTTTGTTCCATACATAATTGAACCATACCAATATTATCATAATAATTTAAAATATTATAAATATTATCAATAATTTCCTAAATAATTTGTGTTTTATTTAAGATCAATAAAATAAAATAAAATAAAATATCACCCCCTTTATATTTATTCATAGATCTTTTACATTTAGACACTGTTTTCTTAGTTAGAATTAGCTATTAAAAATAAAACAAAATATTTTTTATTTTTTTCCAGTTTTGTTTCGGTTTTCGTGCCAGAATTGAGAATTGAATGTAATAAAAAAATATGCACAACAAATTATTTTTTAGGTCCCGGATACAAAATTTACTTTTTATTTGTCGCCACACACCATTTGTCCAGAATTTTTTAGAAGATATTTCCTTCTGTTGCCATATTTGCAATAATTTCCACATAACTTACAATTCACACCAGTGAATATTTCTCTTTGCCAAATAGGAGAAACCATGCAGAGGGTTTCGGCTGGCAAAATCCACAAAATAGCGTAAAATCGTTTGAATCGTCTGTTTGTGCAACACTTTCATTTCAACCGTGTTGTTTGTCAACTTTTGTGGGACAAGAGGAAAATGAAAACTACATATATTCGGGTTTTTACTAAAGCATATATAGATATTTATTTCATATTATATTCTGTTTTTTATTATAGGTTTGTGTTGTTTTTTCGTGTCTTTTGTTTTTATTAAATCTAACAGGTTTTATTGTTTTCCACTCAATATTTTTTTTGTAATTAAGTTTGATTACATATTTTTTTCTTTTTAAGATTTCCAATAGATATTAAATATATTGTATGTGGTAGGTGTTTATGGGGGGGGGAATTATTCTGACAGTGGAATTAATGCGGACTTGTAATGGAGTTTGAGGCAAGAAAGTGGGGGGGGGGGTTATTTTGTTCATTTTAGAATGGATGTTTAGGGAGAGTATATGCACTCTGCATATACATTGGTTTGTTACATACAATTCACTTACGAACAATCATTTGTGACTATGAATTCGAAAGTATAGGAGCCTTATTATTATGTATATTGGTAATGTTCGTGTACCTCTAGGTAACTGCTTAGTCACAGAAAAATTAACTGTGTCATAGCTTTTGTTGGAGTGGTAACATAGCAAACAACTCCATAACTTTGAATTCACATCGACTTTAGTGATTGCAAGTCGGTAATATGTGTTCGTTTTTTTATTAATAATAAATGATATATTTTAACAGATAAATGATTTGTTATTACTTATTAAAGTGCTATCATAGATTTAAAATTACAATAAATAATACAATTTTTGATTTGTTTAATTTCGAGGAGTTCCAATGATGAGATAACGATGTGTCGTGTTGCTATAGAAAAATACCTACAAATAAAAATTGATCCAATCGATAGCTAATTTTGCAATTTGTCTATAACATTGGTGATTTCATTTGTAGCACCATGAAAAAGTAAACGGAGTTTTAAAAAAACTATGACAAATATCTCGGCAATTTGAAAAAGTGTCCAAAGACAAATAGAGTGGATGGAAGAAATGTTGTTCTTAACCTATGGTAGAAGTAAGAAGTAATACGAGTTATTTCATGTGAAGCGATCACACACACATTTTTCCTCTTCTCTCCGATTTTCATGAAATTTTGCAAATATGATGAATAAAGCTGCATATCTCGATTTACAAAAAAATATTACTAAATATTATTTTTGTGTTTTATTCGACCTTTTTTTTCAATAAAATAAAAATTAGTTTTTTTTTCGAGCTCTAGGCATTGATTACGCCTTACGGCAATTTTTAAAAAAGGTCGGTACACTTGAACCGGATGCTATGCGTATGAAACTATAGACAAAATTGAATCAGTTGGCGTTTTTAGTTTTTCATTTCCTCATCCTGTGGCCCCTTCACGGGACTACAAAGTTCCAAAGGATACAATTTTTCAAAAAACTAAAGAGGAGAATATCTATTAAAATTACTTTAAATATCACGTTTCTATCTGTATTAGTTCAGCATTAATATCTATTTCAAGTTTACCCCTTAGTTTTTCTAGTGTTTTCATACTTTTCTTTTTAAGAGACAAAACTTTAAATGGTTGTTAATACTAAATTAATACAGATAGAAGCTTGAAGCTAAATTAATACAGATAGAAGCTTGAAATTTTAAGTATTTTTAGCACATATTCTCCTCTTTGATTTAACATATATACCGGTGTCATATGGTGGGAATTAGTATTAAAAATAATTTTTGAAAAATTGTATCCTTTGGAACTTTGTACTCCTTTTAAGGGGCAACAGGATGAGAAAATGAAAAATTAAAAACGCCAATTAACTCTTTTTCAAATATAGTTTCAGATGTATATCATCTGGTTCAAGTGTTATATGGACTGTCGGACAGCGTTATAAATAAATATAATTATTTAAATAAAAATAAAATAAAAAAACTCCAAAACTTAAAAATTGTACTGGGTGGATCGGAAATAAACTATTTTTGTCATAAGATAATTAAAAAAAATAACTTTTGTTTGTGGTATGAGATGCAAGTATATTTTTTTGCTAATATCAAGCAAATTTCTTCTAGCTTTACAGAAAATATTTTTTTTTATTTTATAAAAAAAGTTTAAAGTTTTTTGCGATTTTGACCTTGAAGATGAAGTATTTTTGTTTTTATATGTTCACAAGAGCTACAACTTTACCTCAGAGATTAAATCAAAATTGCAAACGGTTTGTAAGATATGCGCCTGAGAAAATGATCACTTTTTTTTTGCAAAAATGACGCTGTGGTCCCAAATCTTTGGGGCCCATAAAAAGTGCATGACTTGGGGCAAAACTGGGAGACACGGGTCTTTTATCACGTAGTGATGTCCGTATATGGTTATATTTTTTCGTGTTGCACTGTGTTCTTTATATTCATAATTTTTAATTTCGACAGCAATAATGTTTATAATTGTTTTAGAGTAAGTACCAGTAACACCATCATGAAACTTATGTAGCATCTTACTGACACTATTCACTATTAATAAAATGTATTCTACAAAAAAATTAAGATATATTTTTTGTTTATAAAATATATATAAGAAAAAAATATTTTTTAAGATTTGACAATATTCTGTAAAGCTAGAAAAAAGTTGCTTGAAATTAGAGAAACAAATATATATTTGTATCTAAGCCACAATAAAGTTTAAAAAAATTAGATTGCCTTATCAGAAAAAACGTTTTTTAGATCCACCCTAGTGTCTACAATTTCTTATTTTTTGAAAATCGGGAAATTATTCCATATAGAAATGTAAATATTTGGAAAATTAATCAAAATTGGAGTGAAGAGCCAAGATGTGGGTGTGTTCGCTTCATATGAAATTGCTCATTTGTCAAAGACCCTAAAAGAACATCTCGTCTATTAACATTAATTAACATTCCTTGGTTGGGTCTATAACAATTTTCAGGGAAAACTATTCTACGATCCACTATCTGTGGCACATTTCTTCATATAAAGTTTGCACTGAATCGGAATCGATAGCCACAAAAAGATTACACGCAAGAGACTCTTTTTCATTTTCCACCCTGTCCAATGAATATTATTAGCATTCAATTTAATATAACTCATACGCTTAAGCCGGGATATCTAAGAGGCGATAAAGAATAAAAACGTAAATAATAAATAAACCGATTTATATATACCCTCACTCTCAGAGAACATATCTATGGAAATTATTATAATAACTTAAAATTTACGTTGGGACAGATGATTTGTGTGGAAGGTACTAGAAGGTTCATGGCATTTGGTCATAGCTTCCATAGTTATAAAACAATTGTAAAAACATGATCAAGTCATAGTGGATTCCATGCATCAGTATAGAATTTATGAAGAATTTAATTTTACCTAGGATATAGACAATTGTGTGGGAGGTACAAGAAGGGACGTGTCTAAACCGTAAGTATTTTTTTGGATTAAAGTGATTATAAAAACATTTTCAAATATCAAATTTCTCGGGTTTATTTTTACCAAGGCTTATGTCACTTTGTGTGGGTGGTACCAGAAGGGGTGTGTCAATATCACCTATATTCCACACGAATGCAACATATATGAAAGCATTGCCAAATGTGAAATCCGATTATCCGTATAGAAGTTATAACAGCTTTAATTTTAAGTAGTTTAGGGTGATTTGTGTGGGAGGTACTGGAAGGGGCGCGGCAAAACCCGCAATATTTTTTACACTTAAAATAATTATGAAAACATTAGGAAATATGAAAATATTCCTGATTCCGGAGATCTATGTGGAAGTTACATTAGTTTTAATTTGACATAGGAATATGGGACATTTGTAGGGGCGTGGCAATTTCGCCCATCTTCGCCAAGTTTGCGAAAAATATTACCATTTGCAAAGTTTGAATCGATTCCTTAACTCCTTTCAAGAGTTATCGTGTACACCAGCCAGCCAGACGAACGGACGGGCATGGCTGAAACATCTTAAAATGTTGTGGAACAGATTTGGTCCAAACATACTTAGGGTCTTAAGTCACTCCTTCAATGCGTTACACTTTCTGTCCCAAATGATATATACCCTCCTACTCTGTAGAGTGAGGGTATAAAAACTCTAAAAACTCTCTAAAAATACCAAGACTTCTGTCAATGTTTGCTGTGTTTTATTTAACACAAGCGGCTTTTCCTGCTTAATTGTACTTGTTTGATAATAGCTAAAAAATGTATATTAACAAAATTTATATTAACAAAATTTATTTATTTAAAGTCCCAATTTAGATGGTGACTTTTTCCCTTGACTCTGTTGAATGTATTTACACGATGGCTTTTTGCTTGAGACTCTACTTGAATTTTTTTCGTCATGTGATCAAAATAATATGAATTTGAAATCTCTACAAGAGAAATGTCAAAAAACCTCTCAAATTTCCATTTCTTGACGTTCGCCTACAAAAGCGAAAGTCATGACTTTTGAGTCAAGTAAAAATGTCACCATGTAAATTGGGTTTAACTCTTTTTGGAATTAAAATCACTTTTGAAAATTCTAAAAACTTTACATTTGATCTAGCAATTACTGTTAAGCGAGAAAATCCGCTTGTGGTAAATAAAACACTCCTATTAGTGACTTAATTCTATATCATAAATGTAAAATAAAAATTAATTTAAAATGTTATTAGAGAAGATACGAAAATTAAGTTAAAACTAGTTTTGTTCAAATGTCTTTGCCTACTTTTTATTCAATACCATCAATTCTCAACAATGTCATTACATTTTTCTATAGTATCTCTCCCATGCGGTCAAACATCATCGTATAACGGAGGGCTCCACTCGATAAGAAACAATTTTAGGTTTTGTGCTTAAAAACGTTTTTATAACTTATAAACAATTTGAGATTTGAACTATAATCGCTGAACTACTTAAATTATCATTTTACAATTGGGTCGTAACGAAAACAATTGAAAGAAATCAATATAAATACATACATACGTAGGGGGTATGTGAAATCAGAAAAAAAAATAAATAGAATGAAACAAAGCAAAACAAAATGGCGAAAGGCCGTTGATAATTCATCATGTCGTTCGTTTCTAATTTAAAATGCATTTCTTCGAATATAATTTAATATATGTATGTATAGTAGGTATGTAATATAATAATTTTGTGATAACTCTTTGTTTGTCTTAAAATTACTTTTGTTTGTTTCTTCTTTTGTAGCATTTTTTGTTGTTGTTGGGTTTTTCGCATTTCTTTTTAAATATATATTTTTATTTTAGTTCTATACAGAGAAGAAAATCGCATACATCGCACACACACACGCACATCCATACACACACATAATTATTATTGTTCCTCTTATTGGTATGTATTATAAGACATTCACACATCATCCGCATCCGCATCATCATACACAACAGTCGCACACATGCACAGGTACGCCACCCCCAAAGACTTTGGAAAGCATTAGCATCATTCATCATTATTAGAGGTTATTTATCCCAAACATTTAACACAGCAGACTTACGCTTGGTGTACAAGCGATACAGGAATTCCGTTTGACTAAATAGTTTGTGGTTCATCATGAATTTATGGGCTAATCTTCTGTACCAAACGAAAACATGTGCGACACACCGGCACCGGCTTGCCGCTATCCTGACCCGGCAATGGAATGCTCTTGTCAATGCAACGTTCGCAGAAAATCTCGCCACACTTCCAGCAATGCGTCTGTAATGGAGGGATAAAGAAATAGTGGGTATTATTGGCTAGAAAATGTATAAAGTTCAGCAGTTTTAAACTCAAATAAAGTGAACCAAATGTACCAACATGATTGCAAAATAGAAATGCGAATTTAAAAAAAAATTGACTTTACAGCCAACGTTGATTGATTTTCAAAAAAATGCCAATTTGACCCATAAAGAGAGGAGCTAGGGGTTAAGATCTTCAACAAAAATCATCCTCATAAAATTTCACAATATAGTTCTAACAATAAGAATTCTCTCAGACATTTATTTACAACATTTTTTCACTTATTATAATGCTCCCTTCGACCAAACAAATGAAAACTTTGACCCACTGTAAAAAGGGGAAACTAAGACAATAGTCGACTATCGATTACTTTGACTTTGAAAGTTAGAATAACATTAATTTTTATTTTCAGGTATGTGTTTGACATTTGCAAAATGGACAAATTTGGAAAATATTAAAAACTTACTTCCCTTCTTCCAAACTTCCACCCTACCCGGGGGACTCTAATTTCTTTCGGTAATGAATTTTTTAAATCAATATTTTTTACATTAAATACATAAATTGCAAATAAAAATATTATACTTCAATTTGGGATAAAAAAGGTCATTTCAAATCACAGGAATTTATATTTGCAGTCACATATCACGAATATAAAACCAAAATCGATTCGGCCAACAAATTTTGTCTCTTCTCTCCGATTTTGATAACATTTTCCAAATATCCTTTCTATAAGGAGAATAAAGCTGCATTTTCCAATTACCAAAAAATAAGCAGTTGTAGACACTAGAGTGGAAATTTAACTGTTTTGGTAAGAGCTAAAAATATATATTTTTTTGTCTAATTTCCAGTAAATAAATTTTATAAATATTCTAGTTTTCGAGATATCGGACAATCAAAATTCGATATTTATATACCCGATATCTGAAAAGCTATATATCTCCGATCTCAAACGGAATTTGGACCAACTCTTTTTTGGAAAATTGCCTTTGGAATATCCGATTCATGTATTCTAGTTTTCGAGATATCGGACAATCAAAATTCGATATATATATACCCGATATGTGAAAAGCTATATATCTCCGATTTCAAACGGAATTTGGACCAACTCTTTTTTGGAAAATATTCTACTTACCAAGGGCTAAATAATTGCCTTTGGAATATCCGATTCATGTATTCTAGTTTTCGAGATATCGGACAATCAAAATTCGATATATATATACCAGATATGTGAAAAGCTATATATCTCCGATTTCAAACAGAATTTGGACCAGGACTAAATAATTGCCTTTGGAATACCCGATTCATGTATTCTAGTTTTCGAGATATCGACTCTTCAATGTCACATCAATACATGGGCTAAAATGGCCAATTTTGTATAGTTTTTGGACTTTTGGCTGATTCGATGCATTCAAATAATTGGAACGCAAAATATTGTTAAAAATTAATTACATAATTCCTTTTATTTTTATTATTTTTAGTGTTTTTGTGAAAAAAAATATTTTTTAAATACGTTCCACAAGCTAACTTGGTTTGTGTCTTGGGTGTGGGACGTATTTAACTTACGAATTTATCTTCACACCCTTACCAAACACCAATTGTAGTGGAGATCCAAAGAAGGAAGGAATCCGCAAGGGAGCAGGCGACAGGGGCGACTGACCTATACATGGCGACGGCAGATTGAGAAAGAAGCTGCCACACAGGGCACCAGTTGGGGACAATTAATAGCGCTAGCATTAGATAGATCTAAGTGGAACACATTTGTAATGGCCCTATCATCATAATAGGATCCAAAGGAAATAATAATAATAAATTAAACCCTAAAGTCGGCGGGTCGACTATAAGATACCCTCAACTTTCTACACCGTTACAACTGATTTCGAGGAAAAAAGGGATATCGGGAACGATTTTTGTATGGGTCAAAACGAGAGGGTAATTTGTGTTTGACTTATATATAAATCTGAACCGATCTGACTCACTTTCTCCATAGATGTTTCTATTAGGAAAAAATAAGGAATTGTGCCAGATTAGAGCGGAAAAAGACAAATCGGGAGCGACATTTGTATGTGGGCTATATCTAAATCTGAAACGATTTGTTCCAAATTAAATAGCGTTTGTCCTTGGCCCGCAAAACTTACTTGTGTCAATTTTTGTTAGGATCGGACAATAATTGCGACCTTTACTTTGATTATAAGAATAGATGGACAGACAGATAGACGGACGGACATTACTAAATCGGCTCAGAAAGTGATTCTATACCGATTTGTGTAATCAATGTGTCTATCTCGTTTCCTTTTGGGTGTTTCAAACAAATATATAAATACTTGCAATTCCATTTCAAACCACACGTATTTAAAATTGCAAATATTTAGGACGTAACGATTATTTGTTGATTCCAGAAAGCCAAGTCAATTTGGTCGCAGATCAAGAATAAACAATGTGAGAAAAGCGTAAACCAATATAAAAATACAATACAAAATACAGAATAGTTCACCACACCTACCTTCTTACTAAATTGATCGAATGGCGTTGAGCAAGAACAAGCAGTGACATTGCGCATCGATTTCCAATCCACGGCCACCGAATTAATTTCCTCATTTAAGGTGCTGGGATCAACTTCATCAGAAAGCTAAAGAGATAAAAAAATACATTTAAAAATGTATTTAAAAAGACACAAACCTTAAAACTTACAGATAAACTAGCGAATGAAATGCCACCACCACTGACGCCGCCGCCACCACCTCCTGTGTTAGCCCCAACACCAACGCCGCCACCACCACCACCACCTGAAGGCTTCAAGGGATGATCATCATCGGCTGAGGACAATTCACTCATTTTCTTATCGTAATTATATCTATTAGATGTTAAATAAACTATATTAACAAACAAAGCTAAAATTATGAAAATTCCCTACGTACTTATTGTCATTGGTATCTGTTGTAGAAGACTCTTTGGTTGTTGACTTTGAAGATGTAGCATCTTGTATTTTCTTAGCTGATTTTGAGATATAGTTCTTGAAGCTGGCTATGCGCTGAGGAAACAAATTAAATAAATAAACGACTTAAAATATTTTCCAAATATAACAAATACCTTTGTTAAATGTTGGACATGATCCTCCAGCGAAGTTGTATGATCTTTGCTGGCCAACAAAAGATCACCCAAAGGTTCCCGCGGATGGACACCGCTCTCAAAGCGACTGTACATGCCACGCCAGAACCTTTAAGAGAAATTGAGAAATTGCATGAATTTAAATTATCCCCTAAAGAACAAACAAACAGCCAGCCTACTTACTTAATACATTGCGGTGCCAAATTGGGCTTAATGGTCTCATCCACATCCGGTTTGTACAGTGGATTAATATATTCATTCAAATGATTGGCCATGTGGCCCCACAGAGAAAATGTCCTTTTGGCCAGCAACAAATCCAAACGATCCTTTTCGCAGTTGCCGACAAATGTGCCGAATTGGCACGAGTGCACGTGATCGTGCAGTATCAAAAGGAAGCGTTCGTTAAATTCAAAAGCATCACTGCGTTGCGACATCAGCTGCCAGGTGCAATCTAAGAATTGTGTGAAAATCGGTGAAACCTCACGCGGATCATTTTGTATATGGCCGCAACGATCACTGAACTTGTGACCGAAAGCCAACCAGTCCTTTTCGATGAGAGCCTAAATTCGAAGAAGACATGATTTAAATGCGTTTAATGATGATTCCAACTAATAAAATACCTGGAAGCCTTTTATTGTACGATAGTATGGATCCAACATTAGGGAAGCCAATGAACAAACTTGTGCTGTACGATCCCAACCATCGGAACAGTGCACCACCACGGAGACGCCTTTGTCAACAACATTCGAAATGAAACTGTAAAGGAAGAAATTAAACACATTTAGTTGATCCCATATCAATGCAATATCCGTTATTATCTATCCCCCCTTACCTTGATGTATCCAATATAGAACGTATGTGTTTTAGCCATGCCGATGATTCCAGGGCATTTAGGAAACCACTCATTGTCGGGGTCTTCTGTTCGCAGGCTTCAATCAATTTCTGTAGGCTCGTCCTTTGTGTGTGAATGTTTTCAATGCCAAGAAAATGGAATTTTATGTTTTCGTAGAATGCCTCATTTTCATAACCTTTTCCGGCAGCACGATTTGCCAAAGCATTTATCTGGAAGAAGATACAAACAAAACAAATATGCAATGAAAAATATTTCGTATATGTAACAAGAAAAGGGTTGTGGGAGATGATGGTGTGGTTCTAGGAACTGTGGAAACAATAACATTTCACTTAAGTTGGAATGAATTTTTTACGAGTTTTATTTATTTTTTGTGGGGTTTTCGGTTTGTTTGATTTTGTTTTGCAGAAATCCGCAAACTGAATAGCAATAATGTGGTGGATAAATCCTATATATTATTAAATATGTACAAATACATATGTACGACTGTGTACATACGCATATGTATGTAGTTGTTGCGTATGCGAGCACACATGTATCATATGGCTTGAAATTTCACAACAGCTAACAGTTGAGTTGCATTTGTTTCACTACCCCACTACATCTGATCACATATTAAGGACTTCTTTGTGTATTTTTATACCCTCCACCTCCAGGATGGGGGTATACTAACTTTGTCATTCCGTTTGTAAAACCTTGAAATATCGACCTGAGACCCTATAAAATATATATATTCTTGATAGTCATAAAATTCTAAGACGATCTAGCCATGTCCTTCCGTCTGTTGAAAGCATCTAAACGAAAGGAGCTAGAACGTTCAAATTTTCCATAAATGCGTCTTATAGTCGTAGATAGGTTGGGATTGAAATGGGGCGAAATCGGCCCAAAGGGAAAAATTTTTCCCTCACATGGACTAAAAATACCCATAATAATCCCTAATATTTTAGCGTATTTAAGCATGTTTTTTTAATATGTCCGTTTATATTTGCTTGATATTTGGTATGCACATTCCCCTTATAGCAAAAACGTGCACCATAAAGTGATTCTTATTTGTAGGGGGTGAAATGGGACAAAAGGGATAAAAATGGTACATATTAAACGACAACAGCTAGAAACACATTCCTCTGATTGCATAGATAAGTAAAATACACGGATTTTTCAAAATTCGTACTTTTTGGGGTTAAAATGAAAAAAGGGGATAAAAATAGTACCAATCTCATGACCGCAGCTAGAGTCATGAAATTCGGAGTATACATTCCTCTGAGTGTGTAGACACGGAAAATAAACTGATTTTTCGAAATTCGTACTTTTTGGGGTTAAAATGAAAAAAGGGGATAAAAATAGTACCAATCAAATGACCGCAGCTAGAGTCATGAAATTCGGAGTATACATTCTTCTGACTGCGTAGACACGGAAAATAGACGAATTTTTCGAAATTAGTACTTTCAAGGGATACAATGGTACAGAGGGATAAAAATAGTACCAACTAAACGATAATGGATTTTCAAAATTTGTACTTTTGGAATTCAAATAGAATGGAAATACAACCAACTGTAGCATACATCTACCAATATTTATGGCTTTGAAAATATTTTTGAAAATATAAATATAAGAATATTTATTTTTTGAATTGACGTATTAGTAGTATTACCTTAGAGGCGTGGTTTGAAATAATTAAAATATTATAGTTATTTATAAAATTAATTTTTCAATATTTGTATTTGTTTTGGTTTGGCTATATTAAAAAAATTATATTTTCCTGTAATATTACTGCACTTCTACGAAAAACGACAACCTCTGTGGAATGCAATCCATGGTGGAGGGTATATAAAGTTCGGCCCGGCCGAACATAACGCCGTTTTTACTTGTTTAAATTTAAACTAATTATACATTTGCAAATATAATCTAAAATATTTCAGTTTTTGTATGTTGTGTATGATTTTTTAATAATTGAATAATTTTCATCGGAATCGTCAGTCAATGTTTAGGCTAGCATCCAAGCGTAATCGGTCCAGAGGGAATTTTTTCCCTAAGTAGGACAAAGAATGCCCCTTTCGAGTATTTAAGAACTTTTTTGAAATATGGGATAAAAATGAGCTAGTAATCCCTCATCGCATGTACACGTAAAAAAGGGGGAAATGTGGGAAAATGGTTGTTGTTGTTGTTGTAACAGTAACGAAATTGGTACCGATCAAATGGCTGCAGCTAGAATAATAAAATTCGCTGAGGAATGTACTTCTGACTGTATGACGTGCAAAATAAAAGAAATTTACGATTTTTTACTGGTACAAATCAAACCACTGCTCTATAGGCAGCGATGACCCATTTCAATGGCCAAAAGTCATAAAACTTAAAGTCTGATATTATGTTAACAAAAATGTATAGAGATAGCTTGGAATATGTAAATTGTGAAGAATTCACGGCCCTTAACCTTCTTGGGACCAAAATGAGTTAATTTAGTTTTTTAACATTACATAATTAAAAATAACCAAAAAACTGAATTGGAACGTAGGTCACTATATTATACCCCACACAACATTCTAAGCCCCTGTATGATTGAAATCCGCGAATTTATGGACCATATAAATATAAAGACATGATCCTATTCATTTTTGCAATAGTGAAATTTAATGTATCTATTATGAAGTTTTTATATATTTTTATATTTATATTTCTTGTGTTATAAAGAAGCCAAATCGGAAGGGATATTTGTATGTTGATAATATCAGGATATTTACCACAGTATTCCACTATTGCCATAATTTCTCCTTGTTGAATTGTGATAAGAAAAAAATTACTAATATAGATTGTGATATATGGCTCTTGTGCGGTATAAGATCAGGTTGGGAGTTTATAGTTTCATGTCAAATGTTTGTAACATTATTGGACTGGTAATGAAAAAAAAAATCGGTTCAGATTAAGATATAGCCCCCATATAAATTTCCCCTTATTTCGGTCAAATTTGACACATTACTCTTATTTTCATCAAGATGACCTACTATTAATCTAGATATAGGTCCATGTGTGGGTGGTATGATGTATAATATAATCGGTTCTACCCTACTTTAGCCTTATTTAGTTGCTTTGCTTACATATAATGTATTTAACTTAAGTCTAAATCGTTTTCTAAGTGCAAGTCATTTAGGAAATTGGTATAGTATAGACTGAGAAGTCCCATTTCAATTCCATCGCTAACCAAAAGAGCATAAAAGTGCAAATCCACATATGGTTAAATACATTCACAACAAATCAACATTTTATTTTCCGTTTTACATTTTTGTGCCGAACCTTGCCAACTTTTTAAAAGCTTGCATAATTACTATATTTGCAATTTCTATAATCACTCTAAAGCTGCACTAAACTTCTTTAATTTTTGTACACACTAAGACAAATTTCAAATGTTTTTTATTGGAAATATTGAATATATATTTAGAATTGCATTTTCTATATTTATACTTCATATTATTTTTTTGGAAAAATATAACAACGCACATTCCAAAATTGATAATCAAAAATGGCGCGTAAACAGTTTTAAACCGACACATTAATATTGCCAACTTTGACATCATGTAACACAACGGGAATATTTGGTTTGTAAAAACCAAATTAATTTTTAATTACTTTGATGTGTTTTTTTTATTAAATTATATCAGCATAACAGCGATTGTACTATGTTAGAATTTTGACTTTTGGCCACTGAAATGCAGCTATTATATAGAATGAAAATCGGTGTATATTTCGCTGTGGCTGGGTAGAAAAATGAAGCTATCATTCGATATTCGAACTTTTAGGGTCGAAATGGGCAAAAAGAGACAGCATTGGTGTCGACCAAATCGCTGCAGAATTATAAAATTTTGGTCTGATTGTGTATAGGTAATACTGATAATCGATTTATATATTTCTCTGACTTCTTAGACGCGTAAAATAAAAGGTTTTCCCTAAGCTCCCACTTTTAGGGACAAAATAAAATTTATAAGGGTCTACTGCGGGACAGTTTTGGGCCTTTCTTTCATATAAAATATAAAAAATAGGCAAATGTAAGGAAGCCACCTTAAGGGTTGCAGTTGAGGGGTAGGTGTGTTTTGAGAAAATATTGGGGGTTAGTCATTGACTCCACTAGGGGCCTTGTTGGGTCAGTTAGATTGGTGGGATTTTTTTTAGATTGGGAATTTTATAAAAATGTAGTTTTTGTATGGAAGTCCCAACATGGAGTGAAGATAGGGGACAGATATGTTTGGGGAAAATGTTTGAGAGAGAAAATTAATGGGGGCCAGTCTTACATCACTTCCCTCTAGGGGTGACTAGGAGACAGTTTTCAGACTCTTCTTCATAAAATAAAATTATAAAAAATGAAAAAAATGTGTGGGTTGAAGATAGAGGGTAGGTACGTTCTGAGAAAATATGGGGGCTAAAAAATATTGGGGGTTGGTCATACATTTGACTCCACTATGTGTCTCCTTGGGGCAGTGAGAGTGGTGGGAACAACTTTTATAAAAAATAGTTTTTGTATGGGAGCCCCATTAAGGAGTGGGGATGGGGGGTAAGTTTGTTCGGGAAAAATGTTGGGGAGGGAATATTAGTGAAGGTCGGTCTTACATTTAACCCAGGGCTGTTTTGGGCCTTGTTGTCATAACAAAACATTCGTATGGGGACCACCTTAAGGGTTGAGAGAAAATGTGGGGGTTGAAAAAATATTGGGGGTCCGTCATACGTTTAACTCCACTAGCGGCTCTTTCGGGCCAGTAAGAGCGGTGGAAAGAAATTTTATAAAAAATAATTTTTGTATGGGAGCCCTCCTAACGATTGGAGATAGGGGTATGAGTTTTGGGGAGGGAAAATTAATGGGGGTCGGTCGTACATTTAATTCCTCTCGGGATGACTACGAAGCAGTTTTTGGACTTTTTGTGTATTTTACCCCTTTTCCCTCATCTTTGACCGCGATGAGCGCCCTCTTACACTCACCACACCACCCCCATTTTTTTGGCTCATGAATTGTTATTCCGAACCTCACAAAATAGGGGGGTTCTAGCATATCCAAATCATACTCATAAACTTTCCATTCAACACTATCCCACCCCTAATAAGCATACATGGTGAAAGCGGGTCACATCGTTCCAGGTTTTAATACAAATGTCCATGCCGAGTTAACATTTTTTGTCAAACACATATACACAGAATACTTTTAAATAATTTGTTAAGTTTTCGTCATAATCCATTTTCAAGTTGTACAATAAATTTTAAAGTGTAAACAGCGCTTATGATATATATTCTTTGATATTCCATTCAGGGCCGTGCGCAGGGGGGGTTTTGGGGGTTCAAACCCCCCCCCCCAGAGAGGTTTTGAACATATACTTTTGAAAACCTTCTAGACTTTCTGAAGCAATAAAATAGGTCTTTTTAAAATATCTAGTCTAGAATGGTAATTTTGCAGTAAAATCATGAAAACACGAAAATTACATAAAAAATCGTGGATACTTTCTTGAATTTCGGACAAAGGGTATGAAAAATACAAACAAACTAATTGTGAAAATTTCAAGATTATGTAGTGTTAATTTCGCTAATGGATACCAAATTGTTCGGAAAATTTTCATTTTTATTATATCATATCATTTTTATTTTATCATATTCTTGACATTTGACTAGAGCAATATCTTTTGAACTTTTAATTGTGTACTGCAATATAAGTTTGGAAATTTAATAACAAAATCGTTTAGTAATTTAAAAAAGTGTAGATAAGAATCACTATGATATCATAATGAAATCTAAAATATTCTTAATAAAAGCAAATAATTTGCTAAGATGTAATATTTGCGATTGGACATTTTTATGGAGCTGTATCTAAATCTGAACCGATGTATCCTATTTTCATCACAGATGCAACAACAACGGTTTCTGTTACTTCCAATGTTGTGGGAGTTTGCAATTATAATACAAATCCATTTCGACAAACGAAGAAAACTGTTTGATATACATAAACTTATTTCTCTTTGTTCATTTACAACAACTGATGACATGTTTACCGCAAACAAACTAATTTTTCCCACAAAAGAAACTCAAAAACGATGTTCACGTGTTTAAAAGTTCGTTTCTACGAAATGCATTTTTTTTCTGCGTGTAGGTCTCTATTTTAAAATCTACTTTAAAGTTGCGAAACAATAAGAAATGAGTTTTAACTTAGTAAAATTTTTGTTATATTTATCACTTATGTCAAATATTTTTCAGAGTTAGTATTTTTTTTGTACATATGTAACAAGTATTATTCAAAAGAGAAACAACAAATTCAGTAACTTGGATCTACGTAGGAAAACGAAACTCTAAAAAACCAATTATTTGTTTTTTTTTTTTGGATTTTTTGTATTTGTTATTCGAATTTATACATATTTAAGATTATAAAAATGTAGAAACATTTCCAAATATTTTTTATTTAATCGGAATATGCGTATAAATGTTTTGAGTAAACATCCTGTTACTCATGTCCTATATAAATTAAAAACCCCGAAACTCTTTAGACATCCTATTTAGACCCATACTTTGTCAAAAAGCATATCAAATTCTCTGCATTTATCATAGAAAAAATGCAGGACTGAAGGGTTTATCACCGAGGAATTTGATCGTTTTTTATGTAATTATTCTTCAAAATATATATCGAGGGCCTATATTCAAAAGTGGCTATGAACCATTTTCTCGAAAATGAGTTTTTGGTGCCAAGAAAAGATTTTTTTCTAAAGCCATTTTTTTAATTTTCTGATTTGACTGCATAAGTGGCTATGAACATAAAAATAATATTTAGAAATAAAATAGTTCAACAATGGAGCAGCAACGCTACAAGGATTTTGTATAAAACATTTTTCTAGATTTAGGGTATATCGTACTATCAAATTCCATCATTTCGCGTTAATAACATTTTGATTCCCCATTTATCAGGCTAAAATAAGAAAAATGGTGGCTGAAAAGTCAAAAATTGTGAAAAGTATATTTAGAAACACAGGCGTAACTTTTTTATTATATTGAGAATACCAAAATATTTCTTTGGCATGTGATTGCTGACTTCATGGGGAATATTTGTGTAAAAGTTTCAGAATTATGAATGAAGAAAGTTAAAATATAAGGAATTGCAACGGCGAATTTTGGATTTTTCATCAATTGTAGCGATTTTCGCGACTGGCTACATATATGTTACAAGCGACCATTCTGACGGATGAAGATGGAATCTTTAAATTCGCTGTGTACATCATCACAGAAAATGTGTTTTCTATACAACATTGCCAAGATTTCATGAAAAAAGTTATGAAGTTTACAATAAATCTTATTCTTATTTCAACATTCATAGTGCTCAATTTTAAACATACAAAAGTGGCTATAAACCGTGAAACCGCGAATAATAGGAAATTTCAAAATCTTTTTAATCGTAGCAATTAGTAATCCTTTTTAGATTAAACTGTAGAAGAAGGATTTATAATTTCTGAAAAGTTATGTTTTTGTTCATAGCCACTTATGAATATAACACCTCGATATGCATGTATGTAATTTCAAGCAACTATTTAAAAAAGTTGTACACTTAGAGAACAAGTCTGTTAATAAAAGCAGCGATTGTCTGCTGCCTATCAGCAGACACTTTTCTGCTATTACAGCTGTTTTTTTGGCATAACAGCTGTTTTCTGCAATCTTACATCACCATTCACACTGCTAAAGAGTTTGCAGTCTACTAAAATTGGCTGTTGTTAATTAAAATATAAAAATAGATAAGCGTTCATAAGCGAGTTTAGCTCGAATTTTCTTTTATATTATGCGTATCATATATATTGCTAAAAACAGCAAACAGCTGTTTACCATCTCAGCAGATACAAATCTGCTGTCTCTTTTTTAACAGCAGAAAATCTGCTCTTTAAGAAATTTTAACTTAAAAATGTGTTTTTTCCTAAAATTATGTTAAAATGTTTACTGAAATTTATGCCGAGTTCTTCATACATTTAAGTATTAATGAACTTATAAAAAACATTTGAAATTGTTAAAAAATTCTTGAATATTAATCTAAGAAGCAATTCTCGTTCGTTTGCAGAGACTTATTTCTTAAATACTTTATAAACTATTCTAAACAACCACTGTGAAGGCGCCTATCTTGTCTTCGCAACAATCATGGAATAATAGCTCAACTCCTTATGGCTGAGGTATCATGAAACTCTGAAGAAAAACTATTTGTTTGATTTTTTTAGTTAAATTGAACTTATTTTTTTTTTTTCCTTGTATAAAATAAAATTTTCCTCAGTTTAAGTAAAAATTTACTCGTTTTGAGGAAAAAAAATCAGCAAAATTGTACTCAGTTTGAGCAAAAAATATTTACTTGATTTGAGTAAACATTTACTTAGTTTTAGGAAATTTTCAGCAAAATTTTACTAAAATTTAGTCAAAATTTACATAGTTTTACGAAAATTTTGCTTAAATTTAGTAAAAAAAATACTATGTTTTAGGAAAAATTTACTTAGATTTAGGAAAATTTCAGCAAAATTCTACTTATATTTAGTAAAAATGTACTTGGTTTCCTAAATTTTTGTTAATTTTAACTCATTATAGGGTTAACTTTTTTATGAGTGTAGATGAAAACCCCCTCCAGTGGAAAATCCTGCGCACGGGCCTGATTCCATTTCATTTAGTTTTGCCCACCAGTGTATATTTATGTATGTTTGCATGTGTTTATAAGAGTTTATGCTTCCACTTACCCTGGGTCGTGTATCCACAACATACATATAATCGGTATTTGGATTGGTTTTACGTATAGCTTCAAGCATTTGCTCATCTTCCAAACAGCGTGCACTGAAACCCGACAACGGTTGGCTGCAACGACAAATGGAAGCCTGCGGAAGAAATTCCAAAAACAAAACAGAATATATCAATAACCTTTATGTATATGTATGTATGTGTGTGCATCTATATGTATTCTTATAGTAAAAGAAAAACGTTGAATTTCAAAATATAGAGCTTGGCCTTTGTATTAATCGCTCTGCTTATTTCTTTATGCGCAACAAATGTCTACTTAATATCAAAAGAAAATATGCAATAAGAATTACAAATAATAATAAAAGAAGAGATTTTTAGCATGTCAAAGGATAGTATGCTATAAGATGGCATTTTCTATATAAGATGACATTTTTCTTTGGCATGCAATTTAGATTAGATTTGACAGAATTTCATGTCTAAGGAGGACACGATTAGCTATCACTTTTCATGGGAAATTGGTAGAGAAGAAAAAGAGATTCGGGAAGGAATGAAATCCCACAAAAATCCAACAAGAGATAAGTAAAGTTATCCGTTGTTGGCACACATCCAATACTAAAATGACTGACTTTAAAGATCATCAATATCCTACTCACCTTATTGGAATGCAAATAGGTTAGAGCCGGCAAACGGCCCTTGGAACGAAAGCGTGAACTGCCAATTAACATGGCCGTATTGGCCTCTTGCGGTACATAGATCTGTCTGGGATATGTATCGCACAGTTCATAACTTGTATTTAGACTGCACAACGTCCAGGTGTCATTGGGAACACGCATACGTTTGAATTCGCTTTCCAATTTAAAATATTCCCAACCGGTGTTCTTGGGAAAGTCATCTTTGGCGGGTTGATAATTGAAGCAATACAATTTATTGATGGAAACTGCAAAAGGCAAACACGAGGAAAAATCAACAATGAATATAAACAAAGAAGAAGTTCAAACTTACCGGGTTGATAGAGTTTTAAGAGGGATGTGTAGACATCGTGACACTCCGAGTCTTTGGGTACAACAAAGGTGACCGACAAAAAGGTTTTGCAGCGTATTAACAGCGGCGATCCGGTGGTGGTCAGCGGCAATTTCTCTATGTTGGCTATGTGCATATGAAGGATCTGTAATTATGAATAAAGCAAGACTTATTAGATATAAAAATTTAAATTTTAAGACTTATTCATTTATTATAATAACAATAAGTAAAACCCTGCCACCCATTCTCCACCTTTGTTGTTTGTTTGCCTGGGTAGCCCAAGCGTTTCTCTCGTTTAATCTAATGTTGCATCTTTATCACGTAATTTGCTTTTACGGCTCGTTTAATAGCAACTAAACCAAAGTAATATGGCAAGCATTAAATGCAATAGAAGCGCTCGTGTGTGTGTGCGCCAGTCATTGCAGTTGTGACCAACCTCCTCCTCCTCCGTTTATGATGAAAAATGCTATTACGTAGAAGCCAATGATTATAGTCTATAAATCAACGATATGAATATACAAGTACATATACATATATGATAATGCATTATTTTATGAGTTGCTATAATGTGAAATATTTATTTTAAATAAATACATTAAAAATATGAGAAAAAACTTCATAATGCTAAATAAATAGACGGCGTATTTTTTATGCACATTTCGTTTTTAATCCATGTTTGCATAAAATATGCATAGACAGTGTGTGACAAAACAATGGAAACTTTTTACTAATTTAAATTTTTTTCGATTTAATTGTTTGCTACTTCTTTGTTTAGTTATAAAACTGTTATATCTTTTCGAGATATCTTTGTTCGGTGTATTTCCATTCAATACAGAACAACTTTATTCCATTCTAACAAATAACAAGTAAAAACGGCGTTAAGTTCGGCCGGGCCGAACTTTATATACCCTCCACCACTGATTGCATTCCACAGAGGATGTCGATTTTCGTAGAAGTGCAGTAATATTACAGGAAAATTTAATTTTTTTTATAGCCAGATCAAAACAAATACAAATATTAAAAAAATAATTTTATAAATAAATATAATATTTTAATTATTTAAAACCACGCATATAAGGCAAGGCTACCAATACGTCAATTCAAAAAATAATTATTCTTCTATTTATATTTTCAAAAAGCGTAAATACCATAAATATTGGTAGATAGTGTGTGCTACAGTTGGTTGTATTTCCATTCTATTTTAATTCCAAAAGTACAAATTTTGAAAATCCATTGTCAGACGTACATAGTGCAAAATAACCTCACTTCATGATTCAACCAATTTTTGCCGTAAAAGAAAAAGTACGAATTTGGAAAAAAAAACCTTTTTATTTTGCGTGTCTATGCAGTCAAAGGAATGTATACACCGAATTCAATGATTCCAGCAGCGGCCATTTGGTTGGTACCATTTTTACACCCTTAAGAGTACGACTATCTAAAATCTGTTTATTTGACGACACGATTAGCTGTAGTCGTTCAGTTAGTACTATTTTTATCCCTCTGTACAATTTGTATCCCTTGAAAGTACGAATTTCGAATTCCTTTTTTCCAATTTGACCCCAATAAGTACAAATTTCGCAAAAATCCGTGTATTTTCCGTGTCTACGCAGTCAGAGGAATGTATACTCCGAATTTCATGACTCTAGCTGTGGTCATTTGGTTGGTTCTATTTGTACCCCCTTTTTCATTAACCCCAAGAAGTACGAATATCGAAAAATACGTTTATTTTACGTGTCTATGCAATCAGAGGAATGTATACACCGCATTTCATTATTCTAGGTACAGCCGTTTGGTTGGTACCATTTCTATCCCTCTATTCCCATTTTACCCCTTAAAAGTACGAAATTGGAAAAATCCTTTTATTTTCCATGTCTACGTAGTCAAAGGAATGTATACTCCGAATTTCATGACTCTAGCTGCGGTCATTTGGTTGGTACTATTTTTATCCCCTTTTTCCATTTTGACCCCAAAAAGTGCGAACTTCGAAAAATCCGTTTATTTTCCGTGTCTATGCAATCAGAGGAATGTATACACCGCATTTCATTATTCTAGGTACAGCCGTTTGGTTGGTACCATTTTTATCCCTCTATTCCTATTTTACCCCTTAAAAGTACGAATTTGGAAAAAATACTTTTATATTATGTATCTACTCAATTAGAGGAATGTACACACCGAATTTCGTGTTTCTAGCTGTTATCGTTTAATATGTACCATTTTTATCCCTTTTTTGCCCCATTTCACCCCCTACAAATAAGAATCACTTTATGGAGCACGTTTTTGCTATAAGGGGATTGCACATACCAAAAATCAAGCAAATATAAACATTCATATTCAAAAAACATGCTTAAATACGCTAAAATATTAGGGATTATTATGGGTTTTTTTAGTCCTTGTGAGGGAAAAATTTTTCCCTTTGGGTCGATTTCGCCCCGTTTCAATCCCAACCGATCTACGACTATAAGGCGCATTTATGGAAAATTTGAACGTTCTAGCTCCTTTCGTTTATATGCTAGCGTGCTTTCAACAGACGGACGGACGGACGGACATGGCTAGATCGTCTTAGAATTTTATGACGATCAAGAATATATATACTTTATAGGGTCTCAGGTCGATATTTCAAGGTGTTACAAACGGAATGACAAAGTTAGTATACCCCCATCCTGAAAATTGAAAAAATTCATATTTTAAATGTTGTTTATTTCAGCCATGTTGGCAAAACAATGGAAACTTTTAAATTTCTGTTCCAGAGTTGATTTTTACAGACTTCTTCATTCTACTTTTCTATGCTTTATAGCTTCTAAATATAATGTATTCTTCCATTCTTCTAATCTTTTTTATTTTTATACAAAAACTAGATAAATCAATATTAACTGCTATACAAATATTAGCGCTTTTACACGTTTTCGTTTAAGTAAATAATGGCGATGGAGTAAAATATTGTGAAGAATTAAAAACAAGAATAATAAATGATTTTAATGTTGGTCTAAAGCAGAATGAAAATTGTCTGAAATATTCAATGAATAAATTCCAAAGATAATTAACAAATATAGTGAAAGTGATACGGTAGCCACTCGTTATTTAGGCGGTAGACACCGTAAAACATCTCGAAGACAGGATCATTTAATAGCAAGAGAGTTAAAAAAATGCTGTCCTCTTTTCAGATGAGTTCAAATATAATGTAAGAAGCTTTTGTACGTCGACCAAGGGTCGAAGGCTGGATCCAAAATATACAAATAAAACAGTTAAATTTGGCGTTGGTAACACAGTGGGATAAATTGCAGTTTAATCTCTGCAATTCAAGCACCACTATGACGGTTCGTTAGTGTATCCAAAATGATGACGATTGCCTAAAGGATTTTTTTCCTGAGGTACCAGTTTTCGCGGGACGCCCTGGCGCGCTCCCCCCACCCACTTTTGTTATCTTATGGTCTTTTGTTTGTCATAACTCGAGAACGGCTGTCCCGATTTAGGTGAAATAAATGTTGAAAAATTAAGAATTATAATTCCTTTAATCTATTCCTATGCTCTTTCTCGATATTTTAAACAGTTTCGCAGATATAAATAAATGTATGAAAAAAAAATTGCGGGACGTTTCTGTTAATGTTCAGTCTGACTACATTGCGTATGAGTGATATTACCCTCAATAACCAGTAAGTATACGTTACCTACACACACTACATTATTTTTCTGTCTCTAGAAAGAGTATCATAACTAGGGTATCCAATTATTCCGACTTCTAAGATATTCGATTAATTGTTTATTCGAAAGCTAAGAATTTCCAATTAATCGAATAAACGCCTGAAGAGTTAATCATGAAATAATTGCTCAACTCATTAAAACATAATTAATATAGGTTAAATAACTAGAACATTTTATTTTAATGTTAGTCACTACTTTTCCATATTTATGTGTAAATACATTTCGAAATAAAACAAGAGTTTGCGGGCATTCCTTTTCTATATGGTAATAAGCCTTGACATATTTTTCCGTTTTGAATTTTTTATGACTTTTAAAAACAAAAAATTTAAATTTTTTAGGGAATTTTTTTTTTCATAAATTTATTTATATCTGCGAAACTGTTTAAAATATCGAGAAAGAGCATAGGAATAGATTAAAGGAATTATAATTCTTAATTTTTCAACATTTATTTCACCTAAATCGGGACAGCCGTTCTCGAGTTATGACAAACAAAAGACCATAAGATAACAAAAGTGGGTGGGGGAGCGCGCCAGGGCGTCCCGCGACAACGGGTACCTCAGGAAAAAAATCCTTTAGGCAATCGTCATCATTTTGGATACACTAACGAACCGTCATAGTGGTGCTTGAATTGCAGAACCACTGTTGCACTGTGTAATATAATGGTGCGGGGTGGCTTCTCTACCCACGGAATGGACACAATTCATGTTGTAGAGGATACTCAAACTGGAATTGTATACAGACAAATCCTAAATGATATTATGTTTCCATTTTTGGAGGGAAAACATGCCCTTGTTTAGGAGATTCCAGCACGATAATGACCCAAAGCACACTACCAAGGTAGTAACCGAGTGGCTACTATCGAATGCAGTTAAGGTTTTGAACTGGCCCGCTCAGTCACTTGACCTAAACCCCATCGAAAACCTTTGGGAATTAGTAGATCGCAAATTTTGGACCCAAAATTACACAACCAAGACAGATCTCATAAAGGCAGTAACTACGAAGTGGCAAAAAAATTCTGTGGAAATTATCGATAATTTAATTGACACTATGCCTCGGCGATGTGCTTAAAAATAATGGAAACCCCACAAAATATAGAAGCAAAAAATCAATGATTTAATTTTAATTTTTGCGTAGTGAAAGTTTCCAATATTTTGCCATTAACTTAAAAACAAGTAAGGAAAGGCTTAAGTCGGGCGGGGCCGACTCTATGATACACTCCACTTTCTATCCGAATACAATTTAATTCGGTGAAAAAGTGAAAACGGGCAGGATTTTTGCATCCTGTAAATGTGCGTGTTTGACAAAAAATGTTAAATCGGAAAGGACATTTGTATGGGGGTATATTGAAATCTGGAACGAAATAGGTGAAATATAATATGTATAGTTTGGCCAAAATCGGTTAAGCATTTGGGAGCAACATTTGTATTTGCGCTAAATCTAAATCTGAACAGATCTTAGCCACTTTCACCATAGGTTTTTTACTTGGATTATAAGCTGTTGTGCCAAATTTTAAGAAAATCGAGTACAATATGTGGTTTCTAAAGCGGAAAATGTTAAATCGGGGGCGACATTTGTATGGGGGCTATATCTAAATCTGAACCGATTTTACCCACTTTCTGCATAGGTGTTTCTAGTTAGATTATAAGATGTTGTGCCAAATTTAAAGAAAATCGGGTACAATATGTCGTTTCTAGAGCGGAAAATGTTAAATCGGGAGCGACATTTGTATGGGAGCTATACCTAAATCTGAACCGATCTTACCCACTTTCTGCATAGGTATTTCTAGTTGGATTATAAGATGTTGTGCCAAATTTAAAGAAAATCGGGTACAATATGTGGTTTCTAGAGCGAAAAAAGTCAAATCGGGAGCGACATTTGTATGGGGGCTATATCTAAATCTGAACCGATCTTACCCACTTTCTGCATAGGTATTTCTAGTTGGATTATAAGCTGTTGTGCCAAATTTAAAGAAAATCGAGTACAATATGTGGTTTCTAAAGCGGCAAAAGTCAAATCGGGAGCCACATTTATTTGGGGGCTATATTTAAATCTGAACCGATTTTACCCACTTTCTGCATAGGTGTTTCTAGTTGGATTATAAGATGTTGTACCAAATTTAAAGAAAATCGGGTACAATATGTCGTTTCTAAAGCGGAAAATGTTAAATCGGGGGCGACATTTGTATGGGGGCTATATCTAAATCTGAACCAATTATACCCACTTTCTGCATAGGTGGTTCTAGTTAAATTATAAGATGTTGTGCCAAATTTAAAGAAAATCGGGTACAATATGTCGTTTCTAGAGCGGAAAATGTTAAATCGGGAGCGACATTTGTATGGGAGCTATATCTAAATCTGAACCGATCTTACCTAAAGTCTGCATATGTGTTTCTAGTTGGATTATAAGATGTTGTGCCAAATTTAAAGAAAATAGAGTATAATATGTGATTTCTAGAGCGGAAAATGTCAAAGCGGGAGCGACATTTGTATGGGGGCTATATCTAAATCTGAACCGATCTTACCTAATTTCTGCATATGTGTTTCTAGTTGGATTATAAGATGTTGTGCCAAATTTAAAGAAAATAGAGTATAATATGTGATTTCTAGAGCGGAAATGTCAAAGCGGGAGCGACATTTGTATGGGGGCTATATCTAAATCTGAACCGATCTTACCGAATTTCTGCATAGGTGTTTCTAGTTGGATTGTAAGATGTTGTGTCAAATTTAAAGAAAATCGGGTACAATATGTCGTTTCTAAAGCGGAAAATGTTAAATCGGGGGCGACATTTGTATGGGGGCTATATCTAAATCTGAACCAATTATACCCACTTTCTGCATAGGTGGTTCTAGTTAAATTATAAGATGTTGTGCCAAATTTAAAGAAAATCGGGTACAATATGTCGTTTCTAGAGCGGAAAATGTTAAATCGGGAGCGACATTTGTATGAGAGCTATATCTAAATCTGAACCGATCTTACCTAAAGTCTGCATATGTGTTTCTAGTTGGATTATAAGATGTTGTGCCAAATTTAAAGAAAATCGGGTACAATATGTAGTTTCTACAGCGGAAAATGTCAAATCAGGAGCGACATTTGTATGGGGGCTATATCTAAATCTGAACCGATCTTACCTAATTTCTGCATATGTGTTTCTAGTTGGATTATAAGATGTTGTGCCAAATTTAAAGAAAATAGAGTATAATATGTGATTTCTAGAGCGGAAAATGTCAAAGCGGGAGCGACATTTGTATGGGGGCTATATCTAAATCTGAACCGATCTTACCGAATTTCTGCATAGGTGTTTCTAGTTGGATTGTAAGATGTTGTGTCAAATTTAAAGAAAATCGGGTACAATATGTCGTTTCTAGAGCGGAAAATGTCAAATCGAGAGCAACATTTGTATGGGGGCTATATCTAAATCTGAACCGATCTTATCCAATTTTTGCATAGGTGTTTCTAGTTGGATTATAAGATGTTGTGCCAATTATAAAGAAAATCGGGTACAATATGTGGTTTCTAGAGCGGAAAATGTCAAATCGGGAGCGACATTTGTATGGGGGCTATATCTAAATCTGAACCGATTTGCCTCAAATTAAATAGCGTTCGTCCTTCATCCACAAAACTTACTTGTGCCAATTTTTGTTAAGATCGGACTATAATTGCGACCTGTAGTTTGATTACAACTATAGATGGACAGACGGACAGACAGACGGACATTGCTAAATCGACTCAGAAAGTGATTCTAAGTCGATCGGTATACTTAACAATGGGTCTATCCCGCTTCCTTTTGGGTGTTACAAACAAATGCACAAAGCCATAATACTCTCGTGGAGTGTATAATTAACATCATCTCTTCATTTTTTTTTTTCTGAAGTTAGTCTATATTATGTTAATATTTAACTTTATTTCAATAAATACATAAACAAAGTATTCAATTGACAAATTAGTTTTTAATTTTCACAGGAAAATTATGGCGATTGATCAATAAAGTTATAGTTATTCTTTAAAAGTTTCCATTGTTTTGTCACACACTGTATATGCTAATATAAAATTGGTTATATGGATAATAATGAAAAAAGGCGTTAAGTTCGGCCGAGCCGAATCTTATATACCCTCCACCATGGATTGCATTCCACAGTATTGCCGGCAGGTTAGAGGCAGTCGACTTCATGTAAGAGTTCAGTAATATAATAAGAAAAATACGACATTTTTATAGCGTGATAGACTAACTATCCTGCAAAATACTGCAAGTTTATGCTAAAAGGCAGTCATTTTCAAAAAATAAGATATTTAACCTAGAAAAATCTAATCGTGGAAGAAGATTTCTATTTGGACCGATTTTGACCATTACCAATTCTAACCTTCCTCGTAGTCAGAGGAGCATTTCTTTACAACTGGGTGATTTTTTAAAAGCTATAGGAAAGTTTTTCAAAAAAAAAAAAACACATAAAATTCAGAAAATTGCATGAAATCTTTATTTGAATCGATAGTACGGTCATATGGATGGATGGATTTAATGTTTGAAGATTATTTCATGCAAATGTTGACCTTGACAGCGCCTCAAATGGTCCATCCGCTTAGTCCAATTTTGGCATTTCCACGTTTTTGAGTTACAGACTCCCAATTGCGAACGGCGACAATTCGATAATGGATGGTCATCATTAACACTGGCCGATACAGCTGCGATATTTTCTTCAGTTCGCACTCTACGTTAGCGTGTTGGTGGTTTAATGTCCAACAATGTAAATTTGGTGCGAAATTTAGTCACAATAGCCCGAATAGCCGCTTCAGTGGGTCGATTAAAATGACCATAAAATCGAAGAAGCGCGCGATGAACTTTCTTAACAGAGCACGCATTTTGATAATAAAATTCAATTATTTGCAAGCGTTGTTCGTTTGTAAGACGATTCATGGTTAAATTATAGACCAAACTGAAGATGTTTGACTGTGAAACAAAACACGAAACGTGCGTCAGCTGTTTAAACCAGTGTTGCCAAAAAGATAATAGCTAAAAAATCACCCGTTACAACCGATTGTTTGGTTAAATTTTTTCTCGAATTCTATTATCGTTCGCTTTCAAAGTCGAATATACACACATAATTTTAGGATTTGCTTGGTACCGCTTTTAACCCTCTTACCCATTTCCCAGCTAAAACACGAATTTGAACAAATCTTTTTATTTTGAATTTCATGATTCTAGCTGCAGTGGTTTGATTGGTACCATTTTTATTCCTTTTCTCCCCGCTTTCTCTAAAAGTATAAATTAAGAAAAATCCTTTGCGCATCTACACAGTCAGAGAAATGTACAAACCGAACTTTATGATTATAGCTGCATTTATTTAGTCGGTACCAATTTTATCCCTCTTAGCCCATTTTGACACTAAAACTACGAATATCGAAAGATCACTTTAGTCTTCAAGTTCACGCAGCCAGAGCGACTTATACACCGAATTTCTCTATTTGTTTGGTACCATTTTTCTTCCATTTCTCACCGTTTTCCCACTAAAAGTTTTTTGGAAATTTTTAATATTATGCACGTTGCACAGTCAGTCAGTATATTCCGTTCACATCGAATTTTATGATTATAACTGCAGGTCGGTACCAATTTTATACCTTTTTACCCATTTGGGCCCTAAAAGTACGAATATAAAAAATCGTTTTATTTTTGGAGTTTACGTAAATGAACATGTTGCATCGGATTTTGATCAAATTTCCCACACAATGTTATATTTAGACTAGAAACATCTATTTTGAAAGCCAGCTATATGGGTCAATGTCTTGGTATAGCCCCAATACAAATGGGCCCCCAGTTTACACTATTATCGCTCTAGAATACACATTGGATTTTCATACAATTTTGCAGATCAGATTATATTTCAATAAAGAATACCTACTTTGAAAGTTATCTATAAGGGCCCACTTTTTAATGTAGCGCCCCCATTTTTATTATTACCTTTCTAGGACCCACATTTTACATAGGAAGCTTATAAAATTTTGCAGATTATATTATATTTCAACTAAAAAAATATACTACGAAAGTCAAATATATGGGTCCATATTTTGTATAACCCAAATGGGCCCACCTACCATGAAGGAGAACTATATAGGCCCATGTCTTGGCACAGGACGAAGTGTTGTTATAGGCCCCCGTCCGAGTCATCCTATTACCGTATAATCTGTATTTGTCATTGGATTCTGATCAATTTTTTCATATCAATCATTCAGATCGGAAAATTGGATCAATGACCATATTATTTACAATATTCGTTAAATGTGACTAAAGATGAATTTATTATATAAAATTGCTGCCATGAAAAACCTGGGTTTTATAATCAAAGCGAGGTATATACCCATGGAGTGGTGTAGGGTATTATATAGTCGGCCCAGTCCGACTTTAGCCTTTCATTACTTGTTTTTTTTTTATAAAAAATGTGAGCCAAAGAAAGTTTGGTGTAGATTTTATGAATCAGTATGCCTCAATGCACACAAAAAATAGATTTGTAGACCTCAGACACAATTTTTTTATTTACTTTTGTTGCCTAGTGTTATTGAAAGTCTAAAAAAAATACAAAACTTTATCTTGCAAACATTGCAAGTCTTGAGCACTTTCCAGAATAAATATTCTAACAATAGTATGTATACAAAACATAAAAGCATTCTTATGTTGTGTTCTATCATTCTCCCTATTGAACATACATACATATGTATGTATATATATTCATACTAAAGGGTGATTTTTTAAGAGCTTGATAACTTTTTTTTTTAAAAAAACGCATAAAATTTGCAAAATCTCATCGGTTCTTTATTTGAAACGTTAGATTGGTCCATGACATTTACTTTTTGAAGATAATTTCATTTAAATGTTGACCGCGGCTGCGTCTTAGGTGGTCCATCCGCTTAGTCCAATTTTGGCATTTCCACGTTTTTGAGTAACAGAGACCCAATTGGTGCGAACGGCGACGAATCGAAAATTGGTGGTCATCATTAACACTGGCCGATACAGCTGCGATATTTTCTTCAGTTCGCACTCTACGTAAGCGTGTTGGTGGTTTAATGTCCAACAATGTAAATTTGGTGCGAAATTTAGTCACAATAGCCCGAATAGCCGCTTCAGTGGGTCGATTAAACTGACCATAAAATGGAAGCGCGCAATGAACTTTCTTAACAGAGCACGCATTTTGATAATAAAATTCAATAATTTGCAAGCGTTGTTCGTTTGTAAGACGATTCATGATGAAATGTCAAAGCATACTGAGCATCTTTCTCTTTGACACCATGTCTGAAATCCCACGTGATCTGTCAAATACTAATGCATGAAAATCCTAACCTCAAAAAAATCACTCTTTACATATATCTGTGGCATATTGCAAATTGAAAATCGTAATTGTCTATGGATTAACATGAAACAGAGAGAGAGAGAGAGTGAGTGAGTGAGAAATGGGGGATGAGTAAATCCAACTAATTGTGATTTAATTTGAAATCGTTTGTTGTGCACGTTGTTCGTTATACGATTTGCCAACCGATAACAATGCCATTTAATCTGGCTCATTTAATAATTGATTTTGGGGTGATGGGCTGATTTCAAAACTTATGGAAAATATAAATGTTTAATCTTTGATTCAATTAAAATGCTTTTGTGTGTATTATTGATTTAACATTAGTGGATGTTTAAACAAGTCATCAGCCACCCCTCCACCAATTCAAACATTCCATACAGCCCACGCTAGTAGGAGCACAACAAGCAAGCCCAACAAACCCAACCCATCTAAACAATAATGATGACTGTTCGTTGACTGAAATTGTTTGGATGATATCCAAAATATGGCCATAAATTCATGGCAATCACTGGAACGTTGTCGTGTCTGCACAAAACTTAACAAATGGCTTGACAAAATTCACAGCACCAACAGCAACAACGCAATTGAATAAATAGTTCATGGCTGATAAATAAACAATCATTTTTGCTTTTTCTTCTTTCGGTTGGTTGGTTGGGTTGGATTGGTTGGATTGCTGTTGGGTCGTTTTACACACAGTACGTACGTACATACGTACAATCCTTTTTGTCGCTCAACTATGTCCCATTTTGAAATGGATGTTGGGGAATAATAACATTATTTTCTTTTTTTTGTTTGTTTTGCTAATGCAAATTATTTTTAAAGGATCAAATTCATGAACAATTTTAACAAAGCGATTTGAATTTTTGCTTCAACAAGCAAAGCGTGATGATATGCATTGAAATTCAAATTGTTCCTCTGCCGAAAACGCCCACCCTGTCGTATACTTACTATTAAATATTTACGCAATAACATGTATACGCCATGTGGTCCACTTGGATTTTAATTAATACAACACACGGGTACGGGTTGATTTTCGATTGTTGGCGAAAATGAAAGAATCGCGAATGCCTTCCACGGAAATATTTAATGTGTTTAATTGAATTTTTTTTTTGTTATTTTAAACATCTACTCCGCGCCAAAAAAGGACATTGTTCCGAATTGATTGAAATAAATTATTGTATAAAAAACAAATATTTCTTTATTCGAGCTTTCAACTGTATTACAAAAATCTTAGATTTAATCTTTAATTAATAGAGGTCGAGACTTTTATAATAAATTATTATATTTCATTAGTCCAATAGTGACAACATTTACTTACGTTTAATGACTTCGCATACTTATTGAGCTTAGCGCTAAAAATATTTATATTACAGTATATGATATTCAAAAAAAAAAGTGAAAAGAACGCAGAAAACTTCAATAAAATCTATATTTATAAAAGAGAATGCCGTCCGTGTGAACACGCAAAACTTTATAACGGATCGTCTGATTTTCACGATTTTGGGCTTGATGAATTCGTGTTGGCCCAAGGAAGGACATAGGATGTAAAATTGGTACATAAATATTACTGACCGCGAGAATGATAAATATGATGCCGAAATTTGGATTTTCATTTTATGTGTGTGGCAATAGTGTTTTTTTGAGCCAGAAGGCTGCAAATTGGAACGTATATATTACTGACCACAAGAAAGATAAATATGATGCTGGAGTTTGAATTTTCGTTTGGTGGGTAGTTGGGGCGTGGCAAAAGTGTCTTTTAGCTAGAAGGCTGAAACTTGGAACGTATATATTACTGACCACGATAATATCAATATGATAAGATCAATATGAAACCTGATTTTAATTTTACCATTTGTGTTTTTGCCTGGCGAAGCGGGCGGGGTTCAGCTAGTTTCTTATATATTCCAAATTAGAACCTAACTGAAACGGATATTTCAGGTCGAAGCCAAAGAGATATTCCGTTTATAAAAATTTTGCTTTTGTATGTGAGCAATAATAGGAAGTCTATCAACTTTTCCTCCCTTTAAGGAGTGGTGATATGGGACAGGTATGTTTGGGGGAAATGTTGGGGAGGGAAAATTAATGAAGATCAGTCTTACTGCTGGGGGCTGCTCATACATTTGACTCCTCTAGTTCGAGCGGTGCGGGGCAGTTTTTGTATGAGATGCCCCTTAAGGAGTGGAGACAGGTATGTTTGGGGAAAATGTTGGGGAGAGATTGAGATAATTAATGGTGACTTGTCTTACATGTCTAAGTTATGGGTCTTTCTTTCAGAAAACAATTTATGGGCCCACCTTAAGGATTGACGATAGAGAGTAGGTACGTTCTGAGAAAATATTGAGACTGAAAAAATATTGGGATTGCTCATACATTTGACTCCCCTAAAGGCCTTTATAAAAAATAATTTTGTCTGGGAGCTCCATTAATGAATGTGGATAGGGGTAAATGTAGTCGGAAAAAAATGTTAGGGAGAGAAAACTAATGGGGTCTGTCTTACCGGGCTAGGGCGTCTCCGAAGTAATTTTGGGCCTTGCAGTTATAAAAAAATATAAAAAAATAAAAAAACTCGTATTGGCTAAAGATTATTCTTTCCCATTTTTATACCCTCCACCTCCAGGATGGGGGTATATTCACTTTGTCATTCCGTTTGTAACACCTTGAAATATTCATCGGAGACCCCATAAAGTATATATATTCTGGGTCGTGGTAAAATTCTAAGACGATATAGCCATGTCCGTCTGTCCGTCTGTCTGTCTGTTGAAAGCACGATAGCGGCCGAACGAAATGAGCTAGGATGTTCAAATTTTTCCTAAATGTGTCTTATGGTTGTAGATCGGTTGGGATTGAAAGTGGACGAAATCGGCCCAGAGGGAAAAATTTTTCCCTCACAAGGACTGAAAATACCCCTAATATTTAGAGTATTTCAGCATGTTTTTTTGACATATTATCATATATTTTTGATATTTGCAATGCGCATTCCCTTTATAGCATAAAAGGGCACCATAAAGTGATTTTTATTTGTAGGGGGCGAAATGGGACAAAAAGGGATAAAAATGGTACCTATCAAACGACAACAGATAGAAACACGAAATTTGGCGTGTACATTCCTCTAATAGAGTAGATACATAATATACAAGAATTTTTTCTAAATTTGTACTTCTAAGGGGTTAAATGGGGATAGAGGTATAAAAATAGTACAAACCAGACGGCTGCACCTAGAATAATGAAATTCGGTGTATACATTCCTCTGATTGAGTAGACACGTAAAATAAAAGAACTTTCCAAAATTCGTACTTTTTGGGGTTCAAATGAAAAAAGGGGATAAAAATAGTACCTACCAAATGACATCAGCTAGAATCATGAAATTCGGAGTATACATTCCTCTGACTGCGTTGACACGAAAAACAAAACGTTTTTTCCAAATTCGTACTTTCAAGGGATACAATGGCTACAGGGGATAAAAATAGTACCAACTAAACGAATACAGCTAGAATGATGAAATACAGTGTGTACATCCCTCTAATTGTGTAGATACGTAAAATAAAGAGATTTTAGATAGGCATGTTCACTTTCACAATTTCAGTATTTTATTTATATATAGTAGTCGATTTTAAACAGTGCGCATAAGCATAAATTATAGTTTGAAATAGTAAACAAATATAGTAATGTGCATAAAAATATCACAATTTTCGTAATATGGTACTGTGCTTCTATGTAAAGTCGACATCCTTTAATCTGCTGGTATTACTGTGGAATGCACTCCGTGGTGGAGGGTATATAATATTCGGCCCGGCCGAACTTAACGCCATCTTACTTGTTTAAATTAGCTTTTATTTGGGAGCCCCATTAGGGAGTGGGTATAGGAGGTAAATGAGGTCGGAAAAAATGTTATGGAGAAACAAATAATGGGTTTCTGTCTTACATTGAACCTCGCTAGGGCGTTTTGGACGTTGCTGTCATAAAGAATTTTTAAAAAACAAGTAAGAAACTTCACTCTCAGAGAACATATTTATGGAAATTATAAGAACTTAAATTTTATGTAGGGCCGGATGATTTGTGTGGAAAGGTATATGCGTGGCATATGGTTCTAACTTCCACATTTATAAAACAATTGCAAAAACATGATCAAATATCAAGTCATAGTGGATTCCAGGCACCAGTATAAAATTTATGCAGGATTTAATTTTATATAGGATATAGACAATTGTGTGGGAGGTACATGAAGGGGCGTGGCTAAATCGTAAATATTTTTTATGTGTACAGTGATTATAAAAACATTTTAAAATATCAAATTGCAAATGATGTTGACTACCCGAATGAATGTTACACCCGCTTTATTTTAAATAAAGCTTACGCCACTTTGTGTGGGATGTACCAGAAGGGGTGAGACAATATCGCCCATATTCCACATGATTGTAACTTCTATAAAATCATTGCCAAATATCAAATTTCATAGTATTCCGATTATCCTTATAGAAGTAATAACATTGCCAAAGTTCAAATTTCAGAGTACTTAGATCAAACTACAGCCATCTTTGTGCCTTTTGTCTCGTTTTTCAATCCCCTAAATGCCCAAATTAATGTCTACGTTGCACAGTAGTTTTGAATTATTTCCGCCAACGGCCCATTCCGGTAATTTTTTCAATACAAAAATTCTCAAATCGCAAACTCCGATTAGAAATTGTTCAGAAAGTATTTTCAGATCCCTGTGATAAATAAAGAAATGACGATTAATTTGGTAAATATCCTTAATTGTGAAACATATTTTCCCCACTTGGGTATTTCGGTATCACTTCTACATAATTCCAACATTTTACGTAATGTTCAATATGAAATTGTTTTTTTGAAATTTTAAATTTTTGGTGTAATAAATGTAAAGCACAAAAAGTGAACTGATATTAGTTGTCTATTAGAAATTATTAAAGCTCTTTTTCTGCCCTTTCCAAAATGGTATCACCTTTTTCTGCTTCACAATTGCAATAAGATTTGCCTCCCCAAGCGAAAATTTCATACCATGGAATACACATATGTATGATGGCTATATCAAAATTTATTCAAAACGGTGCCTTAAGGCAATACATGACGCTCCCGTGAGAGCGGCCACTCAAATCAAGGCGATCAGCCCGATTTCATGATTTTTTGTGCTTTACCAATTCTATTGTATTTAGTCCGCTTCCTCCCAAAAATTTAATATTTCGAAAAATCATTATGCCTGCGTAGAAGCTTTATTGTTTATACCTTTTTGCATTGCTTACCCCTTAAGCGGGAAAATCCGCCGGTGCTAATTAGAACTTTTCGTGGTTTAGTCTTTTAATTTAAACCATAATCGAATATTCAATCACTTTTGACTGTATTAGCCTGACCTGCTCAGCTTCCAACAAAAAGTAATAAACCAAACTTATGACGATATTTGAAAATTTTTCGTTTGGAGTACATAAATTGTACGATTTTATTGTGTAAAAATCGTAAATCCCAGTTTTTATTAAATCAACTCGTTAACACGATTATGGCTGTTATGATATCGTTAAGTGGTTTCTGCTGTGCTAACAAAAGATTTTTTTTAAAAGGGGTTGTAGAAAGCGCTGAAGGCACTATGCTGGTATTTAACTTTTGGGGAGCATAAATGCAAACACTAACGCAAACACACACAACACATCCAGCCACAGTGGAACAGAGAACACAGAGACGCAGAGATGTGTTATAGTTTACATTTGACATTCGTGGCGATCATTTTGAAAGTGGTATAACTTGCAGTAGATATCAGGAGAAATATCAAAATAATTATTATTATTATTTTAAATGTAATAAATAATGAAATAAATAAATATGGATTGTTTTGTTATAATCGTGCAACATGTTCCAAAACCACTAGAAATGTATAGTCACTGTGACTTGTTGGGAGAACAACTTTTAAAACATACTGCCTACTATTTATTTGGCAACAGGTTTTCCTCAAAAATCAAATATTATCGTGTAAATATATTTTGTTTTAATATATATATATATATATATGCATATTAATATTTTGTCGATATGTTTTTTTAAATAAAAACCAAGTTTGGTTTCTTTTCAAATATATGCAAACTTCAAAAATTTTCTCAGCCAGTATGAACATAATGTTTTAAAATTACGGTTATTTTCCAACCTAACTTATACCACTTTCATAATTACCGCCCTCCACACAACATTAAAGCATAGCAGCAATAGTCATTAAAAATCTACAGCAGGAATAAACCGCATGTCAGCAGCAACCAACGGAAAACAAATAAACCACCCAAAGTGTAATTAAATACTGCGAAATATTACAAAGGAATGACCTTCAAATCTTAATTGGCTGCTGGTCTGAGCAAGATATGCCAGAGGGCAACCATTTGAAAGGATAAAGTGGGTGGCTCTTAGGGAACACAATGCCCGCGCGCAAAAAAAAAAAATAAAATAATGACTATAACGTCAAGCGTCCGTCTGTGAATGTGATAACTAGATTGAAAGAAGTGAGTCCTACAGCCTAGCCTAGGGGGCTGAAAGTGCCTGTCAATTTCGTATATCATGCAACTTCATTACATTTTGTAAAAATAAAGAAATTTATAAAAATAGACCACGTAGTACTTCAAAACATTTGTCTATGCGACAGAGATTCCATTTAGTCTTGGCAGCCAACGTTGGCCATGATATTCGTGATGATGGGGGATCCCAAGTTTATCATTCCATTTGCAACACCCTGAAATATCGATCTGATAAAATCGATAAATTCTGATAAGATCGATATAAAATATATACATTAAATCGGTTAGAAAAAACTTCCGTTCAAAAAGAAATCCTAGTTTGTCTATGAATGTCTCCGAATTCCTTCAAAAATTAGGGTTTTCTTAAAGCTGACTCCAACTTTTAAAGAATATTTTACAGATGTCTTAGGAAGAAATCTTAACATTTTATTTGAAAAACCTGCAGACAAGTGTATATTAAAATGGCTGTATTTCGCAATTGGTTTAACCGATTTTCAATTCTATACCTTGTTTGAAAGGTATTCAGGAGTACTTTGACCTATTAACTTAATTAAATAACTTAAGGCCCTTCATCAAGCATTGATTATTTTGATTTTGGTATCTATTTTCAATATTTTTCCCACAATCCACTAAATTCATTCTATTTATTTTTTTATTTATTTCTTAATTTCTTTATTTCTTTATTTCTTTATTTATTTCTTTATTTCTTAATTTCTTTATTTCTTTATTTCTTTATTTATTTCTTAATTTCTTAATTTCTTAATTTCTTAATTTCTTAATTTCTTAATTTCTTAATTTCTTAATTTCTTAATTTCTTAATTTCTTAATTTCTTAATTTCTTAATTTCTTAATTTCTTAATTTCTTAATTTCTTAATTTCTTAATTTCTTAATTTCTTAATTTCTTAATTTCTTAATTTCTTAATTTCTTAATTTCTTAATTTCTTAATTTCTTAATTTCTTAATTTCTTAATTTCTTAATTTCTTAATTTCTTAATTTCTTAATTTCTTAATTTCTTAATTTCTTAATTTCTTAATTTCTTAATTTCTTAATTTCTTAATTTCTTAATTTCTTAATTTCTTAATTTCTTAATTTCTTAATTTCTTAATTTCTTAATTTCTTAATTTCTTAATTTCTTAATTTCTTAATTTCTTAATTTCTTAATTTCTTAATTTCTTAATTTCTTAATTTCTTAATTTCTTAATTTCTTAATTTCTTAATTTCTTAATTTCTTAATTTCTTAATTTCTTAATTTCTTAATTTCTTAATTTCTTAATTTCTTAATTTCTTAATTTCTTAATTTCTTAATTTCTTAATTTCTTAATTTCTTAATTTCTTAATTTCTTAATTTCTTAATTTCTTAATTTCTTAATTTATTCATTTATTTATTTCTTAATTTCTTAATTTCTTAATTTCTTAATTTCTTAATTTCTTAATTTCTTAATTTCTTAATTTCTTAATTTCTTAATTTCTTAATTTCTTAATTTCTTAATTTATTTATTTATTTATTTCGTTATTTCTTTTTTATTTCTTTATTTCTTTATCTCTTTATCTCTTTATTTCTTTATTTCTTTATTTCTTTATTTCTTTATTTATTTATTCATTTTATTTATTTTATTTATTTTATTTATTTTATTTATTTTATTTATTTTATTTATTTTATTTATTTTATTTATTTTATTTATTTTATTTATTTTATTTATTTTATTTATTTTATTTATTTTATTTATTTTATTTATTTTATTTATTTTATTTATTTTATTTATTTTATTTATTTTATTTATTTTATTTATTTTATTTTATTTATTTTATTTATTTTATTTATTTTATTTATTTTATTTATTTTATTTATTTTATTTATTTTATTTATTTTATTTATTTTATTTATTTTATTTATTTTATTTATTTTATTTATTTTATTTATTTTATTTATTTTATTTATTTTATTTATTTTATTTATTTTATTTATTTTATTTATTTTATTTATTTTATTTATTTTATTTATTTTATTTATTTTATTTATTTTATTTATTTTATTTATTTTATTTATTTTATTTATTTTATTTATTTTATTTATTTTATTTATTTTATTTATTTTATTTATTTTATTTATTTTATTTATTTTATTTATTTTATTTATTTTATTTATTTTATTTATTTTATTTATTTTATTTATTTTATTTATTTTATTTATTTTATTTATTTTATTTATTTTATTTATTTTATTTATTTTATTTATTTTATTTATTTTATTTATTTTATTTATTTTATTTATTTTATTTATTTTATTTATTTTATTTATTTTATTTATTTTATTTATTTTATTTATTTTATTTATTTTATTTATTTTATTTATTTTATTTATTTTATTTATTTTATTTATTTTATTTATTTTATTTATTTTATTTATTTTATTTATTTTATTTATTTTATTTATTTTATTTATTTTATTTATTTTATTTATTTTATTTATTTTATTTATTCATTTAAAGTAATAAAGTTTCGATTGTTGACAAAAAAATGCAGCACAAAAAAATTACTCGGGAAAACATGATTTTTAGAGGTGATTTCAAGAGCGTTTAGCTCACAGATGGCTTGAACCAGTGACTAAATATTTTACAGATAATCGTTAAACAATCCAATCTTTATTTCTGGGGTGGGACCGCTGCAATTTATTTTCGTGACCCATCCTAACGTACATATATGATTATATATATTCTCTACGTTCTCTGAAAATTTTATGATGGAGATTCAATCGGTTATATTATAAACATTCCAACATAACCATATAAACAAAATATGTAGCAGAAATAATTAAAACAACATACTTTAAGCTGGTGGATGTTCCCGACTAAAATTCATCTTTTATTTGTTTTATGTATTACCCCAAAATATTTGACGAGTAAGTATCACTTTCCACGAGACAACTCTGTGGGCTTTTCTTCCCCTTTCTGCGGATTTCCGTCGAGGTTAAGTGTGGTCAATTCAATTCCGTTTGCATTTATCTCGACTTGAATTGATTGTTCATGGGTTTCAGATTAGAGCTGGATATTGAGATAATTATTTCTGAAATTGTCGACCAAATAAAATTAGAATAATGAAGAATGTATGGCATAAATTTTATTCCAGTCGAATATTAGAATTTCTATTAATCACCCATGTTATGAAATTAATTTTACAACAATTTTGCGAAAAGGGAACAAAATTTGTAGAATAGAAATTTGACGTCGAATATTTTATCCATTTACATCACTCCCCTAAAATTCAGTTTTGTGGGGCATTTTAGCACAATTCGGACATTTTTGCAATTCAGTACGAAATTAACCCTAAAATGAATTTTAAAATAAATGTTGACTTATTTCTGTCATTTAAGTTGAGTTTTGATGTATTCAGAGACTCAGTAGAATTTTATGGCAAATATTTTGTAGAACATTTTAACCTGTTAAACCGCTGGTTTAGGGATGTCTTTTACCATTTTGCACAAAAGGCACCAAAAAGATCCCTATATTGAGGAGCTAGAGGGTTAAAATTTCCAACAAAAATATCCCTCGTAGTGTTTTAAGAATATTGCTGAACACATCCTATATTTAAAATGTGAGGGTCAAAGTTTCCTATGCCGATTCATTATAAGAATGTGCAAAGTGGGGAAATATTCACCCCACCTCTAAAATTACCCCCACGCATATTTAGTTTAATTCCCGTAGTATCCCGTACAAAATTCCTGGGATTTTCCTTCTGGCTATTCGCTTTATCACAATTTCAAATACGAAAATTTCCCGGAATGCAATCCCTAGTTTCAACGTCCCTGGTTTGGTTCATTACGGCGGTAGCAGCAAAGCGTTTTATAACGATTCCGCTGCAATTAGTAATAAAAGTATTTCAGAGGTACAAATACACATACATACACCGGTTACGTACACATCTACAATAATATTCACTTTTGTGCTCGCAAACGAGGTACGAAGTAAAAGTAAGCAGCTTTAAATGATGATGATGTGTATGTGTGTGAGCTCACTCAGCTGCGGAATGAGGGATATGCAGGCCTTCTTTTCTTCATAACAGAAGGACTGCATAACAACAATATTTAATTCTCAATGTACAATACAAGCATAGATGATTTTTTGTATATGATTATTATTTATTATAAAATCTTTATTAGATATAAGACTATAAAGTACGTTTGTGAATACTAGGACTATTTTTCTTTTATTAAAAAACGCAAATAAAAAAATAATCAATAATGATAATTTCTTCATTAACACAAAGTATAAAAATGGTGCAACCGAACACTACAAAAAAATAAAAATTAAAATTTTTCCATCATCTATCATTCTGATAATTTTTTATTTGCGTTTTTGCAAAACAACTTAAAAAATCGTAAAAATAGAAGCCATTCACCCCTATCGCGAATAAAATTTCCCCGGGAATGAATTGTTCCCTTGGAATTGCAATGGGAATTTCTACTAAATTTTCAAGAATTTGCTGCCTTTTTACTTCGAATTGATGACCTCATTTCTGTTAAAATTCAAATAAGTGAAATATATTCCCGTATTGTATTCATTTTACCAATTTACGCCTACATGATAATAGAAAATTCCACGTGAATAAATTCCCCTTTTATTCGCGATAAGGGTGTTCATTTCATCACTTCCAAAGTCGATTACTTAAAAATTTCAAAGAAATAAAATTATTAAATTCATAAAAATGCAAGTGGGATATTGCCCTTGTCTAAGACCATTTTGCATACCTGGACTCTTTAAGTAAATGATTCATGAATCAATTATGTCTACCGCGTCTTTTGAATCTGCAACGAATGCCTAATGCCAGACCTGCTTTGCCTGTCAGATGCAGCCTTACTCGACTGTCTAGTGAATCTCTTTGAAGGCCTGTTTGGCGGGCGCTTTGTGGAAAACCTCACACAATTTCCGCAATTGAATGGATTGGGGTGTGAATTGTTAGCGTTTTATGTGGGGGTTTTCATATTGTCGCCGACGTACTAATTACAAGCAGTGCCTGCAGAACAAAAACAATTCAAAGAGAAAACATTAAAAGTATGTTAAAACATAAATTATGCTGAACAAGAACATTAGAGTGCCTTATGGGAAAAGTGCAGCTGTTGACTGAAATTTTGGTTCATTCGATGAGAATTTTATCAATTAAAAATTTTATTTATTTTATTTATTTTATTTATTTTATTTATTTTATTTATTTTATTTATTTTATTTATTTTATTTATTTTATTTATTTTATTTATTTTATTTATTTTATTTATTTTATTTATTTTATTTATTTTATTTATTTTATTTATTTTATTTATTTTATTTATTTTATTTATTTTATTTATTTTATTTATTTTATTTATTTTATTTATTTTATTTATTTTATTTATTTTATTTATTTTATTTATTTTATTTATTTTATTTATTTTATTTATTTTATTTATTTTATTTATTTTATTTATTTTATTTATTTTATTTATTTTATTTATTTTATTTATTTTATTTATTTTATTTATTTTATTTATTTTATTTATTTTATTTATTTTATTTATTTTATTTATTTTATTTATTTTATTTATTTTATTTATTTTATTTATTTTATTTATTTTATTTATTTTATTTATTTTATTTATTTTATTTATTTTATTTATTTTATTTATTTTATTTATTTTATTTATTTTATTTATTTTATTTATTTTATTTATTTTATTTATTTTATTTATTTTATTTATTTTATTTATTCATTTAAAGTAATAAAGTTTCGATTGTTGACAAAAAAATGCAGCACAAAAAAATTACTCGGGAAAACATGATTTTTAGAGGTGATTTCAAGAGCGTTTAGCTCACAGATGGCTTGAACCAGTGACTAAATATTTTACAGATAATCGTTAAACAATCCAATCTTTATTTCTGGGGTGGGACCGCTGCAATTTATTTTCGTGACCCATCCTAACGTACATATATGATTATATATATTCTCTACGTTCTCTGAAAATTTTATGATGGAGATTCAATCGGTTATATTATAAACATTCCAACATAACCATATAAACAAAATATGTAGCAGAAATAATTAAAACAACATACTTTAAGCTGGTGGATGTTCCCGACTAAAATTCATCTTTTATTTGTTTTATGTATTACCCCAAAATATTTGACGAGTAAGTATCACTTTCCACGAGACAACTCTGTGGGCTTTTCTTCCCCTTTCTGCGGATTTCCGTCGAGGTTAAGTGTGGTCAATTCAATTCCGTTTGCATTTATCTCGACTTGAATTGATTGTTCATGGGTTTCAGATTAGAGCTGGATATTGAGATAATTATTTCTGAAATTGTCGACCAAATAAAATTAGAATAATGAAGAATGTATGGCATAAATTTTATTCCAGTCGAATATTAGAATTTCTATTAATCACCCATGTTATGAAATTAATTTTACAACAATTTTGCGAAAAGGGAACAAAATTTGTAGAATAGAAATTTGACGTCGAATATTTTATCCATTTACATCACTCCCCTAAAATTCAGTTTTGTGGGGCATTTTAGCACAATTCGGACATTTTTGCAATTCAGTACGAAATTAACCCTAAAATGAATTTTAAAATAAATGTTGACTTATTTCTGTCATTTAAGTTGAGTTTTGATGTATTCAGAGACTCAGTAGAATTTTATGGCAAATATTTTGTAGAACATTTTAACCTGTTAAACCGCTGGTTTAGGGATGTCTTTTACCATTTTGCACAAAAGGCACCAAAAAGATCCCTATATTGAGGAGCTAGAGGGTTAAAATTTCCAACAAAAATATCCCTCGTAGTGTTTTAAGAATATTGCTGAACACATCCTATATTTAAAATGTGAGGGTCAAAGTTTCCTATGCCGATTCATTATAAGAATGTGCAAAGTGGGGAAATATTCACCCCACCTCTAAAATTACCCCCACGCATATTTAGTTTAATTCCCGTAGTATCCCGTACAAAATTCCTGGGATTTTCCTTCTGGCTATTCGCTTTATCACAATTTCAAATACGAAAATTTCCCGGAATGCAATCCCTAGTTTCAACGTCCCTGGTTTGGTTCATTACGGCGGTAGCAGCAAAGCGTTTTATAACGATTCCGCTGCAATTAGTAATAAAAGTATTTCAGAGGTACAAATACACATACATACACCGGTTACGTACACATCTACAATAATATTCACTTTTGTGCTCGCAAACGAGGTACGAAGTAAAAGTAAGCAGCTTTAAATGATGATGATGTGTATGTGTGTGAGCTCACTCAGCTGCGGAATGAGGGATATGCAGGCCTTCTTTTCTTCATAACAGAAGGACTGCATAACAACAATATTTAATTCTCAATGTACAATACAAGCATAGATGATTTTTTGTATATGATTATTATTTATTATAAAATCTTTATTAGATATAAGACTATAAAGTACGTTTGTGAATACTAGGACTATTTTTCTTTTATTAAAAAACGCAAATAAAAAAATAATCAATAATGATAATTTCTTCATTAACACAAAGTATAAAAATGGTGCAACCGAACACTACAAAAAAATAAAAATTAAAATTTTTCCATCATCTATCATTCTGATAATTTTTTATTTGCGTTTTTGCAAAACAACTTAAAAAATCGTAAAAATAGAAGCCATTCACCCCTATCGCGAATAAAATTTCCCCGGGAATGAATTGTTCCCTTGGAATTGCAATGGGAATTTCTACTAAATTTTCAAGAATTTGCTGCCTTTTTACTTCGAATTGATGACCTCATTTCTGTTAAAATTCAAATAAGTGAAATATATTCCCGTATTGTATTCATTTTACCAATTTACGCCTACATGATAATAGAAAATTCCACGTGAATAAATTCCCCTTTTATTCGCGATAAGGGTGTTCATTTCATCACTTCCAAAGTCGATTACTTAAAAATTTCAAAGAAATAAAATTATTAAATTCATAAAAATGCAAGTGGGATATTGCCCTTGTCTAAGACCATTTTGCATACCTGGACTCTTTAAGTAAATGATTCATGAATCAATTATGTCTACCGCGTCTTTTGAATCTGCAACGAATGCCTAATGCCAGACCTGCTTTGCCTGTCAGATGCAGCCTTACTCGACTGTCTAGTGAATCTCTTTGAAGGCCTGTTTGGCGGGCGCTTTGTGGAAAACCTCACACAATTTCCGCAATTGAATGGATTGGGGTGTGAATTGTTAGCGTTTTATGTGGGGGTTTTCATATTGTCGCCGACGTACTAATTACAAGCAGTGCCTGCAGAACAAAAACAATTCAAAGAGAAAACATTAAAAGTATGTTAAAACATAAATTATGCTGAACAAGAACATTAGAGTGCCTTATGGGAAAAGTGCAGCTGTTGACTGAAATTTTGGTTCATTCGATGAGAATTTTATCAATTAAAAGGCGTTTTGTTCGGCCGTGGCGAATCTTATATGCCCTCCATCATAGAGTGTATATCACAGTATTACCGGCAGATTAGAGGACTTTGGCTTTGCGTAGAAGTGCAGTACCATGTTATGAAAGTTATGATATTTTGATGCAAAATTAAATAAATTTACAGTCCACTCCCGTTTGTAGGGAGAGGCTATAAAAATGTGACATGACCCTTAAATTTACAAATTTCGAAAAATAACTTTATGTTGCGCGACTACACAGTCAGAGTACCATTTGGATGGTACCATTTTTATCCCTCTTTTTCATATTATCCCTTAAATGGCGAAATAAATTGATACCAGTACCATGTTATGAAAGTTATGATATTTTAATGCAAAATTAAATAAATTTACAGTCCACTCCCGTTTGTAGGGAGAGGCTATAAAAATGTGACATGACCCTTAAATTTACAAATTTCGAAAAATAACTTTATGTTGCGCGACTACACAGTCAGAGTACCATTTGGATGGTACCATTTTTATCCCTCTTTTTCATATTATCCCTTAAATGGCGAAATAAATTGATATTTATTATATAGGGTGATTTTTTAAGAACTTGATAACTTTTTTTTTTAAAAAAACGCATAAAATTTGCAAAATCTCATCGGTTCTTTATTTGAAACGTTAGATTGGTCCATGACATTTACTTTTTGAAGATAATTTCATTTAAATGTTGACCGCGGCTGCGTCTTAGGTGGTCCATCCGCTTAGTCCAATTTTGGCATTTCCACGTTTTTGAGTAACAGAGACCCAATTGGTGCGAACGGCGACGAATCGAAAATTGGTGGTCATCATTAACACTGGCCGATACAGCTGCGATATTTTCTTCAGTTCGCACTCTACGTAAGCGTGTTGGTGGTTTAATGTCCAACAATGTAAATTTGGTGCGAAATTTAGTCACAATAGCCCGAATAGCCGCTTCAGTGGGTCGATTAAAATGACCATAAAATGGAAGCGCCCAATGAACTTTCTTAACAGAGCACGCATTTTGATAATAAAATTCAATAATTTGCAAGCGTTGTTCGTTTGTAAGACGATTCATGATGAAATGTCAAAGCATACTGAGCATCTTTCTCTTTGACACCATGTCTGAAATCCCACGTGATCTGTCAAATACTAATGCATGAAAATCCTAACCTCAAAAAAATCACTCTTTATATATATATATATTTTACATTATATATATTTTACAAGTGTAAGCACTTAGCAAACCGAATTTCATACTGCTAGCTGTTGTGGTTGGATTTGTACAATTTTTATCCCTTTTTGTCCCATTAAACCCTTAATGGTGTTAATTTTGTAAAAAAAACATAAAAAATTGAATATGAGGCGGGAAACAAAAAAGTGTATAATTGCTCTAAATATATAAAACATTTTGAATTGCCTAGCTCATTTCGTTCGCAAGCTAACGTGCTTTCAACAGACAGACGTTCTAAATCGTCCTAGAATTTTATATATTTTTGGGGTTCCCGTTGATAATTTCAAGGTGTTACAAACGGAATGTCAAAGTGAATATACCCCCCTAAGGTGGAGGGTATAATCATATTAAACAATGTACATCACGGATTGAGAAAGAGCACATTAAGATACTAATAAGTACAAGTCTAACACAAATCATCTCAAACACGCCATGTGTGTGTGAGTGCACTACTAGGATGCATTTTTTTAACAAAATGTTCTAGCAAAATCGTATAAGCAATAGAAAATCCTTAAACACTTGCTTGCTTACTTTTTTCAGACGTCAAAATGTATTCCCGGAAAATGGCTTGAAGTTTTAACAATTTTATTTCGACCTTTAATCAATTAATATTGTCCTCACTCAAGAATTTTTTGTAGAATATAAATTCATTTCCAAATAGCATTTATTACTTAGTTGTAATCTTAGATTTTAAGATATATATTCGCCCTTATTCCAGTAGTCGTCGTCGACACAAAATGACGCCGTCATCAGTTGTCGATTGTAAATTGGTATTCGCGTTGTCAATATTGAGTTTTATCGATCGTCGTCGACGCATATTTGGTATTCTGTAAGTTATGTGACGTTGATATTGTGTTGACGCGGCCTTTGATTTTAAATGACTTTGATGATAAATGTGATGTCCAAGAGGTAGAATGTGGTTTGGATACAGAAACTTCCTTTCTTTCAGCGTTTTTCATAGTCCCAAGTTAAATTCGTTTCCGCGGCGATCGCTCCAGCTGAGTGTCGGCTAGACATCTTAATTTTGATGTCGATGTGATTGTTTTCCAGCGCATGCATAAATGTTATTTTATTGACAAGAAAGTAATGTTGACTCCTGTCTAATTTTCAAATTTAATTTGCAAATTTTCTTTTCAATTTAGATTGTATTTCTTTTCTCCATCACTCGAATCAGAATTTGAATCAGAAATAAAAAATATTTTTCCGCAAAAATACAACACAACATAAATCAGCTGACTGAATAGTAGAGATGCGTTTTTGTTTTGTGTAAATTATCGATTAACAGTCGTCGTCGACCCAATAGTGTTACAGATACCAAATTAGCATTGAATTGATGTTGACGTTGTCTCAAAATCGACGACGACGTTGACGACGACAACTGGAATAAGGGTGATTACGTATACTTTTCATTTCGAAATACTGGTACCAGTTTTGCTTTAGATCATAGGAATGTTAAAATGGTATGACTGTATATGCTAAACCCTAAGGTGGGCATAGTCTGTACAATTTATTAGAAAAATCTGTCTTTGCATCTGGATGGCGAATTTTGCATTCTGCATTCCGATTTGAAATCTCGCAAAAAAAGAGATGTGAAACATTTTATATATAAACTAAAGTGCCTAATTTATGATTTGTTTGTGTGACATTGCACAATGGTACACTCTAATATACGTGCATTAGTAAATATATGCGTGTGTGCATTTGTGTATGTACAATACGACACTTGCCGCCTTTGTGCGGTTGTGTAATAAAATATGATTTCCTCCATCATTCTTTGTCACGCACTACAAGGTTTTGAATACCAAACCTGGAAGTTTTAATATTTCAGTGAAAATGTCAGCAAAACTCCGAAATCTCTGATGCCTAAAATGGATTTTAAGTTATGATTTAAGCTGAGTTTTGAGTGTAGTGTCAGAGACCTATAGTAGAATTTTATGGCAAATATTTTTGTAGAACATTTTTACCCGGTTAACCGCTAGTTTAGGAGTGTCCTTTACCCTTCTGTACCAAAGGAACCAAAATGATCTCTATATTGAGGAGCTAGAAGGTAAAAAGTTCCACAAAAATGTCCCTCGTAGTGTTTTAAGCAATATTGCTGAACACATCCTGTACATAAAATGTAAGGATCACAAACTATATAAAATTATAAGACGATCTAACCATGTCCATCGTTCTTACTTGTTTGTGTTCCACAGTGTAAGAACCATTCACTACTTTTACTTTTTAAAAATTCTTTTTTTCAAATGTTGGTCGTAATTACTGCTAGGATGGTTCATTCTGAGGTCCCAGCTTATTCATGTAAATTATTATTCATGTCTTTGACAATTAAAGTAAATAAATTTGCATTCTACAAAATATAGATGCTGAATGGTTCAAATCAAATCAAATTTGTATTTTATTTGGTTCACAAAGTTATGTTGGATTTTTCTAACATAAACAATTAAGTCAGCTGCATAAAATTTTCAGAGAACATGGAAAATGATCTAGATTGATCTTAGTGGAAATTGCATAATAACTCTGCAAATAAAATTTTGAGATATTTTTCCTAAGCCGCCGTCTGTCCCCATATGAGGATACCTTTTTAACGCAAAACAACTGAAGAACAGTTTTCTTTGGGAGTTAATGGGTTAAAGAAGAATATTTCCTGAGTTTTTCGGAAAAATCAGAGCGATGTGAAATTTTTATTTGCCGATTTGACATGGAATGACTCCTTTAATATTTGCACGCTCATTTTGTATATATGGGTCCGATCGTACCCGCTTATATGTTCAATTAAAGAAAATTATTATGTCTACAAATGTTGCGAAATACACTTTCACATAGAAACTGTGGTTTAGCAACAGTCTCCAAAAATTTGGGGAAAAATAGCGCGAAAAGTCCCATTACAAATTATATAAAAGAATATATTGTTTTTGGTTGGCATCTTAAAGAAGAAAACCTATCAAAACTGGAATTTTAATAAAAAAAATGTTAAAAAGATTATCATAACAAAATTTTTCAATATCATTTTCGAGTTTAGAAAGCCAAAATACATCGGAAAATGTTATATACATATATATATATATATATAACCGTTTGGTTGATACTATTTTTACCCCCCTTAAAAGTACGAATTTCGTCTAGAAGGATGTACATAGCGAATTTCATTTCTTAGCTGTAGTAAAGGATGATTTTTTAAAAGCTATAGGAAAGTTTTTCAAAATTTAATTTTAATTTTTTAATTTAATGTTTGAAGATTATTTCATACAAATGTTGACCTTGACTGCGCCTTAAATGGTCCATCCGCTTAGTCCAATTTTGGTATTTCCACGTTTTTGAGTAACAGAGGCCCAATTGCTGCGAACGTCGACGAATCGATAATTGATGGTCATCATTAACACTGGCCGATACCGCTGCGATATTTTCTTCAGTTCGCACTCTACGTAAGCGTGTTGGTGGTTTAATGTCCCACAATGTAAATTTGGTACGAAATTTAGTCACAATAGCCCGAATAGCACATCAGTGGGTCGATTTAACTGACCATAAAATGGTAGCGCGCGATGAACTTTCTTAACAGAGCACGCATTTTGATAATAAAATTCAATAATTTGCAAGTGTTGTTCGTTTGTAAGACGATTCATGGTTAATTTATAGACCAAACTGAAGATGTTTGACAGTGAAACAAACCACAAAACGTGCGTCAGCTGTTTAAACCAGTGTTGCCAAAAAGATAATAGCTAAAAAATCACCCTTTAGTTTAATGGGTACCATTTTTGTTCCTTTTTTACCGATTTCACCCCTATTTTCTGTCCTTGATAGTGAAATTTATTTCCCTCTGTGCCGATTTCGCCCATTTTAAATTCCAACCGATTTTCAACTACCCTCTAGGGTGTACTGCGTGGCAGTTTTGGGCCTTTCTTTCATAAAAAAATATAAAAATAGGCAAATGTACGGGGGCCGCCTAAAGGGTTCCAGACAGAGGGTAGGTGTGTTTTTTGAAGCTGAAAAAATATAGGGGGTGGGTCTTACATGTGAGCGGTCTCCTGGGGCCAGTAAAAACGGTGGGGACAAATTTTATAAAAAAAAATATGTGTGTTCAAAATAAATGTTGGGGAGGGAAAATTAATGGGGGTCGGTCTTACATTTAACCCCTCTGGGGGCGACTCCGAGGCAGTTTTGGGACTTTTGCTGTATTTTTACCACTTACCTTTGACCCCGATGAGTGCCCACTAACACTCACCCCACCCATTTTTTGGCTCATGAATTTTATTTCCGAACCTTACAAAATAGGGGGTTCTAGCATATCAAAATCCAAAATTCGTGTACTATCCCACCCCTACTGAACAATAACTAACTTAACCCTTAATGGGCAATGTTGAATTTGATTGATTTTTGGCGTTTGTGTTATGTTTTGGGCTTTGGTGTGTTCTGACATATATAGTAAAATTTTCTGGCCAACATTTTTGTAGAACATTTCATCCCCGCCCTTCCTCCTTTTCGGGGCGTTTTTTACAATTTGTTTAAATAAAGCCAAAAAGCGTTATGAGGGGTAGTTAGAGGGTTAATATGTTCTACAAAAATATTCTCCATATCATTATCTACAAAGTTGCTGAACATATCCTATGCCTCAGATGTAAAGAAAGCATAGTTTTATACACGGATATGCTGCAAGAAGAGGCCAGAGTTGGGAAACTTTAATCGTCTATAAAATAAAATTCCGATGTGATCTAAAAAAACGCCGATACACGTATATATTTTTTTGGTCTCCTGTTTCAGAATCCATTGTCAGAACCCCGTAATTTTTTTCGTGTTGTACTATGCTATTAGACGCTAGCGTGCTTTCAACATACGGACGGATATCTCATTAATTATTGTAATTCGGCACATCCCCAAAAAAAATCAACGCTTAATCTGGAGGTTAGTACTCGAGAGATGCGGCATCTCTCCCTTACTAACTTGCTGAAAACGGAGCAGGAGTTTTTGCAGGGATCGTATGACGATCAAAAACTTATATGGTCTCAGTTCGATGTCAAATATCGCGAAATTCAAATCTTGCCTGAAATTTGTGACACTCTTTAAACCTTTTCGCTTGCTGTCGTCACATGCTATTTAGCATAACGTCGTGTATAGCGCTGCGACAAGTTTCAGCTCATTGCATTGCCAACTCAGAATGACTTTTTATGTTTTTTCACTTTTTTGGTTGAACATTTTCGCTCCACCTAATAAAAGCATGCAATTTTCAAGGTCGAATCCATTAGTCATGGATGACATTCTTGTACATGGATATGTGGAATGATGATGGTGATGCTGAGATGAAATGATATGGGTTGGCCTCTGCCAAAATTACGTGATGTGGAAAGTATTTAATGTGGTGTGCTCTTTGTAGTTGGCAAAAAATTAGTTGATTAAAGTAGTCAAAATTGAAATTTTCAGATAACGAATCCTGCAAACACCTGTACTGAGTTTTAGTGTAATTTCACCCCGTTTAACTTCTTTAGATACTATTGCAATTCAAATTCAAAGAATTGCTTCTTGACTTGCAATAGTTATTAATTGTAGACAAATTAATTTGTATTAATATTCTCCGCAATCTATTATTTTATTTTTGAACTAGCAGTACCCGCTGCTTCGCACGCGAAAACAGCCAGGTATTTGTTATTATCGGTCTCTGTTTTAGAATAGTATTTATTTGATTCTCTTTTCTAAAATAGTAAATTGGAAACATAGCACTCATATACAGTCAAAGAAATGTGCTTGTCGATGTGCACTGTTTCAGCCGAACTCCCTTCGTATATATATTTTTTATCATTTTCTACCCAGTTTTTAACAAAAAATTACAACCGCAGAACCTTTTATTCGAAAAAAAATCCATTTTGATGTCGATTCTACATACTAAATTTCATGATTCTAGCTGTAATCTTAAAGTTGGTACCATTTTTATCCCTTTTTGTAGCGCTCTCCCCTTAAAAGTACAAATTTCGAAAAATCAATTTATGTTGCAAGTCTACGTTGTCAGTTTTTAACAAAAAATTACAACCGCAGAGCCTTTTATTCGAAAAAAATCCATTTTGATGTCGATTCTACATACTAAACTTCATGATTCTAGCTGTAATCTTAAAGTTGGTACCATTTTTATCCCTTTTTGTACCGCTCTCCCCTTAAAAGTACAAATTTCAAAAAATCAATTTATGTTGCAAGTCTACGTTGTCAGATGAATTTACGCACCAAATTTCAAGACTATAGCAGCAATATTTTAGTTGGTACTATTTTTATCCCTTTTTGTCCCGCTCACACCATATAGGTATAAATTTCGAAAAAAAATTATTTGGATTTGTGCTTCTACGTTGCCAGAGGAATCGACACACAAAATTTCGCGACTATAGCTGCAATACTTAAATTAGTACCATTTTCATCCCTTTTTGACCCTCGCAACCATAAAAGTACAAATTTTCAATAATCCAATTTTAACGCGCTTCTACATGGTCAGAGGAATTTACATATTAAATTTCACGATTCTAGCTACAATACTTTAGTTGGTACCATTTTTATCCCTTTTTGTCCCGCTCACCCTTTATAAGTACAAATTTCGAAAAATCAATTTATATTGCAAGTCTACGTTGTCAGATGAATTTACGCACCAAATTTCAAGACTATAGCAGCAATATTTTAGTTGGTACTATTTTTTATCCCTTTTTGTCCCGCTCACACCATATAGGTATAAATTTCGAAAAAAAAATTATTTGGATTTGCGCTTCTACGTTGCCAGAGGAATCGACACACCAAATTTGGCGACTATAGCTGCAATACTTAAATTAGTACCATTTTCATCCCTTTTTGACCCTCGCAACATAAAAGTAGAAATTTTGAAAAATCCAATTTTAACGCGCTTCTACATGGTCAGAGGAATTTACATATCAAATTTCACGATTCTAGCTAAAGAGTGATTTTTTTGAGGTTAGGATTTTCATGCATTAGTATTTGACAGATCACGTGGGATTTCAGACATGGTGTCAAAGAGAAAGATGCTCAGTATGCTTTGACATTTCATCATGAATCGTCTTACAAACGAACAACGCTTGCAAATTATTGAATTTTATTATCAAAATGCGTGCTCTGTTAAGAAAGTTCATTGCGCGCTTCCATTTTATGGTCAGTTTAATCGACCCACTGAAGCGGCTATTCGGGCTATTGTGACTAAATTTCGCACCAAATTTACATTGTTGGACATTAAACCACCAACACGCTTACGTAGAGTGCGAACTGAAGAAAATATCGCAGCTGTATCGGCCAGTGTTAATGATGACCACCAATTTTCGATTCGTCGCCGTTCGCACCAATTGGGTCTCTGTTACTCAAAAACGTGGAAATGCCAAAATTGGACTAAGCGGATGGACCACCTAAGACGCAGCCGCGGTCAACATTTAAATGAAATTATCTTCAAAAAGTAAATGTCATGGACCAATCTAACGTTTCAAATAAAGAACCGATGAGATTTTGCAAATTTTATGCGTTTTTTTTTTAAAAAAAGTTATCAAGCTCTTAAAAAATCACCCATTACAATACTTTAGTTGGTACCATTTTTATCCCTTTTTGTCCCGCTCACCCTTTATAAGCACAAATTTCGAAAAATCAATTTATATTAGCAATATATATATATTTGTTGTCAGAAAAATGTAAATACCGATTTTCACGATTCCAGCTGGTACCATTACTCCCATGGTACCATTTTTATCCCTTTTTGTCTCTTTGCTCCCTTAAAAGTAAAAATTTCGAAAAGTCCCTATTTGTAGCTCGTCTGCATGGTCATTGCAAGGAATACATCGAATTTCATTTTTCTAGGTACTGCCGTTTAGTCAGGACGAAGGTTCGATGTTTATCCCTTTTTGTCCCATTTTACGCCCTAAAAGTACGATTTTCGTAAAACCCTTTCTTAGTCGACGTCTGCGTCATATTTCGGAACTACCTTCATGACCCTGTCTTCAGCCGTTTGGTCTGGGGGCTGGTCAATGATAAGTCAGTCAGTCAGTCAGTCCGTCAGTAACTCAACTCTTTTATATATATAGATTATTTAAATCGAACCTTATATTAATTTGGTGTCGAGAAATTTGATAATAAATTTGATTTTTACACAACTTATTGCATGACCCTCGTATCTCGTTAAATATGATGTCTGGGTGGAGCAGGTCTTATATATGTATATATATTAAAATGGTAAACTATAAATACGACCACACATACAAATGTTTAAGTATAATCCACTGACACAGACAGAACTGTGGTGTTTATTCATAGAACTGGCAAATTCATTAAAAACCCCTCATAAAACCAAACTTATGCATGCACTTTCTGAGTACTTCATGATCCTCTTCAAAAGCAAAAAAAAAACTAAAAATACAGAATAAAATAGTTTCCAACTCGCACAACAACTTTGTAGTGGTGGCACACAATTATTTATTCCATCAACAGGACTTGAAGCTTTCAACGAGATATTTATTAAAGGGAAAAAATACTGTTTCCTTTTTTCGTAGAATCTCCTCTCACCATAGCAGAGAGGAGGTAATATTAATTTTAGCATAACTTTTGAAACATCTTGAGGTATTCATCAAATCTGGATCTTTGTAAGAGATTAAAGCATCTGCTCAAAGTTGAAGGAGATGTTGTTTTTTAATATAAATAGTCAACACTCTTCTAAGGGCGTTCTTCCAACGGTGTTGTTGCGAGGAATACCAAAAGAAGCAGTTCTTGATGATCTGATAGTACTTTATAAAAGATCCAATCTGTATATTCAGATCTGGGTTTTACTCAACTGCCTTCTAATTGGCCTAATATTTTTCCGATATTCTTATTGCAACTTATATTCTATGAAGGAAAGACTTATGCAAAGTATTCTTGCATCTTCTCAATATTATCCTTCTTTTCTTGGAGAGGCTCTACTGTATGCATCTTTGTTTGAGGAAGGTATATCATTCATATATTAAGTTCATATAAAGGGTGATTTTTTAAGAGCTTGATAACTTTTTTTTTTAAAAAAACGCATAAAACTTTTTGAAGATAATTTCATTTAAATGTTGACCGCGGCTGCGTCTTAGGTGGTCCATCCGCTTAGTCCAATTTTGGCATTTCCACGTTTTTGAGTAACAGAGACCCAATTGGTGCGAACGGCGACGAATCGAAAATTGGTGGTCATCATTAACACTGGCCGATACAGCTGCGATATTTTCTTCAGTTCGCACTCTACGTAAGCGTGTTGGTGGTTTAATGTCCAACAATGTAAATTTGGTGCGAAATTTAGTCACAATAGCCCGAATAGCCGCTTCAGTGGGTCGATTAAACTGACCATAAAATGGAAGCGCGCAATGAACTTTCTTAACAGAGCACGCATTTTGATAATAAAATTCAATAATTTGCAAGCGTTGTTCGTTTGTAAGACGATTCATGATGAAATGTCAAAGCATACTGAGCATCTTTCTCTTTGACACCATGTCTGAAATCCCACGTGATCTGTCAAATACTAATGCATGAAAATCCTAACCTCAAAAAAATCACTCTTTATTTTCAGCCAAGTTTTAGTGTGTTCGAAATCTATTGACTGTGATTTCATTTCAACAATAACAAAATGAGAAACTATTTTTATGATCCTTAACCACTATATATTTTTGATGTTTTATGGTCCCTAACTATAAAAATAGTTGAATGTTAGTAAAATTGCCTTTTTTACAAATATAGTTCCAGTGATGCCAACACAACTCGAAATCGATTCACCCGACTTTGTCCACAAAAATTATAAAATAATCAGAAATTGAATTACCTATAAGAGCCAGTTTTGGGTCTTTCTAAGGGTTGAAAATATGTATGTTCTGAAAAAATATTGGGACTGAAAAAATATTGGGGGTTGGTCATACATTTGACTCCACTAGCGGCCTCCTTGGGGAAATTTTACAAAAATTTTATGGGAGCCCCATTAAGAAGTGGTCTTACATTTAAACATGCTAGGGGCGACTCCGGAGCAGTTTTGGGCCTTGCTGTCAAAAAATAAAAAATCGCTTGGGGGGCACCCTACGGCTTGAAGATAGATGTTAGGTATGTTCGGAGAAAATGCGGAAGTTGAAAATATATTGGAGATCGATCATACAATGGACTCTACTAGCGGCCCCCTTGGCCCAGTAAGAGCGGTGGGAGCAAATTTTATAAAAATTAAATTTTTGTATGGGAGCCCTCCTAAGAGTGAGGATAGAGGGTATGTGTGTTCGAAAAGAAAATGTTGGGGAGGGAAAATGAATGGGGTCGATCTTACATTTAACCCCTCTGGGGTCTACTCCGAGGCAGATATTGACCTTTTTGTGTTTTTTTTTACCCCACTTACACTCACCCCACCACCCCCTTTTTTGGCACATGATTTTTTTTCGAACCTTAAAAATTAACACTATCCCACTCCTAATGTCGGTCCATGCTTCGATTTGGGTGGATATTTCATGGATGGATATTTCATGTAGCTCCGTTCGAGCAACTATTAACAACATTAAACTATTTCAAATTCTATACAAAATATAATCTATAACTTATAACATTTGATTAACTCCGATTTTCTCTAAATTGGAATTAAGCGCCAGTTTCTGTAACTTATTTTTGTTCGTACTCAATTATTACATGATTTATTTTAGCTACGAGATTTTTGCGTGGTTCGCGGTCCATACAATTGGAAAAACAATTTCCAGCCATCCCACGAAAATAAAGTTTGGATTGTTTAATGATGATTTGCAAAATATTTGGACCCTAGATCAAGTCGTGTGTAAGCAAAACGCTTCTGAAAATACCCCTAAAATACCACGACAATATCCCAGTTCAAATCAAATATTGATTACAGACCAAAAAAAAAAAAATACAAACGGAAAAACTAAAACAAATGAGCGTTGGCACGCCAGAAGTATTGCTGGGTAACTATACCTGCATATACATATACTTGTATATGCAACTCAATGAGATGCTTGTAAGCTGGCATGCGTACTTTATTGCTTGGTGCGATTTTTAAACACAAATTCGGCAAGTGAGTTGTACTTCTCGTTCGTTTGTGAGAATCATCTCCTTATAGAGGCCGGGTTTGATGTTGAAAAGTCGCTGCGAATCCACTTGAAAAGACTTTTGACATGGTCGAAATCATGATCGTGGTAGTCTGCAGCCAAGTAATAAATGTCACCATGCCATTTGCATTATAAACTTGCATTCTATTAAATATAGATGCAAAATGGTCTTGAGCCAGGACAATATCCCAGTTCAAATCAAATATTGATTACAGACCAAAAAAAAAATACAAACGAAAAAACTAAAATTATGCGTAAATGACGCCGCAACGCTTTTTTTGTAAACAGAGTTTGAAAATTTTGGCTTTGAAAATCCATATCCTGTATTAAATTATTTTACAAACAAACAAAAAAATACTTTATAGTATGTCCATTAGAGCGTACCAGGTTACAAGTAAAAAAAAAAAAGTTCGCCGTACACCTTCGAATATGAAGTATTATTGAAAGGTAGTTTCAAAAAAATTTTTTTTATTTTTTTATGCCGAACGTAGGGGTCGCGCTTTTACATTTTTCTATATAACTTCTGCATTTATAAACGGATTTTAAAGTGTGATACATCGATGTTATTGTCCGATTTTTTTGTCTTTGAAGTCATTGAGCTCAAACATGATTCATGATTTTATGCGAGCTTTAATTTTCGATTATTAGAGTGGTACATTAGGGTAGTAGCAACTGAGAAATGATGGGTAAGTACCAGAAGGGGGTGCTTGAGCTCAATGACTTCAAAGACAAAAAAATCGGCCTCGTCGAGACAAAAACATCGATGTATCACACTTTAAAATCCGTTTATAAATACAAGTTATATAGAAAAATGTAAAAGCGCGACCCCTACGTTCGGCATAAAAAAATAAAAATTTTTTTTTTGAAACTACCTTTCAATAATACTTCATATTCGAAGGTGTACGGCGAACTTTTTTTTTGAGGTACGCCCTAATGTCCATCTATTGTTGTAATCACGATACAGGTCGCAATTGTAGCCAGAACCAAACGAAACTTTCAACAGATTTTCTTCACAATTGGCAAAACATCTCATAGTTCAACTAGAAACACCTGTGGTAAAAATGTGTTAGATCGGTTCAGATTTTTATATAGCTCCCATACAAATTTCGTTCCCAATGTGAATTTTTCCGCTCTAGAATCCACATATTTTAACAGATTTTCTTCACAATTGGCAAAACATCTTATAGTTCAACTAGAAACACCTGTGGTAAAAATGTGTTAGATCGGTTCAGATTTATATATAGCTCCCATACAAATTTCGCACCCAATTTGAATTTTTCCGCTCTAGAATCCACATATTTCAACATATTTTCTTCACAATTGGCAAAACATCTTATAGTTCAACTAGAAACACCTGTGGTAAAAATGTGTTAGATCGGTTCAGATTTATATATAGCTCCCATACAAATTTCGTTCCCAATGTGAATTTTTCCGCTCTAGAATCCACATATTTCAACAGATTTTCTTCACAATTGGCAAAACATCTTATAGTTCAACTGGAAACACCTGTGGTAAAAATGTTTTAGATCGGTTCAGATTTATATATAGCTCCCATACAAATTTCGCTCCCAATTTGACTTTTTCCGCTCCAGAAACCACATATTGTATCAGATTGTCTTCAGATTTGGCAAAACATCTTATATTTAAACTAGGAACACCTGTGGTGAAAATGGGTCAGATCGGTTCAGATTTATATATAGCTCCCATACAAATTTCGCTCCCAATTTGAAATTTTCCGCTCTAGGAACCACATATTTCAACAGATTTTCTTCACAATTGGCAAAACATCTTATAGTTCAACTAGAAACACCTGTGGTAAAAATGTTTTAGATCGGTTCAGATTTATATATAGCTCCCATACAAATTTCGCTCCCAATTTGAATTTTTCCGCTCCAGAAACCACATATTGTATCAGATTGTCTTCAGAATTGGCAAAACATCTTATAGTTCAACTAGAAACACCTGTGGTAAAAATATGTTAGATCGGTTCAGATTTATATATAGCTCCCATACAAATTTCGTTCCCCCATTTTTTTTATCGATTTGACAAGTTAGTTGGACCAGGTCATATTAGCCAGTGATTAGGAAACATAAAAATTGTTCCCGTTTTCACTTTTTTTACTGAATTGAATTGTATTCCGATAGAAAGTGGATTGTATCATATAGTCGGCCCCGCCCGACTTTGTTTTTTAAAAGATATTGACAATTTTGGCTCTAAAAATCCATATCCTGTATTAAACTATTTTACAAACATGGAATTAGTGACGCCATTTTTTGTCCGATATTCAACAATTAGGCATCGTTTGAAAGGTATTGATTCCTTTTATTTATTTTTCATAACATCTCTTCCGAAATGTTTCCAAGAAATATGAGTTATTAGCGGCCACCTTGAAAAAACACCACCACAAAAAAAAATCAATATAAACGTCCAATAATACGACCAATGAGTTACTCTAAGACAAGAATAAAAAAATTTATTTAAAGTGCTTCCAAGGGTCTATAAATCCAGGAAAAAGTTTTGGACAAAAATGCAACATAAAAAATTACACGGGAAAAACATGATTTTTAGAGGTGTTTTCAGGAGCGTTTAAACAATCCAATCTTCATTTCTGGAGGGTGACCGCTGCAATTTATTTTCGTGACCCATCCTACTGTTTAGTATTGTTTGAAAAATTCTTCTTAAACGTTTTTACTTTCACTTAATATTTCTGCTGATTTTCGAGTAAATGAAAGACAAAGACATTTATGTAAAAGTTAGCATTTGATGAAAAAATTTCAACTGTTCCAGTAAACGTTTAGGTTATGCACCAATAGAACTTCATTTGCACCAAACGGCTACCAGACGTATTTTTTCTCTGGATGCCTTGCAGCCAAACGTCTTGTCGTTTGGCGTTTTTATGTACGTTTTTATTCAAAAACAAAATAGTTTCGTATGGTAATACGTATTAAATATTGCTGTAAATACAATACATTTACAGCAATAATAAAAATATTTCATCATGTTGATTGAATTTTTAACGAAAAATATTGCATACTCTTCGGAGCTATCGTAAATATTTTCAATTCAGTTATGCCAATTTAGAATTAACTAACAGTTTAGAGGTAACGATATGTAAAGGGTGATTTTTTAAAAGCTATAGGAAAGTTTTTCAAAAAAAAAACACATAAAATCCAGAAAAATTCATGAAATCTTTATTTGAATCGATAGTACGGTCCATATAATTTAATGTTTGAAGATTATTTCATGCAAATGTTGACCTTGACTGCACCTCAAATTGTCCATCTGCTTAGTCCCATTTTGGCATACTCTTTCCAACATTTCGGCCGGTATCTCACGAATAAATGCTTCAATGTTGTCTTCCAATGCGTCAATTGAAGCGGGCTTGTCTGTGTAGACATGAGCTTTAACGTAGCCCCACAAAAAATAGTCTAAAGGCGTTAAATCGCACGATCTAGACGGCCAATTGGCCGGTCCCGAACGTGAAATTAAATGTTCACCGAACTCGCCTCTCAAAAGTCCATTGTAGCGCGGGCTGTGTGGCATGTGGCACCGTCTTGTTGAAACCACATGTCATGCAAGGCAAGCTCTTGCATTTTGGGCAAAAAAAAAGTTGGATATCATCTCACGGTAGCGCTCACCATTCACAGTAACGTTACGATTCGCATCATCTTTGAAGAAGTGCGGTCCAATGATGCCACCAGCCCATAAACCGCACCAAACTGTGACTATTTCTGGATGCATTGGTAGCTCTGGCAATGCTTCTGGCTGATATTCACTCCAAAATCGACAATTCTGCCTATTTACGTATCCATTGAGCCAAAAATGAGCATCGTCGCTGAACACAATTTTTCGGTAAAAAAAGTGGATCTTCGACTTTCTTTCTTTTTCAATAATTTGCAAGCGTTGTTAGACCAAACTGAAGATGTTTGACAGTGAAACAAAACACGAAACGTGCGTCAGCTGTTTAAACCAGTGTTGCCAAAAAGATAATAGCTAAAAAATCACCCTTTACAAAATGCTATTCCTTGGATTTTTTAAACTTTAAAATCGTTTGATGGTGAAATATTCGACAGGAATAAAGACGTGGAGTATGTAGCGATGGCTATTTCTAGAATAGATAATAAATAAGAGAAAATTGTTTGCCAGATCGGGTAGTTCTGGTACCGCACCCCTACTATCTCTGCAAAGCATTAACAGTTTAGGCTTTTATTCCTCAGCAAACCAAATGTAGGGCATATTGAGTTAGACTCGCATATATTTATGACCTGCTGAATTTGACATACATAATTTTTAAAGTCGATTTTTTTCTACTTATCACCTAAGGGGGATGTGAGGAGGGTGCACCCAAGTCGCTCTGTCCCACTAAAACAATTTCCCTTGTCTCTTTTTATTCTATGCTTTTGGTAAGAGGTTTTTTCGGAACACACTTGATAAGGGAGGACAAACAATCGCACTTAAAACTATGAACAAAAAACAATTTTCATAGTTTTTTTATCATGGATTTCCTGCTTTATCGTTTTCGTTTTCCACTGTTTTTTGTCTGGGGGCAAATTGCAGTTGTACGATTGACTACTACGGTCGGACGGACGGACGGACTGGTTGCTTGGTCGGTTGGTATCTTTGCCATAAACATGACATGGAATTTAGATTTGCACTCGTAGTGGCAACTTTGCTTCAAGTTGCCTCAACACGTAGGACAAGAGTAACGGGGACACAGGAGGAGCCTCCTGTCACCACCATGTCATCACATCATCACAACGACAACCATAGTGTATTGTGTCCATTGGACGACAAAGGAATTCAAAAGGAATTCATGCAAATTATATGGATTTTTAACATGGCGCACAACTTATGAATGACAGCACTCTGTCTCCGAAGGCTCGCATGCTCCTGCCCCACTCAAGTTTAACTGATTTGCTAGTCTATGGAAATTACATTGCAATCAATAAACTCGAGTAGTAGTAGTCGAGTAGTTCACTGGGTGGTGGCATTGTTGTTAACATACTCGTACATCGGAGGGAGGGAGGGAGGGAGGGAGGGAAGTAGGTTTGTTGTTTGTATTGCCTTTGTTTTGAGAACGACAATTGAGAACAATTCTTTATTGTTAGGCAAATTATGTGCTTGACAATGCCGCTGAAATGAATAAATATGAAGAGTGTGTTCCAACCAAAGAGGTAATTGTGCTGAAAGTTTGCACGGACTAAGCAGTTCATCGCATAACGATCGACAGAAGAACCAATGGATTTAATTTTGATTTTCGCGTGGGAATTTTGTCGATAGCTGGTCTAAATCATGGCTTTGACTGCGGAAATTATAAATCCCTGCTAGAATAACTAAAAATGTGTCCAAATTAAAACAATTTTTAGAGCATACCTTTAGGCATAAGATATTCTTTGATAGGTAAATATAATTGCTAGCGCCTACTTTCTTATAGAGTAATTTCATGTGGGACGATCACACACAACATTTTGTTTCTTTCTATATATAGGGTGGGCTATTTAAAATTTTAAATTTGAACTGCCAATTACTTTGACTGTGAACGGTAGAATAACATTAATTTTTATTTTCAGGTTTATGTTTCACATTTGCAAAATGGGAAGTCATACGCTCGAACAAAATTGGGAAATATTAAAAACTTACTTCCAAAGTATTGAGTCCTTACCGCAAACTGTAAGAAATTTACGTGGAAAATGGCTGTCGGTGGCTATATCAATAAGCAAAATTGCCGCATATGGGCATCTACCAGTGGCCCGGACGCGACATACGCACGCCTTAAACTACACCAAAAATAAGAAAGAAACTGAAAAAGTCGATCAGCCTTTTTAGTGGCCTAAAGCGCATAAAGAGTACTACGTTTTAAAAATATATAGTCAGGATTTAGTACAAATTAGTACAAAATTATAAACAATTTTACATCGAAACGGACGCGACAAAAAACAGAAGTACTTTTGAAGGTCTTATAGAAATACACAAAGTTCAGCGATTTTTTGAGAACTTTGTTTTTCCATATATACATGTAAATAAAGGTCAGATGATATATTTTCTTCGTAGATTTATGAAATATGAGAATTATCTCTTAAATTTTTTCAATTAGGCACAGCAGAAATACGGACGCGACAAAACGGACGGGACAAAAATTTCCACTCGTAGTAAAATTTTTTAGTAATTTTCGTTATAACACTTCAACTTTTAATAAAAATAAAAGAGAACAAGTTAACTTCAAGTTTCATAATAGAAAAAGTTGTCGAAATAAGGAAAAATAAAGTTAAAAGCTATTAGAGTGGTCTGATTTTATTTTTTTTTTTTGGTAGACCTTTTTTGGGAGATGTCCCATCCACAACGAGTCACAAAATACTTTTTTTCGATTTTATTCTATTCTTTATGACTTTTTTCTCTTCCAGCAAAAATAGATTTTTTTCAAAGAAAAAAATCAAAAAATGGTCTTGAGCCAGGACAATATCCCAGTTCAAATCAAATGTTGATTACAGACCAAACTAGTAAATCAAAAAATTTTTTTTTTTTCAAATCCATGCTTTATGCAAGCAGAATTCTATTGGGCCTAGAAATTCTTTTTTAGTTATCTTTTGTAGAAGGAAAAATTACTGCAAAATTTCAGTTTTTATCTGCCATAGAACGGCATATATTCGAAAATGGGTTTTAACTTCGTATGGGAGGTGCCACGCCCACATTTCCATTACCGCCCATTTTTGTCACAACTACGCACATTAATGCTAGATGCACTTACACAAAATTACAGTAGGTGTAATTTTGGTTTTAACTTCATATGGGAGGTGCCACGCCCACTTTTGCATTACCGCCCATTTTAGGCGCAACTACGCACATTGATGCTAGATGCACTTACACAAAATTTGAGCACTATACGTGTCATAGAACTGACACTATTCGATAATATGTTTTAACTTCGTATGGCAGGTGGTACGCCCACTATTCCAATACCGCCCATTTTTGGCAGAACTACGCACATTGATGGTAGATGCACTTACACAAAATTTCAGCACTCTAGGTGTCATAGAACTGACAATATTCAATAATAGGTTTTAACTTCGTATGGGAGGTGCCACGCCCACTTTTCCAATACCGCCCATTTTTGGCACAACTATGCACATTGATGCTATATGCACTTACACAAAATTACAGCACTCTAGGTGTCATAGAACTGACTATATTCAATAATAGGTTTTAACTTCGTATGGGAGGTGCCACGCCCACTTTTCCAATACCGCCCATTTTTGGCACAACTATGCGAATTGATGCTAGATGCACTTACACAAAATTTCAGCACTCTAGGTGTCATAGAACTGACAATATTCAATAATAGGTTTTAACTTCGTATGGGAGATGCCACGCCCACTTTTCCAATACCGCCCCTTTTTGGCACAACTATGCGAATTGATGCTAGATGCACTTACACAAAATTTCAGCACTCTAGGTGTCATAGAACTGACAATATTCAATAATAGGTTTTAACTTCGTATGGGAGGTGCCACGCCCCTTTGTCCAATTGGTCAAATTTTTCCATTTCCTTGTATTGTCATCGAAAATGATTAAGTGTGCAAAATTTGAGCAAAATTGGTTGAGAAAAAAGCTTTCAAAAATTGATTTCAAATTTTGTGGCACACAAACATTTTAAACATTATTTTACGTATTTGTTCATAATGCGCAGAAAAAAACATTTTTTTCGAATTACAGATTTTCACCATTTTCAGATTTTGAAATTGATAAATAAGTATTTTTTCTACATTGTCGAACTGTTTCTCTGATATTTTAAGAGTATTTCCACTCGAATTTATTTTATTAGAAATTGTGGTTTCTTAGCTTTATTACGGCGCCAAAACCGTTTGTTTGTGCCACAACGGAAAAAGGTTAAAAAATCGAATTTTTTAAAGTTTTTGCGATTTGTATACCCTACACCACAGGGTATAATGTCTTTGTGCATATGTTTGTAACACACAAAAGGAAACGAGATAGACCCATCGTATATTATACCGATCGACTTAGAATCACTTTTTGAGTCGATTTAGCGATGTCCGTCCGTCCGTCTGTCCATCCATTCTTCTAATCAAAGTCCAGGTCGCAATTGTTGTTAGAACTAAATGAAACTTTGCACAACGAAGTTTTATGGGATGAGGACGAACGCTATTTAATTTGAAGCAAATCGGTTCAGATTTATATATAGCTCCCACAAAGATGTATCATCCGATTTGACTCTTTCAGCTCTAGAAACTACAAACTTTAACAGATTTTCTTCAAATTTGACAAAACGCCGTATATTTCAACTAAAAACAGTTCTGGTAAAAATAGGATAGATCGGTTCAGATTTATATATAGCTCCCACACAAATGTCTCATCCGATTTGACTCTTTCAGCTCTAGAAACCACAAACTTTAACAGATTTTCTTCAAATTTGGCAAAAGAACTTATATTTCAACTAAAAACAGCTCTGGTGAAAATGGGTCATATATATATACATATATAGCTCCATTACAAATTTCGCTACTGAATTGATTATTTCCGCTCTAGAAATAGCATTTTTGTACAGATTTTCTTCTAATTCGGCACATCAGCTAATGTTTCAAATAATAACAACTATAGCGAAAGTGGGTCACATCGGTTCAGATTATATATAGCTCCCGATTTGATTCTTTCCGCTCTAGAAACCACATAGTTAAAACTCCATAAAATTTGGGAAAGCGCCTAATATTTCAGCTAGAAAACCTTCACTAAACATGGGTCACATCGCTTCAGATTTGTATATAGCTCCCATTCAAAGTTTGTGTTCGAATTTTCTTACAAATACAGATAGAAGTATGGAATTTGTAGTATATTCTCCTGTTATAGCTGCATCGTATATCACCCGGTTCAAATGTAATGACCTTTTTATATCCTACACCATAGGGTATAATGACTAAGTGTAGGGTATCATATAGTCGGCCACGCCCGACTTTAACCTTCCTTACTTGTTGACCTTGAAGATGAAGTTTTTTTTTTGATTTTATATGTTCACAATATTTGTTATTTATGATTGCAAGATATGAGCCTGAGAAAATGATCACTTTTTGCAAAAATGACACCGAGGCCCCAAATCTTTGGGGGCTCATAAAAAGTGCATGACTTTGAGCAAAACTGGGAGACACGGGGCTTTTTTTGTTTTTTATACCCTCCACCTCCAGGATGGGGGTATATTCACTTTGTCATTCCGTTTGTAACACCTTGAAATATTCATCGGAGACCCCATAAAGTATATATATTCTGGGTCGTGGTAAAATTCTAAGACGATATAGCCATGTCCGTCTGTCCGTCTGTCTGTCTGTCTGTCTGTCTGTCTGTCTGTCTGTTGAAAGCACGATAGCGGTCGAACTAAATGAGATAGGAGGTTCAAATTTTTCCTAAATGTGTCTTATGGTTGTAGATCGGTTGGGATTGAAAGTGGACGAAATCGGCCCAGAGGGAAAAAATTTTCCCTCACAAGGACTGAAAATACCCCTAATATTTAGAGTATTTCAGCATGTTTTTTGAACATATTAGCTTGTATTTAGTTGATATTTGCAATACGCATTCCCTCTATAGCATAAAAGGGCACCATAGAGTGATTTTTATTTGTAGGGGGCGAAATGGGACAAAAAGGGATAAAAATGGTACCTATCTAACGACAACAGATAGAAACACGAAATTTGGAGTGTACATTCCTCTAAAAGAGTAGATACATAATATAAAAGTATTTTTTCTAAATTTGTACTTTTAAGGGGTTAAATGGGGATAGAGGTATAAAAATAGTACCAACCTAACGGCTGCACCTAGAATAATTAAATTCGATATATACATTCCTCTGATTGCGTAGACATGTAAAATAAAAGAACTTTCCAAAATTCGTACTTTTTGGGGTTCAAATGGAAAAAGGGGATAAAAATAGTACCTACCAAATGACAGCAGCTAGAATCATGAAATTCGGAGTATACATTCCTCTGACTGCGTAGACACGAAAAATAAAACGTTTTTTCCAAATTCGTACTTTCAATGGATACAATGGCTACAGTGGATAAAAATAGTACCAACTAAACGAATACAGCTAGCATGATGCAATTCAGTGAGTACGTCCCTCTAATTGTGTAGATACGTAAAATAAAGAGATTTTAGATAGTCGTACTCTTGAGGGGGCAAAATTGGAAATAGGGGATAAAAATGGTACCAACAAAATGGCCGCTGAAAGAATGGAATTCGGTGTATACATTCCTCTGACTCCATAGCCACGTAAAATATTTTTTTCCAAGTTCGTACTTTATTTTGTTGTTTTTACGACAAAAATGGTAGAATCATGAAGTTGTCTTATACTGCGTACGTGAGAGATAAGGTATTATCAAAATGTATACTTTTGAAACTAAAATAGGATGGAAATACAACCAACCAAATGACTGTAGCTGAAAGTACACTCTCTATCCCCCAATATTTATGGTATTTATGAATGATCCCTTATATTTACTTTATGAATTGAAGTGTTATATCCATTATATATATAGTATACAAATATTGGTAGCCATGGTTTATTAATTAAATTTCTTATTTTCATACAGTTGTGGACATTCCTCTTCTAGCTTGGAAGCACCACAAAGAAAATAAAAGTTTTTGCGGGCGAAATGGAACAAAAAGGGATAAAATGTGGTACGAATGATACGACAAAAGCTAGAATCATGAAATTCGGTGTGTACATCCCTCTAATTGCATAGACACGTAAAATAGAGGGGTTTTTCGAAATTCGTCCTTTTAAGCGATATAATTAAAAAGAGGGATAAAAATGGAACCTACCAAACCGCTGAAGTTGAAATCATGAAATTCGGTGCATATATTCGGAGGTCTGACTATGAAGACTCGAAACAAAAAGGTTTTTTTCCAAATTTGTACATTTGAGCGGAGAATGGGACGAATGGTTATATCTTTAAAATTTGTACTTTTCTTATCAAAATAATGCATTCACTTTGTCTGTATCTTAAAATGCTTCTCCCTAATGGCGACTGACAATCGCCTAATATTTTCGGCACAATTACGGCATTGTATTTATTTATAGTAGCAGATTTTAAACAGTGCGCAAAATATACATTATAGTTTGAAATAGTAATGAAATATAGTAATGTGCATAAACATATCACAATTTTCGTAATATGGTTCTGTACTTCTATGTCGACATCCTTTAGTCTGCTGGTAATACTGTGGAATGCACTCCGGAGTGGAGGGTATATAAGATTCGGCCCGGCCGAACTTAACGTTTTCTTACTTGTTTTTTATCATGTAGTGGTGTCCGTATATAGTAATATTTGTTCGTGTTGCACTGTGTAATTCTAGAACCGCACTCGTATAATTAAAATTTGAGGATTTTGTCACTCAGCAAACCAAATGTACGACATATTGAGTTTGTCTCGCTTATATTTATGACCTGCTGAAGTTGACATACATAATTTTTAAAATAGATTTTTTTACTGTGAGGAGGGTACACCCAAGTCGCTCTGTCCCACTAAAACAATTTTCCTTGTCTCTTTTTATTCTGTGCTTTTTGGTAAGAGTTTTTTTCCGAACACACTTGATAAGGGGGACAAATAATCGCACTTAAAACAAAACGGTGTTTGTGCCAACTAAAGTTTGTTTGTAATAAAAATTTTAAAAATATCATTTTTTGAAAGAAATATTGAATTTTGACCAAAATAACTTTTTTTCCTTATCAAAACCTTTGAAGAATAACACACATATTTAGAAATGTTGAACGGGGAGCCCGTTTTGCAGGGTAATTTTTGCCTGCACAAAATTTTAGTTTTAACTAGATTTTTAGTTCCAAAACGCGAATTACTCATTTTTTCTCATTAACTTTTGAGAAGTGAGTACGCAGCATAAAAACAAATTTCCTTTATCCTCAAGCTAAATTTTATACTAACCCTTCTAAATATGTATTTTATTATTCAAAGGCTTTTAAAGGAAAAAAGTTGATTTGCTCCAAATAGGGATTTTTTTAATATTTATTACAAACTAGCTTTTTTGCAACAATACGAGTGCAAAATCTCTTAAAATGTGAGAGAAACTGTTCGACAAAGTCGATTAAGAAACAAAGAAATTAAGTTTTTTAATTAAGAGAAAAACTGTAATACGAAAAAAGTCAAAAAATTCTCTGTGCATTATGAACAAATAAGTAAAATAGTTAAAAAAGCATAAAAACGAAAAATAAAAATTTTACTTTTCTTTAAAATCGAAAAATACGATAGTCTTTGGCCTAATTTCTAAAATATATCCGACTGCCCGATTTTCAATGTTGATATTTCAAAATAAGCCTTGAGTTCTTGTGTAATTTCAATTTTTTACAGAACTCAGAAATCTTTACTACACAAAAGCTAAAGCTGTGCAGTGGTTAAGTGATTTTTTAATATTTTCGAATTCGGACATAATAAGGTGGAAGAAATCGTCCAAAGAAAGAAAGACTGGAAAGAGAAGGAATTTCACGTGCTCCCAACATTCTACGTACGAAGAGAAAAAAATCCCACACGAGAAACAAATGGAAAATTACCACAATATTGTAAGGACTATGTTCCATCCAGAAATATGAGTCACATCTGGTTCTCTGGTTTTTTGTTCGTTATGGTCGCAAATCTCTGATGTTGCTTCGATTCGAATCCTGCCCTTTCTCTCTCTAATTAATGACTTCCTCAACCACCACTTTCAGCATTTATGTCTTCAGTCCTTCGTTAGCTAACAAAGTGCTACAAGGCATACAAGTTGACTGCCTAGTAATGGGTATTATTAAATGGAAGCTACTTAGCTGTCCATTCTGTCATCAGAGGGGAGATGTTGGGGGGGTGTAGACTTTGTTAATTTGTCGAATGTAATTACTCTTCCAGCACGAGAATGTACCGTCCGTACACATACTTGTGTATCGCGTGAAAATAATGTGCTCGTCGTTGTGCACCCAATGTTATCTAAAATTGTGACAAGACACCCCAGCACATAATGCATGCACACACACGCACACAGAGAGGGCTTAAATGTCATAACAGACATTGACTGAGAATTATATATGCATTAAGTGTAAAAGTGAACAAACAAAAATGCTTTTAACGGCTTTAAGACGTCCTGTCTGCCAAATGGCTAATGACTTTTACTTCGTTGTTAGATTCAACGGGGAAGAATCTTAAAGCATATTTTTATAGGAAAAGTGAAGTCGAGTTGGTACCAGAGATCAGACCAGAGGATCTGATCTGTCGGCGCAATAACTAGCTATAATGGTCTTAGTCGTTGGTAAATTTGTCCTCAAGCCAAGTAAATATTTACTCAAATTGAGGAATATTGAATTGAACTAAAACTGAGGAAAATGTTCTCCAATCTTTGAAATAAATGATTTTGATCCCGAGTATGCCAAATTCATATAAAAACAAGTAAGGAAGGCTAAAGTCGGGTGTGGCCGACTATATGATACCCTACACCTAGTAAATATATCCTCTGGTGTAGGGTATAAGAAGGTCGTTACATTTGAACCTGGTATATACATACTACAAATTTCATACTTTTATAGCTATATATAAATCTGAACCGATTTGACCCACTTTCACCATGGATGTTTTTAGTTGAAATATGAGCTGGTTTGCCAAATTTTAAGCAAATCTCTTCAAATGTGCTATATCTAGAGCGGAAATAATCAAATCATAGGAGACATTTGTTGGGAGCTATATATATATATATATATCTGAACCGATCTGGGCCATTTTTACCAGAGCTGTTTCTAGTCGAAATATAATTTGTTTTGTCAAATTTGAAGAAGATCTGTTAAAATATGTGGTTTCTAGAGCGAAAAGAGTCAAATCATAGGAGACATTTGTACGGGAGCTGTATATAAATCTGAACCGATGTGACCCACTTTCGCCATAGATGTTTGTAGTTCAAATATGAGCCGGTTTGCCAAATTTTAAGCAAATCTGTTTAAAGATGCTATTTCTAGAGCGGAAATAATCAATACAGTGTATTGGAGCTATATATATATGTCTGAACCGATCTGACCCGTTTTTACCAGAGTTGTTTATAGTAGAAATATAAGCAGTTTTGTCAAATTTTAAGAAAATCTGCTAAAAAGTGTGGTATCTAGACCGGAAAGAGTCAAATCATATTTGAACTACAAACATCTATGGCGAAAGTGGGTCACATCGGTTCAGATTTATATATAGCTCCCATACAAATTTCGTTCCCAATTTGAATTTTTCCGCTCTAGAATCCACATATTTTAACAGATTTTCTTCTAAATTTTCAAAAAAAAACTTATATTTCAACTGGAAACACCTGTGGTAAAATGTGTTAGATCGGTTCAGATTTATATATAGCCCCATACAAATTTCGCTCCCAATTTGAATTTTTCCGCTCCAGAATCCACATATTTTAACAGATTTTCTTCAAAATTGGCAAAACATCTTATATTTAAACTAGAACACCTATGGTGAAAATGGGTCACATCGGTTCAGATTTACATATAGCTCTCATACAAATTTCGTTCCCCTAGAAAACGCGTATTTTCAGAGAATTTCTTAAAATTGAGCATAACACGTTACACTTCAACTGGAAAAACTTATTGTGGAAGTGAGTCACTTCATTCCATGTTTGGATATAGCCCCGATACAAATATTATTCTCGATTTGACAAGTTGGACCAGGTCATTTTAGCATGTGATTAGGAAACATACAAAAAATTTTCCCGTTTTCACTTTTTTACTGAATTGAATTGTATTCCTATAGAATGTGGAGTGTATCACATAGTCGGCCCCGCCCGACTTTAGCCTTTCCTTACTTGTTGTAGTTCAAATATCAGCCGGTTTGCCAAATTTTAAGCAAATCTGTTCAAAGATGCTATTTCTAGAGCGGAAAGAATCAATTCAGTGGCGAAATTTGTATTGGAGCTATATATAAATCTGAACCGATCTGGCCTATTTTTACCAGAGCTATTTTTAGTTTAAATATATAACGTTTTCCTAAATTTGAAGAAAATCTGTGAAATATGTGGTTTCTACAGCGGAAAAAGTAAAATGGGAAGTAAAATTTGTATGGGAGCTATATCTAATTCTGAACCGATTTGCTTCAAATTAAATAGCGTTCGTCTTCATCCGATAAAACTTCGTTGTGCAAAGTTTCATTTAGTTCTAACAACAATTGCGACCTTGACTTTGATTACAAGAATTGATGGACAGACGGACGGACATAGTTAAATCGACTCAAAAAGTGATTCTAAGTCGATCGGTATAATAAACGATGGGTCTAACTCGTTTCCTTTTGAGTGTTACAAACAAATGCACAAAGACATTATATCTTTTTGTGTAGGGTATTATAACAACATGCAATAATTCTCAAACGATTCATGTTACTTTTGCCATAAAGAGTTGAGCTATCTATTACTCCAAGTATTTAAGAATATATATTTAAGAAATAAATCTCTTATATTACAAGTATAAACTAAAGTATTATCGTGAAATTTGGTATGTAAATTCCTCTCGCCGTATAGAAACGCAAATAAATGCATTTTTTGTACTTTTAAGGGCTGGACGGCATAAAAAGGGATAAAACAAGTAACAAGGCGTTAAGTTCGGCCGGGCCGAATCTTATATACCCTCCACAACGGAGTGCATTCCACAGTATTACCAGCAGATTAAAGGATGTCGACTTTACATAGAAGCACAGCACCATATTACGAAAATTGTGATATTTGTATGCACATTAATATATTTGTTTACTATTTCAAACTATAATGATACTTATGAGCACTGTTTAAAATCGACTACTATATATAAATAAAATGCTGTAATTGTGAAAGTGAACATGCCTAACTTCAGCGGTTTGGTAGGTCCCAGTTTAATCCCTCTTCCATTTTAATCCATTTCGCCCGCTAAAACTTTTATTTTCTTTGTGGTGCTTCCAAGCTACAAGAGGAATGTCCGCAACAAATTTCAAATGTATGAAAATCAGAAATTTAATTAATAAACCAAGGCTACCAATATTTTTATACTATAATGGAAATAATACTTCAATTCATAAAGTAAATATAAGGCAGCAATCATAAATACCCTAAATATTGGGGGACAGAGAGTGTATTTTCAGCTACAGTGGTTTGGTTGGTTGTATTTCCATCCTATTTTAATTTCAAAAGTATACATTTTGAAAAGACCTTATCTCTCACGTACGCAGTATAATACCACTTCATGATACTACCATTTTTTGTCGTAAAAGTAACAAAATAAAGTACGAATTTGGAAAAAAATATTTTACGTGGCTATGCAGTCAGAGGAATGTATACACCGAATTCCATGATTCTATCAGCGGCCATTTTGTTGGTACCATTTTTATCCCCTTTTTCCACTTTTGCCCCCTCAAGAGTACGACAATCTAAAATCTCTTTATTTTACGTATCTACACAATTAGAGGGATGTACACACCGAATTTCATCATTCTAGCTGTATTCGTTTAGTTGGTACTATTTTTATCCCCTGTAGCCATTGTATCCCTTGAAAGTACGAATTTGGAAAAAACGTTTTATTTTTCGTGTCTACGCAGCCAGAGGAATGTATACTCCGAATTTCATGATTCTAGCTGCGGCCATTTGGTAGGTACTATTTTTATCCCCTTTTTCCATTTGAACCCCAAAAAGTACGAATTTTGGAAAGTACTTTTATTTTACGTGTCTACGCACACAGAGGAATGTATACATCGAATTTCATTATTCTAGGTGCAGCCGTTAAGTTAGTACTATTTTTATCCCTCTATCCCCATTTATCCCTTAAAAGTACGAATTTAGAAAAAAATACTTTTATATTATGTATCTACTCTACTAGATGAATGTACACGCCAAATTTCGTGTTTCTATCTGTTGTCGTTTGATAGGTACCATTTTTATCCCTTTTTGTCCCATTTCGCCCCCTACAAATAAAAATCACTTTATGGTGCCCTTTTATGCTATAAAGGGAATGCGCATTGCAAATATCAAAAATATATGATAATATGTCAAAAAACATGCTGAAATACTCTAAATATTAGGGGTATTTTCAGTCCTTGAGAGGGAAAAATTTTTCCCTCTGGGCCGATTTCGCCCACTCTCAATCCCAACCGATCTACAACCATAAGACACATTTAGGCAAAATTTGAACCTCCTAGCTTATTTCATTCGGCCGCTATCGTGCCTTCAACAGACAGACAGACGGACATGGCTATATCGTCTTAGAATTTTACCACGACCCAGAATATATATACTTAATGGGGTCTCCGATGAATATTTCAAGGTGTTACAAACGGAATGACAAAGTGAATATACCCCCATCCTGGAGGTGGAGGGTATAAAAATGGTGCCGACTATAGTATTGCAATTAAAATAGTGAAATTTGATATGAAAATTCCTCTGACCACGTAAAGAGTGATTTTTTTGAGGTTAGGATTTTCATGCATTAGTATTTGACAGATCACGTGGGATTTCAGACATGGTGTCAAAGAGAAAGATGCTCAGTATGCTTTGACATTTCATCATGAATCGTCTTACAAACGAACAACGCTTGCAAATTATTGAATTTTATTATCAAAATGCGTGCTCTGTTAAGAAAGTTCATTGCGCGCTTCCATTTTATGGTCAGTTTAATCGACCCACTGAAGCGGCTATTCGGGCTATTGTGACTAAATTTCGCACCAAATTTACATTGTTGGACATTAAACCACCAACACGCTTACGTAGAGTGCGAACTGAAGAAAATATCGCAGCTGTATCGGCCAGTGTTAATGATGACCACCAATTTTCGATTCGTCGCCGTTCGCACCAATTGGGTCTCTGTTACTCAAAAACGTGGAAATGCCAAAATTGGACTAAGCGGATGGACCACCTAAGACGCAGCCGCGGTCAACATTTAAATGAAATTATCTTCAAAAAGTAAATGTCATGGACCAATCTAACGTTTCAAATAAAGAACCGAGAGATTTTGCAAATTTTATGCGTTTTTTTTTTAAAAAAAAAGTTATCAAGCTCTTAAAAAATCACCCTTTAGAAGCGCAGTCAAATTGAGGATGCGGGACGACAAGGGATAAACGTGGTACCATGCTACCTATAGCGATTTTTCAAAATGTGCATTTTTTGGGAAAGAGGTGCAAAAAGTTATAAAGTGGTCGGCTGCATCTGGAAACATGAGGTTTCATTTTTTCCATTTGATCGAGCTGTTTCTTATAGTTTTAAGAGATTTTGTACTCAAATTTGTTGTATTAAAAGTTATGGTTTCTTAGGCTTATTATGACGCCAAAACTATGTTTGTGCCTAAAAAAATTGTTTGCAATAAATGTTTAAAAATATCATTTTTGAAAACAAATTATGAATAATAACTTCTTTCCTTCAAATGCTTTTAAAGAATAAAATACATACTTTGAGAGGTTCCCTTTTGTCTGCATGAAATGCCGCGGCCGGAATTCGAACTTGGGACTCTTTTCATGATAGTCGCTAGCTATACCCCCCAAATGCACCACAACAACTGATGAGATATGTACGTCATCCGTGACGAGGGTGTATGTATGATTTTTTTAAATTGCTTCTTTTATTGCAACCGAAGCTTGCAGAGATACAGATCTATTCGAATTTTCGGTCTCTGCATAACTCTATTCCACCCGAGTCATGCAGAGTTTTTTAATGACCTTCATTATTCGCCCAAATTCGTAGTTTTTTTTTAATTCTTGCATTTTACTTTTTAAAATTTTATGTTATTATGGAATGAACAAATCATTATGAAATGGAATTCTTAATATCAAATTGAGAAAAATAAATTTGAAATGGAAAATCCTAATGTCTACGCTGGGCACCCTAAAATAAGTGTAGTTTTTAAGTGTAAATTGTATATGGAATACAACTTTGTAATTGTGAAGAAAACGAAAAGAAAATTGAAAATGATAAACTGTCCAAATGAATAATATTACCAGCGAAACCCGCTCTATTCGAATAAAATAAAACACCCCGCTCTATTTCGAATTAAAACCTAATTTTTTTGTTTTTTTTTTTTACTTAAAATTTGGGTAAATTATTTTATTTTACTCCCTGTAAATTCACCTAAATATCATCAACTGATATTTCGCAACTTCTCAATTTCAATTTCAATTGAACGTATTGTAGATTCGATGAAATGTGTCCAATTAAATATACCACCCCTTTTCTAGTAAATGAACTATTTACTCTGATTTGTTTTGTGGGAGGATCGTGTATAACATTTTCTTACTAAAACATTAATTACTAAAATTCCAATTTTAGGCGAAGGCACTTAAAATATTTGTACCCTCATTTTAGAAGTTATATGTCAAATTAATGGTACTCATGATGGCTACAAATAGTGCATTAGGAACAGTCTCCAAAAATTTTATTTTTTTTTTCAAAAAAATTATAAAAATAGGAAAGAGTCGGGAAAATATTTTGTTTTATTTTTTATAGCCAACATTCTAACCCCAAAAACAATGTTTATATGGGCATCTTCCAAAAAAGGTACACCAAAAAATGAAATCAGACCACACTAATAGCATTTAAGTTTATAATACCCTCCACCTCCAGGATGGGGTATACTAACTTTGTCATTCCGTTTGTAACACCTTGAAATATCGACCTGAGACCCTATAAAGTATATATATTCTTGATCGTTATAAAATTCTAAGACGATCTAGCCATGTCCGTCTGTCCATCTGTTGAAAGCACGCTAGCATCTAAACGAAAGGAGCTAGGACGTTCAAATTTTCCATAAATGCGTCGTAGATCGGTTGGGTTTGAAACGGGGGGAAATCGGCCCAAAAGGAAAATTTTTTCCCTCACAAGGACTAAAAATACTCATAATAATCCCTAATATTTTAGAGTATTTAAGCATATTTCTTCAATATGTCTGCTTTTACTTACTTTATATTGTGTATGCGCATTCCCCCGATAACAAAAACATGCACCATAAAGTGATTCTTATTTGTAGGGGGTGAAATGGGGCAAAAAAGGGATAAAAATGGTACATATTAAACGACAACAGCTAGAAACACGAAATTTGATGTGTACATTCCTCTAATTGGGTAGATACATAATATAAAAGTAATTTTTCCAAATTCGTACTTTTAAGGGGTAAAATGGGAATAGAGGGATAAAAATGGTACCAACCAAACGGCTGTACCAAGAATAATGAAATTCGGTGTATACATTCCTCTGATTGCATAGACACGGAAAAGAAACGGATTTTTCGAAATTCGTACTTTCAAGGGATACAATGGTACAGAGGGATAAAAATAGTACCAACTAAACGACTACAGCTAGAATAATGAAATTCTAATTGCGTAGAAACGTCAAGGGGGTAAAAAACCAAATAGGCGCAGCTGGAATCGTGGAATTCGGTGTATACTTTCCTCTGACTGCATAGACACGCAAAATAAAAAGTTTTTTCAAAATTCGTAATTTTTCTTTTACGGCAAAAATTGGTTGAATCATGAAGTTAGGTTATATTGCACTATGTACGTCTGATAATGGATTTTCAAAATTTGTACTTCTGGAATTAAAATAGAATGGAAATACAACCAAGTGCAGCATCTACCAATATTTATGGTATTTAAGCCTTTTGAAAATATAATAATAAGACCAATAAGAATATTTATTTTTTGATTTGAAATAAATAATGGTTTGAAATAATTAAAATATTATATTTATTTATAAAATTTTTTTTTTCAATATTTGTATTCGTTTGTGTTTGGCTATATTAAAAATTTATATTTTCCTGTAATATTGCTGCACTTCTACGAAAACCGACAACCTCTGTGGAATGCAATTATGGTGGAGGGTATATAAAGTTCGGCCCGGCCGAACTTAACACCGTTTTTACTTGTTTGCATTAATTCTGCAGCACACTCTGAAGCAAAATCATTTGTTTGATTTTTTTTAGTTAAATTTAACTTATTTTAAGTTCACTTTTTTCCTTGTATGAAGTAAAATTTTCCTAAGTTTAAGTAAAAATTTTTTTGTTTAAGGAAAAAATATGCAAAATTGTCCTCAGTTTAAGTAAATATTTACTTGATTTGAGTAAAAATTTACTCAGTTTTCAGCAACATTTTACTTAGATTTAGTAAACATTTGCTTGGTTTGAGTAAAAATTCACTTAGGCAAATTATACTTAAATTTAGTATAAATTTACTTAGATTTAGGAAAATTTCGGTAAAATTTTACTTAGATTTAGTAAAAAGGTTCAAGTAAAAATTTACTTTGTTTTAGGATAATTTTACTTAAATTTAGTAAAAATTGACTTGGATTTAGAAAAAAATTACTTAGATTTAGGAAAATTTTAGCAAAATTTTACTTAGATTTAGTAAAAATGTACATGGTTTGAGGAGAAAAAACATACTGAATTTTTCCTCAGTTTGAGTAAATATTTACTTGGTTTGAGGAAAATAGAACTAGAATCAAGTTCAAAGCATGTACTATCTTCAAGGAAAAGTTTGAACTTGATATGAGGAAATATTGCTTTAGGAAATATTCTAAATCATTAAAGGGTTCACTTTTTTTCTGAGTGTAGGTATGCAAAATATTAGAAAAAAGCTGAATTTTCTACAAATTTCGAGACTTTGTCGGTACCTGTTCCAAATTTAGAATGCCTAAATTTGGCATTTAAGTTAGTTTTTGCTTTTATAAAATATAAGGGACACACTAGAGATCATTGGAGATTTCTCATGGATTATTTGCGGAAAAAGAAACAAATTCATCTGACAAGTCTGAGGCTGGGCATCGAGTCAAACGACTTATGTCCAGTTAGGAATATTCCCAATTGCATATGAAATTTTCTCATTATGAAATGGAAATTCTCAGTTTTAATTGGACCTTTCTCATAATGAAATGGATATTCTTAATTTCAACACACTCAACTGTACATTCTTTTGGCCATTTACTTATTTCGTATATTGAGTGAGGATAACTCATCAGTGGAACTTCTGTAAAGACGGTGCGTGTTACTATGTTGTCATCAGCCGTATATATATTTACATTTTTGCAATTTTTCATATGCATTGTACATACACTCAGAAACCTTTCGAATTCAACCCCGAATGCTGACATTTAAAATATTTCAATTACTTTGGCTTTTTATAGAAAACAAAAATATTTCCAAAACTGCGCTGTTCTTTTTTGCTCGAACTCTTACGAATTCTTACGTAGAATATTTAAAAAGATTATTTTGTGATCTGACGCACGCACGCACAGTGAGTGCTGTGCTGTGTGGTTAATATTATATGCATTTGGCTACATTCAACGAATTTTTTATTGGCTCTTATATCTATCTTACGCCCGTTTTTAATGACGCACTTTGGCATTTTCAGCTTTTATTATTTAAAAGATTTTCATAGAGCCCAGCAGAGAGAAAGAAGCATTTCAATTGCTCCATTTCAAATGTCAACAAAAAAGACAGCCTGTCTGTCTCTCTGCCGTTCGTCTCCTTCTTCCTGGGGACCTTTAATCAATAGTCGTCTAGTCTATCGTTAAGTTCGTCTCGATTGTACGATAAACAAAAGAATTGTTTTTATTTTAACAAGACAAACATATCGAATGTTTCGGTTTTCCTTTCTTTCTCGTATCGCTTACACCTCATCGCTCAGCAGCACCAGCTTTAATAATAAAAATGAAGAAATTTCTTTTTTACCTCAGTTTACATTTCACTTTAACACAAACCCCCCTCCCCTACCCGACTACCTTTCCCACACTCCTGCAGGAGGAGGAGGGTAACTTTCAGATATTCACCGGCATATTTATGTGGAGTATGGGGAGCATGAGCTGAGAATATTGAACATTTTATGAGTCAAACTTTACGTTCCGTGCTGGGTGCGTGTCTACGACAAGCAGTGGCGGGTTCTAATTTTTATTCAGAAAAGTACGAAGCGAAAGCAAAACAAAACCAAAAGCGTCATATAAACAATGTATCGTCGCACTTGTAATTGTACGGGAGCCACAACAAACCACACGTCGCACAGTGTTACAAAACTATAAAATTGCAAATATGAAATTGAAATAAAATAAATATGAAAAATAAAATAAAATATGAAATTGAAATAAAATAAAATATGAAATGGAAATAAAATAAATATGAAAATGAAATAAAAGAATGAGATTAAAATTGAAAATTGACATTATTAAAAAGATATAAAGATATAATTTGAGGCATAGGAGTCCAATTTTCAAACAATCGGACCGTATCTCTTCCTTGTCTTTCAAAACGTCCTAAGTTTCTTGGTATTGGGAGATTAAAAAGTGATTCCTTCAGAATTACTTCTCCGTTATCATTTTATCCTGGACTTTTCTCGTTTCTTCCCAACCACTGTGCGAAGGCCAACAAGCTGGATATTAAGCCTGATACATTCTCGTATATACGCTCCGCACTCCACGCCATGTAGTCGCAGCACTCAAACAAGCAACATTGTTGTTGTTAAAGTTTATGTTCGGAACACTTAACTAATGGATGGGAGCGAGGAGGAGGAGGACCAACAGCAGCAGGGGAAGCATGAAAGGACGTATAGCTCGTATGTGTGTGTGTTTTGAGTAGTTTTTATTACCCTGATCCACATGCCATTGTTCGATACAATGTAGCGGGAAGTCAGCGTGTAACAGGTTCCATGTGAGGGGAATTGAAAATGTGAGAAAAGAATCTGCAATTTTACTGTGTTCAAGTTGTCTGGTCCACTTGTCCACTTTCAGTCTCCGTATAGGATAGGTACAATGAAGGGCCGAAGGAGCCCTACCCAATGCAAGGTGATAAATAATATCACTTTAGTATCAAAATATAACTGCACAATTTCCAATTGGAATTGATTAAATAAATTGAAATTTAGAAAGGAAAATTGAAATTGACACATGAAAATTGATATTGAGAAATGACAAATCAAAAAGTGTTGTTGGGAAATTACAAAATTAGAAAACTCTCAATACATGACCCTAATAAATAAATGGTAGAATCTAAAATATACTTATTTAAAGTAATTTTTAAAATATGTCATCATCGATAGGCTAAAAATTTTAATTTTGTCTGCTAATAAAACGCACAGTGGGGTATATTATGATATTCCTAAACAGCTTTATCAATTTTTAATGACATTTCAAGTGTTGACGAGCTCATGGTCTGCTGTAGGTACCTCTAGGTGCCACAGAGGCTGAGGCGTTACACAGTGGGGTGTTCGGAAATAAAATTTCTTCTTTATAATCACAGCAATTTAGGTAGAAACGACCCTCGTGGACTTTTTTTGATTAACACCTAGTGTCACCTCAAGACAAAAAATACTCTCTAATTTTGTTTTGTTTTTGGAGTTAAAGGAAACACATTTTTTATCGCTTCCCAAGTTACCAATACAGGACGAAAAGGGATATAAATGATATCATCCAAAGTGATGATTTTTTCGCTAAAGCGCCAGTCAAAAACGTAATCTACGATAAATTCTATGAATTTGTTTCCAGGAAACCAGGGGTCTAATATGAGTGAGTAGAACATTGTACAAACCTCTAAGTTTCATACTAAAGCAAGAAATGGCTAGATCGTCTTAGAATTTAAAGTCAATTTTCGAGGGATAGGAATTCATCTTAGACTCATGGTTTCTTGCAGAAATGTTCTTAAAAATTCTCGTAAATTTCTTTTTTGCCTGACGCTAATTTCTTATTTATTATTCCCTCCACCTCCAGGATGGGGGTATACTAACTTTGTCATTCCGTTTGTAACACCTTGAAATATCGACCTGAGACCCTATAAAGTACATATATTCTTGATCGTCATAAAATTCTAAGACGATCTAGCCATGTCCGTCCGTCCGTCTGTTGAAAGCACGCTAGCATCTAAACGAAAGGAGCTAGACCGTTCAAATTTTTCATAAATGCGTCTTATAGTCGTAGATCGGTTGGGATTGAAACGGGGCGAAATCGGCCCAAAGGGAAAAAATTTTCCCTCGCAAGGACTAAAAATACCCATAATAATCCCTAATATTTTAGCGTATTTAAGCATGTTTTTGAATATGGGAATAGAGGGATAAAAATGGTGCCAACCAAACGGCATTCCTCTGATTGCGTAAACACTTAAAATAAACAGATTTTTCGAAATTCGTACTTTTTGGGGTCAAAATAGAAAAAAGGGGATAAATAGTACCCACCAAATGACCACAGTCATGAAATTCGGAGTATACATTCCTTTAACTACGTCGACATGAAAACTAAAAGGGTTTTTTTCCAAATTCGTACTTTCATGGGATACTATGGGTACGGAGGGATAAAAATGGTACCAACCAAACGGCTACACCTGGAATAATGAAATTCGGTGTATACATTCCTCTGATTGCGTAAACACTTAAAATAAACAGATTTTTCGAAATTCGTACTTTTTAGGGTTAAAATGAAAAAAAGGTGATAAAAATAGTACCAATCAAATGACCGCAGTTAGAGTCACGAAATTCGGAGTATACATTCCTCTGACTGCGTAGACACGTAAAATAAACGGATTTTTCGAAAATCGTGCTTCTTGGGGTTAAAATGAAAAAGGGAGTACACATAGTACCAACCAAATGACCGCAGCTAGAGTCATGCAATTCGGAGTATACATTCTTCTGACTGCGTAGACACGGAAAATAAACGGATTTTTCGAAATTTGTATTTTCAAGGGATACAATGGTACAGAGGGATAAAAAATAGTACCAACTAAACGACTAAAGCTAGAATGATGAAATTATAATTGCGTATAAACGTCAAGGGGTCAAAAATGGTACCAAAAAAATGGGCGTAGCTGGAATCATGGAATTCGGTGTATACATTCCTCTGACTGCATAGACACGCAAAATAAAAAGTTTTTTTTCCAAATTCGTAATTTTTTTTTACGGCAAAAATTGGTTGAATCATGAAGTAAGATTATTTTGCCTATGTACATGAGATAATGGATTTTCAAAATTTGTAAATAGAATGGAAATACAACCAACTGTATCACCCACTACCTATCAATATTTATGGTGTATAGGCTTTACGTTTAAGTTCTAAAGGGTGATTTTTTAAAATGATTTCATCATTAACGCTGGCCGATACAGCTGCGATATTTTCTTCAGCTCGCACTCTACGTAAGCGTGTTGGTGGTTTAATGTCCAACAAAGTAAATTTGGTGCGAAATTTAGTCAGAATAGCCCGAATAGCCGCTTCAGTGGGTCGATTAAACTGACCATAAAATGGAAGAAGCGTGCGATGAACTTTCTTAACAGAGCACGTATTTTAATAATAAAATTCAATTCAATTGCAAGTGTTGTTCCTTTGTAAGACGATTCATGGTTAAATTATAGACCAAACTGAAGATGTTTGACAGTGAAACAAAACACGAAACGTGCGTCAGCTGTTTAAATCAGTGTTGCCAAAAAGATAATAGCTAAAAAATAACCCTTTATATATTAATTCTTGTTTTAAAGTAACTTATTGATCGAATTATTGGACGTATATACTATTTTTTGTGGTTTTTCACAGTGGCAACTGAAAACTTTTTCGTATTTGGTGGTAGTATTTTATAAAAAATAAATAGCTGCAGACAATACCTTTCGGATGATGAAATTGATGCCGCAGCGCTCATTTTTGTAAAAAGAGTTTGAACATTTTGGCTCTGAAAACCATCTGCATTAAATTATTTCACAAATATGGAGTCGTTTTTTGTCCGATATTCATCATTTAGGAATCATTCGAAAGGAATTGATTCCTTCTATTTATTTTTCATAACATCTCTTACAAAATGTTTCCAAGAAATATGAGCTTTTAGTCGTAGCCTTGAAAAAAAAACACAAAAAATCTATATAAACGTCCAATGAGATATTCTAAGACAAGCATAAAAATTTGTATTTAAAGTGCTTCCTAGGGTCTATTAATTCAGAAAAAACATTGGACAAAAATGCAACACTAAAAAATTACATGGGAAACCCAAGAATTTTAGAGGAGTTTTCAGGAACGTTTAGCTCACAGATGGCTTGAACCAGTGACGAAATATTTTGCAGATCATCATTCAACAATCCAATCTTCATTTCTGGGCGGTGACCGCAGCAATTAATTTCCGTGACCCATCCTAATATACATGCATATGCATATTTTGCAATATTTCCTTTTTTGATTACCCACATTTAAATGTTGATTCAGAGACCCATATATTTTGGGTCATTAGAGAACCCTAGGTTCTTGTACAGCTCATTTTTGGCTCAATGGGTACGTAAATAGGCAGAATTGTCGATTTTGGAGTGAATATCAGCCAGAAGCATTGCCAGAGCTACCAATGCATCCAGAAATAGTCACAGTTTGGTGCGGTTTATGGGCTGGTGGCATCATTGGACCGTACTTCTTCAAAGATGATGCGAATCGTAACGTAACTGTGAATGGTGAGCGCTACCGTGAGATGATATCAAACTTTTTTTGCCCAAAATGCAAGAGCTTGACTTGCATGACATGTGGTTTCAACAAGACGGTGCCACATGCCACACAGCACGCGCAACAATGGAATTATTTAGTGGCGAGTTCGGTGAACATTTTATTTCACGTTCGGGACCGGTCAATTGGCCGCCTAGATCGTGCGATTTAACGCCTTTAGACTATTTTTGTGGGGCTATGTTAAAGCTCATGTCTATACAGACAAGCCCGCTTCAATTGACGCTTTGGAAGACAACATTGAAGCATTTATTCGTGATATACCGGCCGAAATATTGGAAAGATTATGCCAAAATTGGACTAAGCGGATGGACCATTTGAGGCGCAGTCAAGGTCAACATTTGCATGAAATAAACTTCAAACATTAAATTATATGGACCGTACTATCGATTCAAATAAAGATTTCATGCGTTTTTCTGAATTTTATGTGTTTTTTTTTTTTGAAAAACTTTCCTATAGCTTTAAAAAAATCACCCTTTATATATATATATTAAAAATATTCCGTTTAGGCCGAGAAAAGTTTAAATTCGTCAGAATTTAAGATTCGTCCTTCGGTCTCTCACGCTCTACAAATCAATATTAAATCTGACAAACTCCAAACTCTTTGTAGCTCAACACAATGTCGACACTTTCTCACGTATTTCTCATGAGTTCTCATGTCTTCTTGATATTATTTACACAGCAACACAGCCACACACACACGCACACATGGACATGTGCGAGTATTGCACATAAAGTAAACATAATAGTTCCCAAACCCCAACTCCCCATCCCCTCCCCCACCATCATCCAATTGAAGACAACCGAAGGTTAAATTATATAATAATAAAAACAAACACAAATATTGTACTGTCGCTGTCGCTGTCACTGTACTGCTGCTGCTGCTACTGCTATTAGGGGTCGTAAACTATGAGTCACTGTTATCCTTAGACATAACGCCTCTGCCTTTCTTCCCCACTCTGTCTTGCCTGGCAGGCAAGCAGGCTAACTGGCTGCTTGGCTGGCTAGTGTTGTTGAATGTGTGGCGTCAAAGCCAACTACTCCTACAACTACTGTGGCCAAATTGTTGTGGTTGAGAGATGTGGGACGGGGGGGGAGAAGATGGCAAACAGAGATGTGACTGATTTTAAGGAAGCAATTCATATGAACAAATAAGCACGTATCCATGAACTACATTTTTATACATTCACGGATATAAGGATTTATGGTTGAATGTATCTGTGTAAACACAAAGGTATGTATATGAGACATTGCAAGCGATATTTAACCTATGCATTCTTGAGTGGTGATGACATCACTAGATTCTTTCGCAGAATTTATTTATTATATCATGGAACAGGATCCAAATAAAGAGTGATTTTTTTGAGGTTAGGATTTTCATGCATTAGTATTTGACAGATCACGTGGGATTTCAGACATGGTGTCAAAGAGAAAGATGCTCAGTATGCTTTGACATTTCATCATGAATCATCTTACAAACGAACAACGCTTGCAAATCATTGAATTTTATTATCAAAATGCGTGCTCTGTTAAGAAAGTTCAGAAAGAAAGAAATTGTGTTCAGCGACGAAGCTCATTTTTGGCTCAATGGGTACGTAAATAGGCAGAATTGTCGATTTTGGAGTGAATATCAGCCAGAAGCATTGTAAGAGCTACCAATGCATCCAGAAAAAGTCACAGTTTGGTGCGGTTTATGGGCTGGTGGTATCATTGGACCGTACTTCTTCAAAGATGATGCGAATCGTAACGTAACTGTGAATGGTGAGCGCTACCGTGAGATGATATCCAACTTTTTTTTGCCCAAAATGGAAGAACTGAACTTGGTTGACATGTGGTTTCAACAAGATGGCGCTACATGCCACACAGCTCGCGATTCTATGGCCATTTTGAGGGAAAACTTCGGAGAACAATTCATCTCAAGAAATGGACCGGTAAGTTGGCCACCAAGATCATGCGATTTGACGCCTTTAGACTATTTTTTGTGGGGCTACGTCAAGTCTAAAGTCTACAGAAATAAGCCAGCAACTATTCCAGCTTTGGAAGACAACATTTCCGAAGAAATTCGGGCTATTCCGGCCGAAATGCTCGAAAAAGTTGCCCAAAATTGGACTTTCCGAATGGACCACCTAAGACGCAGCCGCGGTCAACATTTAAATGAAATTATCTTCAAAAAGTAAATGTCATGGACCAATCTAACGTTTCAAATAAAGAACCGATGAGATTTTGCAAATTTTATGCGTTTTTTTTTTTAAAAAAGTTATCAAGCTCTTAAAAAATCACCCTTTACAAAAAAGCTATATATCGATTTGCTTACTTATTAACTTATTATGAGTAAAGTTTCCCTATTTCAGTATTGTGTAAATGTTGAACATCAGAAGGAAACGATGCTTCATTTCTGGGGGTGACTGCAGAATTTTTTTCATGACCCCGTCTAATATACATATATAAAACTGTTGCGTAACTAACTTAATGATAACTGTCAGGATCAAATGGCTGTCGTAGGCACACCATTTTTTTCACAGCTTTAGATGTGAGATAAAAAGGGATTATTCGCATACGTAAAGGGGGGAAATGGGGATGAAAATGGTACCATCGCCACGACCAAACCCCATATAGCGTAAAAACGAAACATAAATAGTATTGTCGAAATTTGTACGTTTTAGGGGAAGTAAGCCAAAAAACAAGTAAAAACGGTCGGTTTTTGTAGAAGTGCAGTAATATTACAGGCAAATATAAATTTTTTAATATTGCCAAACCAAAACAAATACAAATATTGAAAAAACAATTTTATAAATAAATATAAAATATTTATTATTTCAAACCACGCTTATAAGTCAAGGCTACCAATACGTCAAATATGGTAAAAATAATTTTATAAATAAATATAAAATATTTATTATTTCAAACCACGCTTATAAGGTAATGCTACCAATACGTCAATTCAAAAAATAAATATTCTTATATTTATATTTTCAAAGCCATAAATATTGGTAGATAGTGGGTGCTACAGTTGGTTGTACTTCCATTCTATTAGAATTCCAAAAGTACAAATTTTGAAAATCCATTATCAGACGTACATAGTGCAAAATAACCTAACTTCATGATTCAACCAATTTTTGCCGTAAAAGTAGTATTTGTACGAATTTGAAAAAAAAAACTTTTTATTTTGCGTGTCTATGCAGTCAGAGGAATGTATACACTGAATTCCATGCTTCCAGCTGCGCCCATTAGGTGTAGCCGTTTGGTTGGTACCATTTTTATCCCTCCGTACCACTTGTATACCTTGAAAGTACGAATTTGGAAAAAAACTTTTATTTTTCATGTCTACGTAGTCAGAGGAATGTGTACTCAGAATTTCATGACTCTAGCTTCGGTCATTTGATTTGTACTATTATTATCCCTTTTTTCATTTTAACCCCAAAAAGTACAAATTTTGAAAAATCCGTGTATTTTACTTGTCTATGCAATCAGAGGAACGTATACACCGAATTTCATTATTCTAGGTACAGCAGTTTGGTTGGTACCATTTTTATCCCTCTAGTCCCTTTTTACCCCTTAAAAGTACGAATTTGGAAAAAATACTTTTATATTATGTATTTACTCAATTATAGGAATGTACACACCGAATTTCGTGTTTCTAGCTATTATCGTTTAATATGTACCATTTTTATCCCTTTTTTGCCCCATTTCATCCCCTACAAATAAGAATCACTTTGTGGTGCACGTTTTTGCTACAAGGGGAATGCGCATACCAAATATCAAGCCAATATAAACAGACTTATTCAAAAAACATGCTTAAATACGCTAAAATATTAGGGATTATTATGGGTATTTTTAGTCCTTGTGAGGGAAAAATTTTTCCCTTTGGGTCGATTTCGCCCAGTTTCAATCCCAACCGATCTACGACTATAAGACGCATTTATGGAAAATTTGAACGTTCTAGCTCCTTTCGTTTAGATGCTAGCGTACTTTCAACAGACGGACGGACATGGCTAGATCGTCTTAGAATTTTATTACGATCAAGAATATATGTACTTTATAGGGTCTCAGGTCGATATTTCAAGGTGTTACAAACGGAATGACAAAGTTAGTATACCCCTATCCTGGAGGTGGAGGGTATAATGATAGCAAATGGTACCATCCAGACGTTGTAGCAGGACGGTTTTAGAGAGAGCGGGACAAAAAGGGATAAAAATGGTACCTTTTAAAATATTACATATAAAGTCGTGAAATTTGGTGTGTAAATTTCTCTGACAACGTAGAAGCGCAATCAAAATGGATTTTTCGAAAATTGTGCTTATAAGGGGTGAGTGGGCAAAAGGGATAAAAATCGTACCAACTAAAGTATTACAGCTAGAATAGTGAAATTTGGTATGTAAATTCCTCACACCACATAGAACCGCAATATAAAGGGTGATTTTTTAGCTATTATCTTTTTGGCAACACTGGTTTAAACAGTTTAGACGCACGTTTCATGTTTTGTTTCACTGTCAAACATCTTCAGTTTGGTCTATAATTTAACCATGAATCGTCTTACAAACGAACAACGCTTGCAAATTATTGAATTTTATTATCAAAATGCGTGCTCTGTTAAGAAAGTTCATCGCGCGCTTCTTCCATTTTATGGTCAGTTTAATCGACCCACTGAAGCAGCTATTCGGGCTATTGTGACTAAATTTCGCACCAAATTTACATTGTTGGACATTAAACCACCAACACGCTTACGTAGAGTGCGAACTGAAGAAAATATCGCAGCTGTATCGGCCAGTGTTAATGATGACCATCAATTATCGATTCGTCGCCGTTCGCAGCAATTGGGCCTCTGTTACTCAAAAACGTGGAAATGCCAAAATTGGACTAAGCGGATGGACCATTTGAGGCGCAGTCAAGATCAACATTTGCATGAAATAATCTTCAAACATTAAATTATATTGACCGTAGATTTCATGCATTTTTCTGAATTTTATGCGTTTTTTTTTAACTTTTCCACAGCTTTTAAAAAATCACCCCTTTAATGCGTTTTTGTACTTTCAAGAGGTGAGCGGCACAAAAAATTATAAAAATGGTTCCAACTAAAGTATTGCAGCTAGAAACGTGAAATTTGGTATGTAAATTCCTCTGACCATGTAAAATTGTTTCTTTCGAAATTTGTACTTTCAAGGAGTGCGCGAGACAAAGAGGGATACAAATGGTGTACAACCCTTTAATTATGTAAACGCGGAACATAAATGGATGGATTTGTACATATAAGGATGATGCGGGACGAAGAGACATAAACGTGGTACCAAATAAAGTACATGCTTTTAGCGAGAACACATGTTACCTATAGTGGTTTTTCAAAATGTATACTTTTTGGGAAAGAGAGAGAAAAAAGTTATAAAGCGGCCAGCTGCATCTAGAAACATGAGATCGAGGATATCTAGAAGGCTCTGCGGTTGTAATTTTTTGGATAGAAAATGATAAAAAGTATACATACGAATGGAGTTCAGCTAAAATAGTGCATACCTACAAGAACATTCCCTTGACTGTGTATGAAAGCTGTCTAATAGGAGGTTTCCAAATTAGATTTATCTATATTCAAAAAAGAAAAATATTTAAATAATATCCAAAAACAGGGACGTTACAACTAATAAGAAATAACTGGCTTTTTCGCGTGGCTTTCGGAGAATGCAATTTTATTATACACTCCACGAGAGTATTATGTCTTTGTGCATTTGTTTGTAACACCCAAAAGGAAACGAGTTAGACCCATCGTTTAATGTACAGATCGGCTTAGAATCACTTTCTGAGTCGATTTAGCAATGTCCGTGTGTCTATCCGTCTGTCCATCTATTGTTGTAATCAAATTACAGGTCGCAATTATAGTCCAATCTTAACAAAAAATTGGCAGTACTAAGTTTTGTGGATCAAGGACGAACGCTATTTAATTTGAGGCAAATCGATTTAGATATAGCCCCCGTACAAATGTCGCTCCCGATTTGACGTTTTCCGCTTTAAAAGCCACATATTGTACTAGATTTTCTTTAAATTTGGCCCGGCATCTTATAATCTAACTAGAAACACCTATACAGAAATTGGGAAAGATCGGTTCAGATTTAGATATAGCCCCCATACAAATGTCGCTCCCGATTTGACTTTTGCGCTCTAGAAACCACATATTGTACCCGATTTTCTTTAAAATTGGCACAACATCTTATAGTCCAACTAAACAAAACTATGGTGAAAGTGGGTAAGATCGGTTCAGATTTAAATATAGCCCAAATACAAATGTTGCTCCCAAAAGTTTAACTGATTTTGGCCAAACTATACATTTTATATTTCACTTATTTCGTTCCAGGTTTCAATATATCCTCATACAAACGTCCTTTCCGATTTAACATTTTTTGTCAAACACATACATTTACAGGATTCAAAAAACCTTCCCGTTTTCACTTTTTCACCGAATTGAATTGTATTCGGATAGAAAGTGGAGTGTATCATAGAGTCGGACCCGCCCGACTTTAGCCTTTCCTTACTTGTTTACAAATATCTCGGTGACATTTATTACTTACTACCTTTATCACGAAATTTCTATAAAAATACCATTTCGACGAAATTTTCTATAAAAATAAAATATTTCGACGAAGTTTCCTATACAAATATTTCGACGAAATTTTCTATAAAAAATACTATTTCGACGAAATTTTCTATAAAAATACCATTTCGACGAAATTTTCTATAAAAATGCCATTTCGACGAAGTTTTCTATAAAAAACACTTTTCGACGAAGTTTCCTATACAAATATTTCGACGAAATTTTCTATAAAAATACCATTTCGACGAAATTTTCTATAAAAATACCATTTCGACGAAATTTTCTATAAAAATACCATTTCGACGAAATTTTCTATAAAAATACCATTTCGACGAAATTTTCTATAAAAATACCATTTCGACGAAATTTTCTATAAAAATACCATTTCGACGAAATTTTCTATAAAAATACCATTTCGACGAAATTTTCTATAAAAATACCATTACGACGAAATTTTCTATAAAAAGTACCATTTCGACGAAATTTTCTATAAAAAATACCATTTCGACGAAATTTTCTATAAAAATACCATTTCGACGAAATTTTCTATAAAAATACCATTTCGACGAAATTTTCTATAAAAATAAAAAAATAAAATATTTCGACGAAATTTTCTATAAAAATATTTCGACGAAGTTTCATATAAAAATATTTCGACGAAGTTTCATATAAAAATATTCCGACGAAATTTTCTATAAAAATACCATTACGACGAAATTTTCTATAAAAAATACCATTTCGACGAAATTTTCTATAAAAATATTTCGACGAAATTTTCTATAAAAATATTTCGACGAAATTTTCTATAAAAATATTTCGACGAAATTTTCTATAAAAAATACTTTTCGACGAAGTTTCATATAAAAATATTTCGACGAAATTTTCTCTAAAAATGACATTTCGATAAAATTTTCTATAAAAATAAAACTATTTCGACGAGATTTTTTATGAAATATAATATTTGGGCGAAATTTTTCATAAAAGATAACATTTCGACATGTTATGTTTTATGTTCAATAAAAATTTGACTTTGAAAAATAACATTAATTGCTGTGAGAGCTTCAGGTGGTTAATTTATTTTGGAATTTTAGGAACACATTAATATGTTTAATGTTGGAATATATTCCGCAACCCTTCAAATACTATTGAGTTCACCGAGACGAGTTCTCAGACAGACAACTGTCGCACAGTGGTTCAGAATCAAAATCCATATTTGAGATTTGTAAAAAACCAAAAAGGACCACAGAATTATTTTGAGATATTAACATTAAAAATCGGGAAATCGGATATATTTTAGAAATCGACCCAAAGTTGACTACTTTACGTATTTTTTGAGTTTGAAGAAAATTAAAATTTTTATTTTTTTTTGTTTTACGATTTGAATTGAAAAAACGTAATTTCTTTTTTGATTTTGTCGAACTGTTTCTCGCACATTTTAAGAGATTTTGCACTCAAATTTTTTATTAGAAATTGTGGTTTCTTAGCTTTTTTATGAGGCGATGACTATGTTTGTGCCAAATATTGTTTGCTTGTAATGAATATTTTAAAAAATATCCTTTTTGTAGAAATGTTTGACTTTAGACCAACACGAATAGTTTTCCTTCAAAAGCCTTTAACGAAATATATACATATTTGGAAAGGTTGAAGGGTTCCCCGCTTTTGTAGGGAAATTTTTTTTTTTGCACCCTTTGAAGATAGGTTACATTTAGTGTAAAAAGTCAGATTTTTTATTTCAACTCAATTTAGTCATTTTCGTCTCATTAACTTCTGAAAAGTGGGCACGCCGATAAAAAGATGACTAAAACAAAAGTTATTGAATTTTTGGCTGATGGATTTTGATTCTGAACCACTGTGCATCAGGCGGATACAGTTCAAATGATTTAAAAGTTGTGAAGAGGATTTGTTTCTTAAATTAAGGGGAGTGTACACTTAAAGGGCTTTTTTCGTACAATTTGGATTCCCATTCTATTTCTGCGAAGACTTTTCAGTTGGTAGATCTAAGTGTTGAGTAACTTAAAACTTATTTCTAAAGAAAAATGAATTAGTATTTCAAGTTTTCGCCATAATTTACTTCCAAGTTGTACGATAAATCTTAAAGTGTAAACTCCCCTCTGTACACTTTACGACCATTCCCTACCCTCTGTAATATTTAAGTGTAAACAACCCCCTTTGCACTATAAGTCCATATCCCAAGACATAAACTCCCCCCTAAACAATGTTTGTCCATATCAGATGACGTGTATCCACCCTGTGTGGAGAGGGTATAAAAAATGTATCCATCGAAAACTATTTTAATAACATTCTCATGTTTAATTGCCCGAAATACATTTAATAAATTCGTTGTTGTTAGCAAATGGGGGTTGCAGACTTTTTAAAGCTAGCGAACCGAGCAAACTTTGCCTCCATTTACTAGCCTAGACCACAACAACAAAATATGGCGAATACAACTGTTTGTTTGAGTCTACGGAGGTCAGTCACCTTAGAGGCCAAAACACACAAAAATAACATTTTTCTTATACAATTTTGCTGTCAAACGAAAGATAAGACGTTATCAAGTTATTTGTAGAAGAAGGCGACGATTTTCGAAGGTTAAAATTAATTATGTTTTTACAGTGAAAACCTTCAATTAATAATAATAATGAACTGTGGGCCAACATTTTTAATAAATAAATTGCAAGATACCAAGAACGTTAAACAAATAAGATCTCTGGAGAAATGTCCCATATATGTTACATACACCGCCATGTTTTGTGGGAGTGACACATAAACACTTTATTTTATAAAGGCAAATGAACTTGACTGCAGGTGGTAGGGAGGAGCGGTCTGGCCTCTTAGTCCCTTAGTCCCCGTGTGTGTATTCATTTAAATACATTTTAAAGTGCGACGACGACAAATTGTGTCCTTTTGCTTCGATTGCTTGTTCTTGTGGCACATTTATCGGTGTACAATGTACATACACACATGATGACACATTAGTTGTGGTTCCATTCACTTACCCAAGTCTCTTTGTTGCTGTCCGGCTCCACGAATATAAGGTGTGTTGCCGTCAAATACAATGTACCAACAATTGGATTTTTCGTATTGTAACGATCAATCATGCGGACATTTTCAACCTGAAATGGGAAGAAATGAAAACATTAAATAAATTAATAGATTCATTTTGCAATAACAGCAGTAAAAAAACAAGTAAGTTAAGTTCGGCCGGGCCGAACTTTATATACCCTCCCCTCGGTTTTCGTAGAAGTGCAGTAATATTACAGGAAAATATAATTTTTTTAATATAGCCAAACCAAAACAAATACAAATATTGAAAAATTAATTTTATAAATAAATATAATATTTTAATTATTTCAAACCACGATAACAATGTAATGCAACCAATACGTCAATTCAAAAAATAAATATTCCTATATTTATATTTTCAAAGCCATAAATATTGGTAGATAGTGGGTGCTACATACAGTTGGTTGTATTTCCATTCTATTTGAATTCCAAAAGTACAAATTTTGAAAATCCATTATCAGACGTACATAGTGCAAAATAACCTAACTTCATGATTTAACCAATTTTTGCCGTAAAAGAAAAAGTACGAATTTGAAAAAAAAAACTTTTTATTTTGCGTGTCTATGTATACACCGAATTCCATGATTCCAGCTGCGCCCATTTGGTTTTTACCATTTTTAACACCTTGACGTTTCTACGCAATTAGAATTTTATCATTCTAGCTGTAGTCGTTTAGTTGGTACTATTTCTATCCCTCTGTACCATTGTATCCCTTGAAAATACTAATTTCGAAAAATTCGTCTAGGAATGTATACTCCGAATTTCATGACTCTAGCTGCGGTCATTTGATTGGTACTATTTTTATCCCTTTTTTCATTTTAACCCCAAAAAGTACGAATTTCGAAAAATCAGTTTATTTTACTTGTCTATGCAATCAGAGGAATGTATACACCGAATTTCATTATTCTAGGTACAGCCGCTCTTTTCCTATTATACCCCTTAAAAGTACGAATTTGGAAAAAATACTTTTATATTATGTATCTACTCAAATAGAGGAATGTACACACCGAATTTCGTGTTTCTAGCTGATGTCGTTTAATATGTACCATTTTTATCCCTTTTGCCCCATTTCACCCCCTACAAATAAGAATCACTTTATGGTGCACGTTTTTGCTATAAGGGGAATGCGCATACCAAATATCAAGCAAATATAAACAGACATATTCAAAAAACATGCTTAAAATACGCTAAATTTTTAGGGATTATTATGGGTATTTTAAGTCCATGTGAGGGAAAAATTTTTCCCTTTGGGCCGATTTCGCCCCATTTCAATCCCAACCGATCTACGACTATAAGACGCATTTATGGAAAATTTGAACGTTCTAGCTCCTTTCGTTTAGATTCTAGCGTGCTCTCAACAGACGGACAGACGGACGGACGCACATGGCTAGATCGTTTTATGACGATCAAGAATATATATACTTTATAGGGTCTCAGGTCGATATTTCAAGGTGTTACAAACGGAATGACAAAGTTAGTATACCCCCATCCTGGAGGTGGAGGGTATAATAATCAGAATAGAATGGTGGACAGTTGATAATTTGTCTAGAAAATTGTGTCATTTGTTCCTTCTTTTTATATAGCAAGTTTTTTTTAATCTATACACAAATCATATTATCTCTAATATTTACAGGAAAATTTTCCCCGATTTTTTTTTAATTTCCCGGGATTTTAAATTCCCCGCGGATATCGCAAAACCAATCATATTTTTCACAACATTTCAGGCATTTTCGACAAAACTGAAGATTCAATATTCAATGGTACAACTTGAACCGAATTGAATTTTTGTTGTTGTTGTTGAACTTAAAGTGAAATTTTACGTAGAATATTTTTCCCATTCACATCACCACCTTAAAAATTTAATGAAAAATCATCAGAATGGATATGTCTTCATTAGTTTATTAACACGCGGTATAAAAAATCGTAAAAAATGTAGTTGATGGAAACAAATTTATGTTTTCCATTTTTTAGTGGGCGACTGCACCATCAGAAAAACAAACAAGTAAGGAAAGGCTAAAGTCGGTCGGGGCCGACTATATGATACACTCCACTTTCTATCCGAATACAATTCAACTCGGTAAAAAAGTGAAAACGGGAATAATTTTTGTATGTTTCCTAATCATAGGCTAATATGACGCGGTCCAAATTGTCAAATCGAAAAGAATATTTGTATCGGTGCAATATCCAAACATGGAATAAAGTGACTAACTTTCACAATAAATTCTTCCAGTTCAAATATAACGTGTTATGCTCACTTTGAAGAAATTCGGTGAAAATTCGTGGTTTCTGGGGCGGAAAAAGTCTATCTGGGAGCGAAATTTGTATTGAAGCTATATGTAAATCTGAACCGATCTGACCCATTTTCACCATGGCTGTTTATAGAACAAATATAAGACATTTCGCCTAATTTGAAGAGGATCTGTTAAAATATGTGGTTTCTAGAGCAGAAAAAGTCAAATGGGGAGCGAAATTTTAATGGGAGCTTTATATAAATCTGAACCGATCTGACCTATTTTCACCATAGATGTTCCTAGTTTAAATATAAGATGTTTTGCCATATCTGAAGACAATCTGATACAATATGTGGTTTCTATAGCGAAAAAAGTCAAATCGGGAGCGAAATTTGTATGGGAGTTATATATATAACTCTGAACCGATCTAACACATTTTTACCACTGGTGTTTCTAGTTGAAATGTAAGATGTTTTGCCAATTTTGACGAAAGTCTGTCAAAATATGTGGTATCTAGAGTGAAAAGAGTCAAATCGAGAGTCTTCAAATTAAATAGCGTTCGTCCTTGTCCCGAAAAACTTCGTTTTGCAATGTTTCGTTTGGTTCTGGCTACAATTGCGATCTGTATCGTGATTACAAGAATAGATGGACAGACAGACGGACATAGCTAAATCGATTCAAAAAGTGATTTTAAGTCGATCTGTATTCTTAACAATGGGTCTATATCCCTTCCTTTTGGGCGTTACAAACAAATGCACAAAGACATAATACTGTCGTGGAGTGTATAAAAAATATATATATTCTCATTAACTACTTTGACTTGGATTTTTTTATTGTTAATGGAATAATGAAGAAATTTTCATTCTGACGACTTTTCACTGAAATTTTGGATGACTTTGCCAAAAAAAAATATTTTAAAAAACTATGAAAAAAGATCCCATCATAACACCACTTCCAAACTCACACAGTCGCTAAAAACTACATCTAAGAACACTACTTTAAAATTAAGCAAAAAAAATCGATTAATATTATCATTTCGAAAATCAAAATAAAATAAATAAATTTGTAAAAACGCTTAGAAATCTAACGGGGCTGGGAGTTTACGTACAATATCATAAAATTAATTCATATTGCCTTCAAAACAAGATGTAGTACATTAAAATCGTTAAAGTATTTCAGGAGTTACAGGCAATTGAAAAACATTTTATAATTTTTCCCAAAAAATACGTATAAAATGTTTTTATGAGAAGAATACATATAAAAATTTTCAATACAATCCAAGCTTTCGAGGCCAATAATCGTACCGTTTGGCATGGAATGACTCAATAGCCACTAACACTATAATCAGACAACGAAAAAAGCTTGGCTACAAGTCGCAGAAAGGTATTTTCAATTAATTTTTATTTCCTGCAATACAATGTTATAATAATTATCTATTCTTTTTTAGTATCTACAACTTATGCACAGTAGACTGCGTTGCACACTGTCACGGCTGCGGCCAAAATCGAGATTTTTTTTTTAAGAATTTTTCAAATCATTTAGTGCAATTTTCTACTAAATTACATAAGATAAGAAACTTCAAAAGAGTTTTGAAAATAAAAGTTTTTGTGGGAGCTATGAAAGCTTAAAATTCGACTTTCAGTTACGTATTTTAAAAGAAATAATTCTGTAACAAAATAGTCAATATTAAAATTACTCAGTTATAATGAAATTACTCAGTATAATGAAGTCTTCAGCCGGGACAATGTCTCAGTTCAAATCAGACCGAAATAAAACAAACGAAATTTTAGTTTCAAGAGTTTTTGATGAATTATAAAATCAAAAAGTAATAAAAAGAAGACAAAAATGGGTCAAACGGGATACAAATGGGGGATGGATTATAAAAGCCTTCCTGCTGTTTATCTTATAATTTTGAAGATATTAACTTCAATATTTTGTTATATTTTTGGTTATTTTGCTTTAAATAGGTATTTTAAAAATACCATATTCAATTTGAACAGAAAATTACTGAACTGTTGTCAGCTAATGGTAGTACTTTTACCAGATTTGTTTAAACATGTTTCCCCCCATAACAAACATCACATAGCCCACATTTGTGAGCAAATATTTTTATTGCAAAATAAACTGGGATTTCTTGGTAACCCAAAAGTATCATATGTTCTTATTAGTTTTTCTTCTTATTTGCATCGTAATCAGCACATTAATACGAGTCGTTTGAGAGCCATTGTAGAAAACGTCAAATATTTGTCGTTGAAGGGACACAATGTTCACATTAATGTACTATATGTACAGTAAGTTGTTTTAAAAAAATGTTGTGGATGTCCCCGACTAAAAGGAGAGTATGATTTATTTTATGCGTTGACACAAAATATTTCGTATTGGTGAGTCGAACGCTTTGAAATCATGTAATTTCATGTGAAGAGATCACACAGAAACTTCGGTTATGCTCTCCGATTTTGCTGAAAAAATTGTCCAATTTATAAGGCGAATAAAGCATTTCCCATTTTTCAAAAAAATATACACTAGGGTAGGTCGAAAATAAAGTTTTTTGTCATAAGGTAAGTTTAATTTTTTTGCGGTATGTTATTCAAATATATAATTTTTATTTAATTTCAAGCGAATTTCATCTAATTCTACAGAAAATTTCAAAATCTTTTAAATCTTAAAAAATATTTTTTTGTAATTTTTTCTTATTTATTTTATGAACAAAAAATATACCTTCAATTTATGGAGCGTCTTACTGACACTAATAACTATTAATAAAATTTAATATATATAATTTCATTATAGTGTTCCTGGTACTAAACAATTTTAAACGTGATTGCTGTCGAAATTAATAATATTTAATATAAATAATTAATGGACAGTAATATTGCCGAAATATTTGACGACCACGCAATAAACGAACCAAAAAATCATTCAGGCAACTTAAAGTAAGTTATTTTAATTATTTATATCCCAGCAAAACGAGAACACCCATAGAACTGAAAAAGATGTTCATCTTGTGATTTGGAAGTAGTGAAAATTGGGATCTTCACCAATGAATTTAACATGGAGTTGTCATAGGAAGGATGTCCTTTATTTTGAAAGACTTAAAAGATATTTAAAAGTGTTGCAAAGGAACCACATATTCAATTGTTTCCATTTCTGTTTTTAAAAAACCGCCGCTACCGGGGGTAGAACAGCGGACCTTCTGGTTGCTACTACGGCACTCTAACCATCTCAACTATCCTCTGTTCTGAGTGGTGAATAACTAAAACAAATCATTTAGTTCGGTAGAACTGACAATAGGAAACTTAACAAAATATTTATTTAATATGAACTAATATATAACGCAAATAAATAAAATAAATACAAATTAAATTTAGTATTAAATAAATTGACACTACTTAATTTTACTGTTATTATGTAGTGCAAATAAATAATAAAAATATGAAATATTTGAAGTACATAAAAACAATAAATTTGTATTTTTTAAGCAAACATTTTTATATTGTTAAAGTTATACAAAATTAAACATTATTTATTTCTAAAAGTAATAAAAAACATAAAAAAGTTTTTTCCCGAGCCACGATTCGAACCCGAAACCATCTGGGTGCAAAGCAGACACCTTACCTTTGTGACCCCATACTAAAAAGTCGTTCCCATTCATTTGTGAAAATGCTATTCATGAAACGTGGTCTAAAAAACTTCCTCAAAAGCGAGGGAAATGCACATTTGGCTTTTGAGATACGATTAAAATGTGCTTTCTACGGAAGTACTTCCAATTTTTTTTTTTGGCTGGGATAAAATATTTCGACAGCAATATTTTAATTGTTGTAGAGTAACTACCAGGAATGTCATGACATTTTTGATTCGTTTTTATAAAATCCGCAATAACTTTACATTTTGTTCTGATTTGTGTTTTGTTATTTTTACTATTTCTAAACCCACTATAAACCATCACATTTAATTAAACGAAAAAAAAAATTAAGTAAATTCTGAAAGATGGCGCAATATTTATAGAAAATGCAGCCCAGTCATATTTAAATTAAAATTAATCAATTTTTTTTTCTTCCTCCAGCACAAAGGAAGCTGGCAAACATGTACATGGGGTGGTATGAGTAATTTAGATTAGCTTATATTTAAATTACTCATACCAACCACGGTACATCATGTTTACACATGCACGCATATTGAAAAGGGAAAGAAATGTTTATTACTTGAAGACAAGAATGTCCAAAGAATGCCATTCAAAGCAATTAACGTCGTCCTGCCCATCAAAGGACATGTACAGAAATAGCGATCCAACTTAAACTTGTGAAGACAATTTTGTCACTTCTGTAACTTTTGAACGAAATGAGACGAAATTTCATGCCTGAGCGGGGTTGTTTTTTCCTCTATAGTTGGTCACCTGGGCCATGTCAAATTTTGACATTATTGCCAAAAGCACAATTATTTACTGATTGCAAAGATATTTGCTTATACGTGTATGAACCTCAATTAATTTAAAATATATAACTAGGGGATGTAATGGGAAAGAGAATGTTAAAATATTTGTTCAAATATTCAAAAACTTATTCAAATATTCACGCTTATTGAAAAGGGAAAGAAAATTGTTTATTACTTGAAGACAAGAATGTCCAAAGAATGCCACTCAAAGCAATTAACGTCGTCCTGGTCATCAAAGGACATATATGTACAGAAATAGGAATCCAACTAAGTACGAACTGTTTCAAACGTTCATTATTATAGTTTAATAAAATTTTCTTAATATTTTATTTACATAAACGAATTATTTACCATCATAACACTAACAAAATATTGTGTTTTACACATACAGCACATACATACATACAGCAGTAATTTTTTGTGTATTACGGCCGCTTACATTGTAAAGTTAGAATCACTATGAACACTACAGAGGAGTTTGAATACAGTTTATCAGACAAAAAAATTATTTTATACCCTACACCACAGGGTATAATGTCTTTGTGCATTTGCTTGTAACACCCAAAAGGAAACGAGATAGACCCATCGTTTATTATACCGATCGACTTAGAATCACTTTTTGAGTCGATTTAGCGATGTCCGTCCGTCCGTCTGTCCATCTATTCTTGTAATCATAGTCCAGGTCGCAATTGTTGTTAGAACTAAATGAAACTTTGCACAACGAAGTTTTATGGGATAACGACGAACGCTATTTAATTTGATGCAAATCGGTTCAGATTTAGATATGGCTCCCATACAAATTTTGCTTCCTATTTTACTTTTTCCGCTCTAGAAACCACATATTACAACCGATTTTCCTCCAATTTGGCAAGACGCCGTATATTTCAACTAGAAACAGCTCTGGTAAAAATAGGATAGATCGGTTCAGATTTATATATAGCTCCCATACAAATGTCTCTTCCGATTTGACTCTTTCCGCTCTAGAAACCACAAACTTTGACAGATTTTCTTCAAATTTGCCAAAACAGCTTATATTTCAACTAGGAACAGCTCTGGTAAAAATAGGATAGATCGGTTCAGATTTATATATAGCTCCCATACAAATGTCTCCTCCGATTTGACTCTTTCCGCTCTAGAAACCATAAACTTTGACAGATTTTCTTCAAATTTGGCAAAACAGCTTATATTTCAAATAAGAACAACTCTGGTAAAAATAGGATAGATCGGTTCAGATTTATATATAGCTCCCATACAAATGTCTCAAATGATTTGACTCTTTCCACTCTATAAATAGCATATTTAACACTCCATAATATTTGGGAAAGCGTCTAATATTTCAACTAGAAAACCGTTGCTAAACATGGGTCAAATCGGTACAGATTTGTATATAGCTCCCATTCAAAGTTTGTGTTCAAATTTTCTTACAAATGCAGATAGAAGTATGGAATTTGTAGTATATTCTCCTCTTATAGCTGCATCGTATATCACCCGGTTCAAATGTAATGACCTTTTTATATCCTACACCATAGGGTATAATGACTAAGTGTAGGGTATCATATAGTCGGCCACGCCCGACTTTAACCTTCCTTACTTGTTTAACAATACAAAATTTTCTAGAAAAATAGAACAAAAAATAGCATGAGATTATTGTAGACCTCTATAAATGGAATTTTTACTGAACGTCCCTTATAGCGATGTTATGTCGACAAATCAGTTGAATCCTATATTCTGTTGTAGTTTTACAGTTGCCGAATTTTGGATGAATTTGAAGCTTTTGATGGGAAGAATCTGATATTTCCTCTTTAGATGGAAATGATGCAGACCAAGATTTCGATGCAAATATCAATTTATCTTGGGAGACAAATAAATAATCGAGGGACAAACAAGATAAAAGAGTGCAATGGAATGAAATCAATTTAAACAACAAACAAAATATCAAAATACAGGTATTTAAAATGTGAGTGCTCGAGTTGGTGGTAGTTGGCGCAGAGCTGATTCAGGCTACGAAATTGAGACTCATTCCACCAAGTATGGAGGCACAATCCACCAAATATCTATTTTGAAAAAAAAAAAAAACATTGATTTCAATGTGATTTTTAATTAAATAAAGGTATTCACTGGTCGTATAAAATAAACGATTTTAAATAAGAAAACTTTACTCATACCACAGTACAACACGAAAAAAATTACGGGGTTCTGACAATGAATTCTGAAAGAGGAGACCAAAAAAAATATACGTGTATCGGCGTTTTTTTAGATCACATCGGAATTTTATCATTTTATAGACGATTAAAGTTTCCCAACTCTGGCCTCTTCTGGCAGCATATCGGTGTATAGAACTATGTTTTCTTTACATCTGAGGCATAGGGTATGTTCAGCAACTTTGTAGATAATGATATGGCGAATATTTTTGTAGAACACATTAATCCTCTAACTACCACTCATAACGGCATTCATAAAGCCAAAAAGGTTTTATTTTAATTTAATTGTAAAAAACACCCCGAAAAGGGGTAAGGGCGGAGATGAAATGTTCTACAAAAATGTTGTCCATAAAATTTTACTATATATGTCAGAACACATCAAAACCCAAAACTTAACACAAACGCCAAAAATCAATCAAATTCATGGATGCCCATTAAGGGTTAATTTAGTTATGGTTCACTAGGGATGGGATAGTGCACGACTTTTGGATTTTGATATGCTAGAACCCCCTATTTTGTGAGGTTCGGAAATAAATAGCATGAGCCAAAAAATGGGGGTGGTGGGGTGAGTATAAGTGGGTGCTCATCGGGGTCAAGGGTAAGTGGTAAAATACAGGAAAAGTCCCAAAACTGTCCCGGAGTCGCCCCCAGAGGGTTAAAGGTAAGACCGACCCCCATTAATTTTCCCTCCCCAACATTTATTTCGAACACACATACCCTCTATCGCCACTCGTTAAGGAGGCTACCATACAAAAAATATTTTTTTTTTATAAAATTTGTCCCCACCGCTTTTACTGGCCCCAGGAGACCGCTAGTGGGGTCACATGTAAGACCCACCCCCTATATTTTTTCAGTCCCAATATTTTCTCAGAACACATCTACCCTCCATCTGCAACCCTTACGGCGGCCCCCATACATTTGCCTATTTTTTATATCTTTTTTTTATGAAAGAAAGGCCCAAAACTGACCCGCAGTAGACCCTAGAGGAGAGAAGGATTTTCTATGAAACTGTAGTATAATTGTTGAACTATAATTGGAATATAGATTTTACTCAGATGTAGCAATGCTATTTTTCTGAGTGTAGTTATTAGCTAATGGCAGTACTTCTACGTGATTTGTTCAAACATGTTTCCCACAACAAACAATTGTGAGCAAATATTTTTATTGCAAAATAAACAGAGATTTCTTGGTAAACCAAAATGCCAGTAGTATCATATGTTCTTATTATTTTTTCTTCTTATTTGCATCATAATCAGCACATTACAACGCATCGTTTGGGAGCCATTCGAAAAAGTCAAATATTTGTCGTTAAAAGGACACATTCATGTACTATATATATGTGTACGGTACTACTTCGTTCATTCTACAGCCAGCTTAATGTGCCTGGGGTGGTATGAGTAATTTAGATTTGCTTCAATTTAAATTACTCATACCAACCACCGTACATCATGTTTACACGTGCACGCATATTGAAAAAGGAAGAAAAATAATTCTTGAAGACAAAAATGTCCAAAGAATGCCATTCAAAGCAATTAACGTCGTCCTGCCCATCAAAGGATATGTACAGAAATAGCGATCCAACTTTAACTTGTGAAGACAATTTTGTCACTTGTGTAACTTTTGAACGAAATGAGACGAAATTTCATGCTTGAGCGGTTTGTTTTTCCCTCTAAAGTTGGTCACCTAGGCCATGTCAAATTTTGACATTATTGCCAAAAGCACAATTATTTACTGATTGCAAAGATATTTGCTTACACGTGTATGAACCTCAATTAGTTTGAAATATATAACTAGGGGATGTAACGAATGTTACTTTTGCAAATGTTCAAATATTTTTTTGCGAATGGGAAAGAGAATTTTAAAATGTTTGTTCAAATATTTAAAAACTTCTTTTTGTTGAAATCAAAATTTTTTTCCGCGAAAAAGGATTTATTACCTCTTAATTGAAAGAACATTTCCCCGATACGAGGCAGAGCATTTTTTTGAACTCCCATTTTGAAACATTTTACCACATTCCTGTGGTAAATAAAGAAATAGTAAATAAAAATCCGATATTTTGTAACACATTGGGCATTTTGTTGGACAAAAATTCAAAAACTTCTAAGTTATTATTTGTGGAGACATTTTTTCTCTAAATTTCGCTAAGATATCTAAAAACTAAAAAAAATATTGAACACTGCATAAAATCAATAAAAAGATTTTACGCAATGTTCAATACGAACATGGGTTTTCTCAAGAGTACAGTAGTGTTCTTCGATGTATTTTTTAGCAACTGTGTGAGTTTGGTAGTGCTGAAATTATGGGCTTCTTTCTTTACGATTTTTTTTTTCAAAATATTTTTCAGAAAATCAACCAAAATTTCAGTAAAAAATCGTCAGAATGATTAGTTAATGTGAATATAGTAGGAGGGTATATATAATTTAGGGCAAAAAAGTGTAACGCATTGAAGGAGTGACTTAAGTATGTTTGGACCAAATTCGTTTCACGACTTTTTAAGTTGTTTGAGCCATGTCCGTCCGTCTGGCTGGCTGGTGTACACGATAACTCTCGAAAGGAGTTAAGGAATCGATACAAGCTTTGCACATGGTAATAATTTTCCCAAATTTAGTATAAGTTCGAAAATGGGCGAACTCTCACACAAATGACCCATATTCCCATGTTAAATTAAAACTAATGTAACTTCCACACGGATACTCAGAATAGGCTATATTTTTGTATTTGATAATGTTTTTATTTATCACTTTAATTGTACTAAATATGGTGGGGTTTGCTACGCCGTTTCCAGTAACTCCCATACAAATCATCCTAAACTACGTAAAATTGAAGCTGTTATAACTTCTAGGCGGATGATCGAACTACTCTTTTACCTGCAAGAAAAATAACATCACTTCTCAGAGTTTTCTAGTTCATTCATTTTTGTATCACAGTTTAAAGGACACTTTAATGTACTTGAAAGTACAGTATGTTGGCTTCAAAAAAAGTTGTGCGTGTCCCCTACTAAAGTGCGTTGCCTCAAAATATTTCAGCTTTCACAACAGCCTCTATAAATCAGGTTTTAATTAAAAATTAAAAAAAACCAATATGTCCCAGTATAAAATGAAGCATTTTTGCGATAGTGATATTTCTGGTTCATTTTTTTTATAAACTTCGTTTTTTATAATAACATTAACTTTCATATTTTTCTATTTGGATTTTTGTTTTTTAAGGACCAGCTACTTGTGATTTTTTAATTAAATTATTGGTCCTCAAACGGTTAAATTTATATTTAAAACTAAAATAGAAGACAATTTGTATCGAAAATGGAATTTTTTTGAAAAAAAAAAATTTCCTGCCATACAAGGAAGCCAGAGAACGATTCAAAATCTGTCAATTACTATGAGAAATCTAGAGGAGTCTATAATTCGTTGTGTCAAGCAGCTCATAGCTAAAATATTTCTTATCTACGTTTTATAGAATTCATGTAATAATTGAGAGATTTTCGATCATTTACCTCAGACGAACGAAAAAAAGTTACAGAAACAGGCCCTTAATGTACAAGGGGTGGTATGAGTAATTTAGATATTTGTTTGTATTTAAAATTACTCATACCAACCAATGCACAGCAAATGATATTTTCGTGCGGATTTTGGAGCAATGCCTCCATTGGTCCACTTATCTTTCAGGAAACGCCATATTGGTGGCCGGAAAATGAATACATGAAATCGGTGATGTCCAACTGGCCATCTCGGAGCTGCGATTTAACACGGTTAAGAATTTCTTATGGAGGCGAATATCGAGCAGACATTCGTGAGATAGAGAAACAAGGTCTTGAAAAGATTGGTTGACAGAATGCGATACTGCGAAGCCATGAATGAAATCGTATTCCATAAAAACACCGTTCGAAAATTTATAAAATAGTCGTTACACTTGAACCAGATGAAATATGGCATTTAAAGTTTCTCGTTTCCTCAGGACTACAAAGTTTCAAAGGATAAAATTTTTCAAAATCAAAATAAAGAGGATAATATCAGTTAAAAATACTTAAAATATTTTACTTTTAAAATCTTTTAAATACTTATTCGCTCCCTACGATGCCAATTTAGGTGGAAAATTAAAGAGGAAAATATCTGCATAAAAAATGCTTCAATCTGTATTAGTTTAGCATTAACAACAATTTCAAGTTTCCTCACTTAATTTATTCATATTTTACTTTTTATTTACTCATATTTTACTTTTAATTTAAAAATCTTTTAAATACTTATACGCACGCACCCTAGGATACCAATATAGGTGTCAAATTAAAGAATATGAATATCTGCTAAAAATACTTCAATTTTCATACTTTTATCTCTATTAGTTTAGCATTAACGGCGATTTCAAGGTTCCCCCCTTTGTTTATTCATATTTTACTTTTTAATCATATTTTACTTCAAAAATCTTTTAAATACTTGTTCGTGCCCTACGATACCGATATAGGTATCAAATTAAAGAGGGGAATGTCTGTTAAAAATACTTAAAATTGCATGTTTCTATCCATGTTGGTTTAGCATTAACCGCAGTTTCAAATTTCCCCACTTAGTTTATTCGTATTTTACTTTTTAAATCATATTTTACTTTAAAAATATTTTAAATACTTATTCGCACCCTACGATACAGGAACCAAATTAAAGAGGAGAATATCTATTAAAAATACATAAAATATCATGCTTCTATCTGTATTGGTTTAGCATTAACAGCGATTTCAAGTTTACCCCCTTTGTTTATTCATATTTTACTTTTCAAATAATATTTAATTTTAAAAAATCTTTTAAATACTTATTCACACCTTACCACACCGATATAGGTGTCAAATTAAAGAGGAGAATATCTGCTAAAAATTCTTCAAATTTCATACTTTTATCTCTATTAGTTTAGCATTAACGGCGATTTCAAGTTTCCCCCCTTTGTATATTCATATTTTACTTTTTAATCATATTTTACTTCAAAAATCTTTTAAATACTTGTTCGTGCCCTACGATACCGATATAGGTATCAAATTAAAGAGGGGAATGTCTGTTAAAAATACTTAAAATTGCATGCTTCTATTTGTATCAGTTTAGCATTAACAGCCATTTCAAGTTTCTCCACTTAGTTTATTCATATTTTACTTTTTAAATCATATTTTAATTTTAAAAATCTTTTAAATACCTATTCCCACCCTACGAAATCGATACAGGCATAAAATTAAAGAGGAGAACACCTGCTACAAATACTTAAAAAGACATGCTTCTATCTGTATCAGTTTAGCATTAACAGCCATTTCACTTAGTTTAATCATATTTTACTGGTTTTAAGGGGACATTTTGAAAATATTTTTAATGCTAAACTAATACAGATAGAAGCATGAAATCTAAAGTATTTTTAACAGATATTCTCCCCTTTAATATGACGCTTATACCACCATATTAAGTTGCTAATTGGTATTTGAAAAAAAAAGTTTGAAAAATGTTATAGGGCGAGAAAAAATCATTTTTTGTTCAATTTTGGAAATTAAAAAAATAAATCTGAATTTTGACCTCCATTACAAATAAGCTTAAGGAAAATTTAAATAGAACTTATGTTTAACTTTAATTATTAATATTAACATGTTAATCACGAACCGAAACTTTGCCCAAACTAAAAGAATAAGTTCCAATGATTTAATTTTCAAACTAATATTAAAAAAAACATTTTAAATACTTATGCTCACCCTACAATACCGATATAGTTATAAATTTAAAGGGGAGAATAACTATTAAAAATAGTTAAAATTTCATTCTTTTATCTGTATTAGTTGAGGATTAACACCCATTTCAAGTTTCCCCCACATAGTTAATTCATACTTTACATTTAATCATATTTTACTTTAAAAAATCTTTTAAATACTTAATTGCATCCTACCACATCGATATAAATATCAATTTAGAGATGAGAATATCTGCTAAAAACACTTCAGATTGCATGCTTCTATCTGTATTAGTTTAGAACTAACAGCCCTTTCAAGTTTCCTCACTTAGTTTATTCATATTTTACTTTTTATTCATATTTTAATTTAAAAATCTTTTAAATACTTATACGCACCCTAGGATACCAATATGGGTATCAAATTAAAGAGGAGAATATCTGTTAAAAATACTTAAAATAGCATTTCTCTATCTTTATTAGTTTAGCATTACCAACCATTTCAACTTTCCCCACTTAATGTATTCATATTTTACTGTTTTTAACGGGGACAAATTGAAATCATTGCTAATCATAAACTAATATATAGAAGCATGAAATCTGAAGTATTTTTAGCAGAAAAAAAAATGTTAAAAGCGAGAAAAAAGTTTATTCATATTTTACTTTTTAAATAATATTTTATTTTAAAAATTCTTTTAAATACTTATTCGCACCCTACAATACCAATAAAGTCATCAAATTAAAGAGCAGAATATCTGCTAAAAATACTTGAAATAGCATGCTTCTATCTTTATTAGTTTAGCATTACCAACCATTTCAACTTTCCCCACTTAATGTATTCATATTTTACTGTTTTCAACGGGGAAAACTTGAAATCATTGTTAATGCTAAACTACTTGAAATAGCATGCTTCTATCTTTATTAGTTTAGCATTACCAATATTTTCCTGTTTTCGACGGGGAAAACTTGAAATCATTGTTAATGCTAAACTAATAAAGATATTTTAAGTATTTTTAGCAGATATTCTCCTCTTTAATATGACGTTTATATACCCATAGTGGGTTGCGTATAGGTATTTCAAAAAAATTGTTGAAAAATGTTAAATAGCGAGAAAAAATATTTCTTTGATAATTTTTGGAAAATTTTAAAAAGAAATCTGCATTTGGACCACACTTTGCAATTGAACTCAAGGGAAATTAAAATATCCTTTTGTTTAATTTTAATTATTAAAATTCCTGTTAACTACATACCAAAACATGGCCCAAACTAAAAGCATAAATTCCAATGAAACCATGAAATTCCAAACCACTGCACAGCACATTATTAATAATTTACACTTCATAGTAATAGAAGAAGGAAACTATTTTCTATGGCACAAGTTCTACTCGTGCCGTGCACATATACATAAATATTTGATGAGACAGAGCCATTATTATTTTGAATTATGTTAGACGTCCAGGCAGGCCATGATGGCCTTAAATTCCACATAAAATAGCATAAAATATTCACAGAGACATTTGTAAATTTAAATTAAATTATTTTGTATCACCAACCTTTTTCAAGACCAAAATGTCATTGTAAAATATCGGTGGATCGGTGAATTCCTCTTCAATCCATGAGACGACTTTCTCGGAGACAAACGGTGGTACTGGTACGCCCCAGAGGCGTTTATTTTCCGGCTCCTCCGTTTCCGGTGAAATATTATCAAAACTCAGGCGCAAAGCCGAAGTTGGCGACAATTGTCGCTCGATTTCATTGAATTTATTCATGAATTTCGTAAAGTCCATATTAACCGGAAACAAATGAATGGGTCGGCGTGGGGTGGGGGTAGGGTGAAATCCAACAACACCGCGCAAATAAATTCGCCCAAAATACACTATTGATTAAAGAGATCTCTGTTGATGGTGCTGGTAGTGGCCATTTACGCCAAACAGGGTCACGTGAACAAGAAAAAACTTTGTTGTAATTGTTTGTAAGAGTGTTTGATTTCGTATTTTTTTGTTGGATTTTTATTCGAAGAATACACACAATTGCCTTAGGAGTTACAACAACACACACACACAACTCCAGATAGGGGCAGAAGAGATGATATATTCGAACGCACCGCACCGAAAGGACGTTAAAGAAAACACTTGCAACTTTCACTTTATTAAATCCCTTAACTCAATTCACACTTGTCGCACACACACAATCACACTCGCATACACACGTAAATAAGTGTGTGTATATGTCAATTGATAACAGAGACACAAACAAACAAAGAACCCGAAAAAGGATGTCTCTAGGTTATGACGTCGAAGTGGTGCTGCTGCTGTGCCAGTGTTGTCATCCGCAGGGACGAATATATATCACTTTGTGTTTTTTATTTTTTTTTTTGTTTTATTTGTGGTGGTACTTCCTCGTAGAGATACAGAGAGAGAGAGACAGCGAACTTTTGTAAATTTGTTCCAAACTTTGTGTGCTTTTTCAAAATAAATAACTTAAATTCCGTTGCAGTAGAGCAGAGCAGAGTAGAGTAGTATACAAGACTTTCCGTGCGCGCAGTTTCAGTTTGAAATTCGTTGATGTACCGACTTGTCCGAGGTTCGAAATGATACTCCCCAAGTATTGTTTGGTAGCATTACAAAGTCTATAGTGTCTAAGGTTAACGTAAAATAAAGGGATATTCTGTGTGTGTGTGTCTTAAATAATGGGATTTTTCTTTCGTTATAAGCTCTCTCTCTCTTTCTCTGCCTCTCTCTTTTTATTAATAACAAATGTAAAGAGGGGAGGGGGGCAGGCAGTAGACAATTCATTCATGTGACTCTTCTGTGGCAAATATCGATGAACCTGTGTTCGGTTTTGAAATTGAGGTGTGTGTGTGTAAATCTAAGATATATGTAAATATGTACTTTATGAAATGATACAGCCATCCTTCCTTGATGTATCAAACTGATATTAAAATTGCTTGTTGACAAGATAAACATGAACGGGGTTAGAAATCCTCCAAAAATAAATAAACAAACAATTTAAGAGATTGCAAAAGGGGATTTCTTAAATTATTTGTTAGATTTCCAACAAAATTACTTCAAATTCATCAAAACAGATAATAAGGGTGATTTTTTAGCTATTATCTTTTTGGCAACACTGGTTTAAACAGCTGACGCAAGTTTCGTGTTTTGTTTCACTGTCAGACATCTTCAGTTTGGTCTATAATTTAACCATGAATCGTCTTACAAACGAACAACGCTTGCAAATTATTGAATTTTATTATCAAAAGGCGTGCTCTGTTAAGAAAGTTCATCGTGTTCAAAATTGTATTCAGCGACGAAGCTCATTTTTGGCTCAATGGGTACGTAAATAGGCAGAATTGTCGATTTTGGAGTGAATATCAGCCAGAAGCATTGCAAGTCACAGAAAAAGTCACAGTTTGGTGCGGTTTATGGGCTGGTGGCATCAGTGGACCGTACTTCTTCAAAGATGATGCGAATCGTAACGTAACTGTGAATGGAGAGCGATACCGTGAGATGATATCCAACTTTTTTTTTGCCCAAAATGCAAGAGCTTGCCTTGCATGACATGTGGTTTCAACAAGACGGTGCCACATGCCACACAGCACGCGCAACAATGGACTTATTGAGAGGCGAGTTCGGTGAACATTTTATTTCACGTTCGGGACCGTTCAATTGGCCGTCTAGATCGTGCGATTTAACGCCTTTAGATTATTTTTTGTGGGGCTATGTTAAAGCTCATGTCTATACAGACAAGACCGCTTCAATTGACGCATTGGAAGACAACATTGAAGCATTTATTCCTGGACTAGGCGGATAGACCATTTGAGCCGCAGTCAAGGTCAACATTTGCATGAAATAATCTTCTAACATTAATATATATGGGCCGTACTATCAATTCAAATAAAGATTTCACGAATTTTTCAGAATTTTTTGTTTTTTTTTTGAAAAACTTTCCTATAGCTTTTAAAAGATTGGATTAGTAAAAAATCCAATCAATTTGGAACACATTTTCCCCACTTTGAGAATTTGGTTTTTTTTTTTTTCTTAAATATGTTAAATCTGCAAATCTAGCAATTTTCCATCACTCCTTTCCCTTTGATAAATTTTAGTTATTTTCGTTTTACCTCAAATTCGTAAAATTACACAGAGCAACATATACGAACACCACTACGTGATAAAAGACAAAAAAATACCCGTGTCTCCCAGTTTTGCCCAAAGTCATGGGCCCCAAAGATTTGGCGCCTCGGTGTCATTTTTGCAAAAAGTGATAATTTTCTCATGATCATATCTGGCAAACCATTTGGAATTTTGATTTACTCTCTGAGGCATAGTTGTAGCTCTTGTCATAATGAACAAAAATTGTGAAAATATAAAACTTCATCTTCAATGGCAAAATCGCAAACCGTTCAAAATTCAAGGAAACAATCAACTAAAGGGTGTTTTTTAATGAGGTATAGAACTTCGAATTGAAATAAAACACAAGAAAATCGTTTTAATGTCCATCAATTTGGCTTTATTGGAAGGATAATTTTATGCCATTAATGTTTAAATATGATTTCGGGCATGTGGCCGCCGCGGCTGGCTCGAATATAGCCAATTCTACAGGTCCAATTTTCAACCAACGCCACGAATGTTGGCTTCCAAGTCCCCTAACGTTTCTGGTTTGTTGGCGTAGACGAGCGACTTCACATATCCCGAAAGGTGTCAAATCACACGATCTTGGTGGCCAATTGACAGGTCCATTCCGCGAAATTATGCGCTCATCGAATGTTTCCTTCAATAATTCGATTGTGACGACCATAAAATGGACGGAGCTTGCGGTGAACTTCGCGAACTGAACCATTACTTTCGAAATAAATTTGCACGATTTGCAAGCGTTGTTCTTTTGTCAACCTCTTCATGATGAAATGGCAAACCAAACTAAATATTAATCACTTGACAGCTGACATAGGCATAAAAATGGTACCAAACAAACGGCTGTACCTAGAATATTGAAATTCGGTGTATACATTCCTCTGATTGCGTTGACACTTAAAATAGACAGATTTTTCGAAATTCGTACTTTTTGGGGTTAAAATGAAAAAAAGGGGATAAAAATAGTACCAATCAAATGACCGCAGCTAGAGTTATGAAATTCGGAGTATACATTTCTCTGACTGTGTAGACACGGAAAATAAACAGATTTTTCGAAATTCGTACTTTTTGGGGTCGAAATAGAAAAAGGGGATAAAAATAGTACCAACCAAATGACCGCAGCTAGAGTCATGAAATTCGGAGTATACATTCCATTGACTACGTAGACATGAATAATAAACAGTTTTTTCCCCAATTTCGTACTTTCAAGGGATACAGTGGGTACGGAGGGATAAAAATGGTACCAACCAAACGGCTGCACCTGGTATAATGAAATTCGGTGTATACATTCCTCTGATTGCGTAGACGCGGAAAATAGACGAATTTTTCGAAATTCGTACTTTTTGGGGTTAAAATGGAAAAAGGGGATACAAATAGTACCAACCAAATGACCGCAGCTAGAGTCATGCAATTCGGAGTATACATTCCTCTGACAGCGTAGACACGAAAATAAACGGATTTTTCGAAATTCGTACTTTTTGGGGTTAAAATGATAAAAAATTAAAGGATAAAAATAGTACCAATTAAATGATCACAGCTAGAGTCATCCTCTGACTGTGTAGACACGGAAAATAGACGAATTTTTCGAAATTCGTACTTTTTGGGGTTAAAATGGAAAAAGGGGTACAAATAGTACCAACCAAATGACCGCAGCTAGAGTCATGCAATTCGGAGTATACTTTCCTCTGACTGCATAGACACGGAAAATAAACGGATTTTTCGAAATTCGTACTTTCAAGGGATACAATGGTACAGAGGGATAAAAATAGTACCAACTAAACGACTACACCTAGAATGATGAAATTCTAATTGCGTAGAAACGTCAAAGGGGTAAAAATGGTACCAACCAAATGGGCGCAGCTGGAATCATGGAATTCGGTGTATACATTCCTCTGACAGCATAGACACGCAAAATAAAAAGTTTTTTCCAAATTCGTACTTTTCCTTTTACGGCAAAAATTGGTTGAATCATGAAGTTAGGTTATTTTGCACTTTGCACATGTACGTCCGATAATGGATTTTCAAAAGTTGTACTTTTGGAATTAAAATAGAATGGAAATACAACCAACTGTAGATCCAAATATCTTCCAATAATTATGGTATTTAAGCTTTTTGAAAATATAAATATAAGAATATTTATTTTTTGATTTGAAATAAATAATGATTTGAAATAATTAAAATCTTATAATTATTTATATAATTATTTTTTCAATATTTGTATTTGTTTTGGTTTGGCTATATTAAAAAATTTATATTTTCCTGTAATATTACTGCACTTATACGAAAACCTACAACCTCTGTGGAATGCAATCCTTGGTGGAGGGTATATAAAGTTCGGCCGGCCGAACTTAACGCCGTTTTTACTTGTTTACTTCACAGTTTTTGTTCTTTATGACGAGAGCTACAACTTTGCCTCAGAGAGTAAATTCCAAACGGTTTGAAAGATATGAGCCTGAAAAACATGATGACTTTTTTCAAAAATGACACCGAGGTCCCAAATCTTTGGGGGCCCATAGAAAAGTGCATGACATTGCGCAAAACTGGGAGACACTGGTCTTTTTTTGGTTTTTTATCATGTAGTGGTGTCCGTATATTGTTATATTTTCACCACTTAAAAAATCACACAAAGTGTTATGAAAAACGTGAATTCCAGATCCAAACCAAAGCTTGTATTTTTGAAACAATTTTGCATTAGCGAAAACTTTCTACAAGTTTAAAACTGAAATAACTCAATCAATTACTGACGGATTGTAAAACATAATCCATCCTTTTTAAAACTCATAGTATGGCTACCTTAAAAACTAAAGTGAAGAATTATTCCCAAAGAAATGGCGAACAATATGTCACAGATGGACAAATACACACAGATTTGTCGAGTTTTAAATAAACAACATATATATCGTTCGAATATCGCATGAATATTATTTTTAAATCCGGTCAGAAACTAAAAATTGGTTGGCAATTTGACCCTTTTTCGAGAAAAGCAAAAAAGTCCTTTCAAAAAGGGCATTTAGGGATTAAAATGTTCTAAAAAAAGTTGCCGGAAAAATTCAAAAGACAAAATTAAAAATTACACCATACATAATAATTACACTATACCATATATATCCTACCCATGTCTATCTGTGCGTCCATCAGTCGGTTGAAAGCACGTTAGCATCTATGTAAACGGAAGGAGCCAGGAAGACCAAGAATTAAATTATTTGCATAAATTTTGATGAGTTTTAAGTATAAAAGAATAGCCCATCAGGCATAGTAAAGACCAGACTGTAAGTACAATTGTTTCCAACATAAGTAATAAATTCTATATTTAAACATGGATTTAATACAAAAACGAATTGTTTTCTTCGTTAAAATACACTAAACCACAATCTCTATGAATTTAGCAACCGCAAGTTTCTCATAAACGTGTTGTTTGATAATTAGCAGTATTTTTCCATGATTCATTTACGAAGCATATTATGGGGGAATTCCATGTAAACAAGAAATTTTCGAAGGTATTCCGATTTTGATGAAATTTGGTGAAAGCGCAATATATTATGTTGGACGATTTCTTTTAAATATTGAAAATTGACATTAAAGAATCGGAAAAAGAAGAAAATGAAAGAAAAGTACAAACTAAATGATTTTTTTCTTGACCATCAAAATTTTTAAATTTTTATATAAAAATTAACTAAAAAATATTTCTATTATTAAAAAAAAAACAAGTTGATACCACTCCTCAGCTATTCAGAAATTATAAGAATATTTTTAATTTTAGTCTTAAACATCGACTACATTTTTTCTCCCTCACAAAATCTAATCTTCATACCGAAATAAATTGAAATCAATTTTTTATTGTTTTCCTGGACATTAGGGTGGGATAGTGAACGACTTTTCGAATTCGATGTAATTTTTTGAGGTTCGGAAAAAAGTCATGATCCAAAAAGTGGGGTTGGTGAGGTGAGTGTAAGTGGGGTTAAAGGTGGGGAAAGGGTGTAACAATACACAAAAAAAAACCCAAAAACTGCATCGGAGTCGCCCCCAAAGGCGCGACTCCCATTAATTTTCCCTCCCCAAATTTTTCTGATAGTGTAACGCACGATGTTCAATCAAAAACTCAATTTTGTATTTTTGTGATGTTCAGCCCTTTTGTATTTCCGGTGACAATTCATGATTAAGGATATTGCATTATAGTCTGTCTGGTTTTCTTAAAATTATGTACAATTAACTTCTACAATTTCAAAAGGCTTAAAAACAAATAAAACCCAAAATCAGAAATTCTCTTACTAAGCCCTCGTTGTTTTTTTTTTCAGTAACATCTAAAGGTTGGTTTTCCCTATTGTTTATATTGATGCCTTTACCTTTGACTCACATGTTTCCGCCCAATACCACCTAACCAAAACTCAGACAAAAAATTCCCCCTTTATAGCAACATGCGCAGTCCACCATCGCACAGGGGAGGAATTTGTGTATTTTTTATTACAATTTACCACGTCCAAGCGTTTGTCTTAGTGCAAATAAATTCGGAACCGAAGATTAATGATATGTCATATAAAAGAATTATCCATTCGTCAAAAACTAATTTAAATTAGGAAATTTATCATTTATCCCTTTTTCACTTCAAACTACGGTTCTGTTTTTGAATTTAAGCGTTTAGCTCACAGATTGCTTGACAAAGTGACGAAATATTTTGTAGATCTTCAGAAAAAAATACACTCTTCTTTTTTTTGGGAGGGGTGACCGCAGCAATTACTTTTCGTGACGAGAAAAGTGCTCGCATGTGATGATGAGCTAATATAAATTGAAAACTTCTCACAATGTCTTTAGTCCAAAAGTGGTGTTTTCAATCACTTTAAATGTCAACGCCCCCTAATAGATCAAACTCGTGTATATATTAGCTCGGTCTATGTATTTGTATATGAATATGGTCCAGATACCTTCTTTCGTTTAAAAGATTTCAATTGTCTACGTTAATGTTAGTATTGATGGGTACTGTCATGTAGACATACATCGATTAAAATGGCTTTGGAAGGACCTGTTGGAACTAGGTGGAGTTTGAGAGTGTCGAACAGCCTCTCTGTCTCCTTACGGCAATACCTAGAAGACGTTTCTTTGCAAGCTTGGACAACTTGGTTGTTTCTGTAAAATCACAATGGACCTCATCTGTTCTAAGTGAGTCGGGTGCTTACTTTCTGATTGTCTGTATATGGCCACGATCTGTGAAAATAATACAGAATTTATTCTTTAAAAAAACCCTTTTTAGAGGTGGTTAGGTTTATTCTCTTTCGACTGATTTTATACATTATCCATGACATAGCTATGCAAGATCGCCACCTCCTTTTTGAGGACTTTAGACTTGCAAGGAAAGACGGAGATGGATAAAACGTTTTAGAAATTTATTCAAAAAAAATTATAAAAATTAAAACTTATACATACATAAATAAAGGCAATATCTCTTATAGGATAAGAAATGAAGCCGAAACGAAATCCATCGAGAAAATTTTACAATTTCAGCGAACCAATCCTCCCCTCCGTTCAGTTTCCAAAACAAAGCTAGAAAAAGTTTCCACAAAGTCCCAGTGCTATTTCCGAAAAATCCCCCACAGTACAGTGTTCTTTATAGCAACCAAACTTGCAAACACATACAAAGATGCTCGTCACACATCAAAGTAGACAATTTCAAAAGCATGTTTACTTTTTTCAATGAATGTTGTCTAAATAAAGCCACAGCATACCTTGCTTCAAGGGAAAGAGTATATTTACCCACTAGGGATACATGAAAATAGGAAAACAACCGTAGGCTTCCACAGAGGGGGGGAGGTGGATAGTTTTGAAAAATCGATATTTCTTTTCGGCCTCAGCAACACCTGTAGATACTTTGAAGATGACAGCAGACATAATGGCAACATTGATCAATATATACGTATATATACGTTTTTTCATTGTCCTTGTAGGCGCACAGCGAAAACCGCAAAGTACTTTTAATTTAGAATCAAATGACTCAGGTCAAATGTGAAGGTAATACCAGCAATCTTCACTCCATACAAAGCGAGAATAACATATGGAATGGAAGTGGGTCGACGCGCATCAGGTAATTGCTGCATGTACCTTCAACTCGTGTATTATATACCAGGCATATGGTCTCCAACACTTACCTTGGCCAATTTAATGTCGTCCATTATCGTCGAATCCAAATCAATTTGATTGTTCTCTTTTATTAAATGAATTCAGCAGCAACGTAGCAACAACAAAATCCAAATCAAATGGTGCACCTTTCAATTGAATATCTTGTGTTTTTTCTTTGTCTCTTTTTGGGACTTTGCCGCTTTTTGTTTATTTCTCAATTACTTCAACACTATTTTCACTTTTTCGCCACCTGTTTAAACACGCGTTAAATTGTAGTATTGTAGTCTTTAAATATTGTTTAATTTTCTTCACAATTTCAATTTCTGCGACAACAAACACACGACGAACGAGAAAAGAAAAGATTTCATTTGCAGAATGCAAAAAAAACACCACAAAAGCGAACATCGAAATCAAAACAAATAAGAATGACAGTTGACTGCCAAACCTAACAACAGCTGCTGTCAAATGGTTTTACAGTGATGGAGAAAAGAGTAGGATTACCACCGGGGGAACACACGGGCAAGTGAAAGTTCAATAAAATCACATTTTTAACAATTCATACACACAAAGAAAAAAGCTCAGAAATTATTTATGAAAAGAGTACAAATTTACACTGCATGCGAAATCAATCGATTTCAACTCAGGGTCGATTTACAACTTTCAAATTATGCGATATACAACTTTAATAGGGTGTTCTGATATGCAAAATTTGACAAGATTTTACAACAAAATCCCATGGGAAAACTTTGGTGTTCAGGTGTTCATATTTTAGGAAAACAGCTGTTTGTTTAAATTTTCGGTTTTAATTAAATTAGAAACAAGTTTAAGAGGTGCTGCACAAATGGATTATTAAAGAATGATTATTATAAAATATCAGCGGAGTATTTGTGATAAACTTGATAAATTATGTTTATCAAATCGTGATACACAATTAGGTATGTTAAAACCGAAATGCAAATGTTTTGTAATTTAAAAACCGGTTAACCGTGTTAACTCCGACACCGGGTTTTTTAAATTTGGTATTGGCACAAACCGTCGTTTTTATGTCGGTTAACCGGTTTTTAAATTACAATTTGCATTTCGTGGATATACTCTACAATAAAAATACGCAAGAAAATGTAAGAGTAATGATTTGTTTACTAGCTGCGAATATAAACTGAACTGATATTGATTTGTAACGTTGACTAAGGAGGAAAAAATAAATAAATTTAAGAGGTGCTGCACAAATAGAAATAAGTCATGGGGACTTTTAACGGTAAACAATGGTTATTATAAAGTATCAGCGCATTATTTTTGATAAACTTGATGAATTTTGTTTATCAAATCGTGATATACAACTAAGGATGTTACAATAAAAATACGCAAGAAACTGACTTCTTAATACCGTAGAGTTAAGTTTTTCCCAAAATATTGATTTGTGAAGTTGAAAAAACTAAGGAGGATATCAAATATCTTCGTTTGGAGCCTGATGTAACATCGACGCCACTGACCTCTAAATTTTCATTGGTTTATAACTAAGGGCACCGGTTTTATCAAATTTTAAAAATCGAAACGCGTTTTTTTTAATTTTAAATTTTTGAAAAAACCGAAAACCTGTTTCCCGTGGATGGCCGGTTTTAACATCCCTATATACAACACAAAATAAAGGGTGATTAAATTTTAATTGAATAAAACACAAATTATTTAGGAAATTATTGTCATTTCTTTTTATTATGATAATATTGGTAGATTTAATTATGTATGGAACAAATTTTTGGATAATTGGACGCCGCGACCTCGGCGGCACACCTCCATCCGATGGTCCAAATTTTCGATGACGCTGTGGCATACATGAGGTTCTATGCCATCAATGTGCCGAATTATCTCATCCTTTAGCTCTTTAACTGTTGCTGGCTTATCGACATACACCTTTTCTTTCAAATAACCCCAAAGAAAGAAGTCCAACGGTGCCAAATCACATGATTTTGGCGGCCAATTGACATCGCCACCACGTGAGATAACACGGCCATTGAATTTGTCGCGCAAAAGAGCCATTGTTTCGTTAGCTGTGTGGCAAGTGGCACCGTCCTGTTGAAACCACATATCGTCCACATCCATATCTTCCAATTCGGGCCATTAAAAGTTCGTTATCATTTCACGATAGCGAAGATCATTCACAGTAACTGTCTGACCGGCCTCATTTTGGAAAAAAACACGGCCCGATGATGCCGTCAGCCCATAAACCGCACCAAACATTCACTATTTGTGGGTGCACTGGTTTTTCGACAATCACTCTAGGATTATCATTCGCCCAAATGCGGCAAATCTGCTTATTGACGAATCCACTGTGGTGAAAATGTGCCTCATATGCATTTATATTTGAACGCCCAGTTTCATAATAAGCCTGAATAACTTTAACGCGTTGTTCGATTGTGTATCTTTCCATGGTTCAAATTGAGTTAGTCTGAAATTGAGAAATGTCAAATGAAATGCAGAAAAAACTTGACGTTTAGGTGTGGTTCACATTCAACATCGACCCTTACAATTTAACCACCCTTTACAATAGGGTTTCAGCATTATATTTTTGACACATCACACACTCAAAGAAAAGGTGTGAGAAATCATGCAAGAAATGAATGCAATTAATGAACTTAAGTATATTAGGCCTGTTCTATTGGGCTTACTAGCTTACAACTAAGAAACTTGATAAGGTGGCAACCTTGGTACCCATTGGTTTTTCTCAAATGAATTACCAGGAAAAAAACTGGCAACACATCTAAGAGAGTAACAAGCTACTTTCTTGTTAATCGAGTAAATTGCATATAAAATTAAGCTAGTAAGCCCAATCGAACAGACCTATTATTGTAAAAGTTTTTTGGCAACTCATATAGAACAATTGGGTAAATTGACCAAGTAGGCCTGTTTTCTATAAGACCAGATATCTAAGCTTTGATAACAGAAACCTAAATTAAAAAGGTTTTCTAATAATATAGTAAATGAAGCGATATTTTTCTCTGAAATGTCTTCACTGAAGTAAAACCATATTCCAAGTAGTTCAATAAATTTGCATGTGTAAACACACCTTATCAGACTAATCTGACGACGGAGTAGAGCCGTTGTTTACCTTTAAGCGATTTTCAGCCACCGTCCAACGTTTTTTTGCTTAGCCGTTAATTTCATGTCGACTACGATATTTGCTCCCATACGCACGACGTACGTGTGCCGACATAAATGTAGGGTCGGCTCCGTTCTCTGTACTTTTTTATTGATGTGACAGTACTGTGTTTATCGTCTTGTTTGTTGTGGTAGCACTGATTGGTTCAGTTTGATTATTTCTCTCAGGGATGAAAAGTTTGAAAAGGTACATTATACAGCAAATGGGACTAAATTAATATTGCGGTAAACATAGAAGGGAAACATACATATATACGTATTTTATAATATTTTTGGGTTAAGCTATAATTAAGTTAATTTAAAAAAAGTTTTTAGGTAATCATATTCCTCGAATCATGAGATTCAAACAAAGGTTTTTATATAATTAAAAATAATTAAAAATAACGTATTTATAACAAGATGTACCACTCACTTAACCTTAATAAATCACACGTAAACGGCTGAACCGATGTTATTGAAATTTTCAGTACAGATAGATGCAGGTCTGGAGGGAACTATAGACTATTGAATTTTTAAAAATTTGCTCTGTGGGCGGATGGGGCGTAGTAAAAGTGTTTTTGAGAGCTAGAAGGCTGAAAATTGGTACATCTATATTACTGATCACAAGAAAGATGAATTTGATGTCCAAATTTGGATTTTCGTTTTGTGGGCGTGGCAAACGTGTTTTTAGAGCTAGAAAGCTCAAAATTGATACGCATGTATATATTACTGACCACAAGAAAGATAAATATGATGCCAGATTTTGGTTTTGTGGACGATGGGGCGTAGCAAAAGTGTTTTTAGTGCTAGAAGGCTGAATGGTACGTATATATTACTGATCACGATAAAAATCAATATAAAACCTGATTTTAATTTAATCATTTGTTTTTTACCTGGCCTGCTAGTAGTCTTTATTATATTTTGTTGAGAAAATATTGTCTGCTTGAACTTTTAGTCACTTATCTTTTTCTATGTTAAAAATCTGTCATAAACAATTTCTTTCGAAGATTCTGCCAATAATTGCTAAATTCGTCGATAATGTGCTGTTGCCACTTTCATGGATCGCGGTATTCAATCTTTAAGACCGGATAACTAAGCTGTGATAACAAAATCGTAATCATAATGTTAAAACGACTCAATGGGAAAAAAGTGTTCACATTGAAATTTAAATTGCACATTCTCCTCTAGCACCTCCCATACAACTGGTCTATATTCCTATGTTAAATTAAAACCAATATAACTTCTAAACGGATATTCGAAATTCACTATATTTTATAATCATTATAAAATATGGCGGGCTTTGCCACGCCTTTTCATGTACCTCCTACACCAATCTCCCTAACCTACCTAAAACTGCTATAACTTACATACGGATGATCGGAATACTCTGAAAGTTGAGCTTTGGCAAATTTTGGCATTTTCCGGGCGATATTGCC